>CM026551.1:1564356-2190732 GCA_015143295.1 Tetracentron sinense
CACAAAAATTGAATTGTGCACATAGAATAGCAAATTTCTACCTTCTCTGGCATAACTTCTTTGTTTAGCTCCTTTGGGGCAAACGAAGAACTTGAGCCAACACCAGAAGTACCAATTCCACCTAAGCTGCCTACATACTTTTGAAGTGCAGCAGCACCCATTACCCTGGCACAAAACACTCATACATTAGAACAAATGACAAATCAATATTACATGCAAGAAAATAATCATTTTGGGGGAGGGGGAGAGAGAGAGAAATAAGTCCACACTTTGATATCGGCAGAAACTATAAGTGCATGCATTTCAGAATAATGTTACAAACTTGGTGAGAATTCAACTCTGAAACTTAGCTGTCTTTTCCATGAATTCTTAAAGGTGCATTTGGACAAATCCCATAACTTGAGTGGTACTGATTCTGAATGTGTGGTAAATATTTTTCACATTCTGTGCATTTGGAAGGTGCCAACCTTGTACTTGACGCCAAAATACAGTTGCAAAATATTATGGAGAAGTCTTACTTATCCATCAATGTGCGCCCCCACCCCTTCCCCCAGCACATGTGCATGCATGCACACACACACACACACACACATTTCGATTTGCACTACTGAGGGTTGCAACCATCTAAACATGGCTTATCAAACTTGGAAATAAAATATAGTGTCCATAACTCAACAAATGCAGCAGTTCAAAAGGTAGTCAAAGAAACAAGCATGAACTTGGTTCTTTAAATTTTCTTAAAATTCAAAGAATCAAGTAAACAAGAAGAGAATATGAAAATATCATACCACATCAAGCCAACAACAACAGTGAATAAGATGGTTGAGATGAGCTCTTGCGCAAAACGTGTTGTTTTGTTCGACACTTTAGGGTCAACCTAATCCAGGGAAAAACATTAGCTGGGATTTCAGATCCAAAATGCAGGTTACAAGTAAAATACAGCAGTTAGATAAAGGACAGACAAACAGCAATCTTTCATCCTATTTTTGATGAAAAGAACAATTAACACTGACTATATACTCTCCTACTAGCACGGAAAGAAAATTGTGCATATTTATTACTCCTTACCATCACTACATGCAATGGCTGCTTCTCAGATATACCAGGGCTCAAAATTAACTCATCCATGTTCCCTGATGCACGCTGCTTCAACTCTTCCAACTATTTGTAAAATTTCAATTATCAGTTGTCAGAAACTACTAATTATATGTATACAAATTCCAATATGAATGGAAAAGTGATAAAGTGAAAATGAATGATAATACTTTTGGATTTTGAAGTAAAATATCCAAGAAATGCAAGACAAGCATATAATGAGATACAATATAATTGAAAATCAGAGAAAAACAATACTTTGATGCAAAAACACGAGGATTTTCATATTACAAAGAAAACTATAGGCGCACATAGGAGTCATAGTACAATAAGAATCAAGATACAAGAATGCGGGTTCAGTGTGTAATACCCCATAGCAACTGAAATTTATATACATGCAGCCAAAACAAAATTATGGAGCAACACCGAGACAATGGTCATAATTACCAATGTAGGAAGACTAGAAGGCTTTCCAGATTGCTCATCTGGAAGGTACTGCGCTATAGCATTCGTAATCACAAGAGCTCGAAGATATTCTGCAACTCCTCGACTGTCTACCGCATGATCCCTTTGTTCGAAACGTCTCATAACAGACTCAGGACTGCCACAAATATCAGAAAATACCATTAAATATATAATTATAGTGACAAACACAATCAACACAAGCTTTACCATTAGCTGCAATTTCGCTCTACTACTTGAACACAAAAAGAGATTTTTGGCTAATATAAATATCACTTGCTTAGAACACAGTACCAAAAAGTAAAATCAGTGTTGCAGATGATACGCTAAATGGGTTTCTTTTTTACAATTTAATGTGCATGACACAGCAGATATTACCAACAAAGAGAAGCTAAAAACAGAGAAAACTGATGCTCCTACTTACAGACTTACATTGCCCAACATGAAATTTCCAAGAAGAGATATTAATCCATACATGCCACTCTCAGTAAATAAGAATTTCTTCGATGAAATTGGCAGAATCAGTAAAGTAGCAAACTTCCAGCAATGAATGGAAAGAAAATTCAAATTTGGGAAGATGATAATATTACAAAGCCAAACCTATGCTTGTTGAGCTCAGCCAATAGAGCGCTCTGTTTCGCCGTGTCCTTCGGATTGGCATCAGCTTCAGCAATCAATTGTTCCAACCGCTTCTCCTGCCTCCAAAACGGCCACCAACTCAACCACTCTGAAAGTGCAAGCTTTTCCAATCCTCTTTTCATCGAAGCCAACACTCCCATCAAGAACACCATTACTGGAAGTCTACTATCCATTCTCTCTTTCTCCACCGCATTACCAGATTCTGTCAGAATTTCTACCTCAGAACTGAAATCTCCTAATTTCTCGGCCTCTACGACTGAGACCTCCTGCTCTGTTTTCAATCTCACGCCACCAAATTCCTCATAAAACTCCTCGCTGTGCGGTTCTTCAATATCCGATATAGAATCATTGATGGAGAAACTCAATTCGGAGCTTGAATTCGCGTTTTCTGGCTGCAATGCACGGGGAATAAGCAGACGGTGGCCATGAAATCCAAACGAACTAGATTTAAATGAGGATAAAGAAACGTTATATGTGAGGAGATTAGAGATAGAGAGATTCGGGCGTTCTGAAGAATAAACATGAGAACATGAAGTCCTGCAGAGAAGAGAAGCTTGAAGAGCAGTCATGGAGATATTAGGGTTGTTTTCTATGTAACAGTCGAAAGTAATTAGGGTTTATGAGGATTTCGCCGCTGAACCCTCCCTTTCCCTCTCTCCCTGCAATAGTTTGAGACTTTGAGCTTATTAGCCACACAATCTGTTTACAGAGGGAAAGGGACGAGAAAGGGTTGAAGAGGAAAACCTTATCACGATTGAAATTGGCGTTCCTTTCTCATAAGAGTTGAGAGTTGTGAAGTCGTGACTCCCGAGTCCCGACTCGTTTTGCAAGTAACGGTTCTGCGACTTCATTAACGAATTCGTGTATTCCAATAAGAGCGTAATCCGCTCCTCCTCGGCGGCGTCTCGCCCTCAATGTTAACCTGTGTCCCTTTTAATTGTAGTTAACTTTTTTTAACTGTGATTAATATTTTTTACCTTGATTTTTAATCGTTAGAAAATCTTAACCACATTTTTTTGCTGGCGTTATCATTTACCCATTACTACTATCAATTATTAGTTAAAGGTTAGTTGACAAGAGTGGTTGCTCTCTCAAGATACCACCAATTGAGATTAAAATTAAATCGCATACACGCCTGGCTTGTCCCAGTGGCAGTGTATCTCCCTTTGGTGAGGAGTGACTCGTGTTCGAGTCTTGGTGGTATGGCCGTTGAACGCCTACCCTTGAGGTCTAATCCACCTAATCCCATTACCCAAAAAGATTAAAACTCATGACAAGAGAAGCGACACTATATCATTATTTCATTGGAGTAAGCAATATACTATTGGACTAAGCAATAGTGGTGTGAGCTTAATCATGATTAAAGAGAGTTAAAAATTGACAAGGGTTGAGGATGAGGGTTGAGAAGCCACTCTATGGTATTTTTCTTCCAATAATTATCTAAATATAGATAAAATAATAAAAATAATAATAATGGGGGTTGGTGCTTTACATGTGGACGTTTCACTTGGTAGAACGCTCATGCTCCCCAAAGCCGACATGTGTTCTTTTGAGGCCTTAACTATGGTTAAAAGTTTTAATCCCTATTATTAATATTTTTTCTAAATACCAAGGTATAAAGAATCTTAACCATAGTTAAGGGAGTTAAAAAGGGACACATGCTAGCTTTTGGGAGCATGCACGTTCCATTATAATTTTAAGATTATTTTTAATATAGATTAAGATAAAATATTAATTTATTATTTTTAAATAAAACGTATAATTTTTTACATTTTATAATATTTTCTTTCTCTTATTTTATTTTTAGAGTAATTGAATGATTTAAATATTTTAATTAGAGTTGGATACAAACATTTTGTTTAACCATCAATCAAATATTTAACCTAATTCAAATAGTCAAATATATAATTAGACATAAATTCGAATATACCACTATCTACTTCAAATTTACTTCAAATTTGCTCAATTTGCAGCTGTACCGCCATTCTTCACATAGAATAACCAAGTGTTGATTAATTTAAACAATCCAATTAATCAATAAGCTTAGAGGGAGATATTCCAAAAGTCTTAAGAATATTGGACAATTGAAGAATTTCCAATGTTAGCCCTACTCATGCATTCCTACTCTTAGCCAAAAACAAATGATGTTGAAGCAAGGACATATATTGTTTTTTTTTTGTTGGATGCAAGTGTTGGTTTTTGACTGAGAGTAGGAAATGCTTATATAGAGCTAACACTATTCTTTCCAACGGCCCATTAGGGAGTGTCAACTCTAATGACAAAACATCTTGCACGAGACAAGGCAATATATCTAAGGGTGTCAATGGGCTGGGCTTGAGCTCATATTTTGGTGATTTTTGAATAAGCCCAGCCTGAGCTTGATGCATTTACGAGAGGCTTTGAAGCTCGAATTTGGCCCCACTAACACCCTTAAATATATCACATAAGATGTGGCAATGCAAGGTTGTCGTGGCTCTAAGTAGGTTGCTCCATCTGACAATATATAAAATATATTTATACTTAGCAATTCATAGTCTTGAGAACACATAAGGCTCATTCCTCACACCAAATGTAGAGACCAATATACATGTGTGTCATTCGTGTGATTAATGTGAGTAAATATGTCAATTATGTGTTTCAATGCATGTTTGATGTTAAATTATATTATATGTTGTGTTTAAATGATAAAACAAATGAAGAAATGTGAAAAATAGGAAAAAAAATAACATAGGGCATTCAAATGGACACTCATCTGTTCAAATGGACTGTCATAAATGCAAAACAGTAGCCACCTTGAACTCTTGTTTGTTCGGCCTTCGAACGACCTTTGAGGGACATTCACCATTCAGACAAGCTTCGCAGAAAATTACGAAAAATATCTTTTTGCACGGATTTTTAAGGTTTTAAACCCCCCAACTCTATAAATAGACATTTATTCAAAGTGTTTAGCATTCTCTAAGTATTCTAAATCTAATTTGGGGAGAAAAGAGAGACGACCTAGGGTTTCTACGAATTTTGCTTGGGGAATGAAAGAAAATCTAGAAGATCGCTCCAAAAGCCGTTTTCTCAAGTGTTTGATTGTAGGGAAGCGATCTAATGGGGTAAGATATACTATCTAACTAATTATTTATGATATTCAAGCTTACATATATGATTAGGAACTACTCTAAGTATAGATTGTTAAGTTTTTCATGTTATCAAGATGGATTATCATGATTTGAACATGAAATAGGGTTTTTAGTGTGTCTATGAATATCAATAAGCATGACAATGATTTATGTGGTGTTATTCTTCTATGTTTAACCTTATTCGTGTACAAAATGGATGATGAGAAATTATAGTGGAAGTATTTGATGGTTTTATAGGGTTTGGACATGAATATGATTAAAAAATGATAGTTTATGAACAAATGTGGGTTGAAGGGTATGATGAGGATGAATGATTTTGGTAGATGAATGCTTATGAACCATGTTATTGAAATTATGAACATATGATAAAGTGTATTAGTATGAACTTCATGGTAAGTTATAAAATATGTATACATGTATGGTGGTTGAAATTCGGATATGCCAAGACTTAGAGGAGGGTTTTTCTAACCTATATTCTTTATTATTGTGGTATGAGACGCCATGGTGAAATTTCAAAAGTGAGAGGTCGAAATCTAAAGAATAACCTAGATGAATATTAATCATGACACTCAAGCACAAGTTCACATGTATAATAAGTTTGTAAGTCTAACAAGTACACGTGTGTCACAAGAACATACAACTCACAAGGACATGCACCTTCTCATGAACATACATCTTATCAAATATTGCCAAACATGCATTTTATCATGAACATGCATCTTATCACGAACATGTTTCTCATATGTACAAGTGATCTAAGAGTCTCACAAGTACATGAGTCAATGTGATGATATGATATATTCATATGTTTTCCGCACTTTGATTATATAAATATGTCATGTATAATATGTCTAATCAAGTACGCATGTTATTATATTGTTAGCTAGATTTTATATCCACTGAACATTTCGTTGTTCAACTGAACTTTTGATGTCAACAGGTTTAGATTAGGAGCGTGTCGTCGAGCCCTGGATTGAGGAGGAGTACTAGGAAGAGCCAGTAGGTGACATCCACGATGAAGAAGTAGACTTAGAAATTTTCTCTTACTACTAGACTTTTTTTTGATTGTAATAGATGTTTAATGTTGATCTTGCTTAGGTTAACTTGACTTGGGGATCATAATGGATGATCCGTTATGGTTTAAATTTCAGGATTGGTCACATGTGATATTATTGATTAAATTGCTTATAGATGACTTTATTACTGTTGTTAAATGAGAAATTTTTAGATTATTATTAGTATGCCTTATATGTTATTAAGTTAAGTACGTGCCCATCGTTGTGGGACTAAAGTAAGGGGCAAAACTCATTCTTATTTTGGTATATATATATAGAGCACACAAACACACACACCCTCATGCATCAAAGCACACAACACCCACACAACCCTCTAAAAAGAGGGTACACAGGGTTGTGTACCCTTTAAGGCCCCATACAGTGCTCTTTTTAGAGGGTTGTGTGGGTGTTGTGTGCTTTGATGCATGAGGGTGTGTATGTGAGTGTGCTCTCTATATAAAAAAGTTAAGTACGTGCAAGCAGTGTCATGTGCCCAATGTCTCATTTGACCAAGATGAGATTTTGGGGCACAACACCAAAAGTCAAGCCCTTTGGTGAGATGTGTTGGACCTCAACCTTCTATTGGTCCATGTTTGTGTGTGCACGTTTGGCTTGTGTGAGTGTAGGTTGCGTTTAACTTCTATAAAAAAAAAATCATGTAATTGTATATAGAAATGCTAACCCCGGTCGCAAGTTCCCCAGACACAAGGTGATGGCAACAAATGTAAGCCCATCTATCTGTTATAGGATGGCAACACCACGTGTTGCACCCAAGAGTGTTTGTAGCAAAAAAAATTGACTTAATGTGTCTGACAATAGCACTCCTCATTTATAAATGGGACACATATTGTGTTTATGTTGTTTCAGGGGAAACAAAATTTATGAGAAAAATCCTACTAGGGATTGCACTTCTTTTTCAGTGGAGATCTTCAAGATAAGTGCAATTATTTTGGAGGGATCTCTACAAAAACATTTCTACATGAGTTTACTAGTGTCAATCAAATGGCGACAAATGCCCTTTTAAGCAAGCAGATACGAAAAAGATTGAAATCTTGACAATATATATATACACACGTAGAGAGAAGGGTTCCAAACCGCTAAGAGTCTCATGTAACCAATAAATTCTTAGTTGTTAGATTCTGGGGTCTTTTAAATCTAACCCTCAAATCCCAAACAGCCCAAAACAAATGGTTTTTAATGAATCCGCTTCATTAAATGAGAGAGAAACAAACATATTCTCTCACGTCTCTCCCCCTCTCCCTCCTTGTGAAGTGTTCTCACCGCTTTCCCTCATTAGATGAGTTCAAATGGTTAGAAAAGAAGAATGCCGAGTGCCATGGGGCAAGAAATTTGGTAAAACTTTTGGCCAATCAATCAAAATTTAGGATAAAAACATTTTTTTTTCAGTAATTTATTGATAGTTTGCCAATTTTTGGAACGGGGATGATTGAATTAAGAAAAAAAAAATAGTCTGAAAGAGAATGGAAGAAAAGAACAATAGAAAAAGAATAAAAAATTAGAGGATGTCGTAGTTTCAGGTTCAATTATTGAGTTCATGGGTTTGGCCTTAGTTTGCATGGAGATTATTTAATATAGGCTTGAGCAATAATATACCTAATTTGCTTAATCTAATTTTGCAATATGACAGGTTTCAATGACATTGTATACCTCCAGTTTGAGGCTACTTAGCTTTCAATTCATAAATGGATGATACAATTTTTAAAAGGGAAGTAGTTAACGCACCCATGAAATCTATTTGCAAACATAAGGCTGGAAACTGCTCATTTTAAAACTCAAATGAGGCAATAATTTGTCAACAAAGTGACAAACCATTCCCCGAAACATAAATCAAGAAAGTGGGCAATTGGCTACAGTGCTCCTATGCTAGGTACTTCCAGAGGTGGTCTTAGGAATTTGAAATAAACCTGCCAAAGCTTTCTTCTAGGAATCTGAACAAGCAGACAATAAAAAAGAAGGCTTGAAGGGGGCTAACGGGATCACCTATAAAAGGATAGGTCTGAGAGGAGAGAGAAACCCTTAAAAGGGTAGTTTCTTTCCTTTAACGTGGGTGTGGTTTTGCACCCAAAATCAACGGTTTTGTATCAATGGTTGGATTTAAAAGACCGCAAAATCTAACAACTAGTAATCCATGGCTTACATGAAACTCTAGTGAGTGTAGATGTTTGAAACACTTCTCTATATGTATATATATAGTTTAAATATAAAGAGCTCAATTTTTTTTTTGGGTTAGGAGAGGAGCTCTGCTTCATGGCAAAAACACAGAGCTCCCTTTTTACTTATGACAGTGGCAATATTGTAATTATGAGAGAATGTTGTGTTTCTCCCCATAATTACAAAAGTATTATGCCTTTACAATAAGAAGGGGAAGGGGCAGCTCTGCTTTTTCACCTTGCAGTAGAACTCCGCCTCAAAATTAAACTCATTTGTTTTTCAAATATCCTCCACAATTGGTATATGTCACCATTGAGAGTTTGGATCAGATTTTATTATTCAAAATCAATTGTGATAAGAATTGATTGTGTAGAAATTATTTGTCAAATAATCACTTTTATAATAATATTGTTTGTGGAATACGAAGTTAAGACTAGCACAATTGATTTAGGCTAATAAAATCCAATCCAAACGCCACCCATGCCATCTGCATTACAGTTTTTCTTTTTTTTGTAGGAGCCCCTTTGGACAATTTAGGCCCTTTCAAGGCCATGGGTTTATCATGCAATAGTAGATGAAGTCATCCAAGCACGAAGCAGGGGACACGCATTTAGGTACTAAAAATCTACTCACATGGTAATGAAATTTTACTTATATATCATGCACTTACTCTCTTTTTTAGGGTGCGGTGGTGCAAAAACCGTGTCTTTCTCTCAATTAAAGATAATAACACGTCTTCCTATATATATATTTTTTGGTTAAAACATGTCTTCCTACTAAAGAAAATGCATTTTAAAGAAAATATAGTTAGCATTAACCTTTACTTAAAAAAAATAACACAGAAGAATTAAACTTAGGTGACATTTGGTAATACTAATCTAAATAGATAGAACTTAATTAAAAATTGAGCTTAATAGACTTTAAACTGTTAAGTTGAAGATTAAGTGGATGTATAGATCTTTTTGAAGTAGAAGTTTTACCTCAAAAGTAGTAAGTAGACATGAGCTACTTTTTTCTTTAGAGGTAAAAACCTACTTAAAAACGACATAGATATCTAATTGACCATTAAGTTAACAATTTAATGTCTAAATAAACTCAATTTTCAAATAAGCTCTGCTTATTTAGAGCTTATTTAGATTGGTGTTACCAAACATCACCTTAGCATCAATAGTATTTGAAGCTCAACTACAAATAACCAAAAATTCAGCTGACACATCTAAAAAGGATGCCAACACTTACTCCTTTGGCTACAAAGACCTTTTATAGTAACCCCAAAGGAGTGGACCAGTGGTTCCTAGGCCCTTTCCCAAGTGGGAGGTCCTAGGTTCCATTTTTCACTCCTCCTTTGGGGCCAGTCCTGCACGGGTTTACCCGAACTTACCTGGTGTGATGGGTTGCGGGCTCATGTCGCACCCTTGGGGATTAATCCTAACCCAAAGGGTTCGGATACCTTGAGTTCCAAAAACAAAAAATCAAAAAAAGACAAGTTTCACTCACAACCTTATCTACCCTGCACTTGGTGCATACACTCCTATATCAGCACGGAAGCATTCCCTTGTAAGAATTTAGAAAGGAAAGTAATCCTCTCCTCACTACACACACTACAGGGGAAGCCAGGATTCTCTTGCAAGGGACTAACAATGGTGGCTCGGATTATAGCCCCTGCTTTATATATATATATTAGGATCAAGTTCATGGGTCATCTCATCTTTATGTGTCCGATTGTAAAGAAAATATTATTTCTTAAAAGTTTAATGGGGGACTAGAGCCCCGTCCCCCCATGCCATCACTCTCTCAGACTATGCCTATAAGAATTTTTTCCAAAATTTCAAGGGGGCTTCAGTCCTGGGCCCCATGTGGCTTCGCCCCTGCGAAGCGGTGTCTCACCCTCCCTAAATGCCGAAATGTGTTCCATTTGAACTCTTTTTAACTATGATTAAGATTCCTAAGCCTTAAGGTAAATATTCTTAACCTTAGTTTTTAAAAGTAAACAATTACGGTAAAAAAATATTAACAATAGTTAAAAAAAGCTAACCACGGTTAAACAAGACCTGCATAGAGTTTAGAGGGGCAAGTAACTCTCTTTTAGAAAATGCTGAATTGGTGGGGTTAACAAGCTCAAAACCAATCTTATCGGCTACCTTAGGTCTGGCTGCCTGTGCGTGTTTAGAGTATGTGTTAGTTACGTGTGTGTATATATATATATAGAATTTAAGAGGGAGTGCTGGACCAATGAGATCCAACCTTAGGTTTTTAAATGGATTTCATGGCAAGTTAACTATTTTCCAAAAGAAACGAGCTCAAAACCGTGGGGGCTAGGGTTTGCATGCTCCTTACCATTATCAGATTTATAAATAAATGGTTGGAGAATCTTCCGTGGTTGGTGGTCGACCAGAGAAGCTTTACTCTGCTTTATTCTTCATTCTCCCTGCCTTTCTGGCTTCCTTATCCATGCCCATATAAAGCCGTTACAAAAAAAAAACCATTTATAATAAATAAATAAAAAGGCAGTATAAAACAAGAAAAAAAACTTTAAAAAAACCAAAAAGCCCCACCACCAACGATCATCTTTGTCAAGACATGGTTACCTCCATGTGCAT
The DNA here is from genome assembly GCA_015143295.1 of Tetracentron sinense. Taxonomy (NCBI): domain Eukaryota; kingdom Viridiplantae; phylum Streptophyta; class Magnoliopsida; order Trochodendrales; family Trochodendraceae; genus Tetracentron; species Tetracentron sinense. Next base: position 1,575,508 of record CM026551.1, read on the forward strand.
TAACTCCAGGTTTGCAACTTTGCGAGGGCTAGCCAGCCTAGACTCCTGTAACGAGTAACGACGAGAACGGCCATCAGGAGGAATCCTCCTCAGGTGAGGCGGGAGTACAGGAAGAAGTCATCCTCCCTACTTTACCGTAAACGTGTCACTCGTGTAGGGATCTATCCTTTGACGGCTCAGATCTTCTTGCAAAGACCCAATTGATAGAACAATCCATAGATGGATGGCTAGGATCCAACCGTCAATGAGACTTGGTCTCCGCTATTTGTTATAGGGAATGGGATTTTTGTCTTGCCCCATCTGCCTCCGTCCCTGTCTTAACACTCTTTAACTGTGGTTATGATTTACTAATATTTAAGGTTCAACCATCTAACCTTAGATTTTAGAGAAAAAATATTAAATCAAATCTGTTAACTTCAGTTAAAAGGCCTTGAGGCTTTTTGAGTAGAGCTCTGCCTGAGGAGCACAGTATTGCTCCTCCACGTCGTCGCTCTCACAAAGCCCCTTTTAACTTCTTGAACTCCACTTAAAAAGTTTTAACTTTTGTTGTTAAATTTTATTTATCTTTAATTTTACTATTATAATGAGGGAAGATGAGTCAAAAAGTTAAGGTGTGTTTAGGAAACTCTATTTACATATAGTTCTAAAGTTTTGGGTGGTGCTACACGCACTCTAATTTTTACTGATAAACACCAACCTCACAACTAAACAATTAAAAAAGATAAAAAGACAGAAAAAACTCTTTCTTTTTTATCTTTTTCCTACTAACCTTTATTGTGTCAACAAAAAAGCTCCAACTTCCCCCTCTCTGTGGAACGTAAGTCTTGGGATTGTGAACTCTCATATGGGCCCTTAGGAATCATTTGTCGTGTGAATTCTCTAGTAGCTAGTGAACAGGATCACTCTAAGATGCCCTTCTTCAATACTCAGTCAACCGGTAGCAATGTTAGTAAAATAGAGCCCATAACGGTAAGCTACCTACCTTTGGTTTTTCTTCTTCTTAAGTTTCATTGGTTTAATTTTATCTGCTTTTATCTTGAATATCTATTTTTCCTTCGAACGCTCTCTCCCTTAAGAAGAACCACCGGTGGCACAGACGATTGTGAACAAACCAGCAATTATGGGACGATTCAAATTGGGACTTGAAAGAGAAAGGTGGAGGAATTCGGAAGAGGGCAAAAACAAAGATGCCATTGTTCCGGGTTTCCATTTATGGTTGAAGAACCGGTTATTGGTGAAGTTAGGAGGATATGCAGCAGCAATTGCAGTCATATCGCAATTGGTGGGAAAGAGTCGGGAAACATGGCCAACAAAAGGTTTTCTTCTATGAGAAGACGGCTAAGCACTTATTAGGAGAATCCTCTTGGTGTCGAGACCGACAAGTGTGCCTCACTTTCTCGGCCAGCCAGCAAGAAAGGGATGTGAACAGCATCTTGAGAAACTTTTGTTGATTCTCATTCCCCAAATGGGTTTATCTCAGGAAAAATGATTTGAAGGAGAAGAGGGCCTTTTGGTCCCTTTATATTGGTTTTGGGTGTTTACTATAGATTTATTAACAAATGGTGTATTTTAGAAAATATTGAGGTGTGCCTAGCACCATCCAAAGTTTTAGACCCAAAAAATAAGTTATCCCGTGCTACTTATTTGTTTAGAAGTTTTTCCTCTATTTTTAAAGTTTTTAGAGATCTAATAATAATTCTGCTATCAAACATTCTAAAACCCAAATAAGCTCTTATTATTTAGAGTTACCAAACGCCACCTTAGTTGATTTTTTTCTATTATTCCTAATGAATCCCAATTTTATGGTATCTTACAATTAGTATGGGCGGATTTTTTATATTTTTCCTATTTTGCCCATAACATCATATAATATATAAAGTTTTACATGAGAAAAGTTAGAACTTAGTAAGGGTATTGAAGTAATATCAACTACAACTAATAATAATCTCTCAATATCTCTACTTATCTCATGCTCCCTCCTTGGTCACTCTACAAAGAGACATATCCTCTCTACGTTGTAACTACTTTTAGAGAAAAAGCAAGGACATTTTTTATGAGGTAGTTTCAATCCACTACTCCATTTTTTTAAATTAAAATTTTAAAACGAAATTTTTAAAAATTCTCTTACTAGAATCCATCTTCCCAATTTCTCTCACCTTCCCCTCTCTCTCATGTGATTTGCCCATGCCACCCACTAGTTTTATATAAGAAAACATATTTTTATTTCCTTGCACTTTTTTTAATAGTAATTTTTTCTAAAAATAATCTTCATCTTTTGAAAAAAAGTTTAAGTTTTCTTTTTCTTTTATTTTATTTTCTCACACTTACTTTCTTTTCAAACAAATACTGTTATGTTTGGTTTATATATATATATTTATTGGATTCCTAATATAATTCTTAGTTATGTTTTATGTAATTTTCTTTTATTTTCTATGATTTTACTTATTTTCTCGACAACAAAACATAAGGGTGTGTTCGTTACAGATACAAAAGAGTGAAAGATAAGAAAAGTGGGCATGTTTCCTCCATGCGGGTTCGGATTATAGCCACTGTCAACTTTCTTTCATTTTCTCTTATTTTGAATTTTATTAAAATGTGAAATATTTAAAGAAAGTAAAAGAAACTCAGTATAGTTCCAATTCTAAACTCTTAGTTGTGTTAAGTCCAATTTTATTTTATTTTCTCTATTTTTACTTATGTTTTTGACAACCAAACATAGAATACAGGTTAATAAATCTTAATCACAATTAAATTGAATTAAAAAATGACAAGGTAAAACAAAAATTCTTAATCACAGTTAGAAGGAGTAAAAAGGGACACGGGAGAAAAAAAAAAAAAATCCCCCGATATTCTCCTTTTGCTCCACAGCAAGGGGGTGACTATTTTATTTTGGAGTCAAATCCTATACGGATTTGGCAAATCCCGTTATCACCCCTAGAGGATGCCACGTGTCTCCTTTGCCACCCCTTAACAGTGGGTAAGGTTCACCCACCCCTAGGGTTCATCCACCCATTTTTGGTTTTTTTTTTAAAAAAATATTAATTCTTTTTTTTAAATTAAAAAACTGTTTTTAGAGTTTTTTTTAATATTAAAAACAGTTTTTTAATTTAAAAAAAGAATTAATATTTAAAGAAAAAAACCAAATATGGGTGGGTGAACTCTAGGGATGGGTGAACCTTACCCACGGTTAAGGGGTGTCAAAGGAGACACGTGGTGACCTCTAGGGGTGATAACCGGATTTGCCAAATCCGGTTATCACCGGAGATGATTTGGCTCCTTTTATTTTTGGTAGAAAAGTTATCAAGTAACATGCATATACACTAAACGTGCACACAGAGTCAGACTTAAGGTAACGCTTAGGTGCTCCAGATTGAGGTGACTATTTTACTCGTGAATCGTGATCTCGCCACTTCCATGTGTAGTCACAGACTCACACATCTAGGAGTTTACTGAGTTAGGATGGCTTGTTGTCATTTTGTCAAAAGGTGGTGGCAAATTCGTAATTTTAACTCTTACTCACTTATCGCTGCTTATAACTGGCTCTCATTCCCTTCCCTCCAAGATATTCACTTGAGAGACAAAGCTCTGCTTTGAGAATAGTTCTTCGTGCTACTCCTTACCCTTTCTAGTTCGAGGGTTCATCGCAGCTCAGAATTCCAGGTCTCAAATCCAATTTTTCTTTTGTTCAGTTTCTTGGAGTCTCTGCTCATTTCAGAGAAATTATTTAGTTTTTCTTTTTCTGAAAATTTAATTTTCCTTTTTGCAGATCAACCGCCATTAATGACCTTTTTCGGTTGCTTTGAATCGTCTCCTTGGAGTATTTCACGGTTTCTGATATATTTCTTGTTTCAAGGGTATTAAAGCGATTCAGGGAATTCTTTTGGATCTACCTCCTTGGGAGTACTTGCAAAGCACTGACAATTTCTCTGACTCTGGTGAGCTTTGTCAGGTTAATCGAAGCTATTTTGGAATTTTCTCTCATTTCTTACGAACCATTCACCATTAAAGTTGTTTTTCGAGGTTTCTGTTTGGGAGTCTCTGGTAATCTATTGATTTCTATTTCATACGCTCTTTCGGGAAATTAAAGATTTCTGAGTTGCTTTTGCATTGTTATCCGCCATTAAAGTTCAAATCGATTTTTTTTTCTTCTTGTTATATCTGCAGATCTACCTATCTCTTCAGTTAGAAACTTGTACCATGCATAGTTCTGCTCAACTTCTTTTAATGTTGGAACCCTAAAACTCTCCATCTGCGATTGCATTTGCTATTCACTCCTAACAAATCTCCATAGCTTTCGTCCTCCGTTAGGGTTCTTCTTCAACGATTTTTCCATCTTCCCTTACAAACGTCCAAATTTCTCCAAACAAAAATGCTTCGATCTCTCCTCTCGCTTTTCCTCTGCTTCTCGGCGATCACGCCGTTTCTGAACTGCGAGTCCCTGGCCAACGTGATAACATGCTCCGGAATAGTACCAATGAGGCACCGGAACGACAAGATCTCAATAACAGACTTTGGAGGCGTGGGTGATGGTCGTACATTGAACACGAAAGCGTTCCGGGCGGCTATATACAGGATTCAACATCTGAGAAGGAGAGGAGGCACGCTTCTCTACATCCCTCCAGGCGTTTATCTTACAGGGAGCTTTAATCTCACCAGCCACATGACTCTGTATTTGGCCAAGGGTGCTGTCATCAGGGCGACCCGGGTATACTCTCTTCGACTTCTCCTTACTCTTTTGTTATGAGAAAGATCGGATTATGGTGCTATCATACTTGAAATATGACTGGTGATCTTCTCCAGTTGGAACCGGTTTTTGACAAAACCGATTACTCCCCTGTGGTCACCAAATGTCCCTTTTTACACCTCTTAACTGTGGTTAAGATTCACCTACCCCTAGGGTTCACCCACCTATATTTGGTTTTTAGAAAAAATATTTAAAATAAATTAACTCTAGGAGTTGGTAAATTTTAACCATGGTTAACAAATTTTTTTAATATTTTTTAAGAAAACCAAGGATAGGTGGGTGAACCTTAGAGGTGAGTGAATCTTAACCATAGTTAAGAGGTCTCAAAAGGGACATGTGGCCACCTCAAGGGTGTAACCGGTTTTGGCAAAACCGGTTACAACTGGTAGGAATAGGTGCCTTGAAATATCTACTACATTAGAGACATAGAATAAGCTTCACCCAAACACTCCTCAACAACAAAACAGGCACCAACCATTTGAGGCATGATGGAACTTATAAGGGAGTGAGTGCTCGGATACACATCAGATGTGGAACTAAGACCTTGAGGGTGTAGTGGTTGTGTGTGTATGGTCTTCTACGTCAGATGTGGGACTACAGATGTGGGACTAAGACCTTGAGGGTGTAGTGGTTGTGTGTGTATGGTCTTCTTTGCTTGACTGTAGCTTCGCCTGTGTTAACCCAAAAAAAAAAAGACGTAGAAAGTGTACCCATGTTCATAATCTGGATCGTTCCATTTAGATGGCCCCACAAAAGACATCGCTAGATTTGAAGAAACAAGATATCCATGCTTTAGATAAAAGTCCATTTATCATCGTCACATGGATATGCTCTAAAATGAGGGATGAGAGATCTCCATGGTGGGTCCTATATATTGAATGTGGTACCCTGCACAAGTAGTAGAGTGTACAAAACAAAAGGAACTGTAATAAAGTTGCAGATAAATATGAAGCCAAGGTATGATAGGCGGAGTTTAAACTCAATTGTTGGAATGTGTGGACTTGAAGTCCCTCGGTGAGGCGGATATGCACACCAATTTTCTAACCTAATTACTAATCTACTAACCTTAGATAAATGATGCTTGATAACCCCCAAAAATAAAAATAAATAAAACAAATAAGAGCTTCATTCAAGAAATACCCAGAGCTCTCCTAAACAAAGTTTTTTAATGGCCAAAATTTCAGTCATTCGTACCTTAAAAGAAAAACAAAATCACAAAACTTCCCAATTTTCTAATCCAGTTACTAACCATAGATAAACAATGATTATACTCCAAAAGATTAGAAAAAAAAATTATTAAAATTAGGAGCTCTGATTAAAGAAATAATTGGAGCTCTCCAAAACAAGGCTTTTAATGGCCAAAATTTTGATCATTTTAGACCCCTAAAAGCAAAAGGAAATTTCATGAAATTTTCGGAATATTAGTGAAAATTTTAAAAAATTATTATTTTATTCAACTGAAATATGCTACCAAATTCCCAAATTATTTTCTTTACTTTTATACATTTTTAGAGTATACTGTTTTGAATCTAACTTATTAAACAATATAGTTTATACTTAGAGTAATTATAATATTAAGTAAAGTTAAGAGTTTAAAATTAATAAGTATAATCTATTAAGGAAGTATAATTTACAATTATAGTTTGTAGTTAATAAGTGTAATTTATTATATAGTTTATTACGAATTCTTCTATAATAAAGTTTATAGTTTATAAATATAGTAAATAGTATATATTACTTATATAGTTAATATATAAATAGATTTGGATCGTTCCGTCACTAGAAGAGGTACCAACTTGTATGGTAGAAACTAGGTAGTAATATTGTAGAAGACCCTGGCATGAGTATTGTATTGTTCAGTGACTTCAGTCCCTATGATTCAATTTAACAATCCCGAGATATTTGAATAGACAACTGTGTGTTACATTGTGTTTGTTGAGCATTCTATCACGTTATTGGTGAGATTGTTTTGTTTTTAAAAGTGCCTTCTTACTTCTTGAAGTCTTGATGGTAGTTTCAATGAGTTGAATTTGATTCCCCAAGTTTTGCGACAACTTCTTTGAGTTTCAAGCTTGGATTATCCTTCCAGGGCATATCCAGCTTATCCAGCTTGCCATGCTTGTGTACTAATTATTACCTAATGGAATGAGCTCAAAGTTAACTGATTTGAATTCCTTAAACCGAACTTATAGTGTTTGGATACTTAAAATTGACAAAGTAACTCTACAATATGATAGTTTTTCATAGAATAGGATTATTTTGTGTGATCGTTTAGCCGGGTTTAACTTTTCCTCTTTGCTTGATGCTGCAGGATACTTGGAACTGGCCTTTAATTGCTCCCTTGCCTTCTTATGGAAGAGGAAGGGAGCTACCTGGGGGGAGGTATTTGAGTTTTATCCATGCAGATGGGGTTCATGACGTGATAATCACAGGTACGTTTAACAACTCTGGCTTTCATTGTTTGTGGATTGTGATTCCCTTACATATCAGACACCTAAAAATCCAACTCAAGTAGCTTAGGTAATAAAATCCATATATTAGTCTGTAAAACACAGCATATTAGGGAGCATATTTTGTACACATGCATGCGTGTATCTATGAAAGCAACATATGTCTAAGGAATAATGGATTTGAGTGGCCAATTTGATATGGACTAGTATTACTGGTGGGTTCGTAATGCATAATGTGTGGCATCTTTATTGTTAGGATTTCAAAAGTGTGCAGCTAAGTGTGATTCAACCTGGAGCTACATAGCTTTCATACTAAATGACAGGATTTCAGTTGCATGTTCTTTCAAGATTTAACAGTCTGCTTTCACAGGTGAGAATGGGACGATAGATGGCCAGGGTGGTGTGTGGTGGACCATGTGGAGGCAGAGATCCCTCCGCTTCACTAGACCGAATCTCATCGAGTTCATGCATTCAAGAAACATTATCATTTCCAACGTGATCTTCCTAAACTCTCCCTTCTGGAACATTCACCCAGTATATTGTAGGTAAAAACATAAGTTTGAACTGAAATTTTGTATCCTAAAAGAGTCTAGTACAGAAACACATTATGGAATGCTTCTCAGTACTGGCATGGTACCAGCCAAGATTATGAAAAAGGAAGATCAGTAATTGTGCTGGATACGTCATTCTTCCTTGCAGGAATGTTGTTGTTCGATATGTCACCATATTGGCTCCATTTGACTCTCCCAACACTGATGGAATTGATCCAGGTGCACTCTTCATTCTACTTGGGATGACTTCAATTATAACTCATATGATACTGATGTTTGTTTATAGCTTCTCATCTTACAATCTAGATTTAGGATCTTCTATCTAAATCATCATTTCGATGGGCCACCTCTTGGATGGGAGAGGTCAAAAATTGCACAAATCCTCTCACAGTCCTCGCTACAACTGACTGCTCTTGGACAGACAATAAGTTGTTAACAATCTGATGGTTAGGATCATTTGATTGGTGCAAATATCAGGCTAGTGCCTGACCAAGAGGTGTCCCATCAATTGGACAAAATCTAGATTGTGTTTTCAGAAACATTTTGGGTTGCATATGGTTATGTGCCCCTTGCTTAAGTTAGAAGAACAATCCTTTATAAAATTCAGGGTACAAATTCATGATTCACTGATGCAGATTCTAGTTCCAATGTCTGCATAGAGGACTCCTTCATTGCGACCGGAGACGATCTGGTGGCTGTGAAGAGCGGGTGGGACGAGTATGGCATTGCCTATGGAAGCCAAAGCTCTGGTATTACCATCCGGCGTGTAACAGGCTCATCCCCCTTTGCTGGTATTGCAATTGGAAGTGAGACCTCTGGCGGGGTAGAGAACATCTTGGCTGAAAACATAAATCTCTTTAACATGGGAATTGGCATCCACCTGAAGACAAACATTGGAAGGGGAGGGGTCATAAGAAATATTATGATCTCAGATGTGTACATGGAGAATGTTAGGAAGGGGATAAGGATTGCAGGGGATGTCGGAGACCACCCAGATGACAAATTTAATCCGAATGCCCTCCCGGTTGTCAAGGGAGTCACAATCAGAAATGTATGGGGTGTGAAGATTCAGCAGCCGGGATCCATACAAGGTTTAAAAAACTCGCCTTTTACTGGAATTTGCCTCTACAACATCAACCTTCATGGTGTGGCAGTACCTGGAACTCCTCCTTGGAAGTGCTCGGATATAAGTGGTGCTGCTCTCGGAGTAAAGCCATGGCCATGTTCACAACTGACAAGCACCCACCTGACTGGTTCTTGTTCCATTCATTTTTGAGATTTATGTAATTTCTGAATTCTGTTCATGGTTGTAATAGAAGTTGAGAGTTTTACAAATACAGAAATGAAACTCAAGCACCATGTCTGACCAGAGTTGAAGTCCTATAATAATCTTGTAACAATGGAGGTTTAGTTTTAACTTACATAACTGATGACTGCAATAAGCAGACGCCTATTTAACAGGGCGCTTCTCACGCCAAGAAACCACACTAGTAAGATTATTATCTATTTGCTTGTAAATATTACTCTCTATGTGTGATCTCATCAACCTAACCTATGAATGTGTCAGTTGCGAATAATCACCATCTAGAATTTACCTCAAGCGAGTGAGATCGCAACTCTAATTCGAACCATATTTGAGGTTGAGGTTACCATATGAAGGGGAAAATTCCCGGACTCGTCACGCGTCAGTAGCTGCAACAATCTTGGTTTCCTGATAAAAGGAAGATAGCAAAACTCCGCCTACAAATGAAACTGAGGGGGCATGTGTGCACCTTGAAATAAGCTCTGATGATAAAGTCAGTATAAAGCATAAGTATATGAGTACGATAGTGTGGAGATACTTATTGTGAGGTCATTGAGCATATCATCTTAAGGACGGGCTCTGGTGTTGTGTTTTGGAGGAAGAGCGATGGAGAGGTAGATGACATAGCTCAGGAGACAAAAGACGTAGCACTGGAGGCACAAAGGACGCAACTCGGGAGGCACAAAGAACAAAGGACATAGCTCGGATGGCACAAAGGACTCAGCTCGGGAGGCAATTGACAACAGAGGACGTAGCTCAGACAACGTTTGGACAACGTAGCTCGGACAAGGCTCAGATAACGTAGCTCAGATAAGGCTCAGACAACATAGCTCGGACAAAGCTCAAACAACGTAGCTCGGACAAGGCTTAGACAACGTAGCTCAGGTACAGTTCACAGCGGACAACGAGCTCGGGTACAGTTCACAACGTCAGACACAAGTTCAAGTATGCATGCACTTAACAGATGATCTATTGCGAGGTCATATAAGTGGCAATGTGACCTTAACATTTCACAAAGTAGATAAACATAAAACATCAAATATTGACAAGGTGTAGGGGTACCGTTCATGGAGAACATCAGGCGGACATGGCCGATTTGAGAGAGCATCTGGTGGCCGCCATAATCGATTGTGAGGTCGTAGAGAGCATCAAGTGGTCAAAGAACATCAAATGAAGATGAGAGACTCAGGTGGGTGACTGTCTGCATAGCCCTTCACTTCGGGTTAGAGGTGTGAACGACTCAAGTCTCTTAATTCTCATTCTTCTTCTTCTCTTTCAGCCTTTTTTTACTTTCTCTCTTGTCTTCTGGTAATTCTTACTTATTTATAAGCATTTAGAGTCATTATGACTTGTGTAATCATGATGAGATCACCTGTCAAACAACACTCAAGAGAGTCAACACATAACCCAAGTATGCTTATGTTGGCTAAATTGTTAGAATTTGTTAGAGTGAGAAATTCTTATTTTACCCCTTCTATTTATGAATTTTATCCCTAGGAGAACACTAAAACAGTAAAACAGAGCAAGTATCTTCTCAATCCTTTAAACTGGTTAAAAGTAGAGTTGATGGATCCTACAGTGGTTTGAAAGGCAGAGACCATTTTCATTTTGCAGTTTCGAGTGAAATGTCTAAACATGCCAGTAACTATGACACTTTTCTCTCTTAAATCTTCCTGGAATTTTATAGAAACCTTCAGTTCATTAATGTTGAAACAGATCAAATCCTTTGTGCAATACTTCCCCCCCAAATTGCTCAACTCTTTCATTGATGAACCTCTATGATATTTCTTCACTCCATTGCTTTGGTTCCTTAATGTGCTGTATAAGGAGCTCGCTTGGTGATGAAGTCACATACCAACAAGATGATTTGTTGTTTGATATCCATTTGCAGGATTCCGATCATGGGTTTCGGATCCATTCTCAAATGTTTCTACATAAATGGCTATTACATCCAATAAGTTGCCCAATCTCTGAAAGACCTATGCTTTATAGATTCTACATGATCCATCATCCAAATAACTTCCTCTTAAGAAAAAAAAACATTTTAAAAAACAATTACAGAATGACAGGATGAAGTTGATTTTGTGACAATAGAATATCATATTCCTATCAGAAAAGATCATAGACACAAAATATTATTTATATATCTAGTGATTATGCTTCTCCTACATCTCCCATGGATGCTAAACTATATTACAGTCTACAGACCCACCAAATAAAAGTGAAAAAAAAGAAAAAACATATGTGTAGTGCGTGTAGCTTCAAAACCACCAGCGAAATGGTAGCCGTAGCCGCTGGAGTGTAAAAGCAATCTAATACGCTCCATGGGGGTAGTATTCTATTTCTACGTCATCAAAAAAAGCGGTTTAAGAACTTGCGAAACTGCTTCATAAAACCGCCTTCTTCTCCCACCTCTTCCACGTTGTTAGACGCCATCTTGACTTCCTCTTTGGTCAACGCGTTATCAGGATTGAAAGAAATCCTGGGCATCTCGCGAGGAAACCTCACCCACCTCGCCGGGATCTGACGCACATCGCCGTGAAACGTGTGATCGGAGTTAGCTTTCTCACTACTCACGATCATATCGTTCCCGTACGGAATTTCTCGTCCGAAGCCTGGGCCAAACGGCTTGCGATGATGACGGCAACGGTGAGGGAAACGGAACGGAAAGGGCTGTTTCGCGTGCATGTGGTGGAAGTGACGGTCGATCGGACGGAAACTGATGTCGTACGTCACCGTCAACGGTCGAGTAAGCCCAATAGCGGCGATAGTATCAGCCTCAGATTCCTGTAGTTTCTCGAGGGAGATATCAGCTTCCGGGATTCCCTCGACGGTGCCGGCTTCGGATTCCAGTTCATCAATGGGGAGGAGGATAGCCGACTTGGGGTCAGATACCGGCAAGGTATTTGACGGATCCCGTTTGTTGAGAGCATTTTCCTTTAGATCAAACGGAGTACGAGCCAGAGAGAGAACAAAGACGGAGAAAATAACGGTGAGAGTAACGGCGACTCTGGCCATTGTAAAAGGGAATGGTGGTTGGGAGAGAGAGGGAGAGGAAAGTGTAATTTATAGGTGGGAGACAGGAGAGTGGCTTCGGGTAGGTCGGGCAGGTAGTTTTCTGGAATTATTGTTTTCAGAGTAGCGAGCGGGTAGCGGGCAATAGTGGTAACCGTCCACGTGATTGGAGAAAGGAGTGCAGCTTAATTGGGCGCGATATTTGGCTGACCAATTTGCGGATGGCTCAGGATCCTCTCGAGTTCAACTCGAGAGAATCTCTCGAGTTGGAACTCCTAGAGGTCGCCACGTGTCTCCTTTGAAACCCCTTAACTATGGGTAAGGTTCACCCACCCCTAGGGTTCACTCACCCATCCTTGGTTTTTTTTTTATTAATTATTATTTTTTAAATTAAAAAAATATTTTAATATTAAAAAACTCTAAAAAAAGTTTTTTTAATTTAAAAAATAATAATTAATAAAAAAAAACCAAGGATGGGTTAGTGAACCCTAGGGGTGGGTGAACCTTACCCATGGTTAAGGGGTGTCAAAGGAGACACGTGGCGACCTCTAGGGGTTCCAATTCGAGAGATTCTCTCGAGTTGAACTCGAGAGGATCCTGTGCCTTTGCGGATAGAAGCCGAGCCGAAGTTGATAGGCTTGTAGTTTATCGTACACGGCAATTAGCTTGACTTTGGGACTGAAAAACTTTCTTAAAGTATCTAAACAGTGAATTTACTAAGATACCCTCATTGTTTTTATAGAATCACGATTTCACTACTACATTAAAGACTTGGATCATTTATAGTAAAAGACATATCCTCTCTTGCTAAATTTCGGAAGTAGTGAAGTCTAAAAAAGAAGGGAAATGATAAAGACTAATTTAAAAAAACCTAAGGCATTTGAACACGTGTCATCATGATATTTTAACAATAGAGAATGTCTCTACTATAGTCAATGATTATCTTAAGGTGTCATATGTTAACATTAAGCTAAATAAGTAGAGTAAAATTATGCTTAATTAGACTTTAGATTATTAAGTTGAAAGTTAATTAGACGTCTACATCTTTTTGAAGCATAGATTTTATCTTTAAAAAAAATATGTATACTTTTTACTCTATGTTTAGTTGTGGAGAAAATAAGTAAAAAATGAACAATAAAAGAAATTAGACAAAATATAACTAACAATTGTATTAGAAATCTTTTTTTTTTTTTTTCCAAGTTTTTATCTATTTTCTTGACAACCAAACATATCTCTAAAGTAGAGAGTTTTAGAGTTAAAATTCTACCTTCAAAAAGATGTAGACATACAATTAACTTTCAACTTAAAAATTTAAAGTCAAACCAAACATATTTTTTTTAAATATTAATTTTTTTTTAAATTAAAAAACTGTTTTTAATATTAAAAAAAAACTCTAAAAACAGTTTTTTAATTTTAAAAAAAGAATTAATATTAAAATAAACCAAAAATAGGTGGGCGAATCCTAGGGGTGGGTGAACCTTACCCATGGTTAACGGGTGTCAAAGGAGACACATGGCGACCTCTAGGGGTGATAACCGGATTTGCCAAATCCGGTTATCACCGGAGATGATTCAAATCCAGTAATCATCGGAGATGATTTGGCTCCTTAACGGTTTCATTAAAGACTTGGATCATCTCTCGCTGTAGCCAAAGACCAATGTTATCGAACTGGCCGACTAGCCGGTCTCGGTTCGACCGTGTCTTTTTTATTAAAAAAATATATTAAAAAAATCATTTTTATTCAGCTATGATCGATTCTCAACCGGTTCTGACCACTGGTTCCCGATTTAACCGGCCGATTCTTCCCGTGTTGACAAAAATGACCGGTTTTTAAAAATGTCCGATTTTGGGGGTTTGGGAACCAGTAAGGGGACCGATTCCCAATTTTTCCAGTTCGACCGGCTGGTCCGATCTGATCTAACAGTGCTAAAGACATATCCTCTCTTGCTGAAATTTCATTGTGACATGATTTCTAGAAGTAACGAAGTCTAAGAAAGAAGGGAAATGGTTAAGACTAATTTTAAAATACCAAGGTATTTAAACACGTGTCACCATGATATTTTAGCAAGAGAATGCTTATGCTATAGTTAATGACTATCTTAAGGTGGCATTGGGTAACACTAATCTAAATAGGTGGAGTAAAATTGTTTTTAGTTGGACTTTAGATTGTTAAGTTGAAGGTTAATTAGATGTTTATATCTTTTTGAAGTAGAGATTTTACCTTTAAAGAAATATGTATATTTTTTACTATATGTTTGGTTGCTGAGACAATAAGTAAAAACATGGAAAAGAAAAGAAAATTAGATAAAATACAACTAACAATTGTATTAGAAATCTAAAATTTTCTTTTCTTTTCTATTTTTTCACCTATTTTCTTGGCAACCAAAAATAACTTTAAAGCACGGGTTTTTAGAGTTAAAACTCCTACTTCAAAAAATGTAGATATGCAGTTAACCTTCAACTTAATAACATAAAGTCAAATTAAACATATATTTCAAATAAGTTCTACCTATTTTGAATAGTATTACCAATGCCACCTAAGTCTTTCATTAAACATGTCCCTACTATATATACGATTGGCTCATGTCATTAGATTTTTTCCGAAGGTTATGTCCTTAGATTTTGACGCACACAACCTAATAAAATTAGAGAAGTGATTTAAAACTTTCGATAATAACTATTATTATCGAGAGTTGGACCATTGGATTTAAGATCCAATGATTTCCAGCATTAGGTGGGGCCCTCATTTAAATTTGGTGAAGACATGGAACCATTGGATATTAAATCCAACGGCTAACTCTTGATAGTAAGTAATATAGGGAGTTTTTCATCACTTTTCATAAAATTAACATTTTCATCGTTGCAGTGACCAAAAAAAAAAAAAAACATTTTCATTGTTGCATGGTTTTTGGTTGACAAGAAAATAGTCGTGCTACCCCTACTCTTCGGCCCTCTTACTTTCGGCTCTAAACTAAATATGCTTTCAATCCAAAACTAAAACTAACATGTTTTGATTTTCGGACGAGAATAAGAAATGTATTGGAGTAGGGCTAGCAAGCATCTTGGTAAAAATGGATATAAATTGAGATTTTGTACTTGTAATTATTATAAAAGATAGAAATAACTTTGTAAAATCAGTTATTTTTAAAGAAAGAATATCACAACTTTTATACAAAATTATAAAAATCCATTCTCTCAGCCACAAATTATTACCTATTTAAGCATGGATAGATGTTGGTTTTTGATTGAGGCATGGGTAGGTGTTAATTTTTGGGTTTTTTGTGTGTAAAAAACCCCCTCAGTTTTCAGCTATTTGTAAATACCCCTTATGTTTTGTGATTCTATATTATACCTCCATTAACTTTTAAAACTTTTACAGATCCATCCTTTCATCCAAAAGTAAATTAATGGATATTAATTTTTTTATGAAATGACTTTTAAACCTTTTTTTAATGGGCTGGATAGAATGCAAGACTCTATAAATCACCATGTGCCCCCATTTATTTCCCTTTAACTGGGATTAAGTTTAATCACTAAGGTTAATTTTTATATAAAAAATCTAAAAATTAAGGTTAGATGCATGAACCCTATGAGTCAGTGAATCTTAAGTACAATTAGTGAATGTTAAATGGAAAACATGACGTCTTGTAGAATCTCCTTTAATTATGGCTACGCATAATCAACCTAAGGTTAGTATTTTTTTTCTAAAATCTAAGGCTAGATGCATTAACCCTAGGGGTGAGTGAATATTAAAGGGATACGTGGTAGCTTGTAGAGTCTCCTTTAATTGTGGTTAAACATAATCAATCTAAGTCAATATTTTTCTTTTAAAAACCAAGGTTAGATGCATGAACCCTAGGGTGAATGAATACCCTTGGGTGAATGAATCTTAACCATAGTTCATGACTGTTAAAAGGGACACGTGGTGGCTTGTAGAGTCCTCTTTAATTGTGATTTAAGCATAATTAATCAAAACTTAAATGTTTTTTTTTTAATTATTTTTAAAGGCAAGGTTAAATGGATGAATCTAGGGGTGAGCGAATCTTAACCTCAGTTAGTGGGTTTCAAGCACTTCTCTAGTGACAAGTGCTATAAGTCTCCTTTAAATCAAAAAAATGTTTAAAAAGTCATTTTATAAATAAATTAACATCATAACTAAGTTTTAAAAGTTAGTAAGGGCAGGGGTATTTACAAATAGCTGAAACGGACCGGGGTGGGTGGGGTGGGGGTGCGCTTACAAAAAAAACCCTTAATTTTTTTGGGTTGAGAGCATGGAGTAGATAGTAGAGCTAGAACGGTTATACTATTAACAATTTCTTGAAGGGGGTTATTTATGTAATCTTACGTTAAAGGATGTAATACAGTACTAGTGAGCGTCGGACGATATCGATGTTATTGGAGGAACCCCAGTAAGTTGACCGAGACTTGAAACAGGAGCTGAAGAGTATGGATCAGCAACAACCGGAGTTGTAGGCTTACAACGTAAAGAGCTACGGGCTTTAATAAAATAAAATAATGGACTTTTTCACTATCATATGTCTTCTCAAAAAATTAAAATATTTCTCATTTGATTATTTTTAATGAAATGCAAATTAGGTTAGGCCACAACCCCTGTATTAGCGTTTAACACTCTTGTGATAACTGGCTGTAAACCCCATAGGGGTGGACAAGTGGTTCCAAGGCCTTTCCCCAAGTGGGAGGTCCTGGTTCTATTTCTCACTCCCTCTTTGGGGCCAGCCCTGCATGCGTTTACCTAATGTGGCGGGTTGCGGGCTCATGTCGCACCTTCGCGGATTAGTCCTGATCCAAAGGGTTGGGGACACCCTGAGTTCCAAAAAAAAAAGACAGTAACATCACTAGCACCACAAAAAATTGGACACGTACCCTTAAATCACGTCCTCCAAAGGGCATCAAATTACCTCTGGTGCACGCCCGAGGTTGAGCCTCGGGCATCCATTCATCATGTGGCATGTGGTGATAAAAAGCGGAGAGATATCAATTGGTGAGAAGTCAAAAAACATGGGAGAAAATGAAATGACTTCTCCCCTATTTTAGTGCCAATTGTCGCATGTTGAATGGACGCTGAGGCGGAGCCTTGAGCGTGCATAATAATCCGATGCCCCGCAAAGTTCTATGCACGTGCCCTAAAAATTTGTACATGCAAGAGAGATATGCGATGCTTCATTTGGTTGCATACCAAAACCGTCTGGCTTCACTCACAAGCCCCTTAACTACCATTTAACCCTTGTTAATATTTTTAACTCTTGTAGTTTTAATACATTTTAATCTAAAAACTAATGTTACGGGGTTGAAACTTAAGGATTGGTAAATCTTAACCACAATTAAGGAGTGTTCAAATGAACACATGTTAACCCACAGAATGAGGTAGACAGATTTGGTCCGGTGAGAAGTCATTAATCTTAACAATAATTAAGGAGTGTTAATTTTTTAACTCTTGTAGTTTTAATATAGGTTGATACTCTGAACAATAAACGAAACAGATATTCAATACCAACCTTTTGTTGTACACAATCAGTTTTGGAGCTTCTACTCTGGCTAGTCCTATTTACCTCGCCTAGGAGGGAGAGCTCTATTTCGACATAGACTAATACGGCCTCTTAGGGCCCAAAAGCACTTCTATTTGTGGAAGGAAATGTGCGGCCTGCTGGCGGTCTCATTGCCGACTACCACCGGAGAAGATCCTAAGTGTTAACCGTCACATCACAACTTATGAAAATGGATCTAGATTGGGTTGTCAACCGATCGGATTTGGATCGGATCTGTCCAGATCCGAATCCGATCCCATTAAGAATCCGACATATCCAAATCCGATCGGAAATTCGTTGGATCATGAATTAATCAATCCGAATTCGAATCTGATCCGATAAAAGTTAATTGAAAAAAACTCTATTTTAATAGTATAAAAATCTAATAGTACCTTAATTAACTCTAATGAATGTTAATTTTTTAAAATTAATATTTTATACATAGAAAATCTATATAATATATTTAAAATGATTTTAAAAATTTATCATAATCAGATCAAATTTTAATTGGATCGGATCACCCTATATCCAAATCTGATCTGATTATAATTGGATTCCACTGATTCGATCCGAATCTGATCCATTTAATCGGATTTCACTGATCTGATCCGACGGATCACATATAGGGTCCAAAGTCCGGCTAATCAGATCGGATCCTGATCCGATCCATTGACAGCCCTAATCTAGACTACCTATATGGATACGATATCGAATCATAGCCAATCGTACGTGATTAAACTTAGGGAGAGTTTAATCACACCCATAGGTCAACATGTGTCCCTTTTAACCCATATTAACCGTGGTTAAAATTTCATAAGGGTTCAACCATCTAACCTTGTTTTTTAGACACAAATATTAAAAAAAATTAACATTAAGGGTAAAAAATCTTAACCCTAAGATTGAGTTTTTTTTTTTTTTTTTTATATTCTAAAAACTAAGGTTAGATTACAGAACCTTAAGAGTTAGTGAATCTTAACCATAATTATTAAGGGTTAAAAAAAGGACACGTGTTGACCTGTGAATGTGATTGAATTCTCCCTGAGTTCAATCACGATTGGCTGTGATTCGATCTCTAGGGATACACATTGCCACTAGCAGAGGCACAACATACTTGTTGGAGATAGGATCATAGTCAATCGTGATTGAACTCGAGAAGAGTTCAATTGCACTCATAGGTTAACATGTGTCCCTTTTAATTCTTATTAACTGTGAGTAAGATTAATTAACCCTTATGATTTAACAATCTAACCTTGGTTTTTAGAAAAAATTTTAAAAATTAATCTTCAGGGTTAAGGATATTTAACCCTAAGGTTAATTTTTTAAATATTTTTTAAAAAAAACCAAGGTTAGATTATTGAACCCTAAGGGTTAGTGAATCTTAATCACAGGTAGTAAGAGTAACATGTGTCCCTAAGGTTAATTTTTTAAATATTAAAAAAAAAAATCAAGGTTAGATTATTGAACCCTAAGGGTTAGTGCATCTTAATAACAGGTAATAAGAGTAACATGTGTCCATGTTAACCCTATGAACCTTGGTTAAAGATTCACTAATTCTTAGGGTTCTACAATTTGACCTTGGTTTTTATTTAAAAAAAAAGCTTTTAAAAAGGTTAATATTTTTTTTATAATAACCAATGTTAGATTGTTGAACCTTAAGGGTTAATGAATCTTAACCACGGTAAATAGGGGTTAATAAGGAACACGTGTTGACTTGTGATGCGGTTGAACTCTCCCTAAATTCAATTGCAATTGACTGCGATTTTATCTCGCTAATCTATCCCAGCAAGGTGAAAAATAGGCATAAATGGACAAGGTAACACGTGTTATTGAGTTTACCAAAAAAGAGATAAGTACCGATTAGTCACCCTAAATCAAAAATATCACCTAAAAGGACATGGTTTGAAAAGTTTTACCAAATAGGGAATGTACTCCAATATACCCTTATCCGTGTTTGGGTTTTATATGCCTAGCTAAGGGGTTAATATGTCAAAAGCATACCCTATTAAGTAATAAAAATACAAAGTATGCCTTTTTGATAAATATGCTAAAAACATATCCTTTAGGTAATAAAAATGCAAAGCATGATCTTTTAGGTGAATCGCCCAAAAAAAAAAGACAAGGTAACTCACGTGCCGTGCTACTAAATTAAACAGTTTCTCGGATATGTGACCGCGAAACCTCACGACTCCGAAGCCCCCAACTCATGGTGTTTGTATCATTTAACTCGGCAATAAAATGAAGTGACATCATTTAACTTGATAGCTCACGAGTTACTAAATCATGCCCAAGAGAAAGTTGCGTTATGGTTGGTGGTGTGTCCAAGTCCAACTAAACCAGAATTAAGTAATTCGACTCCTAAGGGTTGTAAGTTAGTCCCATATCGGATACCTATCCGAACATGCTATCCCTTATAAGTTCTTTAACGCCTCAAACAATTGGTACCCGTTTTGAGGAGCTCAAGGGTGAAACTTATTAGGGTTGCAAGTGTAGTGCGTGTTTGTATGCTGTGTGTGTGTTTGCATGGATAGTGTGAGTGTTTCCTTCAATTACTTTCGGTAATCACCTTGTGGTGTTATTGAGTTTACAAAAAAAAATAATTGGTGTACATTTTGTTGAGCAGATACTAAACCTAACCCCTAAGACCATACATAAAAAAGAGAATGTTTAGCGATTATCTTAAACCATCTCCAAGGGTAAGTAGCAAATGAAAGTAACAAATGTCTCATTTGCAATCTCATATGCATATCTATTACATTCATTTATAATTTTTCAAAAATGTCATTCAAAGGGTAAGTGGTAAATGAAAGTATTTTATTATTAGTTTAATTGACAAGGGGCCCACCATCACCGTTTGATTCCTTTTACCGTTTGAATTGGCAAGGGCCCACTATTATTTTAATGCATAAAAGGGTTTGTTACCTGGTTGAACACTGACAAATTTGTCGGGTGAAAATCAAAATGGCAATTTTGATGTTTCAGGCTTTCAGCTGCTGTGCCCATTTGAGAGGATTTTATCCTACCTGGCACAACAACTGTCCGTTGCTATTTCATTTGAAGGGCCTTTGGAGATGGTTTTAAGTCTGATCGTGTGTGTTCATTTAACAA
Source organism: Tetracentron sinense (assembly GCA_015143295.1). Lineage (NCBI taxonomy): Eukaryota > Viridiplantae > Streptophyta > Magnoliopsida > Trochodendrales > Trochodendraceae > Tetracentron > Tetracentron sinense. The sequence continues at coordinate 1,596,222 of CM026551.1, forward strand.
AAAAAAAAGAAGGAAAAAAAGAATAAAAATATTAGCCGACCCTGCTTTCGTTTAGTTAACCGAATAGCTTCCCATTTGGCTCCTTTTAACTATGGTTGAGCTTAACCAATTAAAATTAACAATTATTTATTTCTCATAAACTAAGGTTAAAAAAATGAACCTTAAGAGAGTGTAATCTTAACAACAGCTGGTGTTAAAAAGGATACATGGCATAGACCATGCATCCTAGCCGAATGCATGGTCTGCCATCTATTTCTCTACTTTGGTAGGCGTAACTCATCATTTTTCTATAGGTGTATTAATAATTGAATTAGCTTAAAATTATATTACTTTACAGTCCTTAAAATTAATTTGGTATTAGATTTCATTATTTCTAGTAAAAAGCTATATTTTAAATTCATAAACTAAACTTCTCTTGTTTATTTGTGTACAAGTAGGCCCTCTTATAATTAATATTTTATAATTTAATAATCTCTAATAATTAATAAATATGTAAGGAACCAACTTGGTTTTATAGTGTATAATTAATAATCTCTTATACTTGCTATTTAATAGTTTTTTAAGAAAATTCTAATTTGTTATTAATTATAAGAGAGGTTTTTATTCTATATTAATACATAGTTATATGAATCTCATTATAACTTTATGATGGTTTAGATATAAGGAAGAGGAAGTGATAAAATTATTTTAAATATTTTGGTTGTGTATAGTAAATTACCATATATAGAGTATAAAGTTTTAGATATTTTTGAAAGAAAAAATTAAAAAAATCATTGTTGAGGAATTCAAAATAATTAGCAAAAGTTAAAGAAATTTACTAGCCTTATAAATGGTGTTACTTCTTTTCTTTGGAAAAAAGGTTATCTTTACCGAACTAAACTTATCATATACTAGCCTTATACATTTGTATCTACATGAAGCTTATATGGAAAATACAATACATTCAAAATAAATTATGAAAAAAAAAATTTGATGGACTAATATAGTGATTCTTATATATAATATTCTCTTATAATTAATATAATTTCTTTCTACCAAGGTTATTAATTACAAGAGAGTCTACTGTATTTGAAAAAAACAATAAATTTCTTCTTTATTTGTGTATTTGAAAAGAGCAATAATTCTCTCCTTAGGCGAGGAGAGGATTATTGCTCCCCACCCTTACAAAGACCCTTTAACTACCCTTAAACAATGGTTAACAAGTTTTAATTCTTATGATTTTTTTTTCTAAAAATCAAGAATAATTAACTTAATCATAAGAATTATTGAATCTTAACCATAATTAAAAGGAGTTAAAAAGGGGAATCATAAAATAAAAAAAATAAAAAAGACGGGACGAGATGCATCCTTTGCTCCACCGAAGGAGGTGATTATTTTCTATTTGAAAATACTAATAAATGACGTGTTGATATTCGATTCGGAATAAAGAAAAATAGTTAACCTATCCATGAAATCTATTTCAAAACCTAGGGCACCACCTCATTGGTGGATGCCCCTTCTTAAGGCCTTGGATTGTCTCTGGCAAGCTAGAAAGGGCTTGTCTCGGGTTCCAAAGAATAGGTGACAAGTGGTGCAAAAGTCAAAATCATGAGGCCCATGATTGACTTTTCCACCTATAATAAGACATGTGGCGATAAGTGTGTAAGAATAAGGGTGAGAGATATCAAATGGGGAGAAGTCAAAAATCATGGGGAGAAAATAAAGGACTTCTCCCCATTTTTACGCCAGATGTCGCATAATATATGGAACCCCGAGAGCCCTTTCTGGCTTCACCAGAGACATTTCGAGGTCTCAGATTGTTTCTGGCAAAGCCAGAAAGGGCTCTCGGGTTCCATACATTATGGGATAGCTGACATAAAAATGGGGAGAAGTCATTTATTTTCTCCCCTTGACTTCTCCCATATCTCTCCCACTCACACTTATTGCCACATGTCTATTTATGAGTGGAGAAGTCAAAATCATGGGCCCCATGATTTTGACTTCTCCACCACTTGTCCTCCATTCGATGGAATCCCGAGACAAGCCCTAAACCCTTTCCCAGACAAGCTAAGGCTGTAAAAAAATCTAGAAAAATGACAAAAATAAATACACTACGTAATTTATTAGAAAAGTCAACGAAAAACTACTAATCCCGACAACATCCAGTTATTCTAATCAGCCCCCCTCCTTGTAGTGTTCTATGGATCGGAACCAAACTGATTTAGGTGAATCCGCTCTCTGGACACCTTTAAATTGCAGTTAAGATCCTTGTTTTTCAGAAAAAAAATATTAAAATTATTATTTTTAAAAACTAATAATTTTTTTTTCTAAAAGGATGAGTGGGTGAACCTTAAGGGTAGGTGTATCTTAATTATATTTAGGGATGCCAAAAAGTTACACATGGCATCTCAAGGGCATAACCGGATTTACCAAATCCAGTTATAACCACAGAGGATTTGATTCCTTATCGATCAAGATTTTGATTATTTTGATTGCAAAGATTGTTAATCAAAGGAAAAACTGTAAGATGGACGGTTCTGATCCACCAGAGAAGAATCCAATGAATCTAGCCTCTCACCGGATACCATCAAAATGATCCTTCTAGTTTCATTTGAAAAAGTCAACGAAAGCAGTTCAACCCGTTGAGGATTTCAATGGATCCATATTTGGATCTTCTGAATCAAAAACTCCAAAACAAAAGAGAAAGCCACCTGGATTCGATAATCTCCACGAATCCACACACCAAAAACAAACCAAAACCAGCAAATAAAACAACTAAAACACCATGACCCAGATCCCAAAACCACCTCCTCTATTCAGAACACTCTCCTCTGAGAAATACCACTCTGAGATGTTATCAAGAACATTCAATGGAAGAAATACCAAAAAGAGCCCGAAAGAGGAAGAGGGCTGCAGTCGCGGAGGCGGAGACTCGCACACCCACCCCACTCTGAGAGAGTTGGTGCGGTCGTCCATAGAGGTGATGGGAGAAGGCGGGTTAGGGATATCTGAGAAGGTAGTTTTGTTGGATGGTGCAGTTTACGCGGGAAAGAGATTTCGGAAGGTGACGGTTAGTAGGGGAGAGTTTGGGAGCAGAATTGAACGCCTGGCGCGAGTTAGCAGGCGAAGCGAGTATCTTGTACCAGTGAGGGCTTACGTGTACACCAAGCGGATCAAGCTCCTTCTTTCTGATTACTATCCTATGGGTAGCCTCTCTGATTTGCTTCTCGGTGAGTGCATGCACGTAATTTAGTAAGTTACATCGTGATCCAGTAGAACAGTACTGGTTGATTTGCTACTAGCTACTCATGGTATTGCCTTGCCAGTAAATGCCAAACGCATCTCCATTTTTTTAAGACCAAGGAAAAATACACCAAAACCGGAGAAATCATGGAAAAAATAAATTCATATTTTTTTTTTGGAAAGATTGTTTCTTGTGTTTTTGAAATTTTTTCTTTCTTATATTTGTTTTTCGCTGGTTTCTTGATTCTATTAATAATTTGATACTTTATTACATTGACCTATTGGCTATGTTTGGTTGTTGAGAAAATAAGTGAAAATATGGAAAAGAAAAGAAAATTTTGAATTTCTAATATAATTTTTAGTTGAGTTTTGTCTCATTTTCTTTTCTTTTCCATATTTTTACTTATTTTCTCGCCAATCAAACATAGGGATAGAGTTTATATAGAGGTAAAATCTATCTAAAGATGAAAATAAAGTCAATCAAATCTAATTTAGTTATTTGATTGATGCTAATCAAAGATTGTGATTGAGATAAATTAATACTAATACAAGTTATCTCACCCACATTGTTATGCTACTCCATTTTCTATCCCTAGTTTCTATGGATGCATTGGAAATTCCCATCGAGAAGAAATTAGCAGTATACATGGTTTCACAAAAATGATTCCAAACATGCAATTTTGGGTTTCTTCAACTTTGGAATATTTTACCAAAAACAAAAAATTTCCGAATCAGTTATATTTAAAAACTAAAAACATTGTTGTTAGAAGTCCTAAGGAACGTTAAAAAACACACATTTCTTGTTGGAAAGGCAAACAAATCACAGACTAAATTTTGGTTATAGTTTAATGTACTTTTGTCATTTTTATTTATGATAGTCAACAACTAGGGTTTATCAGTCATTTTTGCTTCTGTTTTGTCTCCTCAAGGTGGAAGGGAGCTGGGTCACACCCCTCTAGATTGGGATCAACGGCTCAACATAGTTCTGCATGTGGCAAGAGGGATAGCTTTCATTCACGCGCAGTCTCCCCTACAAGAGAAAAATATACAGATGAACGTACATGGCAACATCAAAGCTTCCAATATCCTCATTAAGACAGACTTCTCTGCCTGTGTCTCCGATTACGGCTTCGTTCAATTGGCGGAGCCGGCGGAAGTTCTTGGGATATGGCAGCTGAAGCTACCGCCGGAAACAGTCAACTTCGCCGAGAAACTAACTCAGAAATGTGATATATATAATTTTGGGGTCATAGTGTTGGACATGCTAGGAGGATCCAAAGCTCCATTTCTGATAAGCTGTATATTAGAAAGGAAAGAAGGGATAAAAGAAGGGGTGATTGAATTTTTTGAGTTCTTTGTGAAGGAGAGAGAAAGGAAGCAGGCTTTGCAGGTTTTGGACATTGCTTTGGCTTGTACAAACAGGTCTCCAGAGGCAAGGCCCTCAATAGACCAGATATTGTTATTTCTTGAAGATATTCTTAGCAATAGATAGAATATTGATATTGTATGCTTTATATAAACAGGATACCTGTATGAATTATAATTGCCGTGCATGGGAATTGATCTAGATCGTCCAGTTAAAGGCAATAACCAGAAATGCAGCAATCAGATTACCAAGGTTATTCTGCTAACAGTAGTTTCTATTGATTGTTGTCTGTGATTTTATTTTTGTGATGTTTCATGGTACATTGTAGAGACTCAATGAACTTCATGTTGCAATTTTTGCAATTTTTTAAAACAAAATTTATTGGTTTTATTTATTTACTCTTAAAGTCTTTTCATATACCTTCCTATTAAAGAGTAACCGTTTTGGTTTTGGAAAGAGTAATGTAGAGTTATTTGTGTTTTTAATTCTTTGAAATTGTTTCTATAAAAAGAGGTCATCATCTTCTTTAGAAGATACAAGAAAAAAGAGTTCTATAGATTTTTTGATATTCCTCTCTTTTTGTTTTGAGTTTTTATTTTGATGCTGTCGAGTTCGCTGTGATCGTTGGTTTGTGAGTGCTCACTACTGACGGATTGAGATTGTTGAATCCTGGGGGTGTCCGCCAAAGACCTGTAAGCACCGGAGCAGGGGCGTTAATCACCTTAAGGACAGCGTGTTCAACACGTGCCTCAGTCTCCATATTGATAAGTGTTTTACACTTATTTGTTTTTCATTTTAATTTACTTAAAGCATTCAAATATTTTTCTATATATATTTTTATTTGATTTATAGTGCTCTATATCGAATTTCTCCAACAATCTTAAGGTGATTATTGGTTTTGAACACTATAAATTATGAAAAAAAAAAAAAAAAAACCCATATTTCGTTTCATTGATTTTCTAAATTTGTCTATTTGATCCAAGAGAGGGGTATTGCTGCAATTTATATAGAATCAATCTCTGAAAACGGGGTTGAGTTTTGATGTGATTCATCGAAAGAATTATTGTTGTAATCTTGAAGATAAAGAGGGCATCAAAGGCAAGAAGTGATAGATGACTGTGTCGTAGACCGATCAATATTCAGTGCAGAATCTCGACCCTTTTGCCGCCTTCATCTATGGACAGGTCATGCTCGATTTTCCTTGAGTCAGTGGACGGGGATAGATCGCAATGCAAACATGAATTTCATCTCGTGAAAGTTTTCTACACCGGAGTACTCTTGCCTTCAAATCCCTTGCATCTTGTATAAACAGTGCGGTGAAAGGTGACGAGTTTCCGAAAAGGTTGTGGGATGCAAGATGGTTGGTGGCGAGTTTTCGGGCGATGATTGCTCGGATTATTCGGCATGTGCTCACCCGTAACTTAGATCCTTAATCTATCTCAGACGTTTTCCGTTTCTTGTCTTCAATCTGTTAGTATGCATTGATGAGGATGAAGAGATAAGATTAAAAGTTTTGCAACCGTGTTAAGCTGATACAGGTGTATTAGCTTTACACCATCGTGTGATCATACAAGGATTTACTTAAAATTGAGCCCATAACCAAGTCAGTATCAGACTTCAAGGGATTTAACAAGCATTGAAGGCACGTCTTCAGCCAAAGGATGAGACTTATAGTTTGTTTCAAAGCTATTCTTGGCGGTCACGGTTTGAGTCTGAGGCTCAAGTAGAGGATAAATTTGTTAATTGAGAGAGATTGGGAATCGATTATGGAGGTGGAGATAAATGTTAAATGTAAAAGGAAGAGATAAAGGAGAGAGTTATTATTTGGTGTTGAGCTCATACACAAATTAAGTGTATAAGCTTTATATCAGATTGGGTGGTGTTTTTGGATTCCTTTGTACACGGTTAATGATTGTAGTAGGAAGGATGCACTTTAAAACCCATTCCAAGCCAAGCCTAGCCAAGCCGAGCCGAGCTAAAGGAGACCTTTGCTATCTTAGAATGTCAATATGCTATGATCTGTCTGAGCCGACATAACCTTGGAGATGTGGAGAACATAGTAGCAAATGAATTGCGGTGCAAAAAATTGAGAGTGCACACGGATTGGTAACACTCCAAATGAACGGTCAGATTTTTTGAACTCATTTTTTTATTTATATGTTCAGTTAATTACTTGTGAAAAATTACATGCTATATTGTATTGTCATATGACTTGATAAATTTCAATAGCCATAAATGGTTGGACACAAGTATGAGAATAAAATTAACTGAAAATTGGAGAAATTCTAATTTAAATTATTTTAAGACATGCGATTGTTTAGTTATGATAAAACTAAATAATCTTAAAATAATAAAATTAGGAGATGAATTTAGGAGATGTGCCTTTATTTCTTTTACCATAAATAATAAGGCATATAAAATTTAGATCTTGAAAATTTTTGTGAAAATAGAATTAAGGAAATATGAAAATTATTTTCCTTTTCAATTCTGATTATTGTGGGGGTTTATAGAATTCAAGATCTAAATTATACTAGTATTTATAATCTCAGTGTACCATTATCTTCAAATGAATGAGATAATGTAAGGTATAATGAAATGCTAGTATTATAATGGATAATTTGCCCGTATATACTCATATTGAGGGAATGCTCTGTAGGAGAATGAAAGATTTTCTCTTAATGAGTTTTATAGCTCTTCTGAGTGGGATATATAGTCACATATATATTCTTGATAGACTCACCTATATAATTGTATGTTAAGGGAACATCCAAAAGATAGTGTATCTTAATTAGTTTTTCATTTGATGTGACGCGCTAAATACCTTGTGCAAGACAAGTCAAGTTGAGCTATGAGCATGATTATTTCTACATTGAATATTGTGTGAAACATATATAAAAACCTCCATATAAAATCATATGTTTTGAGTTATGTTGTTGATAAATGATAATTGATTTAAAGATGATCTGATCAAGTGCTTTAAATGTTATAAATTATGAATTATGTGACTAATTTAACCTATGTGGTTAGTGAAATATTTATCATCTGTTCTCATAGAGAAACTCATTTTAAACTCTGGGTGTATTATATAATATTTGATATTGTGGGGTTGTTTCGAATAAAACATCATAATAAAACATTTGCTATCTTATATGTCAATAATATTATATAAGAATAAACTTAGAGTTTATTTATAACCTAGAGTTATGAGAAATATATGTTAATGATTTGATTATTTAAAATTTGACATGGTAGAAGCAAATGTGAAATTGAGTTGAATTAACATGAGTTTATCTCTTGGAAATTATCCAAGCAGACAATCTCATTTGATGCTCGCAGAGAGAATATGTAGAGAAGCTGAATGGCTTACAATCTTATTTGTTGTGTTGCGCAAAATTAATAATAAGATCGACCTTGGCAATGGATTATATCTATAATGAGAATCATGACATATTCGTCGCATATAGTACTATGTTAGTCATTCTATAAATGAATATCTTATAGATGGTTATACTACAGATAATTATCTTATAGGAGATTATCATGTAGATGTTTACAGATAGTTTTATAATTACTCTATGAGAGAGTAATCATAATTCAGATCTGTTAATTAAAGTGGACTAGCTAGTAAATTAACTTGAGGGTAATAGGCAATCTGATTTATATCATGATCTGTATTATACCTATATAGCATGCGATATAGGTAAACTCAGTAGATTTACCTATAACTCAGGACATGATCTTTGAGATACTTTAATTAAGGTGTTAAGAAATATGAGATATAATCTAGATTGTTGTCTTAAATTATATTGAGTATCCTGTTATATAAAAATGATATAACAATGTAAACTAGATTTCAGATTCAAATGAATCTAAGTCCAAAAGTGTATATGTGTTCACTCTTGGAAGAGGTGCAGTGTCATAAAAAATCTATTTAATAGACCTGCATAGCCCGATTCATGATGGAATCGAAGTTCATAGCTTTAGATAAAGCTGGAGAAGAAGTAGAATGATTAAAAACATTGCTGGTAGATATACCACTTTGGAGTCAGTCAATGTCTACTATCTTAATACATTGTGATAGTCAAGCTGCTATAGCTAGAGCTAAAATATTTCATACAATGAGAAATCTCGACATATGTCGAAGACATAATTCAGTTAAGGAATTACTTAACAATTGAATTAGTGCACTTGATTTTGTGAGGTCAAAAGAAAATATTACGGATCCATTGACCTAAGGATTAGCACAAGAGCTAATTCATAAAACATCGAGAAAACATCGAGGGGGATGAGGCAAAAGCCTATTGATAAAAAGTCACCTACAATGGAAACCCAACCTAAATGACTGGAGATCCCAAGAATTAGGTTCAATGGGAAAAACAAGTTGTTGAGTGACTTGTGAGAACACTAAAGTGGAGGATTCTTTATCCTCAAACTCATCCCTATGGTGTAGTAGTGTTACTTGTAACGAAAGGAGGATGAGTCTTTGACTTTTAATGTCTTCTATAACTGATTTCCAGTGGGATGTATAGTTACAAGGCATCCTTGATAGAGACACCTATATGAGTGTGGAAGTGGGGCCGCTTCCTATGAGAATTTAGGCTGATTCTCTAGAGCGCTCATGAATACTGGGATATAGCACATGGCCGATAACGTGCACAACCGATAGAACTCGACAGTATTTTTTGAGTTTATGTGTGTGTGATTTGTTGTCTTGGTCATGACTAAAAGGGATTGGTTCAAGACATAGTTCACCAATTTCTTCATGAACCCGACATATCTACACTAAGCTAAGGTTCAAGTCCAAAAGACACCTTGGCCTATTACACAGGAGCTTTGGTTTGTTAATTTGATTTATTAAAAAATAAAAAATAAAAAATTTGTTTTATGTGGGGGATTGTTGCAATTTTTGCAATTTTTTAAAACAAAATTTATTGGTTTTATTTATTTACTTTTAAAGTCTTTTCATATACCTTCCTATTAAAGAGTAACCGTTTTGGTTTTAGAAAGAGTAATGTAGAGTTATTTGTGTTTTTAATTCTTTGAAATTGTTTCTATAAAAAGAGGTCATCATCTTCTTTAGAAGATACAAGAAAAAAGAGTTCTATAGATTTTTTGATATTCCTCTCTTTTTGTTTTGAGTTTTTATTTTGATGCTGTCGAGTTCGCTGTGATCGTTGGTTTGTGAGTGCTCACTACTGACGGATTGAGATTGTTGAATCCTGGGGGTGTCCGCCAAAGACCTGTAAGCACCGGAGCATGGGCGTTAATCACCTTAAGGACAGCGTGTTCAACACGTGCCTCAGTCTCCATATTGATAAGTGTTTTACACTTATTTGTTTTTCATTTTAATTTACTTAAAGCATTCAAATATTTTTCTATATATATTTTTATTTGATTTATAGTGCTCTATATCGAATTTCTCCAACACTTCATCGAGGATAAAAAGGCTTATTCCTCGATAATTGGAGCAAGATCACTTTGAAAATTCATAGGAGGTAATTAAGACCTCTTCATCTACAATATCCTTACCTGATCTTGGGGGTATGATATTATTTCCTTACTCCCAGATTTTGCAGTGGTATCCATTGATTGTATGCTAAGTAGGAACTATATATATAGCCATTTATTCACCCATTCCCACCTGTCAATCTATTTGCCAATGAAAAATTGGGCTGATAATCCAATCTTAATTATTAATTCAAGAGCTAGAACTGGTATAATTAATCAGAAAATATTCAACAATATGAAGAGGGTTAGGATCATACAATAGAGTTTGATGGATGGCTGACTTCTCTCTCTCTCAAAACATCCTGAAAATCTAGTTTGTCTACTACAACAAATCATCCTGAGAATCTTCTTGTTTCTCTGACATGCAGAGTATAATCATAGTAACAAAGTTTTCCCCTATTTGTAAAATGTCCCAAATAATAGACAGTTTTTCAATTAAGTCACGAAGTATTCACTATTTACTAAAAAAGTCCTGACTTGTTTAAAGAGTTGCAAATTTCATAAATTAAATGTGAATTATCCACAACTTTTTGAAAACTTGTATTTAATATATGAAACATATTTGTTTAAAATTATTCATAAATAGTAATCAAGTTTTTAATTTTCTATATCTTGTCCGAAATATTTTTATTGAATTTTGTCAAATTTTTTTCTACTCGAATAATTTCTGAACTCTGACTTGGTGACTATGATCAGTATAATCATAGAGTCAAAATTAAACCCTTTATGTTCTAGAGTAACAACATAGGCTTCTATAAGATTCAAGATTTACCAACCAATAAAAAAAAATCAAGATTTATAGCACACGATCATATGGTGTGCCCCGGCCATCTTATGAGGGAGTTCTGGGATCTAGTCCCCAAGGGTGATGTACGTTTGCAGAATGATCCACTCATGTTACTAACCACTAACCTTAGACTACTAACAGTAGGTAAGTGATATCGGAAGTAAATAATAATAATAAAAAATAAAAACAAAATAATTCAAGATTTACAAGAGCCCATAAAAATTGAAGAGGTATATTGCATAAGATTAAGAAAAAAGTTAAAACAATATAAGAAATGCATCGTCAATATATATATATATGAGGAGTTCTAGCCCTAGTCGCATTTACCCCTAATGTTTCCACATACGGTAAGAGTAGGTCTAACATGTGGAGAAGTTTGATATTTTAACAGTTTAAAGAAATAAAAGTCAAAATTCAAGAAATGTTTGAAATTTGTAGCCACCAATTTGTGTTTTGTAAGATTTGCTAATTGGGCTAGCAAAATTATATATATATATATATATATTTTGAGAAACCCGAGCTAGCAAAGAAAAGGTGCACCTTTGCCTCAAATCCAGGAGAGCATGACAGTTTATCCACTCTCCCCAGCCCCAAGTAATTGAGGGTGACCTTTTAGAGACAATTCAGGAGTCCTAGAGGGAGAGCAAGGAATGAATACTAATTAGGTGGACTCCATACCAACTTCAAACAAATACAAGGCGGTTCATCCTTAGCTAGATAGCCAAAGCACAACATTACATTAATCCACTCCTCAAGAGTGGGCGATGGATGCCTTGCCAAGAACCACATACATCTCCTTCGCAAAGGCACAATTTGTACAACACTTCCCCCAAAGGCCTCTAGCCTGTCAAACCTGGCATACAGAATGACTGTGCCTGGGATGGCAAAGTCTGGGCCTTTGAGGGAGAGTGTTGAACAACTAATGCCTTGAACTTACTTGCTCATTCAGGAGTGGTCTAAAAGCCTTTTATAGGCCACAAAATGTCCACACACATTAAAAAAAAAATAAAAAAAATTGGTGGGGTCTCCGTATCTTTGGCACTTGATATTAGTGGAACAACTAGATCATTTATGTTTCTTAAATGACTTTTGATTAATGGAGAATTTGCGTATGATTGTCTGCACGGATAGCGGAAGGCACACGCGTCCACGGGATGCCATGTGCTCCTTTTAACTTTTATAAACCGTGGTTAAGATTCCTTCATCCTCAAGGTTCATCCTCAAGGTTCATCCTCTAACCTTGGTTTTTAGAAAAATAATCTCAAATTAGTTAACACTCATTAACTGTGGTTAAAATTCACTTACCCTTAGGGTTCATTCATCTAACCTTGGTTTTTAGAAAAATAACCTCAAGTTAGTTAACACTCATTATTTGAGGTTAATATTCACCCCCCCAGGGTTCATCAATCTAATTAACCTTTATCTTTTTTTAAAATAAAAATTATTAATCTCATATTAGTTAAACTTAATCATGATTAAAAAAGGTGGGAAATGAATATGTGGCAGGCTGTGGAAGCGCACACGTTCCGTTGGGTGGAACACGTGGGCGCAAAGTATAACTTCCCATGATTAATAAGTAATAACTAAGGTTGGTCCTTAAGAGCCTTGGCAAGGTATATAATCCATCTTTTAAAAGAGAATAAAGCAGATTGGGCATCTCAACCATATCCAAATATCACATAAAGTCCATACAAAAATAATTCTCTTTTGACATTCCTCCAATTCCTTTTTAGCAATTGAGAGGATGGGATCTCCTATTCCAACCACAACATATGTGGGTAAATCCGTATATCAATTAGGTTATCTTACACAAATAGAACTTTTAATGAGCTTAAGGTCAATTTCTAGGGTTTGACATTGATAATCGGAATCCAAATCTACATTATTTACACAACAGGGTGCAATGGGTATGTTTATCTGGTCTGCCACTCAATCCCGCTATATCCATGCCACGTAGTAATAATGAGAAAATAAAGAGTATGAAGATATGAATGTAGATAGAATGAAATGGTAGAACATATTCTTCTTGACTACTCAAAAAGTATGGAGAATAAGGCACTTCTATCGATAATGTTGTGGAATCATATGACATGACTATGGTATATTTGTAACCTTTCATTTTGCATACAATTTCATGTGAACATATGTTTTGGTACTAAAAAATTCCGTACTTCGCTAGCCTTAACAACTGAGGATTTGAACTTGAGAGGCCTATACCCTATTCAGAGATGGACTTAACCACCTTTTAATTTTGAGTTTTGAGATTGGTTGGCCTACTCATCCTTGTGAAGGAAATCCTTAATAGGGGCTTGATTATAAATTATCTAAGTTAAAGGGGAAAATTGCTAATTATTATGTTTTGAGTGGTCTTTGAGTCTTAAAAAGGATGGAGAAGTGTAGAGCAAGGGGAGTTGAGAGAATTGAGGAGTGGAGACCTCCATTTTGTTTTCATATTGAAGCCCTATTAAATACGCACGATCAAAAATTTCCTTATTAAATACTCAAGATCAAATTTTGAGGGAGAAAATACATTTACACCCCTTAGGTTTGATGAAAATACACAAAGACCCCTTAATTTTCAAAAAATACTTAAGTATCCTTATTTTTTAAAATAATGGCACTTAGACTCCCCTCCATCAGTTGACCATTAGTCAACTCACAGAAATGCTAATTTATGCTGATGTCATATGTGATTGAAGTATATAAAATTTCAAAATTAGAGGTTGAGAAAACACTATTCTTGCTCCAAAAGACTATTTATTTAATATTTAAAAATCCGGTTCTCAACCATGAGGTCGCCACATGTCCCTTTTGACACCCCTAAACCGTGGTTAAGATTCACCCACCTATCCTTGGTTTTTATTTTTTTTAAATATCAATTCTTTTTTGAAAATTAAAAAAAAATTAGATTTTTTTAATATTAAAAACAGTTTTTTAATACCACCCCAGAGGTCGCCACGTGTCCCTTTTGACACCTCTTAACCATGGTTAAGATTCACCCACCCATCCTTGGCTTTTTAAAAAAATATTAATTCATTTTTGAAAATTTAAAAAAAAAATAGAGTTTTTTAATATATCCCCTTGAGGTCGTCACGTGTCCCTTTTGACACCCCTTAACTGTGGTTAAGATTCACGCACCTATCCTTGTTTTTTTTTACATATTAATTTTTTTTTGAAAATAAAAAAAATAGTTATTTTAATATTAAAAACAGTTTCTTAATATCACCCCTTGAGGCCCCTTAACCGTGGTTAAGATTCACCCACCCATCCTTGGCCTTTAAAAAAAAATATTAACTCATTTTTGAAATTTTTAAAAAAAAAAGAATTAGAGTTTTTTTAATATTAAAAACAGTTTTTTAATATCACCACTTTAGCCCGTGTCCCTTTTGACACCCCTTAACCGTCACCCCTTGAGGTCGCCACGTGTCCCTTTTGACACCCCTTAACCGTGGTTAAGATTCACCTGAATCTTAACCACGGTTAAGGGGTGTCAAAGGGACACGTGGCAACCTCAATGGGTGATATTAAAAAACTATTTTTAATATTACAAAAACTCTATTTTTTTTAATTTTCAAAAAAAAAATTAATATGTAAAAAAAAACAAGGATAGGTGGGTGAATCTTAACCATGGTTAAGGGGTGTCAAAAGGGACATGTGACGACCTCAAGGGGTGATATTAAAAAACTATTTTTTTTAATTTTCAAAAATGAATTAATATTTTTTTTTAAAAGCCAAGGATGGGTGGGTGAATCTTAACCACGGTTAAGGGGTATCAAAAGGGACATGTGGCAACCTCACTGGGTGGTATTAAAAAACTGTTTTTAATATTAAAAAAACTAATTTTTTTTTTTAAATTTCAAAAAACAATTAATATTTAAAAAAAAAAACCAAGGATGGGTTCGTGAATCTTAACCACGGTTTAGGGGTGTCAAAAGGGACACGTGGCGACCTCAAGGGGTGATATTAAAAATAAGTTTTTAATATTAAAAAAACTGTAATTTTTTTTTTAATTTTTAAAAAAGAATTAATATTTAAAAAAAACAAGGATGGGTGGGTGAATCTTAACCATGTTAAGGGGTGTCAAAAGGGACACGTGGCGACCTCATGGTTGAGAACTGGATTTTTAAATATTAAATAAATAATGTTTTAGAATAAGAATAGTGTTTTCTGAAAATTAGAGGGGCAATTTAGAATTTTATATACTTCAATCACATGACATCAGCATAACATTTCTGTGAGTTGACAAATGGTCAATTAATGGAGGGGTCTAAGTGCTATTATTTTAAAAAGTAAGGATACTTAATGTATTTTTTAAAAACTAAGGGGGTCTATTTGTATTTTCGTCAAACCTCAGGTATGTAAATGTATTTTCTCCAAGTTTGAGTGATAAAAGTAAGGTAGGAATCTAACCTAGATTCTAGGATTGAGGATAAACGGCGTAAGTCGTATCAATGGTCCAAATCCAATTGCCACAGTCCAATCGATGGGCCATTGGTTGGGCCAGGAGCACCCCTATATATTGCACATTTGCACCAACTGATCAACTACTAATCCTTCAAACGGTTAGTACCCGGCTTGAGAGGCTCTTGGGTGAAGCTTATTTGGGTTGCATGTGTGGTGTGTGTTTCCTTTGTCCTGTGGTATTGAGTCTATCAAAATAAAGATCAACGACCGATCCTGACATGATCTTGTGATTCTAAGATCGAATCACAACCAATTGCTATTGAATTCGGGGATAGTTCAATTGCACCCAGTGTCCAACATGTGTCCTATTTAAACCTTATTAATTGTGGTTAAGATTTACTAATCCTTGGGTCAACAATTGTTTTTAGAAAAAAAATATTTAACGATGGTTAAGAATTTTTAACCTTTGAGGTTAATATTTTTATAATATATTTTTAAAAACCAAGTTTAATATTTTATTTTTTGAGACTTTATTATATTGTAGGTTTAATTTTAAAAGAATACACAATATCTAAATTTTGTATATAGTGCCCCCAACAAAATATTGTAATTTTTTATATGCATAATATAAAGAGATGATTCTTTTAACCCTCTTTAACCCCAGTTAAAATTTATTTACTCAAGAGTTAAATTTTTTTTTCTAAAATCAAAGAATAAATGTTTAAATCATAAGGGTGAGAAAATCTAAACCACAGTTAATGAGTGCTAAAAGGGACACATGTCAAATAGGGGAGGCGCACATTCCACCCAATGGAACACACCTAGATAAAAACAATTTTTATAATATAAAAATATAGTTAGTTATATTTATATATTGTCTCTATCAAATTGGAGGGCCCTCTTCTTTAAAAAAAAAAAAAAAATGTATTGTTACTGGACTTTTACTGAAATGCAATACTAACAAATTTTATGACCATGAAGTGAAAAAAAATTATGACTGTGATGAACCCATTACTCTCAAAATAAAATCTCGGGGCTAAGCCCCCAAACCCCTAAGGCCCCATACCCAATCCGATTAATTTTCTTGATATATGTACTAGGACCCGAGGAAAAATTCTTGACTCCCTATTAAGGTCTTAACAATCTACAATCTAACATTTGGTTGAAGGGAAAAAAATTTTAACGTTAAAGGCTAAAAGTTCTTAACCTGAGTTAAAAAAGGGGGAGAGGACTTTGGTGAATGAATTCGCAATTGGACAGGATACGGTCTCCAAAAACACCTCCTCTCTTCGGAAACCTCATCTGACTCACCAGAAAATACAAATATGAAGTCGATGAGAGTTCTATCAAGAGCATTCAATGGAAGGAATACCAAAACGAGGGCAAAGGATTGTCTCTCTCGGGCTATCACACAATATGCATGGAGAAGTCATTTCATTTTCTTCCCATATTTTGACTTCCCCCAACTTGATATCTCTCCCCATTTTTCGGGCCACATGTCACATATTATGGTAGCTCGAGACCACCATTTCTGGCTCCCGAGGCGCAAAAAGAGTCCCCAAATAAGGAGATGGTTGCAGTCTATTAATGGCTGAGACGCCCACCCAACTCTCAGAGGGGAGAGGTGTTGCAGTCGTCAGTATAACAGATGACAAGAGAAAGCGATGGTGCAAAGAATCTCGGAAGTGGAGAGTTTGGTAGGAAAATTGAGCGCCTGGCGTGGGTTAGCAAGTGAAGGCAAGCTGAGTATCTTATACCAGCAAGAAGGACATATTTGTAAGGCAAGCGAATCAAACTCGTTCTTTGTGATTACTATCCTCTGGCGAGTCTCTATGATTTGCTTCTAGGTGAATGCAGATACAGGTATTTTATTAAGCTACACCGTGCTCCACTAGAACAGTGGGTGTTAGCTTCTGATCATGGTATTGCCTGGCTGGTAATTGCAAAATGCATCTCCAGGAAGATGCATGCAGTCCTGCAGACCCAGGGACAAATAGGTAGAGCCGCATTCCCTATACCACCAGTCTCTATTATTTCTCGACAATTCGAGCAAGATCACTTCGAAAATTCATAGGAGGTAAAGACCTCTTCATCTACAAGATCCTTTTACCTGACCTTCTCTAGGTCAAGATTTGGGTTTTCGAGTAGTGAGTGTATCATTTCATTACTCCCATATTAATTTGGAGAGAGTGCAGTGGACAGTGGTATATATTGCCATTTATTCATCAATTCCCATCTGTATATCTATTGCCATCCAAAATTCCTGCTGACAATCCAATCTTAACCATCTATTTAAGGCCTAAAACTGGTACAATAAGAAAATATGTCAACAATATGAAGAAATTCATACAGCAGAGGGGTTATGATATCATACAATAGTTTCTTTCTATATTATTTGTACAAAGATGGCCAACTTCTCTCTCTCGCTCTCTCGATCGATTTCAATGTATAGATTTCTTCAAACTTCTGTCTATAGAGTTGATACACTTCCTCTTCTGTTCAACCAAAACAGTCTAAAGTTAATGTCGTCATTGTACCTTCACCGTGAATTCAACAGATTATGCAGTAAGTCACAAAAGCAATTGAAAGCTTGAATTCCTGAAGAAGATGAAGATAAATGGAATTTTATGAAGAGAAGCAGATTATTCCGAGAGCAACGTATTCCATGATAGAATCTTTTAAACTGAAAAAAGATTAAAGAAATTTTATTTATACTTCCGATACTTTAGCTGATGAACAAATTTTCGGCCCAACTTGAAACTTAAAATGCTATATTGGAATTTAAGCAGGTAAATCTAATAGGTTATTTGCCTATCTAATGCAGCGTATGCTAGGGAATGATTTCGATCGCTCGCGCCAATCACGCAACTTTTCACTAAATCTGATGATTTTCTTCAAGGAAAATACTAGGAATAATAGGCATCCACTGTCTTATTGATTCGCAAGAATACCAAGAACAATAGGGAAAAAAGAAAACTCTCTTATAATTTTATTCAAAACAAACTGTCCTTGCCTTGTGACTTACAGTTTTATAAATATGATGCTAAATTAAACCAAATATGAATCTTGAAGATCTTGACGTTTCCGATCAATTGTATAAATTTCACGTGATTCTAGCTCCAGGGCTCATAATTTCTGCTAAAGCTTTTTGCCTTTCGTTCTATTATTTCTACTAGAGTTTTTATGTCTTTGTTTGAATTGTTAATGATCCAACAATTCCATAAAATTCTTTGCCATTGCTCTGCATAACTATCGTTAGGTGGTGTTTTAAACTCTTAGAATAGAGATGAATATTGCTTCCAAGGAGACTTTTTTTTAAGAATTTGAATGAAGCTCAGTCTACAAAGCGATAAATGCCCTATTTCTAAAAGAACCTTAATACAAAGAATAGCACAATGAATTTGAAAATCTGTGATATAGAATTTCCAAGCAAACAGTTTGCTCATCATCCCAAATTTCCAACTCTAGTTTACAAGCGAAATCCATTTGTGTGAAATTTGAATAGTGATGCACCATAAAGCCAATTTAATAATAATAATAATAATAGTAATAATAGAGAATATATAACTATGATAGGAGCTCTGATTAAACAGTCAATGGGAGCAATCAAAAATTTGCCGTACGAAAAAGGGGTATTTAAGGGAAAAATGTTATGTTAAAAAATACTCTTCTTTGTGTTCATAATTACCAAACTATCACTTCCCAAGGCTAATTTTGGGATGCCCCTATTCATAGTTTTTTTTATTAGTTGAAATATAACACACACTAATATCACACGTGCACACACTCTGCAGCACAAGCTACAGCTCCCACACATCCCTTTCAAAAAAGAGAGGGAGGTGGTGCTTTATAATAATAATAATAATAATAATAATAATAATATTAATATTATTGGAAAGACAAACTTTAATCTAGTTTGTCTACTACAACAAAACATCCTAAGAATCTTCCTTGCACACAGTACATAACAAAGTTCTCCCAAATAATTTAAGATTAGGTACCTTCTATTTGGAAGCTCTTAAGAAGAGCGAGAAAAAAAGCCAAGGTGGACTCCATTCAAACTTCAAGCAAATACAAGGTAATTCATCCTTGGATAGCGAAAGCACAATACAATACTTTCTCCAGAGCCTCCATGCTTGCCTTGTCGGCAATGCTCGAAGCCCTTGAGAAAGAGTGGCCATTAATGGATGCCTTGCCGCGAGAACCACATCTCCTTCGTAAAGCACGATTTGTTAAACTCTCACCCTGCAAGGGCCTCTAGCCTGTCATACCCCTAGCATACGCCATGGTTGTATTGGAGATGGCAAGGTGGGGGACCCCTGAGGGAGAGAGTTTAAGCAATCAATGCCCTTAAGATACAAGTTCTTGCTTGCTTGGTTCTCCGCTTGACTCTTTCAGGAGTGGTCTACAGGCTCTTTTATAGGACACAAAATGTCCAAAACAATGATTGAATTAATGGTGGGGTCTCCATATCTTTAGCACTAGATATTAGTGGGCAAAACCAGATTCTTTTGTTTCTTAAATGGCTTTTGATTAATAACTAAGGTTGCCCTTAGGAACCTTGGCAAGACAATCCTCTTTTAAAAGAGAATAAAGAAGATTGGGCATCTCAACCATATCCAAATATCACATAAATTCCATACAAGAATAATTCCCCTTTGACATTCCTTCATTTCCTTTCTTGTAGCTCTTACGAAATGAGAGGATGGGCTCTTAGTGCTTGTTTGGTTTGAATTATCATAAGCGCTTATGTGCAACTTAATCGCTTATATTCAAATTATGTCTTGATAATATAAGCATTTGGTTTGACTGATCATAGATTATGTAATAATTGATTACAGAAATAACTAGTGATTCTAAAATCTCGCAAGTGGGCAATTATTGTAGAGCACAAACCACTTATACACGCACCTTTAAGACTATTTAAACATTATTGTAAGCACCCAAATTTGCACACATAAGGCATTACAAGATTAAGCTTGAGAGGGAGATTTCTCAAAATATTATTTTCCTTTTTCAAATGACCAAAATACCTTTTTTATTTATAAAAAAATGTCCATGTGTATAATCGTTTATCGACAAAGTACCAACCAAACAGGATTACACCTATTAGTGCTATAGACAACAATGCTTATTCATTGTAGTGCTTATCAGCATAATCGCTTACGACTTCAATAGTCTGATACAAACGGGCCCTTAATCCAAACACAACATATCTATATAAATCCATATCTCAACTAGGTCATCTCACACGATTAGAGCTTCTTAAGGCCTATTTCTAAGGGTTGACATTGAAAATCAGAATCCAGACTCACAATATTTGCACAATAGGGTGCAATGTGTAAGTTTATCTACCTCTCGATTCCATTATATCCATGCCATGTGGAAATGACAAGAACATGAAGCACTCTCAAGATATGAACGTAGATAAAATGGAATGAAGCAATCTCAAGATATGAATGTAGATAACATGGAATGGTGCATGGAACATGATTCTTGTGGACGACCCGAAAGCAAGGCGAATAACGCACTTATATCGATAATGTTGTTGAGGAATCATATGATATGACTATGGTACATTTGTAACATGCGCTTTGGCAAACTATGTTAGGTGAGCATATTTTTTGGTAAAAAAAATTTAACGCTTGCCTAGCATTATCAAATGGGATTTGCTGAGGAATCATAGTGAAAGGTAATTACCCCTCAGAATACTAAAAACAATACTTGGGAAAACAACACATGTATGCAAAAGAAGCTACTACTAGGAAAGCAAAATTACATGCCTCTTAAGCTAAAATGACCAAAATTTTTCAATCAATAGGCTACCCGATCAATTTTGGGAAGAAGATGCATGCTTGTAAAAACTGCAATTGTTTACATGAGAGCCACAAGCAAAGGAAGTAAGGGCATCGACCACCACATTTCCTTCCCTAAATATATGATGAATAGTAAAGAGGAGGAGTCTTGAGTTTTTGAATCCGATGATATATTGTCCAAGGACAATTATAATTACCTTTCACTACTTGAACCAGCACCTTAGAATCAGATTCCAAATTTAAAAGATTATAGCCAAGAGAAACAACAAATCAAATACCATCCAATAATGCCCGAGTTTCAGCAATCATATTTGTGGAGACACCATAAAAACGAGAGAAGGCGACCAAGAAATTTTCCTAGTGGTCACGAAAGATACCCCCACCACCACTTAAACCATTAGACTTAATAGCTCAATTCGTATTGAGTTTAATAAAAGGTGTTGACGGATTTATCCATCCAATCATTTTTTTTTTATCAGCTTTAGCCTTGGCTGAATAACAGAAACATGGAGAATTTCTAAAGCCAGCTGATCATTAAGAGAGCAAGGCTTCAAAAACTTAAGCATAGTTGACATTTCAGCAAGCCAACCGCAAATTTTAATAATAATTGTATCAAGGGATCGAGTTTTGCCTTCAAATATTCTTGGAATTACGTTCAATCCAGATTTCTCAAACTAAAAAACTTGGCAAAAGACCTCGAAGCAGCCCAATTGAGATTGTTTAAAGCTATGAGTGTACCAAAATTAAATTCTATATGAGATACGATGGTTAGCATAATATGGAAGATTGATCATATGGAAGAGAAATAGGACCACAGTTGAGATTGTTTAAAGCTATGAGTGCACCAAAATTAAATTCTATATGAGATACGATGGTTAGCATAATATGGAAGATTGATCATATGGAAGAGAAATAGGACCACAGGTGAGGCGCTAAAAATCCGAAAGAGAATACATGGTCGAGATCCTCTTCCATACTATCGGAACAACAATTAATATTGCATTTAGAAGACAAGTTGATCCTCATGCGTTTAATAAATTTTAATCATGATTAAGCTTAACAAAATTGATCCCTTGTCCCTTTTAACTTATGTTTAATCATGATTAAGCTTAACAAAATTAAAATAAGTATTTTGTTTTTTTAAAATTTTTAAAAATCATGGTTAGATTGCTTAACCCTAAGGGGTTAACCACAGTTGATAGATGGTAAAAATGGGGGTTGGACCAATGAGGTCATTGGGGTCAGCTTGGTCCTTTTTCCATTTCCCATCTCAAAAAACATCGGGCGCGAAACCCTCAGAAACTCTCTGGATTTGCAGGGTTTCAAGAGCTGAAACAATTAGAGTTTTGGCCATGGCTTCTTCTCCTCCTTCAAAGCGTAGGCGTAAGAACCACAGCGAAGAAGATTCAGCTGACGCTTCTCTTCATGAGATCCCACCTCTAGTGCTTTTCGCCCATGGTGCCGGAGCTCCTTCCACTTCAGATTGGATGATAAGGTCTCTCTCTCTCTCTCATATTTAGATAACCACTAGCTTTCATTTAGAGGGATGTTAATCGATTTGTTGATCTTCATTCATGGATTCATGTAGATCTTATTCTATTAATTCCTAATATTTATTTGATCGTTTGAATTTTGATGTACATGAATAATCTGGTTCCTTTGTTTTTTTTAATATGCGACAAAAGATCTGTGTGAGCACGGGATTTCACTCCCTCGGAAAAAATGTCTCACGGGATTTGAGTCGCCACTTATTAATTCAGAAAGGATAATTCCCCAGGAAATATTGGATAAGGCTTGGTTCGCGATCAGGGATCGGGGTAAGAGATTCGGTTAAGTTTGGGAAAGGGGTTAGGCACCCCAACACTTCCACACTTGGTGATTCCCTACTTGCTAGGTTTAAGCTAAAATTAAGATCAAGATTTATTGAATGCCAAAATGTTTAACTTAATACTAACCGAAAGAAAGTAAAAGCTAACTAGGGTCGGGCCCGTGTTGAACTGCCTACGTACTCACATGAGGGGTGAGATCAGATCGAGCGTAGTTCTAACACTTGAGCCCGTACTAAGGCGAGAAGGCGTGTGTGTGTGCACCAAAAGGTGGCTAATGGGCCTAATCCGGTAGATTAGGGTTTTGCTTGATCGAGGTTGGTCAATGTGCAAAGTGATGGGCCCGGTAGGCCGAGAGGTAGTCCAGTAGACTAGGGTGAGGCCCGGTAGGCCAAGGGTGAGGCCCAGAGGCAAAGGGTGAAGCCCGGAGGCTAAAGGGGTATTAACTGAGGGTTAGGGTTGCTAACTGGGGTTAAGAGGGTGTTAACCATGGTTAGGGGTGTTAACCAAGGTTAAAAAGTCCAAGATTGAGATTTTTTGGTCTTTTATATTTTTATGGATTTTAAGGAATTTTTTCATATTTTTTGTGGGGTTAAATAGTGTTTAATCATAGTTAAAAGTTAACCAGATGCCGTTTAACCATGGTTAAGGGTCATGGTTAGTCAAAATTGGGCCCAAAGGGTATGGCAAGGCCTAGAATGGTCTCCTACCAGGTTTGGGCCCTTCACAAAACCCAAAATTAAAAAATTTCAGAATAAAGGTAATCACCTTCATTTCTGTAGCTTTTTAACCCTAGTTTGTGGGGTTGAAACTGTGATTAGGGACCTCCCCTGGGTGAAATAAAAGCATGGACAGGAAGTCTGGAGTCCAGGCTTTCCAATGGGTCAGGAGTCAGGCCGATAGCACATCAGGTGTGGGCCCCACAGGGGCCCAAAGTCTGTAAAAGCAAAGTTAGTGGTGTCGATAATATGACTGCCGATACACTGTGCAGTTTGCAAACCAAAGTTGGTGGCCCTGGTAACTAGGGTTAAACTCTGAGTTAACCCCTGAAATTTTGCAGGGATATCAAGGGGAGTCTAGACTTCCATATGGGCCTTGAATGGGCCTCAGAGGTTGAGGTATATGGGCCCCACGAAGGCCCAAAGATACTGCAACAGGTAGTAAAAACTGTCGGTAAAAGGATTATTGACAGTATGCTGGTTTCAATTTGCAGACCCACTAACCATGGTTAGGGGTCGAGTTAGGGTCTGGTTTTTTGCAGGGAGTTAGCCAAGAGATTGAGGTACCTAACCCTGACCCTGGAACTAACCAGGGTTGAATCCAACCAGGGTTAAAGCCTGATTTACAGGGAGGGTCCATAAAGTAGTACTGAGATTGCCAACATTATACAAAAAACAGCAATTCGCCCACTGAGGGACTGCACGAGCAAGGGTTCAGGAGTACCCTCATTGCCTGGGGGACCCCAGAGAGCTTTTCAATGGCCATGCAAGGCGTAGGGGTGGTTATTCCCGAGTTAAGCCTCAAGGCATCCCCCTCACACCTATAAAGGAGGTGGGAGGGGTCTTATCCCAGGTCGGGGAGCTACAGTACGAAAGAGAAACAAAAAATGGGACCCCTGGACAAGGACTAGGGGTCCCTTACACCTGAAATAGAACGAGAGAGGGGTGGGGAGGGTGCTCCTACCCTTAATGAACAACTATGGTGGTGCAGAGGCGGTGGCGAGCTGGGAAGGCAACAACCAAGGTCGTGGCTGGCTTGGGAATGTTCTGGGGATCACCTACAGTGCTGGTGAAGCTTGGGTAGGGGTTGGACGTGAAGAAGCTCGGCTGGCTTAGTTTTGACAGGGTTTGGACGTGAAAATGGGGGTGAGTTTTGCATGGGGGTGGCTTGGGTTTTATAGAAGCAAAGGGGAAGGCCTCAGGGGCATTACAGTATTTTACCAGGCATGGGGAACCGGTGGTGAAGGACCCAGGTGGCTGCAGGGGGTCTGCAACACGCGATCTGCAAAATCCAGGAATGGCGGTAATCGAATTATCGCCATTCCCAAATAGGAGCTTTTTTGGGGTGTCGGTAATTCGATTACCGACACCCAGGGTTTATTTCTTCTTTGGGCCACACCCCTACTCACTTGGGCCAAAAGCAAGTAGGGCACCCATTTTGAGGTCTTCCCGCCCTTTTCGGATTGGGGGTTGTGGGTCCCACCCATGTGGACCTCAAGGGTTGTGGTGGGCCCAAGTTTGGGCCCATGAAGGCTTGGGCTTGTGGTTTTTGGATTTTTAAACGGGCCTTGAGCCCGTAAGGCTTTGTCCTAGGTTTTGGGTTAGCGTTTAGCTAGGGCTAGGTCTAGGGTTTGGTCTAGGGCTTATCTAGGGTTTAACTAAGGTTTAGTTAGGGTCACACTAGGGTTTAGGGTTTTCGATGGTAATGGGCTTTGAGCCCAATGGGACTTAGACCTAGGTTTTAGGTTAGGATTAGGTCTAGGGCATGTCTAGGGTTAGTCCTAGGATTTGGTTAGGGTTTACCTAGGGTTTAACTATGGTTTAGGGTAATCCAAATGGTAATGGGCTTTGAGCCCAAGGGTTTTGGTTTTAGGGCTTTACTGGGGATGGCCAGGGTTACGTGTAAACTAACCCTAGTTAGGCAGGGTGTAAAAATTGGGTGCTTACAATCTGATTTTCCTCATAAATGGTTTCTCAGATTGATTCTTAATAAGTTTTCTAATGACTCCATTGCAATAATAGGAGTTTTGCATGAACTGAAATACATAATCCTTACAATATCTAATGCATTTTTCTAGTTTGTTCTTCCCATTTTGCTATCATTGTTCAATTATCCAAACAGAAATGGAACCACTGCAAAATTGCTGCAAAGGCTAACAAAATGTCCAATATTGAAGGAAAAAACCGGCATTACAAATTGGAGAAAAGAGTTGGCTTAATTTTTTCATTCTTTTATATGTCCGGTGTTGGAAATGACAAACTAAGTTTCTGCAATTGATGCAGATGGAAGGATATGTTAGGCAAGGCGCTGCACGCTGTTGAAGTAGTCACCTTTGACTATCCTTGTGAGTTTATCTATTGAGTTGAATTTTCTTACTATATCTATCTTGCGTAATGTTAAAGCTGCTTTTAGTACGAATCTTGATCTTGTTTGTGAATGTTTTAAAATTAAAGAATTTCAAAATTAGGGTTTTTCTTAATTTTAGCATGTTCAAGACACTTCCAGCTTCAAGGTCTATTTGATACTGCAAGAGGACTGATTAATTGATATTTGATGGAGAAAGTAACACTTTTCAAATACTTTTAATGATGGGTGGTTAACTGAAATGGAGTTTATGGATTTACTGTACTTTAACTCATGGCAGACATTTCTGGTGGAAAACGGCGGGCTCCTCCCAAGGCAGAAAAATTAGTTGAATTTCATTCAGATGTTGTCAAAACAGCTGTTGCAAAACACCCCGGCCATCCGCTGATTTTGGTGGGGAAATCCATGGGTTCAAGGTAAACAGTCACTGTATATGTTTGTTTAACTGTTAGACCAGATATTTTCATTGCAAGTCTTTCTGATACAAGCCTAAGGATTTTATCTTCCTATCACAGATTTGATATGTTTGCCAACTACTGAAGGATGCACTTGCGAATGTCTGTGTTTATCTTTTTTGCAGAGTCAGTTGTATGGTGGCATGTGGTGAAGAGATTGATGCTTCAGCACTAGTTTGCTTGGGCTACCCACTAAAGGTTTGCTATTATTCATGAATGTAACTCTATGTTTTATTTCAGCATCCTCTGTGTTTAGCTTATTCCAAATTATGGCTTTCGTTCTATGTCAAATGCTTCAGAAAGTTTGATTTTGTTGAAAAAACTGATTGCTTGATTCAGAGGTGGGCAGCTTCATTTTTCTGCAATATGACTAAAACAAAAAATTTCTATTAGGATGCGTCCATGACCTTCTGCTATATTCTAGACATGCATTATAAACATGTAGTGGCTTAATAGAAAATTTAGCATGGAATTTGGATTATCGTGTTTATGGAGTAAGTTTGGCTCTTTGTAAAGACCATCAAACAAAGTACCATTCCCAACACAATCAGATTTATAAATTAAACTGAAAGATGTTTATGAAAAATTGAAGGAATATCCAAAAGGTACAAGCCTTGAAACTAAAATCAAGTTTCTAGAAAAACTTGGAACATAAAAGGTCTTTTCTAACTCAAACAAAACCACTACTTAAAGTTAAATAGCATGTTCCTATAGCTTCCACATGCGAGCCCATCTTGTTTCCTGATAAGATGCTTTGCTCATTTCCCATTGGCTTCCTTAGGTTTTGCAAACCCTGCAAGGAATTCCAAATGTGGATTGTTGATCCAGAATTAATCCACCATGTGTTAATATTGACATTAACCATATTAGATTCATAACAAACAAACGAGGTTGGATTACCTTTGTCCGCAAGCCATTTATGAAATTTGGCACATTCCTTCTTCATGTGTACCTTCTTTTTACAGAAGAAACACTTGGAATCTTTCTTGATGTCAGCTTGGGGAGGTATTTTATTTCCCTTTCTGATTGGCTTGGGATTTGCCCTTTCCACGCGTTGCCAACATTGCACTTTCTCCCAGTTCCATCACCAGTCTCCCTTCCTCTCGAACACACATGGTCATGAGTTCATTGATTGACCAGTTATCCTTATGTGTGTTGTATGAGATTTTGAAGGGACTGTATTGGTGCGGAAGGGTGTTTAGGATGTAGTGCACCAGGAAGGACTCCGACATTTCAACCTCGAGTTTCTTCAATTGAGCCACATTGTCCCTCATGTGCATGATGTGCTCGCACACACCTTTCACATTGGTGAGCCTTAGGGATGAGAACTTCATGATTAGGGTGCTTGCTAGTGCCTTGTCTGAAGTGACGAATTGATCATCAATGGCTTTTAGCAAGTCTCGGACCTTTTCATGCTGATCAACAGAACCACGAATACCAGCATAAATTTTTGTCTAAATGAACATCACGCTGAAGCGAATAGATCGCTCCCATCGTTCATAAAGCATGATGTCCGCTGTAGTGTTGGTATCAGTGAGTGCTGGTGGTTCGTCTTTCCTAATAGCATAGTCTATGTCCATCCACTCTAAATGAAGGAGAACTCTCTACTTCCAGATCTTATAGTTATTGTGAGCACGGGATTTTGCGGTCCGCTCACAAAAAGCAAAGTTTGACCGTAAGAGTCGCCACCTATTCATTCTAAGGGATAGGTCCCGGGTGAGCAAATATTTGGATAAGGCAAGTGGTCTATCAAAGATTAGGGTAAGTGGTTCGATTAAGCCCTGGGGAAGGTGTTAGGCACCCTAGGACCCCCATTTTATAAATGGTTACCTACTCCCTAAAGTTAAGCCAATTTAATCTTAGAATTAATTAAAGTGCATAAATGTTTAATTAAATGCTAATTGAAGAAATAAGCAAAGTTAAGCTAAACTGAGGATTGTCTAGACTAGGGTCGAATCCGAGTTGGATTGCCTACGTACTCACATAGGAGTGAGATCAGACCGAGCGTAGTTCTGGCACATGAGCCCGTGCCAAGGCTAAGGGGTGTGTGTGTGTGCAAGGGTGGTCAAGGGTCTAGCCCGGAGGCCAGGGTTTAATTGACCGGGTTGGTCAAGTGCAAAGTCAAGTCTAACCGTAGTTAAAAGGGAGTTAGTCATGATTAGGGAGCTAACCAAGGTTAAGAAGTCCTAACAAGCAAGTTTTTGGTCTTTTTGCTTCTACATTGTTGTTTTTTTTGTATTTTTCCAATGTTTGATTCAAAGTCTAGGTCAATGGGAGTTAACCGGGGTCAAACCTTAACCCAAGTTAGGTTAGGGGCTAACAAGCAAAGCTCTACAGGTCTAGAGGAGATCCGAACTGAACAAAAATTCTAGAATATTGGTAAGCTTAATACCACAATTTCGGAGGTTCTCATTTTACCTAAGAAAGGCAAAGGACGAGGGGCTAGAAGACTTGTGCGACCATATATACATGAAAGAACATATAAGGGGAGCATCTCTCGAGATTTGAAAATGTAATGGACTTGGCACTATCACGGTACAGGGGTTAGGACGGCATCAGCTTTCCCTCTCTTGAACTTGCTTTGGCTCAAATGATTTGTTAATGGGACCACAGTGGAGACTTGGTGAAGATATGGAATGAAATGGATTGCATGCTAACAGAATGCAGATGTTGTTCACAAGTTAACACAAAAAAAAAAATAATAAAAAAAGAAAGAAAAAAAAAAAGATAGTACGTGGTGTGTGATGTGTGTGCTAATTACATGCTACCATTCCTCAAAGGCATGTGTGGGTGTGATGCTAACAATTGTATATTGTTGCTTCTACAGACAATGACTGTGCATGATGTGTAAGCAATCTAATCACATGCTATCATATCTAAACTAAAAAAAAACATGCATATGTGTGTGGTGCTAACATTTCTAAACAAAAGCATGTGCATATGATCTAGAAACTTCGGCTATGATGGTGGGGCTTGGTGATTTCAGCAAAAACTTCTTACAGTAACCTGTCAACCACCTATTTGTTTAAATTCATGAGTTTGGTGGTTAATGACCTTGTGTGTGTGGTGTGTGCCAAACGCAAGTTGACCTTTCTAACCATATATATATGTTTTGGGGCCTCGGTTAGGTTCATGAGGGCGACGCTCAATGGGTTTAGGGGAACCAAGCTAGCATTGGTATAGCGTTGGACAAAGCGGACTGGAATCACAAAGTCAACCATCCGTTTGATAACGCAAGCCCTGGATTACTGAAATTGCAGCCTACCTCCAATGGCGAGACCTACCCGCAGCACTGTGAGAGCCGAATTAACTAAGGCCGCACAGGGTTAAACTGGGCTTACAGACTAAAGAAGAAAGACAAGATTTGATATAGTTTCTAGTATTTCCTATGTGACCGACATACTTGATGTCGATACTACAAGACTTACTAGAAATGAGCAAAACCCAAGTTGCCAAGGTCCATGAAATATTTGGAATAGGTCTAGGAGGATGGTCTCTTATTTTTATTTTTGATCAAGAAAGCATAATAAGAATAAAAAACAACTACTTCTCAAAATACCACAACCAAATAGCGTCATCATGTGCTTGAACACTGTTCTAGGCTTAAAGTTGTGATGCCGCTACCCACTCGTACATATTGTAGAACAGTGTTTAATCACATGAGACATGTCCCAATGATTTTCTTCTTTCCAGAAGATTCCTACCGGAACCAAACAAATATGCTATTGAGAAAGAAGTAGGTTATCTATCCCTTTGAGAATGCTACGAAAAGGTTAAAAGAAAAGCATGTTGAAGACCTACCCTTCTTCTGAACTTTCAGGCCTCAAGGCGGTGCTGAACCTCAAGAGGGAAACGTTAGGAGGTGTTTAGCAAGAGGTTATTATCCTCAATGAACCAACGTATCCCCTTTCACAGGTTAGAAGTTTAGGGTGTTTTATCGAGCTAGCAAGAGATTTTATTTTGGGATGCAGAAGGTTATGAGGGTTCTAAAGTGAAAAAAATTCTGGGCTCAAAACTTGGGAGTTCTTTCTTGGAATGAGACTTGGGTGGACATTTTCCGATCTCCCCTCTCCCCAGACCTAGGCCAAAGTATTTATAAAGCTTAAGAGGGTTGTGGCACAGTTGGTAAATAGAAGAGGGTTAGGTGGGGAGTTTTGGAGCTTCCTGGTGCAGGCTGAGGAGTGTTTCAGACGCTGCAGTGTGCAGATCTTTTTTTTTTTTCAAATACCTGATGGATGGCCTATTCTTAACACCACAAAGGCAACAGGCTGGGCTTACCCAAGGAGAATAAACAAATGGCCTTGGGCCTGGTTGAAACATGAGCTCAAGGTTAGACCTAGAGTTAGGGTGAGCTAACCATGGTTAAATTAATTAACCACGGTTGAGAGGGGGGTAAAAATAGGGTGCTTACAGTTATCTCTCTTAAGTTCAAGGATATCACAACGAATATCAGAGAAATTTGCAGGTTGTACAACTGCATAAAATTAAAGATTAAATGCTTATGTTAAAATTGAGGCCTAAATAAAATTCATGCTTCACCAATGTAAATCATGCTTAAAAATTGAATCTAATGACATAAAAATTGCCTGTGGGCTAAATTTTTAATTCAAGCAGATTCAATTATTCTTTATGATAGAATTTATCAAATTATTTACTTAATACATAATTCTAAAGGGTATATTATGATTATAATTTGATATATATTATATCTTAGGTTAAACTTTATGATAAAACTATCAAATTATTTAATTAATTCATAATTCCTGTGGGTAAGTTATGAATAATTTGATATTTTATCCTAATTATTTATATAAATATAATAAAAATTTATGTGGGATAAAATTTATTATATTAAGTATAATTAATTACAATTAATGTCTAAATATTCTTTATGTGATCCAAATCAATCATAATATATAATTTTATTTAATTAAAGATGCTGTGGCTATTCTCTAATTAATTAAAAAATTAATATGAGAATAATTATAAATTGCATAATTTTAACTAAAACTAACATTTTATTATTATGCACAAAATATTCTCATAATTTAAGCATAAATATTGCATAATTAAAACTATAATATTATGCATAACATTTAATTTCATGCTTCTAACTATATATACTCATCCAAAAATTGCATGTATTAATTTAGAGTAGAAATAATCAATTCATGCAAACTAAATATGAGCATAGTTAATAAATTTGCACAATTTAATTATCCGAATCGCATATAATTAAACCAAATAAATATTATATGCATAAAAATTGAGCAAAAAATTAGACATATTTCCAAACAAATGCCTAAATTCTGAAAAAATATCCAAAACTTATTTTTAGATATCCCCTTTTTTTTTTCCTTTTTTTTAAAAATTCCTGGCCCAAATAAACGACATGTCGTTTTTCTCACCTTCAACCTCCAGCTATTTCAGACCAGTTGCAGACCTCCGACTCAAAACCGATGTTTTTGATCATAGAAAGCTTAGAAAAACTGTTTCCACATGATTTCTAATATTGTTTCGAATCAAAAACGACCAAAAATCAAAACTTAATATTCCAAAAAATTTCGGCCAAAACAGAAACAAACAGAGCATCTGTATAAATACTAAGACAGAGATAAAAAGGGGCTCTGATACCAAATGAAAGCTTAATAACGATTCTAAATGCGGAATTAAACACTTAAAAAGAATCGAAAACTGAAATGCCCAAGAAACCATACCTCTGGCCATTGATGCTTACTCACACTCAGACGATTTTTCTCTCTCGTTTTGGCACTTCCAATACTCTACTCACTCTATTTAGATGGTGTAAGACTGAAGGGGATTGAGTCACTGAGTTTGGGGACCAAACCGAAGTATTTATAGCTAAGCTTCCATCAAGCTATCGGTGGCTACGTGTCAAGTGTTCCACAACTTCAGTTGATCATGGGGAACGTTCCAACTGCTCTATGAACGTGGTGGAGACTCGGAGGGAAGTTGTGGACCACTTCAAGAGCTCCCAAGAAAAAGGGGAGCTTGAGACCCGTTCCCACGAACGGGTCTCCGTGAGAAATGGTCAACAGTTTGGTATTCTTATTATTGTATTTTAACTGTTGTTTTGTTATAGTCTTACTACCTGTACCATAATTAATTTCGTTAAAAGTTTGTATACTTTTACCTTGCAAATAGCAATGTGACTTAACCGCTTTGCCTATGTGAGATCATGTAAGACACAAAATTGTTATCTCAAGTTTAAAAATTGGACCATGTGCCCGAAATCAATCTATGACTTTTATAGGTACGATTCCCAGTAGGCATTTTTAACCACTTCCAAATCCCAATTCAAATGGGAAATTTAATGTTATTATGCTGCCGCTTTTTCCTGTGTTTTTGTTGATAACTATATTCCCATCTCTGATATTTATGGAAACTCTACTGACTAAGATTATATGAAGACAATCTAAGTTTCCTATTTCTTCAGTTTTCACAATGCTCACCGAGTCTCTAGAGTTGCATGGACATGTCATCTTTTTTTTTTCTTTGGTTACATAGGTAATCTTCTCAGTGACACAAGTTTCACAGATATAGTTGCTAAAGATATTTTGCTAGATCCCAACAATGTTTGATGTAACAATCTATTTTGAACTGGTGGGACCTTGTAACAGTGCTCTTTACGTCCCTGACCAATTTGGGAATACCATAAATCAGGGAGGATACCAAAGAAAAATGTTTGTATGATCAACCAGAAAGAAGGAGCGCTCCTGCCTTCCTGAGTTGAGGAAATTCCTCTTTACAGTTGCTGCTGAAATTTGTCATCTATATGAATAATCCTGTTTTTGGGTAGAGAGTTTACTACTTCATGATACATTGATGATCTCCTTGTAGTTTATGCAATCCAGGAATTATCTATGCTCACATTATAACTTAGTGACCAAGAAGAAGGATCAATGAGCACAGACACTCTTTTTGGGTAGAAACTTATACTCCGCCATTTATAATGTTGCTAAACCCCACATTTAGTATCATTATTATATAATGCTTATAACAATTTGCACCTGTTACTAATCAAATGATCCTATTATGTACAATTGTAATCTGTTTCAGGGTATGAATGGAGCAGTGCGAGATGCGACACTTTTGCAACTTACAATTCCCATCATGTTTGTACAGGTAAAAGCTGTCTATCTTCATTCTCTGCTCTTTTAAGGGAGAAATATTGACCCCATGCTATGAAAGTATGTTTACAAATGAAATGATTGCATATCCTTACAAATGTGACACATGGAATGACGTCGGAAACTGCAGTTGTTTGTCTTTCTGCCAGTTAGGATATCTCCTAGGTCAGGACACTATTAATTCTAAAGGGTCATAAATATCAATCCACGTTTCACATTCCTTTAGAACACAATAAGGGTCCATTCTTTTGTCAAGACTTATAAAGTTTGGCACTTTGTACTTTGTCATGGTAGTTAGAAAATTTGAGACTTTGTCAAGGTTTCTAACAAAATTAGTTCTTACCATTATGAGATTTCAAGTCTTATTATTTTTTATGAGATTTGAAATGTTTCATTTTGCTACATTTGAAGTCTTGCGGAAATTGAAACCCAAGAGATGCAAAACACTATACATCTAGTTCTCAAACGAAAATGTATATTGTTAAATGACAAAACTTGCAAAGTACTGGACTAAGTCTCAGCAATAGAACAGACCCCAAGGGAAAATTGCAATTGACCCAGATGCCTAAACTTTAGGTATTAAATGAGGTCTCAGACATTGGTACAGCACCACATAAAATGGCTATGACGGGGACGGATTACAGTCAGAATCTACCAATAACAGAGACCTTCGGCCTCACATCTAGTTCAACCTGAAGGTTCTATACTGTCCTAAACTCCCTTTGTAATGCCATTTATAGAGTGATTGCAGTCACAACTCACTACCGACCAATACTAGAGACCCTAGGCTTCCAGTTGGGTGTGACTTTTCAGTTCTTAATCTCATTGTATGACATTTCTAACACCATTCAGATGTTACTATATACAGTAAATTTTCTTTTCCTTTTCCGGTCATACTTCTAACACGAGACAGTTGTTTCGTGCAGGGTAGTAAAGATGGGCTCTGTCCATTAGAGAAGCTGGCTGCTGTTCGCAAAAAGATGAAATCTGTTAATGAGTTACATGTCATTGAAGGTGGGGATCACTCCTTTAAGATTGCGAAGAAACACCTACAATCGAATGGATCAACCCAAGATGAATCTGAAGATGAAGCTGTTATAGCGATTGCAGAGTTTGTCGCTAAATGTCTTGGACGAAAGTGACATTCTTCTTGGGCTTATGGGCATGTATTTGAGATCTAGGATGTAGCATTTTGGCTTCATTTTTTGTTTCACGTGAATATTCTTTCATCTCTGTAGCGTGGTTTTACTGATTAGATTTCTGTATATTTATGGGAAGGATTGTAGTAGCAAGTAAAACAGCTGATTTGAATGGTTTGCTCTTCAAATCATCATCTTTTGATGAATCCTTCCAAAGTACTTAACAGTCTAATTTTCAAGTTTGCCGGTTTTGGTCATAAAAAAGGGAACCATTTGATGACTCCAATCAAGCTAATAACTTTTTCTATGATCAAATCAATAGCTAAAATTAGACTGCAAAAAGAGCCCATCAACACTGTAAGAGGGTATCTGTAGATTGAATATTGCAATATTTCGCATTCATGGCTTCAATTGTTCAGCTAATCTTTTAGTGGATCAGAGTCTGAAAATAGAAAAAACTTGACCATATCATCGGTAGCTAGTGCTTGTATATGGTCATTATCCACCCAGGGAGTGACCGGTACATATGCACATAGAAGTCAAAGTAAAACCATTAAAGGAGTAACATATTTATCAGGAAAAAAAAATCTCAAGAATGTAAAAGAAGCTTAATTGAACCAACAAGAATTGCCATCTTATGCTTCAAGATTGACCAACAAGGACATCCTTGTATGGAGTTGGAACAGCTATTGGTCTTGCTTCCTCGTTCTGCTTCCTTCTCCTCTGCTCTTCTAGTATAAGAGGGACCTGCCCCTCCCTTTCTCGGCTTAATCTCTCCTGAGCCCCACCTCGAAGTTTCTCGAGTCTCATCCCATCCATTTGCAGCATCTTGAACACCTTTATCACATTCATTAATCCCCCTATCAAGAACAAAAAGCTACCAAATATCCCGAACCAAACCCAACTCCTCCTCTGCACAAAAAAGGGGATACTTGGGTCAGAACAGATGAATGATGCATGCCCCCCAAACACCTCATGCCCCCCAAACAGGTGTCTGCTCTATCCGTGAAGACATCTTTCCTAGCTGTCCAAGAGAAAGGCACTTGGCCAAATTGTTCCATTTGATCAATGGGGCCTGACCTAGCGTGTTAGTCACATGTGCCATGTAGACCAAGGATTAAAAATAAGGTTTCGGGGAATGTATCTCTTCCAACTGAAACCTATATGCATTGTTTCAGTATATATTTCAAACAAAACATATTAATTTTTAAATAAAAAGATCAAATGAGTTATAGGAAATAAATCTATCAAATATAAAGTCATGAGAAGTGACTGAAAGACAAAGTAGCAAACACAATTAGAATTATTCAAAAAAATTAAAACATAAATAACTTATAAACGAAAGTATCGCCCGTTTTGTAACGTATACGAATCGCTCATTTCGTATCGGACGCAGAGATTTTTATTTCTATGGCGCGGACATGGTCTACTGTCCCCCCACACTTTCAAGATTAGTTGATAAATAGTTAAATACTAAGTACTGAATCATGCTTCTCAGTCTTAGTAACTTACCAGTAACCCCAAACCATGATGGGCCTTTCCAAGTTGGTCACGAATATTGAGAATTGCACCCACCATGAACAACAAGCTTCCCATCAGGAACGGAATGTGAACACTTTCTTGCAAGATTTGAAGATGCCCGTCAGCTCTCTCGTAAATCTGGCATGAGTTGTGAATTGAACCAATGACCCATAAAACCGGGCCAGCAATAAGCATGTTCAAAGCATGCTTTTCCAATCTAAAATATCCATACCCCTTCTCGGCCTGCAATTCACCACCATAGATACACATATAGTAAGAACAATCACATAGAAGTATAATCTACCCTTTCTTGTTTTGTATCATTTGTTATTGAGTGCCTACTACTACTACCACCAAAAAAAAAAAAAATTCGGACATTACTCATGGTGCATTTTGAATGGTAGAAAGCAAATTAGACTGAACTGAATGCAAAATAAGGCAGTTAAAGAAGTACTTGCCCTTCCGGCATTCAAGTTTGCAGATCCACATCAACAAAACTATATTACTTTTGCTGACAAAGAACATTAATCATGCCCACCCGGCTCATTTTAGAAGGCATCCTTATATATACCATGACCTAATTCATTACTAAAATTAGGGAAGTGAGAAGCAGAGTGATGCAATGTAAATGGATCCTAATTTGTCACCTAGAGTGACAGTTGTGCCCATATCATTCTTGCTTAGAGTGGTTGCTATCAGGTATCCCGTGGACCCTTAACTAGGTTGAATTACTATCACGGCATTGTCATTAGTCGGATAATGTATCCCACAATATCGAGTGAACCTAGTGCATTCTAGACGACGAGGATTTGAAAAAATGGTTTCGGGAAATGTATCGGTCCCAACCTAAACTGATACATATGGCTGATTTTGGACTCTAAATGATATTTTTTTGAAAAAAATAAAATAAAGCACCAATACCAGACCAAGCCAAGTATAATTGTAAAAATATAAAATAGGAAAGGAATGAGAGAAATATGAAAAATACAAGTATTTAGGGTTATATGGTAACCCATATAACCCATTAAAAGGATACTCTTACATCCGAAACCAATACGTATTAGGAAACCAATACGTATTAGTAAGACTAGCTCGGTCGGTCGTATCCGGGTATATATACCCACCAGGCAGCAAATGCAATCCTTGAAGCTTGGTAAGATTAAGACTCATCCAGTAAATAAGTATCCTTTTCAGATGAGTCAAAGTCCTAAAAATCATGCATTAATAACGTATTAATATAAAATAATAATAATGTATATGAGCCAACGAAACCAATATGCATTAGTTTGGGCGATTTTTATTACCATGATTTAATTTAAGAGTGACCCTAAACATGGAAGGCACCAAAGAGGACCAGCATCCTAGGGCACTTCTTGGGGGCATTCCAAAGGAACCTTACCAAGGCCCAATTTGAACATTTCCATTTGCATGGTGCATTTTAGCATAGACCTCATATATAAAAAGAGATATCTCAATTCAATCTTCAGAAGAGAACACCCATTTATTAAAAAAGCTCTTAAAAGAAAACCTGAATGAAGATGAAAAGAATGCCTAAGAAGGCAAGAAGAGATCCCAAGGCCTGCATCAATGGAACTGCAAATTCCACGAGCACGAGCTGCATGTCGTACTGCATCATTAATGGTAACTGATAATCAATCCCGGCCAGATGCGCAAAAAGATCGTGAAAGTTAAGTATAGCTATAAGTGCTAAAGCTATAAGTAGGAGAACCAGTCCTGATTTGGCTTCCCTGGATAGCTGAGACACAAATCCACCAACAAGGATAATTGCAGCAAACACATAAAGCCCCGCGTTTATATACTCCAATCTGTTTCTACTGAGCCATGGACCGTATAGTCGGCTCTCTCGTGCCGATGCAAGCTTCACCATTGTGAAATTCTGTTCTGAAAACTCAAAAATATTGTTTCTTCCGACTACCCAGATGGGTTGTTCTTCTCAATTTGGCTAGAATTGCCGGACTTTGAACGGAGATGACCGGAGATCTGAAGAACCGAGAGAGAGAGAGAGTGGGCAGTTGGAATCAGATGCGTGGCTTTGTGCATGGGTATTTTGATCAAGAAGTCTTTGTGGGGATTGCATTACGTGGCTATCTTTTTCTGCGGTTTTGACGTTGTCGTTGCAGGGCTGTTCATGGGCTTGAGATGGCCTTGGTGTTTAGGCCCATTCCATGTTGGACTTTGTTTTGGAGAAACCCAATGTGTTTTTAATGGCCCATAGTTTAAATTAGTAAACTCAACTTTAATATGGGCTTACGGTTTTTTGTTGGCCAGCTATGAGGCATCAATGTATTTAATTATTTATTTTAATCAGTAGGATGAGTGGAACTTAATCTCTTATCACATTTTTTATTTATAAAAAAGCACACTTTTACCAAATTAATATAGGAGTCCTGTTTTGAAATCATGACACACAATCGACACCTGTAATTGTTTTTACAATTGATTAAAGCAACAAATTAAAGAATCATTTTTTTCGGATTATCATAAACGCTTGTTTAAGACTTAGATGCTTATATTTATATTATGTCCCGATAATAGCGTTTGATTCGATTTATCATTAACGATTATATAATAATCAATTGTGAAAATAATTGATGATTTCATAATCACACCAAGGAGTGATTCTTGTGGAATATAATCGTTTATGAAACTTTAACACTGTAAAAATTATTGTAAGCCGTCACATTTTCACTTTAAGGCTTACAATATCCATTGAGCTTAAGAGAAAATTTTCTCAATTTTTTTGTTTGGTTTTTAAAATAATCAAAATAACTTTTAAAAAATAAAATATCAGATAATTACTTAAAGAGCAAATTACCAACTAAACAGGATTACAACTATGAACGTTTATTAACAACAATGCTTATTCATGCATATTAGCATAATCGCTTATAACTGCAATATCCGAATTGCAGCCCTTCGAGAGAAGAAAGTTATTTTTGCAATAGATTGTGATAACCACATAAAAAAACAATAGTATCTCGTAGGTGAGATACTGAGATTTAGGACTCTTGCGCCTGGGCCTAACATTGCTACTAGTGTTAAAACTTAAAAGTACCCACATTGTAGTACTCCCAACGGTCCGACCTGCAGTACTATAAAATACTCCAAGCACGCAGTACGTTCTATTCTCTCTTCAAACATTTCTCACCACACAAACATTTCTCCACTCGATCTACCTTGAAAAATTATAACAAATAGAAACAGGAACTGCAAAAATCTACAATTCTACTGGGAATTGAAGCTTTTCTGTCACTTTTTAAAAAAATCCCCGATTTCGTTTTGTGAGTTTGAATTATGCCATGGAGGCCCTCAATGCAGTAGGCTTGAACCCAGTTTCAGTTCTCTCAGAACCCAGAAAGAGTTTCTCACTCCCCTCAAGTTTTCCCCTCAAATTTCCCAAATCTGCCAACTCAAAGGCCTTCCCACCAAATCTATCAGAGGTTTCATCTAGGAGTGTTAATGGTGGACTAGTGATTCTTTCCTCTGTTCTTAGTGGTGGGCTTGCTAGAGCTCTCACATATGAGGAAGCTCTAGAGCAGTTCACTTCTAAAGGTAGTTCTGATTTTGATGTGGGTGGGTTTGTTGATAGTGCTGTTAATTTTGGAATTGAGAACCCTGCAATTATAGTTGGTGTAGCTTCCATATTAGCAGTTCCACTAGTTTTGTCTCAGATTTTGAGGAAGCCCAAGCCATGGGGTGTTGAGTCTGCAAAGAATGCTTATACAAAATTAGCAGATGATGGTGAAGCTCAGTTGCTTGATATAAGGTCACCAGTGGAATTTCAGGGAAGTTGGCAGCCCGGATATCCGGGCTTTGAAGAAAAAGCCTGTATCGATTGTGTACAAAGTCAAAGATAAGAGAGGGTTCTTGAATAAGGTATCTTTGAAGTTCAAGAAACCAGAAAATACCACATTATATATTCTGGACAAGTAAGATTCTAAACCAAATAGTCATATCATCTCTCTTTTTCCATGTGAATTTTCTTGTTATCTTCTGTTTGGAATTGAGAGAAGAAAACTGGAGAGGTTCTACATTGGGGCAATTCAGATACTTTCTGTTCTGTGTGAAGCTCATGAAGCTTTGATAGCTTAATGTATGGATTCAGAGATAATCTATGAGTTTCTTGAGCCAAGTGATTTGTTTAGTTTTCCTTTTGGGTATCATATTTTCTTGATATAATCATTGCCATGCCATCTTTTTTTTATTGATTAAGCAAAATATATTGGTCGAATCGAAGAAAGAATTACAATGAGAAGCTGTACAAGGGAATAAAAAGGGATCACAAGGAAGTCATCTAAGGGATATACAAAGCTAAAATAAAATCTAAACTATGCTACAGAAGTAGGGGAGAGCGAAGAAACGCAATCCCAACACAAATCAGTGTAAACACCAAATTTTTGCCCAAACCCAGGGCCCTCTGAGGCAACTCTCCACCCTCCCCGACAGAGGACAAATCTAGTAGAAGCTGACAAATTTTTGCCATGCCATTGTTTG
The DNA here is from genome assembly GCA_015143295.1 of Tetracentron sinense. NCBI lineage: Eukaryota > Viridiplantae > Streptophyta > Magnoliopsida > Trochodendrales > Trochodendraceae > Tetracentron > Tetracentron sinense. The sequence goes on from CM026551.1 coordinate 1,637,016, forward strand.
GTGAGAGTCTTCTTACTTTGCTAGTGTATCTACACATGGTAAATGTACATCCTCATACTCGTGGATCTTTTTTTTTCTTTTCATTTATTGAAAACCTCTCCAACAAGAGTTTTTCTTTAAATTGTGGGTCATACTTCATGTGCTTTGGGAGAAGATCATGACAGCCTGATCTAGTGGGCCACCGGCTCCAACAGACTCAAAATGAGCGGGATGCGATAGAGATGGAATTCACAGACTAGCGGTGACCACTAAGTACAATTGGATGTTCTAACTATTCGTCAACAAATTATAAAAAAAGATCAAGGGTGAGGAGTACTTGACTTGTGGCAAACCCATGAAGATCTTGATCCTCATGTATTTGAGGGGGAGTATTAGGGAAATATTATGTTAGGGAAATAATGATGTAATATCTATGAGATACACAGAATCTCATAGATAATCTTAGATTAGTATCTTTAGTATATTATGATTATTTTTAAAATTGTCTTTCCAAGTTAATAGTTTTGGGTTATCTATTTAAACCCTCTATGGGTCATTGTAATTCACTCAAGAATTCTCAATAGAATCAATTTCTCTTTATATGTCCCTCTTAGAATGTCTTCTAAGCCAATTAGATCTGTTTCTTATGGTCATATGATAACATAACCGCACTATTCTTCAAAAGTGAAAAATTGCTTGATATTCCAATGTTTCTTGTCTTGTGGAGATTATTTTAAACTATCTCCAACCAGATATATTTCTTTATGTTTTCTTCGTATTTTTTAACATATTGAATCAAAATTCAAAACTAACTCAATTGAAACTGTGATGGGAGCCAGGTTTGATGGGAGCTCTGAAGTGGTTGCAGAGTTGGTCACGGAGAATGGTTTCAAAGCTGCTTATGCAATAAGAGATGGTGCAGAAGGAACTCGAGGATGGATGGTCTTTGTCTTTCTCATTTCTCTTTATGCTTTCCTCCATCTTTCTACTGTACATTTAGTATTTAGAATCTTGGAAATGAATTCCAATGCTGCAGAATAGCGAGCTTCCTTGGATACTGCCAAAGAGAATGCTGAGTTTTGATTTTGGTGATCTGAAAGATGCAATTGGCGGTGCACTTGAGGTATGTTTCTCAACCTGTAATTCAACTACTAGTTGGACCCTTCTCGTGCCACCTTGCACGTGCATGGCACACAAAGGTCTGTTTTCCTTCAATTGATTATCATCAGATACTAAGAAAATTGGTATAATATTTATGCCCCCCCCCACAGAGAGAGAGAGAGCACTTCAACCATAATTTGATGCAAAGTATTTAGGTATTTGCTTTAATGAAACCCAGAGCATAGGAATGGCAATGGGGCGGGGCGGGGTGGTTTTCTACCTCCCCGGCCCCGACCCAATTATAAAGCCGCCCCGCCCCGCACCCCACCCCACCCCACCCCACCCAATTGGGGCTTATATATGGTGAAACCAGCTCCGCCCCGCTTATAAAATCCCCACCTCGGCCCCGCCCCTACTGTCTTTATATATATTTATATGTGTATATATATATATATATTTATATTTTCATTTATATATATATATATATTTATTAAAGTGGTTCCAGGGCGGGGGGGCACAGGAGCGGGGTATACTAAAACCCCGCCCCGCCCCGCCCCGCCCCCGATTTATTTGAAAAGAACCGCCCCTATAGGGGCGGGGCGGGTCATATTGCCATCCCTACCAGAGCATCATGTGTCATGTGTCAATGGGGAAAAGAACTCACTTCCAGCACAAAAAAAAAAACTGAAAGTTTTCTAAAAGTTTTGAAAAGAAGTGTTCTTCCATTGACAAATTACAATAGCTTTTCAACTAAAACAAGGACCAGAAGGATGAGGAGAAATAATTGGGGGAACCTAAAGAAATATGTGAACATAATTACCACTCTCCCAATAAACCAACAAAGAACTATATGTCCCAATTACTACAAAACTAACCAAATAATTAAGAATGAAAACCAAATCCTTATCCCGTTGACAAAATATTCTATGAATAAAAACCAATTTTGTTTAAAAGGTAATTTTGATATCATAATTTTGGGCAACCAACAAAGTTGGTATGTAGTACTAGTAAGTAGTAACAAAGAAGAAGAAAAAAAGAAGCAAGTAGAAAGCATATTGTCAACAAGTGTAATTGACAGTCAACAAGGAGGACTTTTACGAATGAAGAGTTAAAATAGTTGTATGAAAATAATTTTCTTGCATAGGGGCTTTTTTAATAGAAAATTTTTGGTTGACAGCTATTGTTTTGGCTTTATATATATGTTATGGAGATTATCTGATACAATTATTTCTAAGTAAACTAAGTAACAGCATTTGGTGAAAATACCATTTTGGCATATGATATTTATCTCATAGAAAACAAAGATCCTTCATTTATTAAAAACTGATTAGTTTTTTTTTATCGGTAATCAAAGATATATATATATCAAGAAGGGCGGCTACAAGAAAGTAAAGAGTAGAGTTTACAACAAAGTAAACTAAAAAACTAAAAACAGCATGGAAGCATATGATATCCTGAACAATGGCATGTATCAGCCCAACTCGGAGTCCAAATTCACTCCACCATTCAGGGTGGAGATCCAATCCAAATGAAGTAGACAGATACGAGTCTTAATATGTGAAATAGATGACTGGGCGTTGTCAAAGATTCTCCTATTTCTCTCATTCCAAATGACCCATGAGATGGCTCCCGGGAGTATCAATTAGATTGCCCTCTTAGCATCATCCGCACTAGCCAAAAACCAGCAGGATGAGAAGTTCCAAAAGAAAGAAGGGAAGACCCGGTCCACCCCTAACCGAGATAGAAATTACCCCCAGATGATACCCACAACTAAACAATGCAACAATAGATGATCCACCAATTCTTCTGCTTGGAGGCATAGCAGTTGATTATACTCCACCCTCTATGTTTTAAGTGATCGCACATAAGAATTTTGTTCAAAGATGTATTAAAAAGGAAGAAGGAGACCTTGGATGGAATGTTTGGATTCCACACTTGTCGATGGGGAAAGAGTGCAAAGGATGGTAACTCAACTGAGAGTAGAAGTGATCTAACTGAAAATCGACCAATGCTGCTTCCGGACCATAATCTACAATCTCGATCATCAGGATTCACAAGAGCAAAACCAAGACAAGACAATAGAAGGCCCAACTCCTTGATTTCCCAATCATTTAGATCCCGACAAAGCTTGGACATCACACAACCCTCCCCTCTCTCATCTCAAAGCACTCCCCCACCAATGCATCCTATTCTGGAGCGAGGTTGAAAGGAGTCCGAACAAGCTTGTTAGGGTAGGTCATCGCCTTACTTTTGTATCATCACTTATTTGTATGATTTTACTGTGTACCCATTTATTACTTTTTGTTTTCTTTTTCTGGAAAAGTGGGGTTTATAATGCCCCCTACCAGGCACCAAAATTTTTTTTTATTCATGAAAAATATTTACAGCCTCTAACATCTTTCTCTATAATTATAATATAGGAAAGGTAACTAAGCAACTCATACTCATTGACATTTCAAAAGAACACTTGGTACTCTGTGGTTCTGTTAGCCTCCCTTCATAGATAAACAAGTTTCCAGCAATTATGTGTTTTTAAAGGATGCTTTGCAACCATCTTGTCTCTCTCCAAGGGAAACAGATGATTAGCATTGATGCTATAGACAACATTCATCCAGTTTGGATATAGAGATTTGGGATAAACTTCTGGTCTGAAAGTTACATGCATCTGTACAATGCTTTAACCTCGAGAAGAATAATAGTTCATCGGAAGCATTATGACCCACCTCTCAGGTTGCAGTAGATTGAATAGATTTACTCTTTCTATGCTTTTCATTACTTTTTCTGCACCAAAATCAAGCCTTTATGCAAGTTGCAAAAGCAACGAAGTAACACCTTCATATCTTCAACTGACAGCCTGTGCTCAAAGTAATTTAGGCTTAGAGAGCCATCAATAGTAATAATTAGTATATTATATATGACTTTGACCATAAACAAAGATTTTCCTTCTTGAGGATTAGGAACAATAGGATACGCCAATTTTGTCATATTTCTATTTTTGATGGAGTATCCTCAACAAAGAAATGTGATGTCAGGAACAATACCCACTGATGGCTTCTTTTGTGTGAAACTCTTTCTGAATGAGCATATGGACTATATACCTATCATGAACTTATATTAATATTTCTCTTTTAACTGTCAAACAAGTGGCCATGTTGGTTAGCTGGGGTCAGTGTGACTAACTCCTTATGCATGTAGTCATTTGCATGGTAGTAATTTTTCTCAATGTTTTAATTACTAGATTTTTTTAAAATCTAGTTGCTGATGAAAACGGATTTTTGCAGGAGGGTTCTGATGGTTTGCCTGTTACCCTTGGAATAGTGGCCGCTACTGGCTTAGGTTTATTGGCATTTTCAGAGGTTGATCTGTTGAAGTCATTTAAGGATTATTATTTTTACTTGTTTTCGTGTGTTTTCCAGGGAACATGATCCTTGTGTTGATGAAAGTTTTAACATTGATCAATTAAGCACTCTTTTTGCAGATAGAAACAGCACTCCAGCTTTTGGGTTCAGCTGCACTCATCCAGTTTGTCAGCAAGAAACTTCTTTTTGCAGAAGTTAGTCTTTGATGCCTTACAAACTTCTGATTTCTCCTTTTATGAAGCTTTTGAATGGAAAGCATGCTGTGGTTGTTGAAGGAAAATTCCTGTCCTGCATGTTTGCATATGGTCCACCTATGATCAGTCCGGGTAGTTCAACTGGTAGGCCACCCCATGAATAGGCAATACCCATAAGTCACATAAATTCGACAATCTGAAGCAGATTCCTTTTATGCCTTGTATAGTTAAGGCACGTCTAGTTGGCGGTTGTTGATTGAATGGCCATTATCTGAAATCTTACTTGCCAAGAAAGATTGTGTATCACTTTACTGCCATTTGTTTCCACTGACAGGATCGGAAGGAAACTCTCCAGCAAGTTAATGAATTCTTGAACACCAAGGTTGCTCCCAAAGAGCTTGTCGATGAAATAAAGGTATTTCATCTTATTCAATTTAGAAGCTCTGATAATTTCTTTATTTATTTTCTGATAAGTCATGTTAGAAGCTGCAATTTGTCGCAAATGCACCTGGTTGCCATGAAAAGTTTATTTTAGGACTTTTAGAATCTGTACAAGAGTCTGTGTCTACTAACCAATGATTATAACATCTCTTTGTTCTCATTTTACTGGGAATTCAGGAAATCGGGAAGGCACTTATACCTTCATCTGTGGAAGGTAAGACTCTACCAGCAGTTACTGAGGGAAACACAAATACCACTGTTCCTGATACCCTTGTACAGAAAGCTCAAGCTGTTCTTGAGTCGAATGTCGAGCCAAAAGTGGAGGCAGCTGCAGAACCTACTCCGGAGATCAATTTGGTCCCCAAAACAGAAGTAAAAGCAGAAACACTTCCCAGACTGTCAAGACCACTTTCGCCATACGCATATGTGACTCCCATATTTACACTATATTATTCCTTTTTTCTAAGTCATGAGCTACTGATAAATAGTTTGGTGGCTCAATTTTTATGCTTTTACAGTTTCTTCCACTTTAATTTTATGGTTATCAGGCTGTCATCTTTGCCTTCTTTTTTTCCAATTGAACATTTAGTTAGTTGATAGTTTAATTTTGTATTTTGTTCACTAAACTAATGTTTGCTTCTTTTTTCTTTTTTTTTTGAGTGCAGTATGCGGATTTCAAGCCTCCAACATCTCCTTCCCCATCAAAGCCTTAGAATCCTCACTGCACTTTTGAGATCCACAAACTTAGTTTTGCAACTGGCAATATTCTGGCCTGTCAATACTAGAATATTTAAGTCCAACTCTGAACTTTTCGAGCTAAATGGTATTCAAGTAGCGAAGAGAATAGTGTCGTGAGTTGAATTAAGTCCTATTCTGCCAGGATCTTCCTGTTTTTTCATCGGCAACTTCATTGCTACCAAATTTGAATTTTGTTTAATTTTTCTGTTTGTGTAATTGTTGGATATTGTGTATCATGCTTGTTGAATTTGCTACTAATAAATTAATTGAAAAAAAAAACATTACAAATATGGCTTAGAACCAACGTTTTTAATGGTAGTTAATATGGTTATAACGGTGAGAACAACTGTATTGCTCCACTACTGTTACCCTGGAATTTTCTCCCCTTAACCTACCTCGTTAATATTGTGGCTGTTAGTGAATGACATCACCCTGTGTTTACCTTCTCTTCTCGGATCACCAATTCTATTCTCCTTGATATGTAGCATTTAGCTCTACTCTCTATGGTAGCAGTTCATCAGATTGATACAACCATATCCGATGCTAGAACCGTCGTCGACTATGACCCCACCATTGAATGGGCCCTGGATCCCTACTCCCTTAGCAATGCAACTCAGCCGAGTTAATAGAGTGAATTCGTCCAACATGGACTCGGTTGAATTGGACTGAGTTCCTATCTGACACCCTCTCGTTTACAGAAGGCGAATCCAAGCCATTCTTTGCAGGGACACCCCATTTCTAAAAAACAGCGAGTACATACAATTAAATTCATAATATTTTATGCACACACCAAAAGAGAAAATAACTTCTACCCACCAAAGCTTGAAACTAATGAACTAAAAGAGTAAATAATCTAATCATGACATTGATATTTAATTCCTCATCTCTAACATCAGTCCAAGTAGTTTCAATCCAGTCTAAATTGGTCTCATCGAGGCAATCCATTAGTGTGATACATTTGAACAATCTAGAAATCCAGCATGAGGGTTTATGAATAAAAGATTTCATTAGAACAAAAACCATAGGCCATTACAGATAGTAAAATTGCATTTTCTTCTTCTTTTTTTTTGTTGAGGAGATAACATTTAACAGCAAACAAAATAGAAACACAAACAAATTACACCAGGATGATGCCCGGATGGGAGGGAGGCTGCTTGGCTCCCTCGGCCATGAGGAACCTACAGGCAAATTGGTGGGCTACAAAATTTTCATTCTTGGGAATGTAGTAGACCTTAACACAAGGAAAATGATTGGTCTCAGAAGGAAGTTGATTATCATTAATAAGAAGTTTTCTAGCACGTCCGCATCAAGCCAAATCCAACACCTTCTTCTTTTGGCCAAGAATAAGCATGTGCATCACCATGCTTCTAGTACTATATTAGGATTGACAAGGAGAAACGACATAATCTAGGACGACACCCATATAATCATTACGAAAAATTGCAGTTGAAAGAGAACATTTATATTTTACCTCGTTATCAATGTTGATTAGGGTTGCACTCAAGCCAAGCTAGTTCATCGACTTGACTCAACTCGGCTTGCTAGAGCTAAGCTCAAGTTAGTTTTTCAAAATTTGAGCTCAAATGTTTAAACAAGTCAAGCTCAAGCCAACCCTATTTGATTCAGCTTGGCTCGGTTTAACTCGAAATATTATACATATACTCAATATTTTTTGGCTATAAAATAATATTTTTAACTTTCTTTATTATAGATTATAGTAATTTTTAATTAATAAATAATTTTTAAAAAGTTTAAAAGATTAAAGTATTGGTAGATGCCTTAGGTTTGGAAATGAAATTCATGGGTACGTTAACTATTTCCCAAGATAATAATAACATAAAAGTTAGAAGCTAAAAGCATAAACTTTGATTTAACTCTCTATTTTTTGAATAGAATGACTACTCCTAAATCTTATTTTCATAAATGAATATATTAATTTTTTGTAGTTTCTTGTATCACAATTTATTATTTAATTTTTTTATTAAAATAAAATCAAATTATTCTGTGAATGAAGCTTGAGGCAACCCAAGATGGATTTGGCTTGAGTAAAGTTTGAGCTCGAGCTCAATCAAGCCGTTCATGCTAAACTCAAGCCTAAACATTTGAACTTAATCAAGCTCAAATCTCAAGCCGAGCTCAAGCATGTTCAAGCCAAGCTCAATACACCCTGTTTGATGCTGTTTTTCAATAAGAAAAAATATTCTGACAATTATACCCTCATATGACTTTCCAAAGACAGTAAAGTCCCGTAGGAGAAGATAACGCAAAGGCCAAAAGAATGCAGAATAGATTTTTCCAGCTAAAACCCTGAACCTGCATAATCTTCCAAACTCCAAACCAGCTTGAGCCTAAATCTCAGAAAAAAGGAAGAAGAAGGAAAACATCGAAACAGGTGAGTGTTCTTTTTGCTTCTTATATTTCCGTTGCAATTTATTCTCTAAATTTCATTTATATTGATGTAGTATTGATATACCAATCATTTCTGTAATTTTAGAAGCTCTTCAATGGATTCCAGGCTCTTATTTTATTCACCGAAAACCTCATCTTCCACACCTTTATTACCCTTTCTCTCATACAAATCTTCTTCATTTTTTGAAAAACCTAGCTTTTCTGTTAAATCCCATATCTCGTTCGCAACCAAACACGCAGAAAAGACCTCATTTTGGGGTAAAAGTTTAGATTTACAAGAGAAGCAGCTTGGATTTGGTAACCTGAGAAAAACCCATTTCCCCTGTAACCCAATAACAGCTGCTGTCAAGAGAAGAAAAGAGCTTCCCTTTGACAATGTTATCCAGCGAGACAAGAAGCTGAAACTGGTTTTGAAGATAAGGAAGATTTTGGTGAGCCAACCTGATCGAATAATGGCGCTTAGAGACTTGGGTAGGTACAGAAGAGAACTGGGTCTCGATCGAAAACGACGTTTCATTGCTCTACTGAGGCGATTTCCTGCGATTTTCGAGATTGTCGAAGAAGGGGCTTATTCACTTCAGTTCAAATTGACACCCGAGGCTGAACGGATTTACATGGAGGAATTGAAGGTGAGGAATGAGATGGAAGGATTGCTGGTTGTGAAATTGAGGAAATTGTTGATGATGTCTTTGGATAAGAGGATTTTATTAGAGAAGATTGCCCATTTAAGGACTGATTTTGGGCTTCCTTTAGAATTCCGGGACACGATTTGTCATAGATATCCCCAGTATTTTAAGGTTGTTCCTACTGAGAGAGGCCCTTCCCTAGAATTAACCCATTGGGATCCAGAACTGGCAGTTTCTGCTTTCGAGATTAGTGAAGAAGAGAATCAAGCTAGAGAGATAGAAGAGAAGAATTTGATCATAGATAGAACTCCTAAGTTCAATAGAATAAAGCTACCAAAGGGTTTGAACCTTTCTAAGGGTGAAATGAGAAGGATTTGCAAGTTCAGAGATATTCCTTATATATCCCCCTATTCTGATTTCTCTGAACTGAAGGCTGGTACACCAGAGAAAGAAAAGCACGCTTGTGGGGTTATTCATGAGATCTTGAGCCTCACAGTTGAGAAGAGAACGTTGGTGGATCACCTCACTCATTTCCGAGAAGAGTTTAGATTCTCTCAGCAGCTTAGAGGGATGCTGATTAGACACCCTGATATGTTCTATGTATCATTGAAGGGGGATAGGGATTCGGTTTTCCTCCGAGAAGCCTACCGCGATTCTCAATTGATGGAGAAGGATCGGTTTTTAATCATCAAGGAGAAGCTTCGTTCTCTTGTTGTTGTTCCCCGATTTCCAAGAAGGGGTTCACCCAAGATCCATACAGTTGGTGAGGATGAGGCGGACAAGTTAGAAGAAGGAAGTGATGCCGAGGAGGGAGAAGAATGGTCTGATGTTGATAATGTAATGAGTGATGCCTTTGATGATGAAGATTATGATGATGATGATGATGACGAGGATGATTGGAGTGACGAAGATGATGATACACCCCCAGATTTTGATGATGGTGGTGGAAGCATAACTCTTGGACCAAGCAAAGCGCTTAAACAAGTTGATGTCTCTACAGAGAATGAAGAGAAGGTGCTTGTTCCAGTGTTCCCGGATGGTCGGCCAAGAGAACGCTGGTAACAACAAACCATTGAACTTTGCTTTAATTTTTGAAGGACTCATCATGAAGAGATCGAGACTCAGAAATCTTTGTAATTTGCATTTGAAATGAGCTAAAACAAATGTTTGATCGTCCTCGAACAAAAGAATCCACCTTACTGCTTTGTGGGTTACTCTATGCCTGTATCAATGTAAGTTCTGGATCTTGTTCACGCTTACAATGCAAGAAAGTGCTTGAGAAGAGAGATAAACAAATGAAAAACAAATCAGCACTTCTGTTAATGATAGTTCAAAATATTCTGTTTTTGATATACCTTTATTTATCTGTTTTGGTGGTGTGGAGAACATAGTAACAAAGTCAGGGTTCATGAATAATTTGGCAGAAGTCAAGTTAGGAAAAATTCGGAGAAAAAATTGTGAATTTTTTTAATAATATAAAGAATTAGAAACATGATAATTATTAATATATCTAACAATTTGATTCCTAAAAATCCAAATTTAACCCTAAACAAAAATCAGAGAATTTAGATGAGTGTAAACAAGGGGACGTTAATGAAAGTATGATACTAATAAATTAATAATTACAATGATTCAAAAAAAGTAATAAAAGCCCTCTTTATTTACAAAAAAAATATTAAAAAAAAGTAATCAAAATTGAATCAACTCTTGACTTCTTCCCTCGGTAAGTATTTTGGATATATAAAATACTCAGCAATTTGTTGGAACTTTGTTGATCTTTTTTTTAACTAGTTTCTTATATATCCATAATTAGATATGTAATTTGTGAATTTCTTGCCAAACTAACGAATAATTAGCGAGTTTTACGAATTATTTGTAAATTCACGAATGATTCGATAATTCGGGAATAAGTCTGCTGTTAATTTGGTAGGCCAAAGATTCGCGAAATTTTCAATATTTCTTAGAATTTTGTTGCTATGGCTGGGAACTTTTAAGTCCGATTTCAGGAATTCTTTTAGGCCCTAATCTTTTCACGAGGATTGAAGCACTGTTCTGATGTTGTTCTTTTGAATTGCAGTGTGGGAAGTCTTAATAATGCTCATATAAATCTTACAGCCACCTAGCCACTTCCAGTCGTAACTGTCTTAGACTCTTAGTAGATGGTTTGTCCTGGACCCAATGGCTTAAAGTCCTTTATATGCTGTAAACCTCATCTATTATGAGTTTTAGAATGGAGAGAAATGCTTCAACGCAACGACCAACTGAATTGGGTCCTTCATGGGTAACTGTTTTTTTCTTGTGCCCCAACACCACCTGATGGGTATATCAAAGTCTCCAATTCATAGATCATACACCTCATCTATAAAGAGTACATGGGTGGCATACATCCTCTTACTGGCTAAGACCTGGTCCCTTTGCAAACTAGATTTTCAGGCTCGTCCTTCCTGCCCCTATGTTGACTTTACATCAGAGTTTGTGTGCAGAATTAATTTTCGGTCTATAAACTGAATGTAGTGAGATATCCAACCCGCTTAGCCATAAAGTGGAAGTATTTGTTTGTTCTCTTCCCACCACCCTTTGGGACAAAATTGACTTGTTACCAAGGTCAGCTGAACCACCCTTTTATGGCCTTTCTACTTTCTGGTGCAATGAGCCATGGGACGTGCTTCCTTAGGGGATGTTTGGACGAGTATTCACTGTTCAAATATCTTAGGCTTCGTTTTTTTTTTCTTTTGCACGTAAATGATTTTACGATGTAAATTATTTATGGTGTACAAATTTTCATGGTGAAAGATGAACTTTTATTTATTTTCTGTTGTTTGATTGTATTCTTGAAAATAAACTGAAAATTCCTTTATTTTACTTGTGTTTGAATTAGGAAAATTTAAAATCATAGGTAAAGAGATGTGTTTTTGTTCCTCAAATAAAAAATGAATTAGTCTAGGGATACTCTCAAAGTGTACTCCCCTATATTCTCCCAAATCCTAACGGTTGATGTCAATTATTAAATGGTTAGGATTAGAGTTGATGTGGCATTAGAAAAGACAAAATAAGCAAACTCAAATCCTAGCTCTTAGTGGTTGGTTATAACCGGTTTGGATTTGGGAGTATATTTGAGAGTATAATTGGGAGTACCTATAAACACACTCAAAAAAAATAGTTAAAGAGAATATTTCTCTTAATTTATTAATTGAAATATTGTCGTTGCTTAGAATACATGTGGAGATTTTTTTTTTTTTTTTAATACATGTAAAATGGTATTTAGTCATTTTTGAAAATACAGGTAGAATTTTTTTTTTGTCATTTTAGAAAATTCATATAAAACAGTATTTTTATCATTTTGAAAAGGAAAATGTATTACGGACCGCACAGTTAGCTTACTAGAGGACCTTTCAATTGGAAGACAACACAACTAGAGGACCTTTCAATTGGAAGACAACACGTGGCAATAAGAAACTTTTTTTTTTTATTTGTACAAGTTGCAATGAGAAACTTGTTAACTTCTTTAGTGGGTTTCATTACTTAGTGATAAAGATGAAAATAATAATCAAAGGTAACTTGTTGTAGACGTATCTAATTTTCTCTTTGCCAAGTTTTAAAACTTGATTGGGTGGCCGGCTAGCAAGAGGACCTTGGAGTCCTCTAATCACTACTCTTTTGGATAATACATGTTAAGTTTTTGTCATTTGGTAAATATATGTGAAGAGTGAATACTTTTGTTATTTTATAAAATGGGCATATAATTTACGTGTGCGTCTCTACAAGCCACTACATGTCTTTTTTCCCTTCCTTAATCGTGATTAAGCTTAACCAACTCAAAGTTAATATTTTTGTTATATTTTTTTTCTAAATACGGTTAGATTTATTACTAACCCTAAGGGTGAGTGAATCTTAGCCACAATTCATGGGTGTTAAAAGGAACACGTGATGACCTATAGAAGTGCCCAGAAACCATCATTCTCCATTTTAAAATACATGTACCCTATGTTTGGTTGCCGAGAAAATAAGTAAAAACATGAAAAAGAAAAGAAAATTGGACAAAACACAACTGAAAATTGTATTAAACATCTAAAATTTTCTTTTCTTTTCCATATTTTCACCAATTTTCTCAACAACCAAACATAGCAGTAAAGAAAAAGAGATTAGTTGGGATTATCACAGTTTTGAACTAGTAATATTATTATCAGATTGTAATGAGAGGACATGATAACAACCATCTACTAGATACTATCCTCAGGCTACAATCAAGGGTAGAGCCAGGGATAACTGTCTCCTTGAACTTTTGAAAAAAAAATTTTATTTTTTATATTATATTAATTGATTATTTAATAAGGAACATGGTGCAAGGTAACTCCTACTTAACTTTTGAAAAAAATACATATTAGGTTTGGCCCTTGGCTACAAGGGATGGGCTTTGGTATGGCCTTGATCATCAAGACTGAGGCAAGAGCTAATGAGCTTAAAAAAAAAAAAGCACAAGAGGCTCATCACAGGCCCAAACACTTCAAGCACTGGACTTTAGGCCCAAGTCCGACCCAATGACTGCGAGCTTCTTGATGCAAATTAAGCAAGGTATGAACTGCCCATCGCTGAGCTTCTTGATGCAAATTAAACAAGGTATGAACTGCCCATCGCTTGGTGTTCCTAAACGTCCACTCATTTTTGCTCGAACACAATAGTAAAAATTCAATGGAGTTGATCTTTTGCAACCAGTTCAAGCCTGGCGCTGATTAATATCATCAAGAGTCAAGACTCAAATTCATATGCGGTACTTGGGGCGGACTCAGGTTTCTTGGAAGAGAAGCATTGGTTAATTGATAATGTTAAATAATTATTTATGGGTATGTGAAGAATGATTAGGTAGGTATGAAATATTCTTGATCTAGTGGTGCTTCATATTAGGAAAATATTATGTTAGGATAATAATGATGTAATATATATGAGATACACAAGATCTCATAGACACTATTGAATTAGCATCAATCAAGGATTTGATTAGACTAGATTTATATCTTGAGATCAATGTAATTTCTATATAAACCCTATTAGAGGTCATTGTAATCATCCAAGTTATTCTCAATAAATCCTAATTAAACCCTATATAAACCATGAAGAGAAACTAATTTTATTGAGAATTCTCAAGATGATTACAAAGAGACCCAAGCAGGGTTTAAATAGATAAATATAGAAACTAAATCAAACCATTCCTAATCTAATGCTAATCAAATCTTAATCAAATCTCAATCTCATTCTAAATTTAAATTCTTTCAATTGTGATGATGGTAATGATATGATGCATATCATAACCATACATGTACTCTATTATTTTGAGGCTTTTTTTTTTTTTTTTTAAGGTTGTATGTTTGTAAAGAATTTTTTTTTAAGCTAGGAGGGCAATTGTCCCCTTGCCCATAATTATTCCTCTTAAATTAAATAGTAGTATAAAAAAAATTAATTTTAAGAAAAATCAGAGGGGACAGTTGCCCCATGACTATGCCCTCTTAAATTAAATAACATAGTGTATATATAATTAGTTTTTTTTCTCCAAAAGTTGATGCCCCCACTTGGCTCTGCCAATGTACGATACCAGTTAGGGGGTCCAAACCAAGCTAGCTAGAAGTTTGGCTCGATCAAGACAGGCTTGAGCTCGAAAAATAGGCTCAATCGAGCCACACCAAGCTATTTTTTGAATTTAAAAATGTATTCAAGTGGAGCTCAAGCCAAGGCCTGTTTGATTTGGGTCAGCCTGATTGAGGCTCGATTCGACTCAGCTTGAAAATTATATAAAAATAATATATAATATATGTAAATAATATAATTTATATATAATAATATTATTATTATTTTTAAAAAAATAATTTTTTTTTTAAATTCACTCTAAGCCCGAGCCGAGCCAAGCCAAGCCGAGCTCGACCCTTACTGAGCAGAATCGAACTGAGCTTTTCGAACTACTTTATTGAGCCGAGTCGAGCCGAGCCAAGCCAAGCACGAGCATAGATGAAAAAATTTCAAACCGAGCCGAGCAGAGCCAAGCCCGGCTCAGCCCGAATCAAATACACCCCTAGTACCAATACCAAACCAAATATAACCAGTTGTGGGGTACTCTTAGGCAAAACCTTGAAATATCTTAATGTTGGCTATCCCAATCAATGGTTACACCCCTTTCCCTGTCGAGAGAGAATTTTGTTTTACAAATGATACATCTATCTTGTTTAACTAAATTACGAGGGTAACTAAATTATGAGGGTAAATTAAATGGCTAGTTTTGTGAAAATGCATAAACCCTCTCTTTTCTGAAATTACATTGATCTCGCTTTAGTTGTGGTGAAATTGCAAAAACCTCCTATCTTATTTTTGAAATTACACTAACCTCAAGGTTTAGTAAAATTACATAATCTTTATCTCTTGTTTCTAAAATTACATTGCCCTCATCTCCTTTTTTTTTCTTTTTTTTTGGGTTAAACCCTCCATCTACTTCAGTTGGTAATATATTCAAAAGAGCAATGCTATGTCCACTTTCCGGCCATCCACTCTCCCCTGCTTTTGTACAAGAAAACAAAATAGTATGACACTTTTGTGTGGGTTTATGTCATAGTTTAAATATTGTAAAATGTCTGAATTGCCGTTTTTGAAGTTAGTCAACTTACACCCCCGCCTCTTGCGTGAGTGGTAGGGGTGTGGCCTTCCAAGGGTGGAGGTCTGGGGATCTAATCCCCCCAAGAGGTAAGAGTTGCAAGAGCTCCACTGCCCCAGCTAACTTCTAACCAGCTGACTCTAGTGACGTAGGTAAATGATATCTGGTTCCTATGGGGCCCTTCAAAAAAAAGAAGTTAGTTAACTTGGTTATACGACATCGATTCCTCGAGTAAATAAATGGGGGTTAAATTGTAAAAGAGTATCTTCCGTTAATGGCATCAACTTGACGAGTACAAGAGAGTAGATTTATGCAATTTCGCCAAAACTCAGGAGAATGCAACGTAATTTTAAAAATAAAATGGAAAATTTCTACAATTTCAGCAAATCTAAGGGAGACTATGTAATTTCAAAAACAAAATGAGAAGTTTCTACAATTTCATTCAATGTAATTTATCCTAATATATATAATTGTAATTAAGATTTCTGAAATAGCTTTGTGCCAATCTAGTTTATCAAGGGTCATATATTCCATTAGAACTTATATTATGAAAAGAGAGTACTAGCCCAGCCGCATTTACTCCAAAATTTCCTATAGACACAAGATGGACCTAACACTTAGAAATCTTTCATTATTTTAACAATTTAAAAAGTGAATATCATAAAATGTTGGATATTTGTAGCGCTCCAGTTGCGTCTTTGGAAGATTTGCAACTGGGACTAGCAAAATCCAAAAGAGAATATTCCGATAGTGTCAACCGGAGCAACATAAAATTTGCCTTGGGAAAGGGTATTCATGGAAAAAATTTATTGACAAAAAATCCTTTTTTATATATTTATAATTACCAAACTGTCACTTTCAAGGCAAATGTTGGATTACTCGACTGTTCTATTGATAGTTAATCTCTTATGAAAAAACATTATCATTATCTGTATCTTTTTCAAGCATTCCTTCTACTCCCATACCAATTCGCACATTTTTTATTTTTATTTGACCAATTCGCACCTTCTCACTGCACCACCTTTAGTCTTTATCGTACGATTTCTGGCAAAATCTAAGTGAAACTCATTAAGAAAAATAAAAAAAAATCAAATTCAATCGAAACATATACCTTAATGAGCAATAGTCCCCTCGTCGGCCGAGGAGGGGACTATTCCTCCTCGCTCTCACATAGTCGAAACTCGGGTTAGTTTTTTTAATCCTTTAGTTAATTTTTTTTTCTTCTAAAAACCAAGGATAGATAGATGAACCTTAAGGGTGAATGAATCTTAACCACCGTTAAATAAGATTAAAAGGGGGACACATGTCAAGAAAATGAGAGCCGAGACGATGACCGAGGAGGTAACTACTTTCCTACCTTAATATATAGCTTAATCATAATTTTGGTGGATCTACCAAATATCAAAGTCTACATGGACCATGATCTTTTTAAGACGAAAATGGGTCCCTAATATCTCATGATTGAAATTGCTGATTATAAAGCTTTCCTGGTTTGAATTTTCTCACTCTGACTAAAGATTTTCAAACCGTGTAGAAGAGCTACACGAGAACTGACCTTATCTAGATTTTCATTGGGTAGAAGGATTGAACTTGAAGACCACTCCGTTTGGATAATTGGACGGAATTACCCATATTGCTTTAACGCAGTAGCTGTACTACTTATTGGGTATTTTCGTCATCTCATTTTAAGATTCTTCTATAGTGTCCTCACCTATCAAATGACCATTTTACCCTTTGACCGAATCCTTAGAAATCGAAAGGCCCTCATTGGATCCGTACGGGGTTCACAACCAATAGCGTGTGGTCCCTACTTAAGTCTAGAAGGACATGACACGAGGGCGACTATAAAGAGGCTACGAATGGACGACAACGCGGCAGCTTCTAGAGATAACGTTTCGTTTTTCGGCGATTCTGTCCATACTTCCATCCATTTTTTTCCACAAAAATACTGTTACGCAAAATCATTGAAGTGAGTCCAACTCTGCTGTAATGGTCCTTGTCCAATTACAAACAGCCACGTATGTCATACAACTTTAAATACAAAGAAATAAAAATAAACCATTATATTAGAAAGGAGAATGCATAGGAATACCTGGACACATAGGTAAAGACTCTGGAAGCGGAGGTCCTGAATTCGATTCCCTGCTCTCGTTGGCCACCCTCCGGATTTATCTCGACTTTCCTGGTGCGTGTGGAGAGAGGGCTCTGCACGTGCCCGGGGGAACTAGTCGGGTGCTCTAAGAGGCCCGGATACCCTCATCACCAAAAAAAAAAAAAAAAGACTCTGGATTTCTTCTGATCAATCTGAGTATTTTATTAAGATTCAGATTAGGTTACACCGATTGGATTGTGCAAGTGCAAGTGCAAGCGCAAGCGTCAGTGTATACTTCCCAGTATTTTACCAAGTATCCGGGTCAGTCCAAATCGGTTGGACCATCGGGTCAATCTAGGATTACCTAATGAACTAGTTAGTAGTATAACACTTACAATACCTTTATTATATGATTTTACAATTATTTGGTACTGTAACGGATAAAATTCGTAAAAATGAGTAAAAAGAAGGGGTAAAATAGGAATTTCTCATTCTAGCAAATTCTAACAATTTAGCCGACATAAGCCCACTTGGGCTATGTGCTGGCTCACTTGAGTGTTGTCTAGCAGGTGACCTCATCATGACTACACAAGTCATGATGACTCCAAATGCCTATAAATAAGCAAGAATCACCAGAAAGAAGAGGAGGATGGTGCGAAAGGCAAGAGAGGAAATAAAGAGGAGGAGAAGAAGAGGAAGAAGGAGATCTGAGAAGCTTGAGTCATTCACACCCCTATCCCGAAGGGCTATGCAGGCGGCCACTCACCTGATTCTCTCATCTTCCTTTGGTGTTATCCGGCTACTTGATGCTCTTTATGGCCTCACAATCTATTATGGCCACCTGATTCTCTCAAATAGGTCATGTCCGCCTAATGCTCTCCATGAATGGTCACACTGCCACTTGCAGGGCCTTGCAATTGATTAGCTGTTGAGTGCAATCACACTTGAACTTGTGTCTGACGATGTGAATAGTGCCAAATCCGTTGTCGCGTTGTGCTGTGAATAGTGCTGAATCCGTTGTCGCGTTGTCCGATGTGATTAGTGCCCAAGCTCATTGTCCGTTGTGAGCTGTACAACGTACACGTTGTCTGATGCACAACGTACACGTTGTCTGATGCACAACGTACACGTTGTCTGATGCACAACGTATACGTTGTCTGTGCCTTATCAGAGCTACGTTGTCAGAGCTACGTTGTCTGTGCCTTATCCGAGCTACGTTGTCAGAGCTACGTTGTCTGTACCTTGTCAGAGCTACGTTGTCTGTGCCTTATCTGAGCTACGTTGTCTGTGCTTTGTCCGAGCTACGTGGTCAGAGCTACGTTGTCTGTGCCTTGTCCGAGCTACGTGGTCAGAGCTACGTTGTCTGTGCCTTATCCGAGCTACGTTGTCAGAGCTACGCTGTCTGTGCCTTATCAGAGCTACGTTATCAGAGCTACGTTGTCTGTGCCTTACCCGAGCTACGTTGTCTGTACCTTGTCAGAGCTACGTTGTCTGTACCTTATCTGAGCTACGTTGTCTGTGCCTTGTCCGAGCTACGTGGTCAGAGCTACGTTGTCTGTGCCTTGTCCGAGCTACGTGGTCAGAGCTACGTTGTCTGTGCCTTGTCCGGGCTACGTGGTCAGAGCTACGTTGTCTGTGCCTTGTCCGAGCTACGTGGCCAGAGCTACATTGTCTGTGCCTTATCCGAGCTACGTTGTCTGTGCCTTATCCGAGCTGCGTTGTCAGAGCTACGTTGTCTGTGCCTTATCTGAGCTACGTTGTCTGTGCCTTGTCAGAGCTACGTTGTCTGTGCCTTATCCGAGCTACGTTGTCTGTGCCTTGTCCGAGCTATGTTGTCTGAGCCATATTCTTTGTGCCTCCTGAGCTACAATCTCCAGAGCATAACACCAGAGCTCGTCCTCAAGTGCATATGCCTAGTGACCTCACGATAAGTATCTCTATACTATTATGTTCATGTGCTTGTGTCTTATACTGACTTTATCATGTGCTTGTGCCTTATACTGACTTTATCATCGGAGCTTATTTCAGGGTGCACACCCGCCCCCTCAGACTCATTCACAGGTGGAGTTTTGCTATCATTCCTCTACCAGCAAAGCAACTATAGACGTGTGGCATGCACGGGATTTTTCCCTTTCAGGTACTTAATTTGCATAGTTAGTACAATCAATCAAAATTTATACAAAAAAATAAATCTCATAAATTGAAAAAAATTGTCTCAAACAAATTAATATAAATAAAATTAAAAGTTCAAGAACAATAGAATGATCTTCTAGCATCATATGTATGCCACATACAACAGCCTATTAGACGTTTTTTTTTAATCAGTACTTAGTATTTGGTATGCATAACTACTGCAATCAATCAAAAAAATTAAAAAATCTCATAACTTGAAAAAAAAATCTCACTTGCTAAAAATATACTTTGAAAAACTAATCTTAGAGATTGAATTTCGTTTTTAAATAATCTCATTTTTTAATTAAAATATTTAAAATAAAATTTAAAGATTATATTAAGAACATGATTTATTGAGTTTTGAAATTACTATTTAAATCAAAGTAGTAAAAGTATATGACTGGAAATCAACGAAAAATAGTAAGTTTCTATCATCATCTTGGTTGAGCTTCTTCTATAATCTCCTCTCCATTTTTCTATATAGGTTTTTTTTTTCTTTAAAATTTTGTTTCAAATTTCCTATTTTTTTAATATATCTTTTTTTTTTTCATTATAAACATGAATATCTTAATTCTTAAATATTAGTCTCACGTGCTGCATAAGGAATACCTCTATCGCATACAACCGATATTGAGGAGAGCCTAAGAATTGACCTCGAGACCTCCAGGTTTATGGTTCGTCCTTCGGCCATTGAGCTATACCCTTGAGATTATATATCATCTTTAGTAATTAGTTTTTTAATTAGGATAATGACACTGTATATTAAAATGAAATGAATAATGAAAATTGACATTTTCCCATAAAATCAATCTATGTATAATTCCCAATATATTCCTAAATATACACTCGATTCCTAATCGTTTATGGCTAACCAATAACAATCAAGATTTGGCTTAATGTCACATCAACTCTAATCTTAACCATTAATAATTGAATTAAAGTTTTAGGATTTGAGAGTATATTTTTGGAGTACCCGGAAACTTACACTTTTCCTTAACTCAACCAATTCAAAGAAAAAAGTATGGATCGATTGAGTCATTTCGGGTCAGGCGATTTTCACAAAGTTAATCCAAGTTAGACAATTGACCCATTAATGATTTAACCCAGCCTATTAATTGTCCCGGTCAATTGGTTCGACGGGAAGCATAGCTTGCCCCATCGGTAGTGTGAACTAGTCACCACTTCATTAATCCAGGTTCCACTCCCGAGAAGGAGTGACTGTTGTCATCTCCACCTGCCTATGACTTAGAACAGATACTAACCTACTAATCAGGGTTGTGGCCTAACCACGTATCACTCACAAAAAAAAAAATCTGGATCAACCTATCAGGCCGGTCCAGTTCTTAAACATTGGGTTACGCTTAACTAAATTTATGCTAATATTTTTCTGGGAAATAATTAACGTATCTGAGAAATCCATTTACAAACCTAAGGTTGGACCTCATTGGTCCCCCCCCCCTTCTAGTGAGTATTTAAGAGTGGGGGCTGGACCAATGGGTTCAGTATTAGATTTGTAAATGAATTTCCCAGGTACGCCTATCATTGTTCTATTTTCTTCTAAAAATCAAGGTTAAATGAATAAATCTTAGGAGGGTTAATAAGGGGCGTGGCCAATGATGTTTGGCATTTGGCATTTTTTTTTGGTCGTCATGTTTGGCATTTGGCTTAGATAGCTCGAATGCTTTGCTTGGTCTGCCAAATATTTCCACTAAATAAAATTTTGATTGCGAGTTAAAGTGACCAACCTATGCTATAAAAAAAAAGTGACCAACGACAATTAGTGGACATACTAAGGAACTGCAATCAGCCCAGGAAAATCCTCGGTCCTGATATGGTTATATTCGGAGCCAATTTAACTAGGGTTTTAAAAAACAAGCTTAAACAAAGCTTAGAAAAAAAAAAGTTTGTGTGCGCAAGTCGGCATACGAATCTTTTATGCCCTAACGAGAGTGCTCTACATATACCAATTGGAGAGCAGATGAGCAGCAGTCTCTATTCTAGCCTATTGGGCTACTACAAAAGACTATTGGTTTATTTCCCATAAAAAAAACTTGCATCAAATCATATTTTTCAAATAAAAATATTAAAACTATTATTTTGAAGAAATTAACTATGAACAAGAGCTCCGGTTTTTATCTTGAAGAGATTAACTATGAACATGAGCTCTGGTTATCTCCTGTTGAACAGACAACCAAGCAACAAAAAAAAAAGCTTTTGAAAGGAGTATTTATGTAAAATATATAGCATTAAAAAAATCTGTCTTTATATTTGTAATTATCAAACTACCACTGCATAAGATTTTTTTTTTTGAGTTGCTCCGATTGTATCTACTCTTCATAATTTATACTTTTACCAACAAATTCTATATAGTGTTGGGGGCAAACGAGATCTGTGTGTGAACTTGCATACATAAAATAGGAAAAAAAAACTAAATCAAATAGAAAAGTTAGATTTTTTTGGACTTATATCGTTGGACTATTTTTGTAGGACTATTTTTGAATCCATTTAAAAACCCTTAATAATTATGACCTCTTTTTTTTTTTAACGAGGATTTTTGTGTGTGCAAATGAGTACATCGATTTCGTGTGCCCAAAATATTGTGTATGTTAGTAAAGTATAAATTATGAAGGATCGATTTTATCAATTTACCCGCAAATGATGTATATGTCACATAAAATCTATGTGACGTTACACACAAAACAGACTCATGAAGACCACACCCAACAACTCTTCGTTGAGGGTGGGGTGTGAACGTGTCAGGAGGTGAGGCTCACGTTCGAGTCTTGGTGTGGCTGTTGAGCACACACAAGGATTTCTAACCCCCCTAACACCTAACCTAGATAGAGAAATGATTAGAGCCTACCAAAAAAAAATACAAGTGTACATATGCCATTGGCTAAAATACTGGAACTCAGTTATGTTTCAATAATCTCTTTTCTACTTTTCTACTGTTATAATGAGAGAATAAGGGGCAAGTATCATTGATTGGTTTTTTTTATTATAACAAAAAATTAAATATTATATTATTTTATTATTATTTAATGAATGAAAATTTCAAGATATTAAATCTATTAACTTCAATTTTCTTAGTTAGAATTGATTCTCTCAACTATCTATTTTTATTTTTTCTCTCCAATTTTTATGTATTTACAACTCACATTTTTTAAGAGTACATTTTCTCTCGATCACGTTTCCCTACTTTCACACGTGCATCACAAAAGGTTTCACTAGGGTTCTCATTTCCACTCTCTCTCCCCTTTCCTTTCTCACGTGAGGTCGACTAATAGTAATAATAATAATAATGCAAGATTGTATTGTTTAGCAATCTGAATAATCTAATTTAGAGTGTTATATAGAAGATATTGTATGCTGGAAGTCAAATCAATTAGATAATCAGTGCCATTATCATTTGACCAACTGAATAATCTTTGGACGGCCAATAATACGACTATACAAGGAATCATTAATTTTTTTAAAACACAATTATCTTTTTTCTTGTTTTTTTACCACTGCTTATTCTAATTATTTGGAGTGTGCGAATCTAGTTCCACAATTTCAGTCCACCAAGAGCCTTATCTAAGACACTATGGGCTTGTCCTAATGGCAGTCTGTCTACCCGTTTGGGGGGTATGTTCCGACTCGCCGGCTCATGAGGGATGCCTTGGTTGTAATAACCACCATTTGTCAAACTTCAAATGCTAGGCATTAACCTACCAAGGCACTAACATAGAACATATACTAACACCGTTAACGTGGCTTTTACCAAAAAAAAAAAAAAAGATTGTCCAAATAACATATCCATCAATACTTCTTGAATCATCTTTTCGGTCTACTTGAGGTTTTTAATAAAAATATTAAATAAATGAAATAGTCATTACTAACACAATAACATATATATTTCTTAAACCAAAAAAAAAAAACATATATATTTCATTGTGCATATTGAGTAAAGTGCATGTTGCGACCCAATTACACTTCAATGACTAAAATTGATGACGGTCTAGTTAAAAAGGGGAATGGTTTCCTAAATCAACTCAAATCCAATAGCACTCACAATCATTCTTGTGTTAGTCAGTATTCTTTAAATGAGTAAAATGTTAATTAAATTTTTTTTTAATAAAAATAAAACCACTTAAAGGAAGAGGGGCTTTGCATGACACCTACAAGTTTATATATATATATATATATATATATATATATAAAGAGGGAGCATAAACCTTATCCTTACAAAGAAGACAACATTCAAAATCCTAACATTGCCTATACCTAATTTATCCTGGAAAATTAAATCCTAACATTGCCTATACCTAATTTATCCTGAAAAATTAGAGATCTAAGTTTTGCAGGGTAATCCTGGGCCAAATAAATAACTCCTGAGCTTTGAGCATCACAATCATAGTTAGCTTTAGCTTGCCTTCTTTGTATATGTGATGAATTAAAGAGAAAAGACCCATTTTCATGCTAATCTGCATATTCCAACCATTGTTCTCATTTTTTGCCTAACCCCAGCTTGCCTTCTGTTAAAAAAGAAAAAAAAAAAAAAGGCATTTCTATCACTAAATTATTTTGCTATAATTCTTAAAATTCCACTGTTGAAGGCTTTTATTGGGTTACTCCGATAATATGTGCAATCTGAGCTCCTAGTTCAAAGTTGATCTTGTAAATTAATTATTGAGGAATGCATCAATCAACTCATACTCTCAGCCTTCACTGAGTATCTGTCCATTCTTTATGAGATAATGCTTTTTAACTGCTCCAACTGAATAAGACTTGACGGA
Source organism: Tetracentron sinense (assembly GCA_015143295.1). Classification (NCBI taxonomy): domain Eukaryota; kingdom Viridiplantae; phylum Streptophyta; class Magnoliopsida; order Trochodendrales; family Trochodendraceae; genus Tetracentron; species Tetracentron sinense. The sequence goes on from CM026551.1 coordinate 1,661,539, forward strand.
TGGTTGGTGGAGGTTGAAGTAGAGTTAGTACACCTCTATAATTAATTGTAAGGTGTGTGATCTTTTTTTTTTTTTTTTGTAACGAGCTATATCATTTATCTATCTATGTGAAGGGTTAGGGGTGGGCGTTCAACGGCTACACTAGGACTTGAACACGAGTCACTCCTTCCAAAAGGAAGATACATTACGACTGGGACAAACCCAAGCATTTGCATGTGTGTTTCGCACCTTATAAACATGGCTTCGGATTATCTATGGTAGATGCCCTGGTAGGACCTCGGACATCTACGCATCATTGGACATGTGACGTTTTAAAAGAGGGAGAGATATCATATGGGGAGAAGTCAAATCATGAGAGAAAGTGAAATGACTTCTCACCGCCCTTTATGGCCACATGCCCAATGATGATGTGTGGATCTCCACTAGACGTAATCGGAAGCCTATAAACACTAGCGTAAGCAACGGGGCGATATTGACGTAGTGGGCGTACGTCAGTAGTCATTACCCTTTATCTCTCCTAGTTGGAGTAACAACGCGGAAGGAAGGAAGAGGTTTGAAGATTCTTGGTCAGGGCTTCGTGTCTGACTTTTTTCCCTCAACTAGTAGACGAAAATCATAAAGTTAGAAAGATGGAGAAAGGAGCTTTTGTGTTTTGAAGAAATGGTCAGCAATTGGACCTCCTCACTCTATCTATACTTCCCCATGACCAAAGACCAGTCTATGTAGAACAATTTCTCAGTCAAACCCTTCATTCAAAAAGTTCTTCCCTTAAATGCAAAGCCTCACCCTCTCTCCTTCCTCAGTCTCATTCACCTCTTCTTGATCCACTCTTCTTCCCTGCACCTCTCTTTCTTGTAAGCATTCCAAACCCAAAATTTAACAAAAAAAAAACCAAGTACCCAGTTCTCACCCAAGTTCCAATTTCGCCTGTTTTTCGGCGAATTCTCTTGTTTAAGCTAGTGAATATAGATTCTCTGAAGAGTATTCTCAGAAACCCATTTGCAATTTCCACTCTTGGAGAGTTTTTTTGCTTCAGTTCTAGTTTAATCTCATTACCCAATTCGATTTTTAGCTACTTCCAACGTTTGTCTTCGTCTTTTGCTGCTAATTGGACAATTTTGGCATCCGTTCTAAGTCTAGAATGTCCTGCTCTTGTCCCTGACATGAACTAGCATTCACTTCGGTTCAGCCTTCCCTGCTCAATTTCATACCTTCCGGCAATCTTTTGTTGCTCAAGAGTCGGTCATCCTACCTTTTGTGCAGTTTCAAAATGGAGAACGCCGGGGATTGGGAGAAAAAGACTCTAATTAACGAGCTCATCCAAGGGAGGGAGCTAGTGAGGCAGCTTCAAATCCATCTTGATCCACCTTCTACCCATGAAATGCGTGAATTGCTAATAGAAAAGATACTGTGTTCATATGAAAAGGCAATTTCGATGCTGAAACCCACAGCACTCGGAATCTCCGGCGCCATGTTAGAGTCCCCAAATTCAGTCAACGGTAGTCCGCTTAGCGCCGACTCTGGCAAGGATCAGGACCAGAAAGATGTCTCTAAGAAGAGGTGAATTTAAGATGAAACCATTTTTATGACAATTTTTTTAAGGGGAATTCAGGGTGAGCTTGATCTAACTGGGGTGTTTGAATTTAATTTGTGTTGCAGAAAGACACTGCCTCGATGGACAGAACAGGTACGAGTTTGCTTGGGGGCAGGGCTCGAAGGACCACTTGATGATGGCTACAACTGGAGGAAATATGGACAGAAAGACATCCTTGGAGCTAAATATCCTAGGTGAGGACACACCTGATCATCCACCTCAAAATCAGAGTCCTAAATCAGAAGCCCCTTTGGCTTTGCGTCACAGCCTCTACATTCTCATCTAATCATTTGCCCAAAAACCTTCATGATGGCCCATAGTATACATACATGCATACAATAACGTTATAAAAAAAAATTCCAAGCATAACCCCCACAAATTTGATCAAGAGAAGGACTCATTCAGAGGCAACTACAAAAATATTTGCACCAAGGATGGGCTTGGATTGGCCTGGCGACTCATTGTCCCGAGTCTTGGGTCCTAACCACTTGATCATGGGGTTCAACCCCCTTGTACAAACCTATGTCTGAATCAAAACACAAATATGACTCATTGTCCTAAGTCTTGGGTCCTAACCACTTGATCATAGGGTTCAACCCTCTTGTACAAACTTATGTCTAAATCAAAACACACTTACCATTTGATGCATCTTTGTGGTCCCTTAGGTTCATTATTGCCAGCCCCACATGTTTCCCGTAGCATTAACTAATCAGACCATGGTCACAATTTTCTTCCTCTAAGAAGCTACTTTTAGAACCACAAAAGACTGTTTCAGACTATAATATCTATAATATCTTTATTTGTCCGACGACATCTATATACATACATACATATATACATACATGTGATGTTGCACTCTCTTGAATTTGTAAAGTTACATGAAGCTTTTGTCATTTTTCCTAATAGTACATTGTTATGCTTGCAGAGGGTATTTTAGATGCACACGTCGTAATGTCCAAGGATGTTTGGCAACAAAGCAAGTGCAAAGGTCAGATGAGGACCCATCCATCTTCGAAATCACATACCGGGGAAAGCACACCTGTATCCAGGTTTCCCATTTAATTCCGGCAATGGCATCGGCCAGAGAACAAGAACCGAAACAAATTAATGATCATCATCATGAACAACAAAAGCAACAGCAATCACAAGAGATACTCCTGAATTTCCGAACAGGCCTCAAAGTCAAAACTGACTTAGATACTCAAGAACACACATTTCCTTCCTTCTCCTTTCCTTCTACATCAACTGAATGCCTAAAGACTGAAAACCATATATTCCCGCCTTCTACCTTCGAAAACAACTTCATGGGTAGCATTTCTCCTTCCTTTATATCTCCAGCAACATCCGAATCAAACTACTTCTCGGTGTCCCCATGCCGGATGCACAGCTATGGAGGGGGTCATAATTTGCAAACTTCAGAATCCGATCTCACCGAGATAATTTCAGCCGCTACTTCTGTCACCAATTCACCAATCCTTGATTTGGATTTCCCACTTGATGCAGTAGAATTCGATCCGAATTTCCCATTTGACAACCCGGGATTCTTCACCTAACTTGATATAGGTTCAGAGAAAATTAATGAGGGATGCACTGGCTGCACCTGTTGATCTTAGCAATCATAGGAAGAGAGGAAAGGGCATGACAGCCTCCCCTAATGGTGGTCAAAGAGAATTTGTTTTTTCCTCTTCTTTTTTAATTTGCCATTGCAAATGTATTTTCGGTCTTGTGTTGTCTTTATCGGATCGTCAGATGTAATCTGTTCTTCATTTTCATTAAATAATAGCAACAAGGTTTACCTTTTTTGAACTTAAAAGTCTTGTACACTGTTTTTTGCCTCATTGATAGTCTCTGATCAAATGTATCCCATATCTAAAATACCCCGGAGTATGCATGTTGCTACTGTGTTCAACGTTGCCATCCTACTGTGCTACTCGGCTCTGTTCCATCATTTTCTCCGGCTCTCAGGATAATTCAAACAAGCTCTTGCTTTTTATCATGTGGAAGAACATTTCACCTGCAACCAGGCAGCTCATGAGTAATATAACATGAAGTAATACGAAAAAATATTTTTTCTTTGATAAAAAGAAATCCAAAAATAACACCTACATAAACTGATTCCATCAAATTTAGCCTGCTAGCAACATCTATAATCCAAAAACAACAAAAATAAAATAGAACGGTGCCACCAAAAATGGATATAATGGAGAATTAGGAGACTCAAGTATTTTGCACCATGAATAGAAGCTTCATGACCATTCTCACAAAAAGCATTGAAGCACAAGTGCGCCAACTAAACATCACTGGAAAACTTCATTGCAGCAGAGGGAAAAATAACGCCCATCAAATTTATGTGTGCATTGAATCAATTGATTCTGAATAATAGAACTGCCGCTACTGAAATGCAAACAAATAGTCGTAATGTTAAATTGAATATATAGTTTGGGAATAAGGTGATAAAGCAATACACAATTTCACTGCACTTATATACCTAAACAAAGGTTTTTCTCCTCTTTGGTCCCCCAAAGCAAATTGGGGTGTGATTTATTTTGAAATCTTATTTTTTTTTCTGACAGCTTCCCTCAGTCCAATTACAATGAACAAGTTGGTGAATGAGAGCAGCAATTCGGCTCCACCATGTAACTTGTCTACATTAAATAAAGAAGTACCATAACGCATCTTTGCTGTCCTCACCACATAAGCAACAGAAGATTCCAGTTAAACATAGTTCTTACTTGATATAAATTAAGTACATCTTGCTTCTTGGTGAGAAGTTACCATAAATACCAGCTGGGACTGCTCAAAGGAGGTGATGCGTGGTGGCAATAAACCAACTGGTGCTTGCTCAGTTGGTAAGGTCTAATTGTGGAATACCAACAGACCTCGATTCAAGACCCTTGAAATAAACCTCATTGCAAGTAGCTAACCTTCCGGGAAAAAAAATTTAGCAACTTTAAAGTCAATCCCTTATGTAATCAGCAGCTAATATCAAAACGAAATATAAGCTATACACAATTCTATATCAGGGAAATAAATGAATCTCACTTAGAGCGATCCTGTTGTGATCCTGAAAGAACTTATAGACTATCTAAGAAGGTTTCTATCATGTTTTTTGTTGTCACCTCTAGCCAACAAGCAGTTGAAGCTGAACTTCATAGAATCCATGAAGGGTTCTATTACGAAAAAAACTGCCAAGAACTCTCAAAAAAAGGAAGAAAAAATATTCCACCATGGCAGACGTTCTACTGAAGAAAAGATAGAAGGACAAAAAGAAATGAGAACTCAGTCCAAGGTCCTATATGTTTCACCATTATCCAAATTTCCTTACGCCATGAACAAAGAATAAAGAATAAAAATAGAACTTACAATCTACTCCCTACATCTTATCCAATTTGCATGAAAATGCACAATAACCCTGTAATCATAGTGGATTTCTATCCATTTCTCAAAGGATCAAGGTGGTGTCTAATATGTCTACCACAATTGACTGCATAAACTGCCAAGTAAATGGCCATAGGAGGCCTCTTTTTACCTCCCTGGGATTGCATACCCGATCTAAATTTTCATATATTTTTCTAATTTTTATCAAAAGGAAACAAACCACAGAGCTGATATTTTTGTCTAAAATGTGAAATTCTATAGAAGAGCATATTTGTACCCCGTACATTTACCTACAAACTTATCCCGAATTGTCAAGGAGAATGCTAGGGGGTGTCAATATCCTAGATTGTAATTTTTTATTTATTTCTGGCGAGGTCTTTCGTAACCCCTCTCAAACACTCCAACCAAAACAAAACAAAAAATTATTCAGATTCCCTTGTTCTTCAAGTAAATATGATTAACAATGTAATTTTCCTTCTTTTGGAGGGTTAAATATACAGTGTAATTGTTACAGAGCCTACCAAAAAAATGGTAAAAAGAAAGATACTGCATTCCCAAGAGATTTTCCACCCTTTCTCTCCAATGCGAAAGCATTTCAACATATCTATGAAGAAAATCCTTCTTTAACCGGTCCAAGTTTCCCATACCCTCTGTTTGGTTGCCGAGAAAACAGTATAAAATCAGAAAAAATGCAACTAAGAATTGTATTAGGCACGCCAAAATTTTCTTTTCACTGTTTTTATCTATTTTCTCGGCAAACAAACAAGGGATTTAAGTGGATTTAGGGATAGTCAAATAAATTCAATTTGCAATATATTTTATTTACATCTTATGCAAATTGGATAAAACCCCACTTAAACCCTGCACTTCCAATGTCATCTTCTTCCAATTCCCAAATCCAGAAGCACTTACACCATACTAGGAAAATCCACACACACACACACACACACACACAAAAAGAGGGGGAAGGAAATCTCCGCTTGAATGGCCCAAATTTCATGTGTTCCCAGGTTCAAACACTACTGTTTAATTTCTGCATTTTATGGAATTGCATGAAAACCAACCAAAAATCCTCCATCCGTAGATATTCTTCAGCACATTTGTATAATTAGAATCATTTTTACCACTATAAATGCCCAACTTATCCATTGAAGCTAAACCAAATAGGTCATTCAATCATGATCATACAGTCCTGCAAACCCAACAAATCGACAGAACCACATTCAATTTAGGGACGAGAAAACCAGCAAAAAGTCACAAACAAAAAAATTTGAGGAAACTCACCTTGTAGCCCCCACAAAGGTGTAAGAAGTAGAATCCAAAAAAGTGTGAGCTTTGATGCAGACTTGGACTCGGTAACGAAGTATAAGAACCCTAAAGTGGAGGAAAGAGAGAATCTGTTAAGTTACGCTCTGAGAATCAATGGTGGCCCATGGATGGAGTGGCAAAAACCCACAAACGGTTCCTCTTCTCCTTCTAGCAAATCTTCTATTTCTGCAACACTGCAAACCCCTGCTTTTTCTACTCCAGAAAGATTGAAAGATTATACACAGAGATTGTAAACAGGTGAACATTTTGAGATCAAAATTCGTTGTTTACAGACAAATATCTATGCGTGAAGCAGATTTCCTGAATTTGAGATTCTATTGCACAAAATCGAAAATCCAAATGATCATTTGGGGAAAAAGAGGGACCCACAAAGGAAATCTAAAGATAAAAGATCAATGCAATCAGGTAACCGAATCCATTGGATCTATCTATGTACTTAGGCCATCAGATAACCTGCTGTTTTCCATAACATCACTCTTGTCAGCCCGGTTTCTTTCTTCTTATACTTTTGGGCCTGTAATCTAAGGCATCTTGGGCCTTATAATATACTTCCAATTGGGCCCAGCCTGATTATAGATTTCCTTATATTTACTTCCAATTGAGCCCAGCCTGATTTTAAGATACCCTGATTTCCTTTAACTCATACAAGTTTCCCCCCAAGTTTTGGCGGAAGCATATCATCTGTGTTTTTTTTGGTGTGGCCATCCCTGTGTTCTTAGCATTCAAAGGCCAAGATCTCTTGCCTTGTACGGGTTTAACAGTTGTAACCACCTATATAAGAGATCTTGGCCTTTAAATGCCAAGAACACAGGGATAGCCACACCAAAAAACACAGACGATATGCTTCCAGTTTTGGCCCGATTGATAATCAGGCGAACCGGACCTGGACCAAGTCCAGCCCATTGACAGATTTGAAAGTTAAAACCCATCAAATAGTGAGTTTGTTTGCAAACCCTACATGTACAGGGATACTACTAATATCTTTTTTCTTGCTAAATTTACACTCCTAGCTCCTTACCCATTTCAGGAAAAGTGCTTAGGGACTGCTGAGGGGGTGTCAACAAGTCAAATTTGGGCTACAAAAACTTTTGGAAGCAGACTGAGCCCAGACTGGACCTATTTAAAATAAAAATTGCAAGCCCAATCCAGTACTGCTGACTCCGAAATCCAAACCCCCATTTCATGTTCTTATCATAGTTGAAGGTGGTCACAGTAACAGTAAGAAATTATGCCCTAGAGGAGTCATATTCATGATCATCTAATGAAGTAAACCTTGCAAGAGAATTCTCATGTGCACAAGTGTGAAAAAAGAGTCCACTCAGCAGATATCTCCATTTTGAGTTCGGCCTAGGCATGTCAGAATGAGGTTAGTTGGGTTAGTATAGTCAGCATCAGCTTACTAAGAAACATGGTCGAGAAAACCATACAGAGGCTGATCAAGGCCCACCTATATAACTTTCTGGATCTGTCGAGAAAATAAGCTTTTTTGGAGCGGCTTTAAAATGTCTTTCCTTTAATAGGTATCAAAACAAAGTAAGATAATGTTTGTTATACATGCCATATATCCATCAATAGATTGCACAAAGAAAGCTAGAAATATGAAGAATCACAAAACAAGCAAACATTACTTAAGAACACTTAGCCTCCTTGCACACTTAACACTGTCATCTAATATCTTCTTCATATCATATTTATACTCAAAACCCTTCTCAATCAGCTTTCTAGAATCACACCTGATTCCTCTCTCTGGTCTTTCCACAAATCTGAAATGAAAATTCAAAACATATTACTATAGAAATATGGATAACTAAATTATAATTAAAATAATCTTGGAATGAGATGTTAGATCCCCTCCATAGCAATTTTCATCGACTTTCTTGTGTACCATATCCACTAAACTTCAAAGAAAAATATGAAGAGTTCTGAAGATTCTAAACTAATTTCCATGGAAAAAAAATTATTGGGCAACATTCAAGTAAAATAAGTTGAAATCTTCTAATCATTCAATCTCGGAATTTTATGCTGAATCCCTCTCTAGCAATTAAAATGGAGTTTCTTGTGGAATTTTTTTCACCGAGCTCCAAAGTTTTTTTTTTTTTTTTTTTTGAGGGATTTGGTTAATTTCCATGAAAAACTTTTTCCACAATATTCTAGTGGATAAGTTTTTTTGGCGAGTAGAATAAGTTGAAATAGAGTGGATAGAAAATTTTTTGAAAGTTGTTTTGGGATTGAAGAAAGAAACTCAAATTCCATGAATAACTCATAAAGATAGAAATAATGCACATAGGAAATTGGGAAAAAAGAAAGTCTTCAAGTGAGATTCTTACTCTTTAGCTACCCCAAGTTCAGGGTAATTTTCTAGATAGTAACTTCCAATCAATCTCTGCCATTGACGGATAGGTTATTGCACATAGAAATCTACCTGTGACCAAGGGTCTCCCCATGCAGAATACATGTGCTTCACAGACATCGTCGATGTGTGCTAGAGGAACTGAACCCAACTGTGCTTGTAAAAGACGTAGGTTGTTGTAGGTAGAGAGGTTGCCTGTAAGTTGTGATACAAGTGTTTCTACGCTACTAGATAATGAAGGAAGAAGTGTATCTCCTCCAACAAGGCCACAAGAAAGTGTTACCACCTCCAATCCACCTTTTCCATTATAGCTCAAAACTTCTTTCTCTGCAAGTGTCTTTGAAAGTACATATCCCTACAATACATACAATAATTTGTCGAGTTGCCTTCAAAGGTTTGAAAATCATATGAACTAATAGCAGGGGCTGAGCCAGGATTTTCTTGTAGTGGAGCCAAGCAATGGTTTATTGATAATGTTAGTAATTATTATTGATAGGTTTGTGGGTACGAAATATTCTTGGTCTAGGGGAGGGTGGGGGTTCGGGCGAAGGCCCCTGTTTTTTGTTGTTGTTTTTTTTTTTTTAGTACCAAGTGTGGGGATTTTTGGCTCGAATAGGGCAAAACCCAATATGGGCGATCGATCGCTAGTCAACGAGTTTTAGACGGGCTGGAATTTGAGTAGCTTTTGGAGACTTCTACTTGGAATAGGAAGTTGCCTTTTCGTGGAGATTAGAATTTGAGAAATTCTAAAAGGGTTAGGACTCATTCCTTACCTATAAATAAGCCTAGGGTGGAGGCTTATTGAGATAGCCTAGAAAGGAAGAACCTTAAGAGGAAGAGAGAAAGCCACGGATATGTGAGGTGTGGTAGGGCTTCTATGGAAAGCAAGAGCATCTCTCATGGAAAGCCCTAGTGAAACTCTTAGGTGAAGAAGAGTGTTCTCACAGCTATATCTCAATGTGCTCTCATGGTGGAGGGTATTGGTTCAATCATAAAAGGGTTTGGGTTTTGTGTCTCCTTTGTCTTAAAATGAGTAGTACTTCGGTCAGATTCGGATTGGAGAAAGTGAACAAATATGTGGGCTATGTGAGAGTCTTTCAAGGGCCATGGTAGAGTCTTTGAGTGTGTATTCTCTGTTTATGTGTTCTCTTGTAATCTTTTGATTTAGTAGTGAAGGTTTTCTACCGTTTCTAGTGTGGACGTAGCCCAAGAGATGGGTGAACCACGTATATCTTGTGTATTGTGTGTTTGTCCTATTATCTTTTGAATACCCTTGATAGCATCGCTTCCACCATTCCCCAACACCAAGTTCGTGGGCCATTTAGCCTGGTTGTAATTTAAAAAAAAAAAAAAACTTGGGGGGGGGGGACTATGCTCTCTTAAATTAAATAATATAGTTTGAAACTTAGTTTTTTTTTTTTTTTTTAAGTTCATGGGGGCAGCTGCCCAATGCCAATGCCCTCTTAAATTAAATAATTAAATTTAGTTTTTTCCCCTCAAAAGTTTAAGGGGGGCCTCGCCCCTAGCTCTGCCCCTGACCGATAGCATCATTCTCTTTCATTAAACTGTTTTGTAAAAAAGCTCACCAATGTATTTTGGTTGCTATAAGGAAATGAAAGATTGAGAGGCGTCCAACACGATTCATTGATGTAGTCATTGAAACCAGTTCCATCCTCTTTCAAAGGTGATGCAGCCATCACAGAGGCAGTGTAAATGAGTCGCTTCACTGTTCCTGATCTTATGCAAGACTCCACAATGCTCTTCATCCCAGCTACTGCAGCCTCAGAGGTATCTTTGTACTGTATAAGTTATATGATTTATATTACAACACATGTAAACGTAAAAAATGGCTTAACAGCTAGAAGGGTTGGAAGAAGTATCTGTTGCCCTTTTGCTTCAGAGATGTTGGTTCCACCGTGTGATGGGCCAAACCTAAAAGATCTTTTTCCCAAAGATCTTAATGTACATTTTGGATGATCTTAACTGTGACTAATATAAAATTTTCTCCCCGACGATAAACTTTTCTTTTATTAATTAGTTTACATTTTGCTTATTTTTACTCCAATCGAACTAGGATCATGTGGGTATCATCTTATAATTTCTGCAGACAGTAAAAACTAATGAGAGGATCTAGTAGACAGACCTGAGAGCTCTGGTTATTATGCAGCATGGGGGTGGCTACATGGAAAACAAACTCACACCCTTCTATTGCTGGCTCAAACTCATCATGATTGTAAATATCAGCCTCAAACAATCGTAATCGGGTGTCTGCGCCAAGAAGGCGCTTGAGAAGGCCTACCTTAAATGGGTCATCTGCAATTCACAATAGCAAACAACATGAGAGAGAGAGAGAGAACCTAAGTTTCTTAGTGTTGCATGGACAATGTATCCTCTCTCCAAGAGCTTCTTAACAAGCCAAGATCCAATGTAGCCTGCACCTCCTGTAACACAAACCTTGCTGCTCCTCTCCATTGAAATCCAAATGCACCTTAGATTTTTTCGATTCAAGGCTCCTTCATTTCAATTTACCTTCTCTAATTAGTCCCAAAAGGTCTCACTTAAATACATCTTGTTTCACTACTTGACAAAAATCACAATAAATCATCCGAAAAATTAGGTTTTCTTCCATACTGTTGATATTATTAGTTTAGACCATACAACAAAGTGGTAGGATCATGAATGCAAACAATCATCCCATCTGGCTAATTTTGGTCTACGAATTCTTTTAAGTGGGTTCCCATCATGATAAACTGATTAACTTCCCTAAACTGGTACTGCAGATGGGATGGGATTCCACCACCCAAAACAATTGAAACACAGACTTAACCAGCTCAAAAGTGGGAAACTTATGCACACATCAATGAAACAAAGGATCCTGGTTTCCACAAGAACAAATTCGGTATGACCATTTAGTTTGGTGGTTCGCAAGGTAGCAAATAGCTCACTATTGTATAATAGCTCCCCAACAGTTATAACTTATAACAGATGGCTTTGGACAACATGAGTTTGTAGCCATTGTGTGAAAAGCAGATGAGAGATATATAATAACATTTTGTTTCAACTTTCATGTATACAAAAAAGAATGTTGTCAAGAGCACACAAACATGAAATTTTTTAATGGAAGGCGGCAACATCCTCAATTCCAAGCATGTAAGAAATAAGAAATAGACAAAAAATGCTATGATAATCTCAGCGAACCTTATGATTTACACACCATGGGTTTGTCCCAAGTGGTAGTGTATCTCCCTTTGGGGAGTGGAGACTCGTGTTCGAGTCTTTGGTGTGGCTGTTGATGCCCACCATGAGTGCTAACCCTGCTGACCTCCTAACTGTTGGGATTTAAACCACGTGTTTAATCCTCAAACCCTTCGGATCTTGAGAGACTATGAATCACAGAAATCACACAACAAATAGAAAAATTGCAGAGAAGAAAATAGAGACAAAACACACGGATATACGAGGTTCGGCAACGTGCCTACGTCCTTGAGAGCCACACCAATTCACTATATTGAAGATACAAAATACACAGAGTTTTTCTCTCTTCGAAAAATTACGGCCACTTCTCACACTCGTTAAACCTAAAAAATAAGCATACAGCTATATGTTTAGGATTAAACTGTAAAGCCAAAAATACCCCTGCAGAAACGTAAAATATCGATTTTCGTAGCAATCTGGGCCTAACGGCCCAGATTGCGGACACACTTCGTGGGTCGTAGGGGGGTGCTGCCCCCCTGCCACCCTCCCCCCCCCCGGGTAATCTGCTAAAGGTTGTCTACATTCCCAACACTAACCCCCTGACATAGTTAGATAAATGATTTGAGCATACCAAAAAAAAAAACCTCATGATTTTTGTGTTATCATAAAAAGTTCTTAATCCAAATAGTAAAATATATGTAAAACCAATTGAATAAAGCATGCTTTCATCCAACTTCCAATCACACTCTTATCAATACAAAAAAGAATGTTATTATCAAATTGAGAAATGATCAATTGAGTCAACCATGTCGAATTTCGGAAGCGCAAATCCTTTAGGCGGAACTGTATACCAAATCCATTATCCAGGCTCACACATACCACTAGTAATGTGACAAGTGTCTCATTTTTCCAACTATGGTTCCAACTTTTTTCTAAAACTTGCAAATGGGTTTTAGAAAAGTTTATAAAACATGTGTCACGTTCTTGTTTAATGTGGTGCCAAATAGCGAATTTGGTATATGGCTCTGCCCAGGGGATTTGTGGTCGGTAGAACCTTGCCTGGTATCAACTATGAGTCAATGGACGTCCAATTGGTGGGCCACCTCTTGGATGTGCCATAGCTCAAGATCACACACACCAACAAGATGATCCCAATCAGACTCCTAAGAAGGGCAATGGCCAAAACATTACTCCAACCAGACGTAACAACCCAACTGATGGATTCTCTTCATTATCTTCCACGTAGTGTGACCTACTTGTTTCAAAGCATCAGTTTCTTATGATTAGATTCATCAAACGACTATATTTTCATCGGAGGCGCACCGCTAAATTTGGAGGAACCTAGGGAAATCACGGTTCAAAGACATGGACTTGCTGATGAGCACCATGATGAGTGATGCTTCTCCCCCTCCTTGCCACCATATAACATGTTGGTAAATGTATTTGGTAGTAGTAGTCATTATATTTAAATATAGCGGTTTTAATGTATTTAAGAGATTTTCCCTTCTATTCATATTTTATATTAATATTTAAAAAGAATGGGACATATTGTAGAAGATTATCTAAGCATGTCCCTCGCTCTTTCCTCCACTAATTCATCTTCTCTGCACCATCGTTCTAACTTCAATCCAACCCTGATGTAGGAATATGTATTAAAAAAGCATTAAAGTTCCTATTTTTTTTCAAGGTTTTCTCCTTTCTCCTAATTTTATGTCTTTCTTTTTAATCTACTTTTTTCTCCAATAAAACCCAAATCGACCTAGAGTTTCCGCTTTTTCACTTCTGTTATTTTGATGGGTATGGTAATGTGTAACCATATCGAATGTCTTGTTCATCTTTATGACAAAATCAAAAGGAATTTAATGTTTTTGTGTGATCAAAACTCAAGTATATGATAGTGTATGTCTCAAAGACCAAGAAAAGTGCGTTCACATGGTATTGAAGGCCTAACAAAGTTATTGTACAACTCCACTCCATTCACTGTGTAAGTCGGGTTTTTTTTTTTTTTTAAATCAGGATTTTCTGATATTTTCTCATAAATTGAATATTCAATTGAGAAACATGGATACTCAGGTTGAAATAGTGGAACACAATTCGTAGACGAATAATGAATATCAAGTGAAACAGTTTGAATATTCTTCAATAGGCGAAATCATTGAGTTTTTCTCAGAGTCTGTGGAAAAGATGTGCATCTCTATATTGAAGGATAAGCAGATGCTAGGGTCTCTTTAAGATAGGAGATCTACTACTGGAAACTGAGGTAACCTTCTGACAGGGAAAAGTAAGAAGCAAAGTGTGCTCGCTAAGTCTAGTGCAAAAGTTGAGTACAATGCAATGCTCTTACTACATGTGGTTGTTATGGCTCAAATTGCTGATGGATGAGGTCAGATTTCAGTTGATAGAGCTATAAAATTGTATTGTGATAATCAAGCGGACGCACACATAGCTAACAATTCTGTTTTTTTACAAGAGACTCAAATTCATAGATAAAGACTATCAATTCATTGAGAAAAGGTGGCAAACAAAGTGATTAGCTGGTCAACTTGCAGCCATGTTCACCAAGGCGCTCAGTACTTAAAGTCGGTCCAAGTTAGATATGTACCAACTTGAAGGGGGGGGTGTTGGTAAATGTATTTGGTAGTGATAGTCATTATACGTAAATATAGAGATCTACACTACTATATATGGAGGCGGAGCTAGGGGGGGGGGGGGGGGGGCATGGCCCCCAAAAATTTATGGATTTTTTTAGTATATAGTATTATAAAAATTTTAAAAATAAATTTTTACTATTATCAATATATAATGCACCCCCCTTCCCCCCCCCCCCAGCCAATAGAAATTGTAATTTTTTTTATGTATATTATAAAAAATTAAAAGTGTAGTTAATTTTTTTTTAAATAGTAATTAATTTTATTTAGAGCAATGATTAGAGAATCACATATTCAGTTGGATAACTGAATGCAAGTCTATGTGTCCATTTCAACATTCCTTTTAATTATGATTAAGTTTAACTAAATTAAGGTTAATTTTTAAAAACCAAGGTTGAATAGATGAAGCCTAGGGCTGAGTGAATCTTAACTATAGTTGGTGGGTGTTTAGAAGGGGGGCGTACACCAATGAGGACCCTCTTTCAACTACATAATTGAATGTGCAGTCCGCTAATATATTTCCTTTTTTATTTATATAATGACTCACTCAAAAGGGGCCTAATAATACTGGAGCTTTATTGGATTGTAACATTAACAAATTTTATGACTACAATGAACCCATTATCCCCCCCCAAAAACAAATCTTGGAAGCACCTGAAACCCCATACCCCCAAATCCTACATGTATTTCGGTCACGTAAGGAAAAAATTTGACTCCACCCCTAACTATATACCAAATTGCACGGGCACAGCTCACAAATTTCTATTTGAGCTTCGTTTTTGCCATGTGGCACCTAATTTCTCTCATCACATAAATTGTTAAGTTATGGACCACACTCACCTTATTAAAATATATTAATGAAAGTCACTTAACTCTCATTAATTTATTGATAAATTCTAGGGAAGTGATACTTTGCACGACCGCATTCCATTGGGTGGAATGCATGCGTGCCCACATCCCACGGCATGTCCCATTTTCTCTCTTTTTTAATCATGATTAAATTTACTAACTTAAGGTTAATATGTATATTTTTCTAAAAACCAAGATTAAAGGGATGAACCCTAGGGGTGAGTAAATCTTAACAATAGTTAATGACAGTTAACTAACCCGAGGTTATTTTTCTAAAAAGATGAACCTGAAGGATGAGTGAATCTTAACCACAGTTAAAGAGAGTTAACTAACCTAAGATTATTTTTCTAAAAATCAAGGTTAGATGGAAGAATCCTAAAGATGAGTGAATCTTAACCACAGTTAATGAGTGTTAAAAAGGATAAGTGGCATCCCGTGGAGGCCTGCGCGTTCCGCACTGGCGCAAACAATCATTCTCCTAAATTCTATTTTTTAAAAAAAGACTCCGAATCCTCTCGAGTTTGAACCCCTAGAGGTCACCACGTGTCTCCTTTGACACCCCTTAACCATGGGTAAGGTTCACCCACCCATCCTTTGTTTTTCTTTTATATATTAATTATTATTTTTTAAATTAAAAAAACTGCTTTTAGAGTTTTTTTAATATTAAAAAAAGGTTTTAATTTGAAAAAAAAGAATTAATATTTTTTTAAAATAACCAAGGATGGATGGGTGAACCCTAGGGGTGGGTGAACCTTACCCACGGCTAAGGGGTGTCGAAGGAGACACGTGGCGACCTCTAGGGGTTCAAAGTCAAGAGATTCTCTCGAGTTCACTCGAGAGGATCCTGAGCCCAAAAAAAAAAAGGGAATTGTAGACTGTTTAGATTGTTAACTTTATCTTTCAAGAACCTGAAACTGTATGGATTACACCACTAACAGAAACCAGCCAAACTGTTCAGATTGTTCATCCTAATACGAAATATCCAAAATAATAGGGAAACTACCTTTTATCCATGGAAGAAGGAGTTGCAGTACTCTATATATATATATATATATATATATATAATCCAAAATAATTACCTTTGTAGTACTATATATATATATATATATGGCCTCGGATTGTCTCTGGCGAAGCCAGAAAGGGCTCTCGGGGTTCCATACATTGTGCGACACTTGGCGTAAAAATGGTGAGAAGTCATTTCATTTTCTCCCCATAATTTTGACTTCTCCCCATTTGATATCTCACACGCTTATTCTCACACACTTATCGCCACATGTCTTATTATAGGTGGAGAAGTCAAAATCATGGACCTGGGGTCCATGATTTTGACTTCTCCACATACAAATGGACATGTGGCGATAAGTGCATGAGAATAAGGGGGAGAGATATCAAATGGGGAGAAGTCAAAAATCATGGGGAGAAAATAAATGACTTCTCCCCATTTTTCTGCCAGCTGCCGCACAATGTATGGAACCCCGAGAGCCCTTTCTGGCTTCGCCAGAGACAATCCGAGGCCATATATATAAATAGATATAATCCAAAATCGAAGAAAAAGAGGGGGCAGAGATAACTAAGGCTCCGTTTGGAAACTCTACTTGAATATAATAAGCTCTATTCAATAAGCTCTAAATAATAAGTTCTAAATTTTTTTAGAATTTAATCGTTTGATAACCGTCTAAAAATTCCTCTAGAATTTTATTCGTATGTTTGTTAATACTCCTCATTCTTAAATATTAAGAGCTTTTATCAAGGGTATTCAAAGTCATTTTTTTCCCCTTTCTCTCTATAACCATCTTCATCTTCAAATGGGAATGAGTTTCAAATGGGAATGAGTTTCAATAGATGCAAACAACCCACTGTGATCCAAATTTTTAAAAAAAAAACTGAAAAATCTCATGCACCCAAACAACCAATTGGGGACGGTCACTCTCTCTAGAACCATCTCCATCTTCAAATGGGAATAGGTTTCAATAGAAACAAACAACCCACTGTGATCCAAAATAAAAATTGATAGATTCTATGCACCCAAACAATCAATTGGGAAAAACAATACCATCCGAAAAAAAATTTGCTCATTAATCACTTTGAATAGAGTTTCCATAGAAGCAAAAAACCCACTGTGATCCAAAAAAAACTGAATAGAGCTGAACCCAGTGTGATCCGAAAAAACATTGAATAGCGTTGAAGAAGAAGAGCTGAATGAACCCACTGTGATCAGATCCAAAGAAGAAGAAGAAGAAGAAGACCACTTGAGGCAGCTCCGACGACAACGACACTTCAGCAAGAAGACCTAAGGCAGCGGGAGCTCCGACAACGGCGACACTTCAGCAAGAAGACTTGAGGCGGCGGGAGTTCCGGCGACGAGAGCAGATAGGTCGAAGGAATGGCCTGGGTTCGTCGTGCATAGGAAGGGGGTTTTAGGTTTTCTTGGGTTTTTTATCAAGGGTAACATTGGTATTACGATTATAGTGTAAGGGTATAATCGCCCAAAATTGCGCGACATTTGGTGACGCCGATCCTCTACTTTTTAGACCTAAAAAATAAGTAACCCTTCTGCCACTTTTTTTTTTTCAGAGCTTTTACCTCTACTTCTAAAACTTTTAGAGGTGCAATAAGCACGTTATCAAACGCCCTAAAATTCAATAACCTCTTAAAGGGAAAAAGCACTTATTTTGTAGAGTTGCCAAACACCATCTAAGTACCTCTTCGATGCAACAAACTACGATCAAAGTTGCCAAGTTGTTACCCACTTTTCAGTCCCCTATGCGGTGAAACTCAACAGAGACTAATATGGAGATGATACACACCTGTATTCAACACGTGTCACTTTATTTCCCGCCAAATTAAATTCGCTATTATGGAGACAATCCTTTAACCAAATCTACGTTGTCTACCCAGCGCTCTCTCTGAGTACCGACGGCTGACAAGGGTACATCGTACACGTGGTTCATGTGCGAGATACACGCAATCGATACGGAGACGCGACCGTAGAGAAGAGAACCATGTTTTTTAGAGGGCTCGGATTGTCTCTGGCGAAGCCAGAAAGTGCTTGTCTAGGGGTTCCATAGAATAGGTGACAAGTGGTGGAGAAGTTAAAATAATAGGGCCGATGATTTTGACTTCCCCACCCATCATTATAAGACATGGGACGATAAGTGTGTGAGAATAAGGGTGAGAGATATCAAATGAGGAGAAGTCAAAATTATGGAGAGAAAATGGAATGACTTCTTCCCATTTTTACGTCAACCATCGCACGATGTATGGAACCCGGAGAGCCTTTTCTGGCTTCGCCAGAGACAATTTGAGGCCTTTTTGGCTCTGGATTGTCTCTGGCGAAGCCAGAAAGGGCTTGTCTCGGGGTTCCATAGAATAGGTGACAAGTGGTAGAGAAGTTAAAATCATAGGGCCGATGATTTTGACTTCTCCACCCATTATAAGACATGTGGCGATAAGTGTGTCAACCGCTGTTTTGCGAACCACAAATTAGAAAACAGATCATCAGTGCTTCCTAATCATTGTATCTTTTTCTTTTTTTTTCTTTTCTTTTCTTTTTTTTTCTTTTTTTTATTGGGATAAACGTGGATATCGTGAGGCTTAAAGACTCAGACCATTACAAACCCCCCACCCATACATCAGATATTGAGGTACGTCCAGGAATCAAACTCAAGACCTCCGGGTTTACGGTTCATCCTTCAGTCACTGGGCCTAGGGGTTTAATCATTGTATCTTTTTTCGGTAGAAAGGTTATGATGATACACTTTAAATGTACACACAATCAAACCTAAGGTAGTCACTAAGGTGCTATAAAGGTAAATCCAAGCAACCACTCCAAAAGGGTCTGTCAAAAAGAAGGGTTGATGGCCTGTTATACACCCCTGAAGTCCACTTCCCAACCGATGTGGGACTAAACTCCGTGCTCTTTTTTTTATTATGAGCCTTATGGCTGAATTTCATAATAGAAAAAGCTCGATTATAATAGCTTGAATTACTTATCGGGCTGAATTTTTGAATGTGGGTTCATCAGGAGGTGGGCCAATCATTCATGGGAGTAGTAGGCCCAACCACATCCACTTGGACCAAAAAAATCAGGGTTAGAGCAAGAGGTGACAGGGTAATAATGTAGTATTATCTTAATCTAGATATCTTTTAAACCTATATCAGCACTGAAAACATATGAATGTTTCATAGACAGTCCTGTCTTAATCACATTGTGAAATAACCATAGTTTAGATGTGGGTAGGACTGTAAACTAAGCAAATTCGGAACGGTTATTGGTATATCTGAATTCGTAATTAATTATATATCCGGATATCCAAATCCGAATAAATATCTGTCGGATAGTGAAATATGATATTCGTATCCGACTCCGATTAAAATATTCGGATTCGGATAATATCCGAATTATCCGATTAATTTTTAAAAAAATTAAAAAAATATGAATTAATATTTCAAATATATAAAAATATATAATTTTTTATTTAAAAATTTTATTTTAAAGGTTATATTAATTTTATAAATTTAAAATATATTATATAATCAGGCGGATATAATGGTATCCGAATCTGTATCCGATTATAAACGAATAATATTTTAATATCCGAATATGCTCCGTCGGATACCTATCCGGATAATTATCTGACTAAACGGATTCAGATACTAATCAGATACGGATAATATCCGCATCTGTTTACAACCCTAGGTGTAGGCAAAGTCTAGGCCATGATTCATCTGATAGTAAATTTATGAGGCCTACCTACCTACTCTTAAAAATGAGCAAACAAAAAATACAAGTATATGTTGACGATGTTGCTCATTTTTATGAGTAGGTAGGTAGGTAGGCCCTATATTCATCTCAAAGGGACATGGGCCGTTAAAAAGACATATGGCCCATCAGTTCATTGATTTTTGACGTTTCAATTGACAGTGGGCCTTCTCTAGATGGGCCCAATTCTATAGATTGAATTGAGGGCCTTGAGGCCACATTGTTGTTGGACCCACAGTCCAAGGGGTCCTTGTCTTCACTCTAGACTCTAAATCCCTGCCCCTGCAAAAGTTCTTGTTTTTCTACAACTTGAGAACACATGGTCATTAATGCGGACTACCTAGATTTGGGCTACGAACCAAAGTTTATGGCTTGTTTGGTTCCAAATTTTTTTCTCCCTAGCCCCATTGTGGGAAAGACTGACAAGTGACAAGTAAGTTTCATTGCGATGCAAAACATCTTGCATAATCCTCTTAGGTGGCGTTTGTTAACACTAGTCTAAAAAGAAATGCTTATTTGAAAATTATGATTAGTTAGACTTTAGATTTTTAAGTTGAAGGTTAATTTCATGTCTACATTTTAGGGATTTTAGGAGTAAAAACCTGGACTATAAAAAGTAGCTGTTTTTACACCCAAAATTTCTAAAATGTGGGCATGCAATTAATCTTCAACTTAAAAATCTAATGTCCAACTATACATAATTTTCAAATAAGCACTTCTTTTTAGACTAGTGCTAACAAACGCTACCTTAGTTCATTTGCCCCTCAACAAGGGAGGTTCTGCTGAGAAAGGAAGAGCTCCCAATGGACTGATAGCAATTTGTCCCAACTCCCAAGTAATGTCGCAGTAGGCCACACAACCCCTACAATAGGGCCTCACATGAATCAAAGAAAAAATACAGTCAAAATCATTTATTTTGTGATTTTTTTTTTTAAAATAAGACTGCTATGAACTGGATACAAAACGAGTTAAGAAGTTGTTTACCAAAAAAGGCAGCATTTAGTTCCACTCCCACCTCGGCTGGCCTCGTGTGTGTGCATTTCCATATAAAGTGCCACACTTCCTCAAACGGTTGGTACCCGTTTTGAGGTGAGGCGTGGGTGTATGGGTGTGTGCACTTGTGCCCCGCTTACCACACTGTTTGTATGTTATGTTGTTTACCCTAAAAAAAAAATCCAAGGCAAACATATGTAGTATAATTTAATATATATATATATAAAAAGGTGATGTTCACAATTTATTAAATAACTTAGATGAAATTCAGTGGCTGAAGTACGAACCCAAAACCCAAAGGTCTTGAGGTCGATTCTTGGACTCCCCTCCCCTCAATAACGGTTGTGGGTGAGGGTATTCCTTTTGCGCACATGTGACTAAACTGAGTCTTTAAGGCTCCGGATATTCACCTTTATCAAGAAAATAACGCGAATTAGTTACACATCACCCTAAGAAGGGTATACATAGAAAATGATAGATATGAGGATGAAAGATATCATACCTAATCTCAATCATCTTAATTCATATCAATCTAAATCTGAGATACTAATCTAAAATCATCTATGACATCTTGTGTATCTTATAGATATTACATTATTAGTAATCATTTAGAGATCTCTGGAACAACATTTTATTTAAAACATGTTAGCTTAATGAAACTTAGAGACCCCTAAATTGTAGAATTCTAAAGCACTTGATTGTTTAATCATGACTGAAAAAAGTATAGCATGTCCATAACAGAAATTTTGCTCATAAGTGCCTGCAAAACCTTATGTCGTAATTATAAATCTACATGTTTATGTAGTACTGATTCTTTTGTCACGAGTGGATAACCAAAAAAACTTGTAATACCCCAGGATAGAAAATATGTTTGTAATGAGTAAATTCGTTAATTAGCTAGCAAAATCTTATGACATATTCATGTATTTGTATTTTACACTTTGTTGTTTTTTAATAACTAGGGCATAACTTTTTTTTTTGTTGGTTGAAGCACACACATCAGACCTAAGGTAAGGGTGTCAATAAGGGTAAACCCGCACAATCATTCTAGAAGGACCCGACTTAAGGAGGGTTTGTAGTCCCTTATACACTCCTACGAATAGGGCTGTAAACGGATCCGGATATTATCCGTATCCGATTCGTTTCCACATCCGTTTAGTCGGATAATTATCCGGATAGATATCCGGTGGAGCAGATTCGGATAGTAAAATACTATCCGTTTATAATCGGATACAGATTCGGATATTGTTATATCCTATCCGATTATAATATATATATATTTTAAATTGATAAAATTAATATAACCTTTAAAATATATTGTTTTAATAAAAATTTATATATTTTTAAAATATTAATTTATATTTTTAATTTTTTTTAAAATTAATCAAATAATTCGGATACTATCCGAATCCGGATATTTTAATCGAAGTCGGATACGGATATCATATTTTTACTATCCATCGGATATTTATTCGGATATCCGGATATATAATCGAGTACAAATTCGGATATACTAATATCCGTTCTGAATCCGCTCCGTTTATAGTCCTACCTACGAAAGCTAATACCCAACCGGGATGGGATTATATGTGGGAGAGTAACACCCAGCCACTAAACAGAATTCACTTTTGGTTTTTTTGGTTGAAGAGGTAATGGAAACACTCACATCAAACCTAAGGTAATCGTTAGGTCCCATAAAGGTAAACCCATACATCATACCTGAGTGGCATAACTGGAGACCCTCTTGTATTATAGATATTTGCATAATAAATAAATCTACTAATAAGTGGGAAAAAAACCTTATTGACATTTGGTATATGTTCATATGAGGTAAATCCGCTGTTAAGTGGGATCATTACCTTATGATATATATATATATATATATTAATTGAAGATACCAATTACACACTAGAGACCATAACTCCAGTCGGAAACCTCCGAGAAACCAAGATTTGCCTACACCTTGCCGGAGTTAAGTCACGTGGAAGATAATCTGAAACAAGACATAGGCGTGTACTAAATTGCGCAATCTTATGCAAGAGCACATTAGCTGTAGGCGGAACATACACAATCTTATGATGAGGGATCTGATGGAGTTGGTGCTTTAATTTATATCACCAATGATAGTTGTTATTTCTGTTTGTTCTCGTTGATCTAGGTGCTGAAAATGTTTTACAATGACTCTTGTGGCCAAGTCAGGAGATGTTGGCACAAATAATGGTGCTTAGTAGCCACATGGGCCTTCTACATTATTTCTTGTTAGCCGTCCAAATTGATCAAACGACTAGGGTTTCATGGATCAAACGACTAGGGTTTCATGATCAAAGGATCTATTAAGTCTACCATAAGCTTCAATGGTCAATGCAAATCAGAAATTCAGAACGCCCGATTGATGCCACCTCGTGAATGGACAGGCCATTAGCCTAGAGGTCACATTGGTTGTTCAATCTTAGTCATCAGATCGAGTTACAAAATCAATAGTCAATTTAAATGATGGCCCATCGAATTCGTTCAAGAGGTTAACCTCTTGAACACTTCATATACCAAATCCGATCTCTCCTACATAACATGCAACCAAATGTTGACCAGATTATTTTTAATTTAGAGTCTTAGACCATGAAGAAGTCAAAGTTCAAAACTTCTAAGTTACGTAAGTCATATTGTGTAACACCCAAAACAAACAATAATATACTATCACCACCGGAATCTGACAACACTATACACAGAATATGTTATAATATAATCAGAACCTTAGCTATCAAGCACATGAGATACCGATCGAAGTGGGCGTAAACCGGTCGGAGGCAGTTCTCCTAACTATCGAGTCAAATTCCGGCAAAACTCCGACATAGTCTGTATCTATCTCTGGAACCTCTGGAATTGTTGTAAGTGCACCTGACGTATCATAAACAACATAAAATCCATCTTGTGATCGATCTTGTAGTTGAAACTTAGTAGCAGAAGTTGGTTTCGAACGGAAAACAACTCGAAGAAGTTTGTGAAAAGATCGAGAAATCTTCCAAGTTCTTTTCGACACCGGAAGGGGAGGGGGAGGCTGAGGTGCTCGAGGATCGGATAACCGTGGCATAGATGAGGTTCTGGAGACTATAGCTGAGTCGAGTTGGCGTTCGAACGATTTGAGCTCGAACGAGTCGTAGAGTGAACTACCACAGTCCCAAAGAAGGGACTTAGCTTCTTCAGATTGATTTGAGTTTTGTTCAAGAGCTTTCTCCATTTCTGGTTAATTTCTTGGAAGAACTTCAAAGAGGACTGGATATATGGTGGAAGGTTTGAGAAGAGAAAGGTAACCTTTCTTTTCTAGTAGTTGGTGAATTATCAAACGCGTTAGCTACGACTAAGGTGCACATTCACGTCCTCCTCATATGGACCATTGAATTCTACTTGTGTATAAAGTCTGCATTGATTGATAGATGGTTGGGTTGGTTCCATCTAATTCTAACATTAGGTTAGGCTCATCTTTCATGCCTAATCCATGACCTTATCACATCCTATGATGCACCTTATGTGCATTGGCGATGATGTTACTCTACCCTTATCGTACACGTGGGTCGTCGTTGAATCATCGATCATTACTTCAGTCAAAGGATACCTCTTTGATGGGGGCATTCACCGAAAAGTCCAATTCGAGACTGGTTAAAGGGAATCGATATCATTTTAGTATAGAACTAGAATTTTTTTTTTTTTTTTTTTTTTTTTTGTTTTTTTTTTTTTGGGGGGGGGGGGGGGGGGGGGGGGGGGGGGGGGGGGTTGTGTGTGTGTGAGAGAGAGAGAGAGAGAGAGAAATACACTGTTAGCGTGCAACCCCGCTAGTACTTAGGTTAGTATCTGTTCTAAGTCATGGGTGGAGTGACAACACTCACACCCTCTCGTGAGTGGAACGGGATCAATGGAGTGGTGACTAGCACACATTACCAATGCGGCAAGCAATGCTTCCCCATAGAAAGGCAAAAGATTAGCTCCGGCTACTGCTCGAGCTAGGGCGTCCACAAACTAGTGGGCATGTGGCGTTTTAAAGGGGAAAGATATCAAATGGGGAGAAGTCAAAATCATGGGGAGAAAATGAAATGACTTCTCACCTAAATTATAGCCATGAGCCCAATGTTTTGTGGATGCCCGAGCGCCCAGCTCGGGCAGCCGCCAGAGCTAATCTTTTGCCCCATAGAAATAGAAACTCGAGGAGTACGAAATAAGAACAAGAACAACTCTCTTACTAGCAGTTTCCATTATGCAACGAAATGACCCGTCCTCATTGGTCCACGTCCCACTTTTTAACACTCACAAATTATAGTTAAGATTTACTCATCCCTACATTAAGCAATCTAACCTTGGTTTTTAGAAAAAAGAATAAAACATTAATTTAATTATGCTTAACCAGGGTTAAAGGTGTTGTTTCCATAGGGGTAAATTACCTGGAATCGCTATCCAACACAAATTGCAGTCTTTGAAGAACACGAACAAAATAGCAACTTTTATTCCAGAAATTCCTACACTTGAAAAACTATTAGAACATTGGTAGTTCGTGTGAAGTGAGGCGCAGATCACGTCGCTTTCTTTAAGACATTTCGTGCCCCCCCCAGATGCACTGGGTTGTTAGACATGATGCATCCAGGATACAACAGCTTCACACAAACCTATTCCTGACTATAAACGTGCATAACTTATAGTCGCACACCTTACTATGTTTCTAACCCAGCAATCTCTCAAAAGAAAATTTTTCAAACATAAAAAAACATTGAGAAAACTCATTTCTAATCTTCTCTCTTAACAATGGAGGAGACATTACATAGTATATATATAGAAAACTAAATATGTTTTTTGGAATTCTAAAACTGTCACATTAGTAACTAATAATTATGATAATAAACTTTTAAAACGTTTCCCACCATAAAAACCTTTAATGACTATAATAAAGTTAAATAAATTAATATTTAATTTCTTTTATTTAATTAATTTTGAATCACAATCACCTAAAGGTACAACAAAAGGGGTGTTAAAAGGGACACACAAACACAACGGTAAGTTAAGCAGTGAACCCGTCCGCCATTCACTGCTCAAATAAAAAAAAAGAAAATATATATATAGTGGATTGCGCATTCGGCTATGTACTTAAATGCCGGTCCTCATTGGTCCACAACCATTTTCTTAACACCCACCAAATGTGGTTAAAATTCACTCACCCCTATGGTTCATTTATCCAACCATAGTTTTTTTAAAAATTATTAATCGTAATTTAGTAAGTTTAACCATAGTTAAGAGGAGTTTTAAAAGGGATACATGGACCAACATAGACTATCTAGCCAAATGGGCAGTCCACTAATCAGTGCTCTAAATAATATTAATTTAAAATTTTATATTATATATATATAATTACAAATTTTTGGGGGAGCCAACCTTCACACATATTCAACTAACTAGAGTTATTTTGAGGAGCTCTATGTATAAACAATAGTAAAATATATTTAATAAATTTTATAACACTATCCCATATAATAAAAATCAAAAAATTTGAGGGTGCCATAACCTCCCCTGGCCCCTTGGCTGCGCCCCTAATGGCAGTTGATATCCTCATCATTTGGTTCAGCTTTTAATGTGACTCTGTAACCCACTATTCCACTAACTATGGTTGGTATTTAAGAGATGGGGTTTGACCAATGAAGTCCAGCCTTGGATTTTAAAATCCATTTCCCAGCTCTTCTATAAACAATTAAGGTATAATTTGGAATCTCTAAACTTCAAGTCTATATGTCTAAGAGCATTCCTAACAGCCTCACCAAAATAACTTTTTGGTTATTTGGGTGAGCCAAAAGACTAAAAAGGTGTTAAAATGACTCCCAACAGCCTTAACCAAATGAAGAAATCCATTTGGTGAGTCTACAGTACTCACCAAGTTTGGTGAGTACTGTAGACTCACCAAAGTTAAATCTTCTCACCCTTGGGTCCACACAAAAAATAAAATAAGGTTTCTCTCTCTCCCTTTTTTTTTTTTGGTCCCACACAAACAATAAAATAATATTTTTCTCTCTCTTCCTTTTTTATTTTCCCACACAAATGATAAAATATTATTTCTCTCTCCTTTTTTTTTTTGGTTAAAATGGTGAGGCTGTTGGGAGTGTTTTAAAAAAGTGGCTCACCAAAACCACTTTTTGTGGGTTTTGGCTATTTTTGTGAGTGAAATTTGGTGAGGCTGCTAGGAATGCTCTATTGTAGATTGTTTGTAACACATCTATTTGCTTTTTAAAAAAAATATTTTATTTCTATAAACGAAGTTCACATTGTTTATTTTTGAAAGAAAGACAAGTCTATTGTAGGTAGACGCCTGAAAAGATATTTTTATTATTTTTTCAACTATTTTGGCCCATTATTATTATTATTATTATTATTTAAGAGTGTCAATGGGTCAGGCATGGGGTTGAATTTAATTTTGTGATTTTTAATTAGGCCTGATCTAACACATTTAAAAATGCTTTGAAACCCAAACTTAAGCAGATTGTCACTCCTACTTCTATTATTATTATTAAAACTTTGTCTAGTTTCACCCGCTGCCAAACGGTTACACTGTCGACAAATCTATTTTTTATAAATATTTTTGCCAAAAATTTATTTTGACTAAATTTGTTTGAAATAGATAAGATCAAATCTACCAAACGAACCCTAAGATACTTAACGATGGTTGTGGCCTAACCGCATTGCCATGCCCCCAAAAAATTGAAAACAAAATGCGTTGATGCACAAAGGAGATGGTGGGCTCCATGTAGATGATATTTTGTGTATTCTATGCATTGTATCAATACTTCAATAAAATAACATTAGTTCTTTATATTAATAATCGTTATATAATGGAATGAATTTAATGTGCTCATGACTCTCCCCCTGTATGCACGGTATGAACAGTAATTGGGTTGGTGAGATCACATGTCCATTTTTCTAGCCATGGGTGCGAAACTGTGAATGATAGATTAGTGCCGACATCTTATCTTTTCATTTTATAATTGGATAGGGTCCGTTTGGATACACTTTCTTATTTTTGTTTTTATTTTTTATTTTTAAAAATTAGAAATGACTTTATGTTTTCAATTTTTTTTTAAAGTAGAAACACGTTTAACATTACTAATTGGTACAAAAACAAAAAAACGTATTTGCTAAATATGATTAAATAATTTCAAATCATGGTGGTGGTAGTGGTGGGTGGTGGTGGTGGTGGGTGGTGGTGTTTGGTGGTGGTGTGGAGGTCCGTGGTGGGTGGTGATAATGGTGGTGGTGGGTGGGTGATGGTGGAGGTGGTGGTGGGTGGTGGTAGTTGGTGGGTGGTGGATGGTAGTGATGGTGGTGGGTGGCATTGTGGTGATGCTGTCATGGTGGATGGTGGTATTGTGGTTGTGGGTGGTGGTGATGTTGCCGTGGTGGTGGTAGTGGCTATGGACGGTGGTGGTCCATGTTTTCCATTTTTATTTTTTGTTTTCAAAAAGATAAGTTGTAAGAAAAATCTGTTATCGTGATTTTTAAAATTTTTGTTACTAATTTTTAAAAAGGGACTATATTTTACATGTCCACGTCCAGCAGAACACAGACGCCCATCCTCCTGCCACATGTTCCCTTTAATCATTTTTAACATTGTTTAAGGTTTATTAATTTAAAAATTAATTAATTTTTTTTCTCTAAAAACCAAGGTAGATGGATGAACCCTTAAGGGTGAGTGAATCTTAACCACAGTTAGTGGGTGTTAAAAGAGACACTTAGTAACTTGTAGTCCCTTTAACTATGGTTAAAATTAACTAACCTAAGGTTAATATCTTTTTATTTTTTTATTCTTAAAACCAAGGTTAGATGGATGAACCCTAGGGATGAGTGAATTTTAACCACAGTTAATGGGTGTTAAAAGGGACATGTGGTGGATTGTAGAGCCCCTTTAACTATGATTAAACTTAACCAAACTAAGGTTAATATTTTTTTTAAAAATTTCTAAAAACCAAGGTTATATGGATGAATCCTAGGGACTAGATGGAAGTTGGTGAATCTTAACCATAGTTAGTGGTATTAGGCAGAGTTAGTGGGTATTAAAGAGCACGTGGCATCCCATAAATGTGCGTGCATTCCTGTTGGCAGAACGTGCGTGGAAACTTCATTTAGCTTTTTAAAAACAGTAAGTAGAAACATAACCATGTGTACCAAATATATTTTGTGTTAAATTTTTTAAATTTTTGTTTTTAAAAGCATAAGACAGAAAACAGAAGTACAACCAACAAGGCCTAAGAGTTTTCTTTTTTCAGTTTTTTGAACCGGCGATGAGGTTATATGGGCTGCATGTGTGTCGTCTGCGTCTGCATGTGTAGTGTGCGTGTCGTCTGCGTCTGCATGTGTAGTGTGCGTGTGTGTTTCCTTTTCTCGCCTTCAGTAATCACCTCGGGGTGTTATTGAGTTTACCAAAAACAATAACAAAAAAAAAACCAGAAGTGGGTGAGTTTTACTATAAACATTAGATAACCAAAGCTCCGAAAAAAATGTCTTGTGGTAGGAAGGAATACTTTGAGAACTGTAAAAAATACTATAAGGATATTTTCATAAACCAGATTTTTTATTTTTTTTTTGTAATTTCCAAATGCCCCTGCCAATGCATACTTTCTGATTATCTCTTAAACTAAAGCTCATGTTCGTGCGCACGTGTATAATGACAACTTTCATTTTTGAGTCTTTGTGATGCCTAGGAAGCACATATACGGATATGGGATACAGGCACGATACGGCAGAATCTAAAAAAACAGGATACGAGTAAATTTAGAATACGTTTGTAATTTTTTTTTAAAATAATAATAATACTATATTTTGTATTATAATTACAAAATAACCATTGGTTCAGTTCTGTTTATTCTGTTTATGTATAAAAAAGACCATGTCCATGCAAAAGCAAAAGAAATAGGGTCATCTCATCATCTACTAAGCAAAAAAAAAAGAGGAAAATACGGATATAAGCTCCGTATTATGAAAAAACCCGAATATGGGCTCCGGTTTTGAAAACATATTTTTGTAGGCTCCCACGCGTGGGAGCCAAGTGCACGTGTTGCCCCTTCTCATTTTCTCCCCAAAATACCCCTGGCTTGCTTACCTTAGCTGTCTTCTCAAGCTGAAGCTCGGTTACGAACCCTTGTCTTTGCTGTCTTCCCCAACTGAAGCCCTTGGTTACTCTGTCATCCGAAATCCTTCAAACCGCAAATTTGAAACCTGCAAATCCTTCCCCAAAGTAAAACCCTTGATTACCCTTGACATCTGGAACTCTACGGGCTTCGTATTGAAGAAGAAGAAGAAGCCAAAGAAGAAGAACAACAACCCTGAAGAAGAAGAAGAACTCTGTAAGTTTTAGCGGTTTTAAAAAAAATTTCAAACCTAAAAAATAGGCCCCACAGTTAACGACTTCATTTTCGATGCTTTCAAGTAACCATTTTCGATGGTTATGATAGTGATTTTTCGGTATTATTGTTAATTTTTGCTCATTTTTCGTGATTTTCAATGGTGAAGTTAAAGTGCATTTTCGACCCTTTTGGGTTTATTTTCGGCAAAAATACATTGCAATTTCGATGGTTCTTACGACCATTTTCGATGTTTTTTACTCATTTTCGACCCTTTTGGGTTTATTTTCGGCAAAAATATAGTGCAATTTCGATGGTTCTTACGACCATTTTCACTGTATTTTTACTCATTTTCGGTATTTATAGTTATCAATGCTTATTTTCGGTATATTTATGTTTTTGCTTATTTTCGGTATTATTCAATTATGACATTGTTTTTTCGGTATTATTGTTGATGTTGAGCTCATTTTCGTGATTTTCAATGGTTATGTTATAGTGCATTTTCGATGGATTTGTGCTTAATTTCGGAAAAAATACACTGCAATTTTGATATTTTAGTATTTTTCTGTCCTGACAGAGTAAATTTTCGGTATTTTTCTATCATGACAGTGCCTATTTTCGGTATTTTTCTGTCCTGATAATGCCTATTTTCGATGTTTTTCTGTCATGACAGTACCTATTTTCAGTATTTTTCTATCATGACAGTGCCTATTTTCAGTATTTTTCTGTTATCCCAATGCCTATTTTCGATATTTTTCTGTTATCCCAGTGCTTATTTTCGGTATTTTTTTGCTATGACTGGTTATTGTCAGTACTTTCGATGGTTATTGTTATGATAGTGCTTATTGTTTTACAATTTTGCAGCGACAAGATGCCTCGTATAAAGAGAAAAGCCGGTAGGGAAAAGAAAAAGATAAAAGATAAAGAAGATAAGTATTTTCCTTCGATTAAATGCTCCCAAAGGATATGGCTTGACGAGATAAAACCATTATTAGAGGCCAATCTAGAGAGAAAAAGAATTTGGATGGAGAGCTGCTTTGCCCACCTTTACAACATACCTAAAATACCACTGTATGGCCAAGCAATCCACCATTTTCTACAGAGGTGTAAAGGAGAGTTACGCTTCGAAGTATGCGGGAAGAGTGTAGAGTTCACAGTGTTGGACTTTACTCTGATCATGAGCCTTAATGCCCAAGTGTCTGAGGCTCCGATCCTTAAACATGAAGCGCCACCAACCTCTCTCAAGTATCAGAAGTTTCAAAAGTTGGCGATGATTAAAAAGACTAAGCTTCTTGAGGAGTTGAAGGGATGTGATGATCATATGGATCCGGTGAAGCTATCACTGGTCCTCTTTATTGAGTTGTTGCTCGTAAGCACCGGCACGCATGTAGGTGTTAACACAGGTCATTTGTGCCTAGTCGATGATTGAGAGACCTTCAACAAATACCCTTGGGAGACTTTGGGTTTTGAGTTGTGCAAGGTTGGCCTAGAAATTGCTCTTTATACCAAGAAACAGTACAATATCAACGGATGTGCTCTTGCCTTCCAGGTAAACATATTACTACCTAAATTTTGTAAATTTTCCTTGTTAGCTAATTTGTGTTTACTTTTATTTGAACTAATAGTAAAATCTATAACTAATGTCAGATTTGGGTTTATTAGTGCATCCCAGCACTTGGGAGACTGTGTTCTCGTAATGCACCGCTAGGTGCGATGACATTCTCACGCGTTCTGCGGTGAGCGAATACATCCTATCTCAGCTATAAGTCACTCGCAAATGTCATATTCAATTTAAGTAAAATATGTAATTAGACTTGCTGTTTTACAATATTCAACTTGCAACTTTTCATTAACAATATCCTTTGTTGTTTTACAGATCTTTTGTTGTTTTATAACATATCATTTATTGTTTTATAGATCAAGCTGAGCAATATATAGCTTACTCCTGCAGAGAATGAGCAACAGGTTGTGAAGGATGTATTCGCACGATTGAGTGCTGAGGGTGATGATGATGAGGGGGAGGAGGAGGATGATGAGGAGGGGGAGGAAGAAAATGATGATGATGGTGATGGTGATAGTGATGGTGGTGATGGGGGTGATGGTGGTGATAGTGACGGTGGTGGTAGCAATGGGGGTGATGGGGGTGATGATGTCAGTCCAGCCCTATCTCTGACGAAGAAGAGAAGGTTCGAGCAGAGGTTAAAAACGGTACGAATATTGATAGTGATTATTTTTTTTTATTTTCGACATTTTGACATATGAATTGTCTCATTTTCGGGATTTTTACTTACTAGTTGTTTGATGTTCAGTTGTTTGATGTTTAATATTTTCAGGTTCATGATATCAATTCCTCCGTTGAGCGAGCAATGGAGAGAGTTTTAGACCATTTTGTTGACCGAGTTGTTGACCGAGTTGTCGATCAAGTTGTCGACCGAGTTGTTGAGCGAGTATCCCCGCAAATAAAAAGCTTGTTTGAGCAATGGGCAGCGCAACAAAAAAAAGATGAAAAATTATAGTATTTGCATTAAATGAATCTTAACCACAATTAATAAGAGACACATGTTGGCATGTGGGTGCAGTCAAACTCTTCTCCCCAAATTCAATTGCCATTGGATGTGATTCAATCTCAACCCAAACCGTATTATATATTTTCCTAAATGACTGTAAATGGGTTTTGGTTTTGACTTGTGAAACTGGTATTTAAAATCGGAAAATACTTAACTTACAACTGTTGCATTTATGTAAGGAAATGGCCGTCCTAATTGGTCCACGTCTCATTCTATTATATTCATTAACTGTGGTTAAGATTCATTCACCAATCACCCCTAAAGTTAAGCAATTTAACCTTGATTTTCCTGAATTTTTAATTTTAATTTAATTAAACTTAACCAAGTTTAGATGAGAGTTAAAAGCAACACCAGGCATGTCGGTGACTTTAGTAGACGACCTAGGGTCCTAATCACTGCTCTTTGAAATCTCTTGTGACCGACCAGAGATACTCCTCAGTCCTTACGAGGTCCGGCTGAGATACGCGAACCCGATGTAGATGACACGTATCCAGCAGGTATTAAGAGAAAGATCCTCCCGAGTCCTCAAACAGTCCGAAACGGCCACGCAATCAATTTTGGAGCTGACACGTATAGGCCACCTTCAAATCAAAACAATATCTCCCTCCCACCAACTTAAATCATTTAAGCAATATCTCAATTTCCTCCATTGGTGCTCCATTTTGTGTGCTATTGCTAAATTATAGTATTTGCATCAAAAAATATAGCTCCAACGGTTGTGAATTGCGGTGCCAAAATTTGGCATAAGTTATAGGGGTTTTTCCCAGATTGCCCTTTTAGTATGGAGTTCTTCCCCAAATAACTAAGATTTGAAAACCCTTCTCTAAATGCCCTTATCATCCATTTTCCATAATTCAGTATTTATGAAAAGTCTTAAATACCACTCTACTAATTTTGAAAGAAAAAGAAGAAAAAGAGAGATTTAGATTCGTGGATGAGAGATCTTCGTTCCCACCCCATTTCCGACGAAAGTTTTCGTTCTAAGAAGAAGAAGAAGATACATACGTGGATGAGATGAATAAAGCTCACCCACTCCCTTCATCTTCCAAATACCCCTCCATTACCATTTATACTGATTTTGAAAGAAAAAGAATTTTAAAAAAAGATGAAAAAATCGCAAAAATCTAAGTTTCCCAAAAAAATTTGCGCGCAGGGTCGATACAATGCATCGACCTCGTGCAAAATGCATCAACCGCATACAAAATGCACTAGGTTGACACAATGCATCGACCTCTTGCATTTTATGCATCGACCCGCGTACAAAATGCACTAGGTTGATATAATGCATTGACCTCGTGCATTTTATACATCGACCCCGTGCATTTTATTCATCAAATCCGTGCAAAATGCATTGACCGCGTACAAAATGCACTAAGTTGATGCAATGCATCGACCTCGTGTATTTTATACATCGACCCCGTGCAAAATGCATCGACCGCATACAAAATGGACTAGGTTGATACAATGCATCGACCTCGTGCATTTTATGCACCGACCCCTACAAAATATATCGACCTCGTATAAAATGCAATAGGTTAATACAATGCATCGACCTCGTGCATTTTATGCATCAATCTCATGCAAAATGCATTGACAGCGTACAAAATGCACTAGGTTGATACAATGCATCGACCTCTTGCATTTTATGCATCGACCATATGCAAAATGCATCAACCACGTACAAAATGCACTAGGTTGATACAATGCATCAACCTCGTGCATTTTATACATCAACCCCGTGCAAAATGCATCGACCGTCGTCTTCAAGCTTGGAAACATGACTTTAAGTCATAGAAAATGGAAAAAACACATGTAAACATATATATAACATGAAATTTAAGGTTTTGAATCATAAATACAATTATTATAAACATTTTTCCATGAATTAATCATACATGCAATGATTTTTTTGAATTCATTTTTTTTTAAATACAAGAAACCCAAAAATGAGGGTTGTTTTTCGGTTAATGACGTTTTTTCACAAAAAGAACATGGAAAGAACACTCTTGGAACAAAGATCTCTCGCCGGAAATGAGGTGGGAACGAAGTTCTCACGTTGGAAATAGGGTGGGAACGAAGAACTCGTTGGAAATGAGGTAGGGATACCCAAAGTCTTTTCCTCAAATGATTTGGATAAAATGGGAAAAGTTCACATGTGCAAATAAATGCACATGTGTGTGGAGGCATTTAGAGAAAGGTTTTTAAAACCTGGTTATTTGGGGAATAACCTCATACTAAAGGGGCAATCGGGGAAAAACCCCTAAGTATATCTTGTTCCAAGTTCCAACACATTTGACTCTCTGACTTTTGATTAAGATTTTACTATTTTACCCTCCAACAGCTATAAATTTTTACCATTTTACCCTCCAACAACTATATTTAATTTTTTTTACTATTTTACCCTCCAATTGTTATAATTTTACCCTCCAAAGATTATATTTAGTTTTTGATAATTTTGCACTCCAACAGCTATATGATAATCGGTTGATGGATGAATGGTGTTTGATAAAGAGTGAATGACTGGTGGTTAGATGAATGGTAATTGAAAAAAAAATAGATTTGGCATTGCAACTGTGCCAAATTTGGAATTAGCACAGACCATTGGAGTTGCTCTTTGGATGTCTCGTTGAACACCAGTAAGTCCCAGATGGTGTTTAAAGCAAATCACTAGATTTATGGCAGAGGCTCGTATATCTCCATCGCTACCTTCAATCGTGAGGATGGAGCCCACTCCCAAAAGATGGTTTAAATCCCAATATCAATCCAAGATTTTGTTGTTACCGAGCTACCTTTTATATTTTGCATTCTGATTATCAGAATTTAAAGACGTACCACACGCGTAAGAAGTTTTTAAAGTATATCTATTGTTAAGATCAAAATTCCAGTTTTTTTCAGGTAAAATCAATTTTTTATTTCTTCCCTAAAGGGCCGTTTCACAATGCGTCGGAGGAACAACTTTTCGCTCATGCGGAACAAAAACATGACAAATGTGTTTGGCTACAAGTTCCTGAGATGGACTTTGAGAATTGCATTTCTCGAAGATAGACTTTTGAGAATTGCGCTATTCCAAGCACAATTATTATGAAACAAAAAAATTATACTTCTCATTATTGCATCTGAGAAGCGCTTCATTCGCGAGATGTCTATAATTTTCTAATTGTACCATATTCTTAAAAGTTGAATTTATATAAATATATTTATATAATATAATTCTAAATTAGAATCTCCTCATCAATCCAAATTTATTTAATTTCAATATGAACAACAATTCAAACAATTCGTTAGAGTATAACAAGTATAAATGGTGAGTTAATGTGTTGAGATTCAACAGACCTCTGGCTCCTACAAACCAAATCACCAAATGGTGAGTTAATGCAAAAGCAGGCCAAGCTCGCTTTTTAATCCAGTCCCGAAGGTTGTTGGCTCCGCCTCCCTATTGAATAGGGTTCAACTCCTTCAAAGAGTTGCCTCATAGAAAGTCAGTGTTGGGAAATGTTAAGAACACATTGAGAATCCTCACGATTAATACAGCTTTGATACAAAGCTGTCCAAATATTTACAGCTTGTCATCTGCAACAACCTCCCACCAGATCTCATTCATGTCTCCAGCAGAGATCATCCTCTTAACAACAGGCACACAAGTGCTCTCCCTTTCCTTCTCTCTCTTAGTTTTGCTTTCTCTGCTCTCTTTTTTTATAAACACCACAATGAAAAGATCCACTTCATCCCTACAAGGTGTATGTTATTAAGTAGGAGAAGGTATGGGTGGAAGAGAGTTGGAAAGGAAGAAAGGGAGGCAAGGAGGGATCATAGTGTTGTCTGCTCTCTCTCTCTCTAAAATGGATCTTTTTTTGGAACACCACAACAAAAAGATCTAAAATTGATCTTTTCATTGTGGTGTTTTAAAAAAAAATTATCCATAGGAGGCATGAGTGATTTTGAGTATAGTTATCATAGCGAAAAGCGAAAATGAGAAACACAACGAAAGCGAGAAGCGGAAAGCAATCCTCAAAAAAAAACCTTAGGAAATAGGAAGCGAGAAATGAGATATAGTCTCCTCATTCTCATTATGTTATTATGAGTAACTATATCTTTGATTTCATCTTACATGTGAAAAAGTAGATGTCTTAAGTTTCAAACCGATGATACTTGCTTAAAGTCTACACCCTAGGACTATAGACTATGGTCTATCCCATCACTTCACACATACAACTCCCTTTGATCTTAAATGAGAAGTGGTGAAAACGAGTTTCTTAAGAAGCAAGTCCGTCCCAGAAAGCGAGCTTCCTAAAAAGCGAATCAGTCTGAGGAAGCAAATCTATCCGAGGAAGCTAGTCCAAGAAACGAGCTTCCGGGGAAGCAAGCTTCCCACTCCGTACATAGCTTTCCTGCAACTATGATTTTGAGTATGAGAAAGTATGGGAAGAGTAGCGGTGAAAGGAATGAGAGAAAGGGAGGCAAGAGGAAGCATGGTGTTCTTTGTGGAGAGAGGGCCACTATCAACAAATTTGTTTTAAACTCAAAATAAGACTAAAATCTAGGCAAAAAAAACTTAAAATGAAGCCAAGACCACCCCATATTCTACAAGATAAAACACACCCAAAAACCACCAAAAGAACAACGATTATCAGCTCAAAAACACAAAGGCAAACCCCAAAACAAAAACAACTCTCATTGGAGACTTTACCGAGTCTATTATGCCTACGAAAGTAGATTATCTTATCTTCTATGTTTTTTTGCCTCTTAGATAAAATAGAAATTAAACCTTAAGAATGGCAAAAATCAAACCTTTTTTGGGAGAACCAGTCAATGGAGACTAAATCCTCACCAAAACTAGAGCTGAAAATATTGACATAATTTTCAAACAATAAAATAGGATTTAGAAGACTCGTAAGCATAACATAATAAATTTTAGGTATTTTATATCACTTGTCAATGAGTTTCGTTTCTTCTTTTTTTTTCATCATATTGTTTTTGTCCTTTATAATTGATTCTCACGTATAGTTAACAATTACATTCTCTGCATAAAATTAACTATAAAAATCAAAACTAAAAAATATTAATTTTTTTTCAAAATGCAACAATAACTAAAATTGATATTGACATAATTTTAAAACAATAAAACAGGGTTTAGAAGACTTGTAAGTATGACATAATAAATTTTAGGTATTTTATATCACTTGTAAATGAGTTTCGTTTCTTCTTTTTTTTTTCATCATATTGTTTTTGTTCGTTATAAATGATTCTCACGTATAGTTACCTAGTAACCAAATAAGTTCTCTACATAAAATTAATTATAAAAAACAAAACTAAAAAAGATAAATATTTTTTCTAAATGAGACAATAACTAAAATTGATGTCAAATGACACCTTAAAGAACAAATATGGGAAAAAGATGATTGAATCCCAAGAACCATCTACACTTTTTATATCTATGCAGATTATGTATATCTTAATTATTTTAATAAGAATAAAATCTTTAAAAATGTTGATTGAATTTTGTAAATAATGAAAAAATCACCCTAATGCTTATCTTCTATACTAAAACTTTAAAATGTCACTATTTACAAAATTGTCATTATACTTATCTTTTCAACTACTATAATCAGAATAACAAAATTAAGATAGTGCTACACGGACCCCAACTGCTATTGGTATACAATAAAGTTTTTAAAAAATCAATTAAAAATAAGAAAAGAATATAAAAGACAAAAACAACCAACTTCTTCATAATCCATCATCTCCTACCAAAAACCACTTGTTATGGTTAAATACCAAAAGTAAAAAAAATAAAACATGTTTTCCTTCTTCCTTATTTCTATCATGCCACTAAAGACCTTGGGGCTAGATTACATCTATGTATAGAGGAAGAAAGCAAGAGACTTCTACAACTTTTTGTTGTTCATCATTGCTCTATGCAAGCAGCTCTTCTCCTACACTTTCTCACAATTACACTCTTCTCCTACACTTTCTCACAATTACAGCACACGAGTCTTATTAAGATCCTTTTTCCCACTCTCTCTTATCATTTCCTCTCACTCACGTGCATCACAAATATAACCCACTAATAGTACTAATAGGTCACACGTGCGATGCAAGTGAGGAAAAGAGAAGGATGAGAGAGAGTGAGAAGATAGACCCTAATTAAAACTCACCTAATGTATATGTAAGAGAAATAAAAAAGAATAGAAAATATAAAAGACATTTTCTTTACTATTATAATGTGAGAGACATGCGTAGATGATTTTTTCGAATTTCCCAAATTACCCTCATATAAAAACAAAACGTTGATTTAATGTTTTACTTTAATTCTCAAACTACCCCTTACCTTTGATTTAATGTTTTACTTTAATTCCCAAACTAACCCTTGCTCATCTATCTATTTAGAATCACAGCCAATCGTGATTGAACTCGGGGAGAGTTCAATCGCACCCACAGGTTAACAC
The DNA here is from genome assembly GCA_015143295.1 of Tetracentron sinense. Lineage (NCBI taxonomy): Eukaryota > Viridiplantae > Streptophyta > Magnoliopsida > Trochodendrales > Trochodendraceae > Tetracentron > Tetracentron sinense. The sequence continues at coordinate 1,701,012 of CM026551.1, forward strand.
GTGTCCCTTTTAACTCCTATTAACTGTGGTTAACTCCTTTCCCTCGCTCTCAAGTGCATTGCACGTGCCACTAGCGAGCTCAATCACATCCGCGGGTTAACACGTGCCCCTTTTAACTCTTATTAACTATGGTTAACTCCTTCCCCTCACTCTCACGTGCATTGCACGTGCCACCCGCTAGTAAGTATAAGAGTAATTTTGTCAATAGCTATTCTAATAGTATAGATAAATAAGATAAAAGTGTAAAGAAAATTTTTTATCTCATTCTAATAATAGGAAAAATAAGTATAAATGTAATTTCTTCAATAGTAACACAATTCAATCAAAAAAATCAATAAAAACTAACTGAGAGAGTATTTTTGTAAACAAAATTGAATATATGGACCCTATTCTCATTGAGATGAGGACACTATTCCTCCTCACCCCTCACCCCTCACCAAGCATTCTCATTATAATAGTAAAGATATAATATCAATCTCATTATAATTGTGTTGGATTCTATTCTAACATGTAATGTATCTAACGAGGTACGGATCCTGTCTCAATGCAATTAAACTTGGGTTAAAACCCAAAGGTTTAGTGAATACCTGTGGCAGCTCACATAGCCGAGGCAGAGGCCATTCGATTTGGCATGATTTTGGCAGTGAGCAAAGGCTTCCTAATCGAGTCGGATTCTAAGGGGCTCATCGATGTTCATTGCGTTATTTCGGATCAAGAGCATTGGGAAGCTAGCACCAACTTTGCAGACATTAAAACTCTCCGAAACAGATGTAGGACTCTATATTTTCTGTTTGTGGGACTCTTCGGCCCACAATCTTGCCAATGCAGCTCTCACTAATAATCTTCATCAAGCCTTACTTGATAGTGGTCAAATTTCCTTGGAGCTCATTGCCTTTCCAAAGGTATTGTCTTCATATGAGAAGGAAATCGACTATGAATCCAACTCGAATCGAACTATATAATAGGATCCCGTGAAAATGGGTTATCGGTCTAGTGTCTATTACAAATCTGAAATCCTAACTCAACCCAAACGGATTGTGCTTTTGAAAAGAAATAAAGAACAAATAAATCCGACTTACGGGACAAAGGAAGGTTTCGAAGGCTACAAATGAAACCCAAGTTTCAGAGGCTATTATAAATTTATAACAAGAATAACAACATTAGGATAGTGCTAGGCGCACCCCAACTATTATTGGTATACAACAAAGTTTTAAAAAATCAATTAAAAGAAAGAAAAAAATATAAAAGACAAAAACAACCATCTTCTTCATTATTAATCGTCTCCTACCAAAAACCCCTTGTTATGGTTAAATACCAAAAGGGAAAAAAAAAACATGTTTTCCTTCTTCCTTATTTCTATCATGCTACTAAAGACCTTGTGGCTACACTTAACTTTGGCCAAGAGAGGTAATAGACATGAGTTAAGAATCTAGCTAGAATAAGACTATGTATAGAGAAAGAAAGCAAGAGATTTCCTCGGCTTTTTAATGGAAATGAGTTAAGAATCTGGCTAGATTAAGTCTATGTATCAAGGATGAAAGTAAGAGATTTCCTCAACTTTTTGTTGTTCATCATTGCTTTGTGCAAGCAGCTCTTGTACCTTCCATTTTATTGAGCCAAAACCAATCGATGAAGGCCTTATTAATTTAATTTCAAGCTCAACAAATACAAATATATATATATATATGAAATCAACTAACCATGACAAGTGTTGCCAATGTTGCTAAGAAAAGCTTCGGAATTGGGACTAATGGATACTTGGTGTCTTTTTTGTTAGAGGGAGAGTGTAGTGTAACAAGGGATTTCTGTCAAAGACGATGAGAAAGAAGGAGAAGATGGCAATTTTTGTCTTTTATCTCTTTTTACTCATTTTTTTAAAGTTTGGTGTATAACATTAAAAGTTGGGATTTGTAGCAGCATCACCCTAAAATTATCCTTACGCATATATATTCTCATCTCCCACACTTACTCACGTCTCTCACAATAATTACATCACACGGATCTTACTAAGATCCCTTTTCCCACTCTCTCTCATCATTTTTCTTGCACTCACGTGTATCACACGTGTAACCCACTAATAGTACTAATGGGTCACACATGCAATGCAAGTGAGAAAAAGAGAAGGATGAGAGAGAGTGGGAAGATGAACCCTAATAAGACTCAGCTAATGTACACGTAAGAGACATAAAATAAAAATAAAAGAAAATATAAAAGACATAAGTATAAGAGTAATTTAATCAATAGCTATTCTAATAGTATAGATAAATAAGTAAAAGTGTAAAGAGAAATTTTTATCCCATTCTAATTGTAGAAAAAATAAGTATAAATGTAATTTCATAAATAATTACAAAATTCAATTAAAAAAAATAAGTGTAGGAGTAATTTTGTTATTAGTGACAAAATCAAATTTATGGGCCCTATTTTCATTGAAATGAGGGCACTATTCCTCCTCACCCCTCACCAAGCGTCGTTAATTGACTTCAATCATGGTTAACAAGTTTTAACTATTGTGGTTGGTTTGTTTTGTTTTTCAAACTAAGGGTAAATGATTTAAGCAGTTATTGAACCTTAATCACAGTTAAAGAGAGTTAAAAAGGAGACACATGGCCAAAACAAATGATGATACAGCTTTGCCCTACTCGCCCAAGACTATTTTTCATTCTCATTATAATATTATAATTGTCGATATTAATTTTGATCCGGCGCTCTACATCACTGCGTTGATGAGGAGCTCCCATATTTACATTATGACAATGGGACGGTTGTAATTACTGAGAGAGGCAGGGGAAATTTGGCCACACACATAATTACAACATTGTCACCGTCAACATTGTATTGGATTCTATTCTAACAAATAATGTATCGAAAGAGGTCCAGATCCTGTCTGAATGCAATTAAAATCGGGTCAAAACTTAAAACCCAAAGTTTTAGTGAATACCTGTGGCAGCTCGCATAGCCGATGCAGAGGTTATTCGACTTGGCAGTGAGCAATGGCTTCCTAATCGAGTCGGATTCTAAGGAGCTCGTCGAACAGATGCAGGAATGTAAAATTTCTGATCGTGGGACGCTTTGGCCCACAATCTTGCCAATGCAGATCAAGCCTTACTTGATAATGGTCAGATTTCCCTGGGGCCTCATTGCCTTTTCAAAAGTATTATTTTCATATTAGAATGAATGATATATCTCATTACCAAAAACAAAACAAAAAAACTCTAGAGAGTTCAATCCCAATTGGCTATGATTCCAACTCGTATCGAACAATATTATAGGATCCTGAGAAAGTGATCTGAAATCCTAACTCAACCCGAACGGATTGTGTGTTTGAAAAGAAAGAAAGAAGGAATAAATCCGACACAGAGCGTCTCTCCAGTTCTTACAGGAGAGAGTATATGAGATTAAACTTTAAGAGATCCGTGATAATTGAAACCCTAGGGCATAAATCATCAAAATACCTAAATTTTTATTCGCAGACAAAAAAATCAATTGCTAAAGAAGGGTGAGGAAAGAAGATGAAACGAACCTGAAATAATTTCGAACTCAGCCGATCTATCACTTCACTCTCCAAATGAGGATGTCGAGTGAGTTGTCTTGGGGTAATTATAGTGACGGACCTGTGCTTTTGGAAAGGAAGCATTTCCTGCTGTTGATTTCTCTTTCTTTAACTTGACGATACATTCCCCTCGCACGGATTGATGACTTGGCTGCATTGCTCAATAATTCGGATTAGAGCTGTCAATGGGCCGGGCCTGGGCCTGGTATATCCAAGCCCAGCCCTTACTCGTAAGGGTTTGGCCCAAACCTTGCCTAAGCCCTCCTAGAGCCTGAAATGGATAGGCCCAAGCCCTACATTCAGAGTCAAAGCTAGGTCATACTTAATTTGAAAAGAAGAAAGAAAAATAAATAAACTATTAATAGCGGACGAGTGGCGGCAAAAACAATAGAGTACCTGAGAAAATGAAAAGGAAGGTAAATTAAATCATTTTAATTACATGTATCTCAAAGTCAATGGTGAGGGGATCTTTTAAGATATGGTAATAAAAATACTATCATACCCCCAATAAATATTTTGTTAATGAATGTTATATAGGTCGGTAATTTTCTTGATATATATACTTCTGCTCCCCTTCCAAGGAAAAATTCTGGATCTGCCCCTGATTGGGTCGGGCTTGAGCCTAAGTCTATAAGTTTTGAATAGGCTCAGCTCAAGCCCAGTTCCTTTACAAGAGGATTTCGAGGCCCAAATTTGGTCCGTTAACACCCCAATATATGTACACTCATTCTAAGTTGAGTCTTGAACAGAATCCCTCTTTAACTGCCCTTTTAACTCTGGTGAACAAGTTTTAATCCTTAAGATCAGTAGTTCTAAATTTTTTTTTCTAAAAATCAACGATAGGTTGTTGAACCGTAATGTTATGTTTGGTTGTCGAGAAAATATGTGAAAAATATGGAAAATAAAAAAAAATTTTGGATTTCTAATACCATTTTTTTTTTGTGTGTTTTGTCCAATTTTCTTTTCTTTTCCATGGTTTTACTTATTTTCTTGACAACCAAACATTGGGTAAGGGTTAGTGAAGCTTAACTTAAGATTAGTAGTCTTAAATATTTTTTTTTAAAAATCAAAGATAGAGTGTTGAACCCAAGGGATCGTAAAGTTCAATCACGATTAAATATGATCCCAACTCTTCAGAGCTCCATATATCTTGAAAGCTTCATATCAAGAGCCCTTTTTTTTCTCAATGCTGCTTAAAGAATAATTTCTTGAATTTGGAACCAAAGTTGCTCAAAACAACAAAAGGGATTGATTACAAGTAATTTCATCTTCCAAGTTGCATCCTTCTTTTCATCCCAACAGATTGTACATAGCCAAACCAGTTTCAATAGAAATAAACAAACCCGTGGAAAAAAAAAAATTTGATCCCACCGCCTGATTGTATGCACAGATTGGGACTCCCCCAGTGCTTCACCAATTTGTCAAAAAACAGTACTTTATAATCTCGAATCGTCGGAGATGCCAGTGTGATCAAAATAGGTTCAAATAATCAAAAATGATAAATGAATATTTCAACCATTTACCACCATCTCCATTACCAAATCATTCCAAGAGTCTATTGGCCCGGGCAAGCACCAATGCAGACAGTCATTCTGAACTTTCGCATTTTCATCCTCTGCAAAAGGGTGGAACTGCCTGTACGGGCCCGGGTGCCCATCAGGCCTGAATAAGGAAAGACGGGTTGTGTCCAAAAGTTTCAGATTCACCCCCTTTTCAGATCCCATGGATGCTACCTTCTCAAATTCCTCTAACTCCACGTTACGCAGTACCTTGTCTACGTCTTTCATTTCAATCTCGCCTTTTTTAAATGGTACTGTTCTTTTGCAAGTCCCTCCACTGAACCATTCCCCATTCTCAAAGTGATCTGGTGTGGCCGTCCTGAGGAAAATTGAAATCTTGTGACTGGATTTCATGACAAAGTTGAACACCAGCTGAAGGGCTTTGCGGTAAGCATAGTCAACCCCAAGTTCCGTTAAGTTCTTTCCGGGACAGTAGTGGCAGCCCATGATTGTGTTATTCTCATAGTATATTGCAGTCTTGAGAAACCATTTCCCCCCAGAAATTACCATGTAGTCAAAGCTCTGATATTGGTCGGTCCATTTCTTATCAAGTTTATCGAAATGCAGCTGGGTTTCAGATGAAGATACACCATTTATGTCTTCGAAAATGGCGGATTTTATGAGGAAAGGGGACCATATAACTGAGAGGGTGAAGTTGTAGGAGGGGAAGTGCCACCTTTTGGATCTATATTCTTCATCATGGTAGACCTCAACAGCTTGTTCCACCTGCAGTACATATTAATTCAAATTGATTGATTACAGTATGCTTCAGAACCAAGTACTTGGCCAATTTTAGTAAGAATAACATTTGGGACAGAATATGATTCACTGCAACAAGAAGCAGTGTTTGAAAATTAGAATTTCTTAACAAAATTACGTTACCATGTATGACAATAGTAACAAAGTTCTCCAATTTTTAAAAAAGTCTCAAACAAGTCCTAACTTTTTGTCAAACGATTAATTCATGAAGTATTCATGACTTTTTGAAACAATTGCAACTTTTTCAAAAAGTCCCAAATTTTGCAAATTATTCACAATATTTTTTAAAATGCCCGAACAAATTTATAATATATAAAATATATTTCTTCTAAGTTTTCATAATTAAAAATCTTATTCATTATTTATTTATCATTTGACTGACATTTTTCGATTTTGATCCAAATTTTGTTGATTGATTCCCAAATTTTAGCCGATTTATTCCAAATTTTCCCTAGCCGATTAGTTCCCGAACCCTGACTTGGTAACTAATGCGTATGACGTAACACTTTACTACTACTACTCAGGGTAGACCTTAGCAGCTTTTCTTAACTAAGGCTCAGGACAATTTAACTTCTCAATAATAGCTATCCACTAGAGCAAGGTTTCTAGTGACCGTATATCTTGCTGGCATTTTGTAATAATAATTCCTCTTCTTGACAAGAAAAGTTTTTCAAAAGAAGCAAAAGAATAACAGACAGACCCATTCTCCAAGAAATTCCAAAGTAGGCAGGTGATCCCAACTCACTAAAGAATCACAGGAGCCCTACTTGTAAAACCCACTTTGGGCATACTTGCTTTTAAAGCTAAGGGTTTTGGGTTTATATTACTAGTAGTTGTGTTTTGATTGTTTCGTTAGAGGTGGTGTTGAGGTGGGTCCATCGTGGTGGTGGCTATGGTAATGATAGTATAAGCAGTAATGCTAGTGGTGGCGGTGGCCACAGTAATAGTAGTTGTGGTGATGACAATGGAGATTACCAAAGTAAGGTAGGTCGTGTGGTCGTCCACATACTAGCACCTGTGGTCTGACAGCACATGAAAGGTCATGAACATAATAATGCATTTCAATAGTGTGGTCTCACTCAGAGTTGTTCCAAGCTACCACAAAATTTCCTAGCAATGCTTAAGAATTATCTAACCACAATCCGTATTAGAAGATACTTCCTCGTAGATGTGGGATGATTGCCGGTTTTCTTATGTGGAAATGAGCCCAACTGCAGATTTTCCAGTTGAATTAGAAGGTGATATCAATCGTCTTCCACAAAAGGATCACTCGGATTGAGGGGCAAAGCCAGGGGGCGAGGAGGGTGTTGGGGAAAAGTGCGCGGAAGCGATTGCTATTAGGAGATATTCACATGAAAATACGACAAACACACAATACACAAGATATATCGTGGTTCACGCTTTTAGGGTTACGTCCACACTACAGATGGTCCAGATATACTTTCACTAATTAAAGAGAAGATTACAAGAGAGAAGATAAACAAGAATACACACACTCAAGGACTCTGCCACAATCCTTGAAAGGCTCTTACACAATCCACAATTCTTTATTCACTCTCTCAACCCAAATCTGACCTAAACCCGAATCCTTTTCGGATAAAGGATACACAAAATTCGAACCCTTCAAAACCGAACCAATACTCTCCACCATGAGAGCACACCGAGATAAAGCCATGAGAAAACTCTCCTCTCTTGAGAGCTAACAAGGGCTTTCCATGTGAGATCTCCCGTTCTCCATGGAAGCCCAACCCACACCTCACATATCCGTGGCCTTCTCTCTTTCTCTTAAGGTTCTTCCTTTCTAGGTTATCTCAATAAGCCTCCACCCTAGGCTTATTTATAGCTATAAAACAATCTCACTCTAATTAGGACTTTCCCAAAACTCATTTCCATGAAAGAGGCAACTTCCTATTTCAAAATAGAAGTCTGCAAAAGCAATTCAAAAAACCAGCCCGTCAAAAACGTCGACCGGCGATCGATCGTCCATAAATAGGTTTGCCCTATTCGAGCCAAAATCCCCACAGAGGGGCCATCTCCCCCCCCCCCCCGACACACACATACACAAATGTTGACTGGGTGAGAAGTTTGGCCCTCTCAAAAAATTTGTAATTTTATTTCTATATACCTAATATAAAAATAAAAAATAAAGTTATTTTTATTTATATAATGGCACTCCCAAAGGGGAAGGCCCTTGTTTTTCTTGTGTACTCGACCTTATTGGATTGCATCATTAATGTACTTTATGACCACGATAGAGTAATGGACCCATTACTCAAAATAGAATTTCTCTGGGGCTACGCCCACGAACACCAAGGCAGAAGATTTCGAGCATGCCGGATCATTTTCTGTGAAACTCATTAATTTTCTTGATACATGTACTTCATACAAGAACAAAAACAGAATTAATCCCATTGAGATATCACGGATTAAAGTTATCAGAACACATAAACACAAACCAAAAAAATACGATAAACTTAATCACATTAGAACTATTGTTCTAGGAATGATTCCCAAAATCCTACAACAAGAGAGAGACTAGGCACCCAACATTAGGAATTTTGACCATTTTAAGTTTCATGTATTAAACTAACCAGTCTAAGTAAGCAAGAGGGAGACAAGCAAGAGCAATTTTTGACAATTCTTTGGAGTGTAGAAGATAAGTTACATCAGGAATGCTGGAATTAATAACTACACCGTTGAAAGCTTGATAGCTTTTGTGCTTTCTTAGGTTCTACCTTACATAAAATTCAGAAAAGCAACTAGCAAATTTAGTGCCTTTAAGATAGTTGGAAGCTGGACAAAACTTCAGCTTCAGCGGTGAGATTGAGCTTTTTAAGGCTTTGGATACAAAAGTTATTTACGTATATACTGGACCTTGCATTATGAAATGTGAGAAACTAAGCAATAATGCATTAGCTTTTTATAGAGGATCAGGATTCAGGACCATGGAAACTAGACCCATGACCTTGCTCTATGGTGAGTGGCATGGTTTCTCCAACCCTGCAGGATATTTGAAAATAAAAACAGAAATCCATTCCTAAAAAAAAGGAAAGCAAAGAAAAGGGTCTTAGTTCTTGATTTATGGAAATTAGCCTACATGAAAATATTCCGACAGCAACACAGAAATGTACCTGTGAGAGAATGCACAGCAACGACTGCACATGGTTTCGAGAAATCGAATCACCAATAAACCCCCATGATTTATGCCTCATCAACTCAAGAAATCTCTCTGCATTAAACGGGGGTAATTCGCAATCCCGTGGATTCCACCTCCAGTAAAGATACCCTGAATCAGGACGCCCATTGCTCATACAATTCTGATGAGGTTCCATCACATGGCAGCTCTCATTAGTGTAAATTGGACCTGATGGGTGCGGGACCCAATCTCCAGCAAAAATATCACACTTTTCTGCATTAAAATTGGTGCAATCAAAGATCAACACAGTAGAATATAAAATAAACTATACATTCAAAAAAAGAAAATAAAAAATAAAAAAGAACTGAAAGATAACAAATCGAAGATATCAATGAAGTGGGAAACACATCAAAGTAAAAACACCAGTAGATAAAATCAAGCATGGTGATGGAGTATTAAGACTAGTTACAGCAGAACCCATCCATATTTCAGTATTTTAAATGAAACAGTATTCTAAATGAAACAAAACAATTTCCAAACAAGCAGATCACAAAATACTCTTAATTTTCAAAGCACGTATGTTTTTCGGATAATACCCATCTACATTCTTCTCAATAATCTAATAAACAAACCCATATCCATTACAGAGAGAGGGCGTGCCACCAATTTCTTCCAAGTTAAAGGAGAGTGGAAATAAGAAACAAAGAAACATTGAAACAAAAACCCAAAAACCCTTTTTTTTTTTCTTTGATTTGATTCTATTATCCTTGCATTTATTGAAAACAAAAAGGAAAAAATAACAAAAGATCAGCTCAGAGTCACCATATTTCATACCTTTCTGAGGAATCTGATCTTCAATCTCTGGGACCTTGACAGAAACCGGAGACTCGACAGGAATCGAAGCCTCAGGAGCCCCTGTTTTATCTACAAAAGGTGTTGTTTCTGCAACAGACGAAAATCCGATCGAATGGGGGGAAAAGAGACGATAAGCAAGACCCATCAGAAGAATCGAAATGGCGAACTTCACAAATACATGGTTGGGCTTGTGAAGAGACCATGGATTCCAATCGAACCCAATCTCCTTCACCATTTGCTCTCTCACAAATACTGTAAAAATCTCTGAAATTAGAGAAGAACAACAGTTTCTTCACCCCTACCCAATACCCAAATGTGTTTTCATTTAAAAAAACCACAATTACCTAAGAAAGATGCAGGGAATCATGAAAAGAATAAATTAAAAAAAAAAAAAAACGATTTCGTGTCTGTTCTTGCAGGTGTGGCTGTGAAAAGGACAGTAATTTTAGTGAGAGACCCAAGGGAATAGCAATTTTTTATTTTTTTTTGTCACTAAGGGAATAGCAATTAGCAACAAACAGTTTGGTGGTGAACTGTTGTTTATTCTTAAAGTGACAATAATGCCATTGAGATTAACCTTAATTACAAATTAGTACCTTGATTGTAATTTAATCAACGAGGTTGTACACTTGTACTTGTCAAGAATCAATTAGGTTGGTAGTTTATGTGGGTGGGAGTAGATGATCTCATTAAAAACAGACAATTTTATATGGGGGTGGGACCCTCCACCCTGAAATCTCCTTTGATCAGAAGCCCACCATTTGACTTGATAATTCTGGATATAGTTGGGGGTAACCCACAAAAAATACAAAAACAAAAAATAATCATTGGATTTGATCCATACACGCTCCCTAGATGTTCAGGTGCTACAAACTGTTTTTCATGGCAAATACCAGAACTTATATTTTCGTAACCAAATCAGAAATTCTAGTTCGATGGACCTAACTCAACCGTAGTCTTTGCTATTTTTTTTTTTTTTAAAAATGGGTATAATTTTTCAATTTTTTCTGATTATATCTCCGACTTTCTAGTTAAGCCTGTTTTAAGAGCGGTTTTTAAAAGAGTCCAATTTTGATGGTTATAGGATCCAATTGGCCTTTCGATTCTTAGTTTTATGATTCAATCCGCGGGTTCTGGTCAAATTTCCAAACACTAGTAAACACTTGGGGTTTGAGGCTTTGAGCCCTTAGAATGAGTGAGGTAGTTAGAGTAATAAATGAAGAGAATTCAAAGTGGACAGTAACATATCCGAATTTGTATCTAATTATATATTAGACTATTCGAATTCGTTTAAATATTTAAACAAAAGTAAAATAAAATATTTATATATGACTTCGATTAAAATAATTGAATTTAGATAATATTTAAATTGTTTAATTAGTTAAAAAAATGAAAGAAAAATTGCAAATAAATAATTTTAAAATAATAAATTAATATTTTATCTTCATCTATATCAAAAATAATAATTTCATCTCCAAAATTATATTTTAAAAAATATTATTAAGAGAATTTTAATTTCATAAACGTGCTATTATATAATCCATCAAATATTTATCTAATCAAACATATCAAGAATCACTCTATTAGTATTCCTAACCCTTTAATTTAGATAATTAAGGGTCAAGATTATATATGGATTGACTTATTTTATCATTTTCTAAATTCGCACCACCTCTTATCTTTACTCTTAATTAGTTAAATTAAAGAGTGAGGATTTTAGAGTATATTTGGGAGTACTCATACTTTGTCCTATATATCAATATTCAAATTTGTATCCGATTATAATAATTGATAATAAAATCACAATTTCAATACGCTCCACCAATACCTATTCAAATAAATGAATTCGGATACAAATAGTATTTCTATTCATTGACACTCCTAATAAACAGTTGATATATTCATTTACAAACTAGAACACAAACTAACCAAATTAACATGGCTTAGTTGTCATGTGTAAAAAAAAAAAAAAGTGATATAAGATTTTTTTAATATAAACATCATTTATCTAAGGTTAGTAAGTGAGACGTTAATAGAGTGCCACGGGAACCAATGGACAAGTGTTAGGAATATGTTCAGGTTTTGTATTCTTCGGGGATAGATGGTAACCTGAGAAAATGAGGTACCCCAAATCTGGCTTTGCCTAGTTAAAAAATGTATGCCAATATATCATTTGGTTTGAACTGTACATGTGGGTTACTATTGATCTGTTGACTGGAGGGGGAACATTATTAGATCTACCCATATGCCCTTCCTCACATTTAGATCTGATAGGCTTAACCCATCACCAACAACAAAACTTAAAAAATAAAGATTTAGACCATTACAGCTGGAAGTTGGGACTGATTTAAATGTATGGGTAGGTGGACCATATGTCCAAATCCCAACAGCATATCTCTCTGTTCTTGCATCATTTTCTCATCGCCTTGGAAATGTAAACATCTTCTTCTTCGTCAGCCACTTTCTTTTCTCTTTTCCCTTTTTCCTTGTCTTTTCGTTTTTTTAAGCTTTTGCCTGTGGAACCCTAATCATTCACTTTGACAAAGGTCCTTTTTAGTAGTGATTAAAATATAATAAGAGAGATTTACCCTAACTAACCATATTTTTCTTGTATTTGTTTTTTTCTAATTTTTAGAGTTTCCTTAGATAATGTTTTCTTATTATTATTGGAGTAACTGGTGGCATGTGCGATGCACGTGAAAGTGAGGGGAAGGAGTTAGCGACACCCGATTGAACTCGCTAGTGGCACATGCAATGCACGTGAGAGCGAGAGGAAGGAGTTAACCACAGTTAATAGGAATTAAAAGGGGAACGTGTTAACCCACAGGTGTGATTGAATTCTTCCCGAGGTCAATCGCGATTGGCTGTGATTCTAAATAGATAGATGGCAAGGGGTGGTTTAGGAATTAAAGTAAAATATTAAATCAAAGGGAAGGGTAATTTCGGAATTTCGAAAAAATCATCTAAGCATCCCTGCATTATAATAGTAAAAATATTGGATACATTATAGTCACTTGAGAAGCTTACCCCATTGGTGTGTGTACATAAGCACCACATAGAACAAATACTAACCCTAAGGAGTGAAAAAAAAACTTTTAGAAGCATATTAACTATTTGGATTAAGCTTATGAGACAGGATGATCTCGGCCTTAACTGATATCATTTTTATTGGTGGGAGTGTCTAACTTAAAATTCACCAATCACTTATTGATCTCGTAAAACCTGACTGAATTAGTTAAAATAATTTGAATCGCGTTATTTTAGGTGAACTATATAAATTAACTTATTTAATTAAAATAACGTTGATCTCGTTATTTTACTTAAAATGAAGTTACTTGAGTGAAACATAGGAATTAACTGATTCAGGTTAAATAACATAAATCATATCCTTTTAAGTAGTTTAGTTAAAATAAAATGAGTCGGGTTATTTAACTTGAATCGCACTATTCTACATGAAAACGAAGAAATTTTAACGGGACGAATAAGTAATTGGGAGTCAAAAATTTTGATCGTCATTGAATACCATCAAAATGCCATCAGTCTCATTAAGCGTGTTCTTAACTATTAAGGCATGCCTTCATCTATTTCTCACCTTCTAACTATATAGGCAGGTACCACCTAACGCTGGCTCCAATGGTATGGTGTGTGCACCTGCCAATTTTTCCAATGGCAAAGTGAATATCCTCAGCTTGGATGGACCGGGGATCATTTCTCATAAAAGGTGTGGTAATTGAAAGACTTACCGTTGACTAGTTAACACATTAAAATCTCACTACTAACGTTATAAAAAAAAATTGGTATGGTGTGCCTCCTCTTATGAGGGAGGTCATGGTCTTAAAATGATTAGAAAAAACTATTAGGAACGTTGTCAATTTCTTTAATATTCTTTTTAGTAGTACATATGGTATGGTAGCGAGTTTGGGATTGAGTCTCAGAGAGGTAAAATATCACTGATGACTTGGAAAGAAGGAACCCAATCACCAGAACTAACCTTAATACATGACTAACCTAAATTCAGACCAACTAATCGTACATGCATGATGCCTTGTAACAATAATAAAAAAACAGCTAAAATCTTTGAATTTTATTATTTGTCTATTATTTTTAATAAAAAAGTTTACATAAGAATGTGTATTATACGAGAACGTGGAATGGGCCTTTCTCTTTTCGGTAATGCGGAAGATGGGCTTTTGTGGGAAGTGGTTGCAATGGATCCACCGGTGTGTTACCACAGTGACTTATGCAGTGATTGTTAATGGGGAGGCTAAGGGGCATATTAGCCCCTCATGTGGGCTGCGCCAAGGAGACCCCCTATCCCCATACTTGTTTCTCATATGTGCAGAAGCTCTCTCGTGCCTCCTGGTCAAAGCGGAAATCAGTCATAATCTGTCTAGTATCAAACTAGCAGCCACAGCCCCTATCATAACGCACTTTTTCTTTGTCGATGATTGCCTTGTATTCCTCATGGCAAATTTGGATAAGCCGAATTATCTCAAGCACATTCTTCACACTTATGGACGAGCCTCAGGGCAACAGGTAAACTGTTCTAAATCTAGTATTTCATTCAGTGCTAACACCCCTTCTAGATTCAGGAAGATGATTAGTCGCATCCTCCACATTCGAAAGCTTCAATCCCAGGATACGTATCTTGGAATGTCTTCTGATTTTGGTCTATCCAAGATACGCACTTTTGAAGCACTGAAGCTTCGTATGCTTAAGAGAATCCAAGGCTGGAAAGGAAGCTTGCTACCTCAGGCAAGCCGGGGTGTTTTAATCAAGTCAGTTATTTAAGCTATCCCTGCCTACACTATGAGTTGTTTCCTCCTTCCGAAAGGGTGGATCAAAGCGGTGAATGCGGCTATAGCCAAGTCTTGGTGGCATCAGTCCCAAGAGAAAAAGATACATTGGGTAAGCTGGAATAGGATGAGTAAACCTTTGGAAGAAGGGGGTCTGGGGTTAGGGAACTTAGGGATTTCAATCTTGGCCTACTGGCAAAGCAGGGGTGGAGAATTCTAAATCAACCGAATAGCCTATGGGCTCAAGTGCTAAAGGCTATCTACTTCCCTAGGACCTCCCTGCATGGAGCAAAATTGAGCCCTCTACCGTCGTGGGGCTGGAGGAGTATCCTTGCCGGCCAGCAAATTCTTGCCCTAGGTTCTAGGTGGCAAGTTGGGTCAGGCTTGGAGGTACTCGCCGGTGAGGATCCTTGGCTTCCCTCACTGCCATCATTCAAGCCCATTCCTCTAGATGACGTTTCTCTGGACAATATTAGAGTTTCCCATCTTATTGATGAGGACCAGGGGCAATGGGATTTTACTAGACTGTCTAGCCTATTCACGAGCAACTCGGTTGCGGAAATTCTAAAAATTCCTATCAATTTATGCAACTCCCCAGACTCATTAACTTGGCATCACACTAGATCGGGCAATTTCAAGGTTAGTTCCGCAACTCATGTGGCTTGCCAGTTTGCCCAGGCCTCTCGGCCCTCAACTAGCCAAAGCTTGTCGGATCGGGAAAGAAGGGCTTGGAAAGCGATATGGCATCTTCCAGTCCCACCTAAGCTGCGGGTGTTTTTATGGAGGTTCTGCAATGACGCGCTGGCTGTGGCAACCAATCTTCAAAAATGAAGTGTCCCTGTAGACGAGGTGTGCCCTCTTTGTAAGGAGGCCGTAGAGACTGTTACTCACCTATTTTTGGAGTGCCCTGTAGCTAGAAGAATTTGGTTTGGCTCATTGATGGCCTTCAGGCTCCCACAATTAGCTCCTTCATCACCAGGTCAGTGGTGGTGCGATTGGGCCAATAGATCCGAGTTCAAAACCAGAGACTCCTCCATCCCAGTCCGAATTGTGATGACTCTATGGGGTATTTGAAAGTTGCGAAATAAGGTGCTCTTCAATGCTACCTCACCATGCCCAGACTCGTCCATTTCGATGATAGACTCCATGGCTGATGAATTCCTCAAGGTCTCCAGCAAAGACTCGGGAATGAATAGAGAGGAGCTAGGCCACAGTCGACTTGATCCCTCGGCATCAGTTTGGGAGCCCCCCCTGAAGGGTGGATCAAGTTGAATGTAGAAGGGGCCGCACTGGTTCATGAAAATGCTGCGGGAGCTGGTGCTATTGCTAGAAATCATGAGGGAACCCTCTTGGCCCCGACTATTAAGCCTCTTGTGTCTAACTATGCCCGGATAGCAGAAGCAGAGGCCATCCGACTTGGGCTTCAAGTCGCAGTAGCAAACAAGTGGAAGAATATCATTCTGGAATCTGATTCGAAAGGAATCGTGGAGCTCATTCTCTGGGACTTGAACCAGCAGTCCTAGGAAATATCCACCATTATCGCTGACATTTCGTTTCTGAAGAACCAGTGCAACTGGTTCATGATAAAACATAATTTCCGATCAGCCAATTCCTTGGCCCACAATGCGGCGCACTATGCTCTTAATGTTAGCTTAACAAAGCCTTTATCTTTCCCGGTTCTGGATCTCCTGGCGGCAAACTCCAACACGCCTAGGAGGAACCTTGTAAATATTTTTCTTCAGAATGATAATGAAAGTGACACTTAACCCAAAAAAAAAATCACAAAAACGTAACTCGTGTCTAAAGTTTTCAACTGTTTTTGAAATTTAGAGATCGGATCCTATTTAATTGCAATTCAATTTGGAGAGTTCAATCACACTCACAAAGCCCCATTCCATTTTCCATTTTAATTTAACCCTCATGATTGATATTTTTTAATATTCTTTTCTAAAAAATAAGGTTAGATCGTTGAACTCTAAGGATTAGTGAATTTTATAACCACGGTTAATGAAGGTTAAAAGGGACACGTGTTGACATGTGGGTGTGATTGAACTTGGCGAGAGTTTGATTGCGATTAAATATGTTCCCAACTTTTAAAATTTTAGTTAGGTTAATATTAAGCTTTGTATTCGAGTCAAGGTTAGATTGAACATGCTCAAGTTCAGCTTAGACAAGCCTAACCAAGCTCGAGTTGGCTCAATTCTCATTTGCATAGTTATTTTGTCAATAATATTATATGAGTTAAATGAAAATATTTAGTATTAAATTATAATACAAAAAATTGCATAAAATTAATATATTAATATACAAAAAAACAAAAATAAGATTTGAGGATACTCCTTCAATCTGGAGCAAAATATGGAGAAAATATAGGTTTTTGCTTTTAACTTCTCAATTTTCTTTTATTATTGTTATCTTATAAATTTATTTATTATAACTTAAAAAGGTATTATAATTTATAAAAAAATATAATAAAAAGTATTATTATATATTAATATAAAAAATATAATTATATATATATATATATATTATTTTATTTCGAGTCAAAGAGAGCTCCAAAGAAGTGAGCTTCAAGTCATAGAGATCGACTGTTAGAGTTTGAAATGTTAACTTGAGCTTGACTCAAATAAATCGAGTTGGCCGACAAGCCAACTTGGCTTGAGTGCAACTCTAATTAAAATTAACCCTAACTTTTTGTATTAAGTATAATGCTAACCTAATTAGAGTAAATAGGACAAGTCTCACTTTTTTGTGACCATCATCTATCACGTGTGTGTGGTCTTCTTTCTAGTGACTGTAGCTTCGCCTTGTGGTGTTGTTACCTAAACCAAAAAACCTTAGCTTAAAGGTCTTAGTCTCACATCGGTTGTGTAACCGAGCTCTCACCACCTAATAAGTTCCATCACACCTCAAACTGTTGGTATCCATTTTGCGGAGTGTTTGGGTGAAGCTTACTAGGGTTGAGGGTGTGTGTGATTGTGTTTGTGTGTGGTCTTCTTTCTAATGACTATAGCTTTCCCTTATGGTGTTGTTACCTAAACCGAAAAAAAAACTATCACGTGTTAAGAGAGAATCCCTAATGGAGTGTTCATGCTTCTATACTAAGCTTTTTGGAAAACTTGACGTAAAGTGATAGGTTTGCATTATTATTATTATTATTATTATTAGAGAGTTATCATGTACCTACCTTGGTAAACTTGAATCGATTAAGCTGTTAGGGGTTAGCATTGGACAGGAGAGTTCTTGCAACTCATACCCAAGGGGATTCGATCCCCTCACCTCCCACATCTGGAGGCCACACCCCAACCACTGGCGCAAGAAGGCGGGGTGTGATAGGTTTGCATCCTCACTAGCATGATTTTTTTTTTTTTGTATGCTCTAATCATTTATTTAACTATGTTAGCAGGTTAGGGGTCAGCAGGGTTAGCACTCATAGTGGGTGTCAACAGCCACACCAAAAAGTCGAACAAGTCTCTACTCCCCAAAGGGAGATACACTACCACTTGGACAAACCCATGGTGTCTCACTAGCATGATCTAAAGGGTAATGTTGAGGAGCATGTAAACCAAAGTACCAAACCAAGCAGTGATAGGTCGTATTGGGATATTCTCATTTGCAAACCTAAGGCTGGACCTCATTGGTTCATGTCCCCCTCTTAAATACTCACCACAGTTGGTAAGTATTTAAGAGGGGGGCGTGGACCAATGAAATCCAGCCTACTTTCTAACCAATACACTTAGAATGCGTACTCCTAATTTTTATTTTTTTTGGAAATGGAAAACGGACCCAGTGTCAACTTAGAAGCTGACCTTTAGTGACCTCATTGGTCCAAGCCCCTTTTTTACCATCCATCAACTGTGGTTAATCCCTTAGAGTTAAGCAATCTAACCATGGTTTAAAAAAAACAAAAAACAAAATTACTAATTTTAATTTAGTTAAAGCTTAAATCATCTTAGTTTAAACTAGTGAGCGGCACGTGCAATGCACGTGAGAGAGAGGGGAAGGGGAGAGAGACTAGGAAGAGGGACCCTAGTGAGAACATTTGAAAAAAAAGTGAATATTTTGGATATAGAAACTCGGGGGATATTTTGGATATCCCTTAAGAAAAAAATTGTGAGGGATACTTTGGTTATAGAAATACGACATATAAATATTTTGAAACTCAAAAAGCTTTAGGGGCATTTTAGGTATAGCATAAAAAGGGTGCGGGCAGGGCCTTGGCAAGACATTCTTCTTTCAGAGAATTTCGCTAAGTGAGCGAGAAGTCCAGTTATGCCACTAAGGTCACCATATGTCCCTTTTAACCACTCCTTAACTATGGTTAGATTCACATGCCCATAAAGTTCACCTATTTATCATTGGGTTTTTTTTTATAAAAAAAGAAACAAATTTAACCCTAAGAATTATTGAATTTTAAACATTAATATTTTTTTCTAAAACCCAAGGCTAAGTGGGTGAACTTTAGGGGTGGGTGAATCTTAACCACGATTGGAGCCTGATTACGCCCTTGAGGTTTTCATGTGTCTCTTTTGACACCACTTAACTACAATTAAGATTCACCCACCCTTAGGGTTCACCCACCTATCCTTGATTTTTCGAGAAAACAAAAAGAAAAAAAATATAACCTTAGGAGTTAGTGAATTTTAACTAGGATTTAATCTTTTTAATATATTTTTTCTAAAAACCAAGAATAGTGGGTGAACCCTAAGGGTTCCATGTGTCTATTTTGATACCCCTTAACTTTGCTTAAGATTCACCTACCCCTAGAGTTCACCCACCCATAGGGTTCACCCACTTATCCTTTTTTTTTTAGAAAAAAAAATTAATTATTTTAAACTCTGGTTAAAATTTATGAACTCTTAGAATTAATTTTTTTCCTAAAAACCAAGGGTAAGTGGGTGAACCTTAAGGGTTGGTGAATCTTAACCACTATCAGGAGTATATAACCGTAGAGAATTTCAAGTCTACTATAGATGAGTAAGGAGTAGTATGAGAATTAAACACATATTCAATGAAACTTTTGTCTTATATACATGATTATGATAAGGGTAATTTGGAAATTTAGAAAAAATTAGTCTACGTTTTTAAGGGAGCATTCTCATTAATAGATACATAGAAGTCAATGACATTTTTGGAATTAATACAAATATCAATCAACGTTTATAGAAGAATTCTCTTTATATTAGTAGATATAATATAGTATATATTATTAATTATTTTAGTTAAAGGGCTCAGACAGGCATTGGATTACCTCTAATGCACACCCGAGGCTGGGCCTCGGGCATTCACTCATCAACTGACGTATGGCGCTAAACAGGGAGAAGTCATTTCATTTTCTCCCCTGTTTTTTTTACTTCTCCCCAATTGATATCTCTTCCCCTTTTTCTCTCTTTTTTAGCGCCACATACGAGACGGCGTGCACCAGAGGTAATCCGTTGCCACTCAGACATGGCCTGCCGTGCCCCTGCTCCTGCCATCAGTCAAAATTTAAGGGGGTGCTACAGGCTACAGCCCCGGCCCCATGTGGCTCAGTCCCTGCCTGGCTGGGATAAATGCTGACATAGTACTATAGTAGATTAATAACTTAAAGATGTGTACAAAAAGTTGGAAAAAGGGACACCATTGGTTTGTCCCATTGGTAGTGTATCTCCCTTTGGGGAGTGGAGACTGGTGTTGGAGTCTTTGGTGTGGCTGTTGACCCCCACCATGAGTGCTAACATGGCCTCGGATTGTCTCTGGCGAAGCCAAAAAGCCCTCTCCGGCAACCATAGAATATGGGACATGGTCACATGGCAATAAAAAAAGGGAGAAGTCGTTTCATTTCTCTCCATGATTTTGACTTCTCCCCACTTGATATCTTTCCCCTTTATCTCACCACCTTATCATCATGTGTCATTTAGTGTATGGAGGCCCATGATTTTGACTTCTCCCCATGATTTTGACTTCTCCACCACTTGCCCCCTAATCTATGGTTGCCTGAAACAAGGGTTTTCTGGCTTTGCCAGAGACAATCCAAGGCCCCTGATATAGATAAATGATTAGAGCATACCCAAAAAAAAAAAGTCCATCCATTAGCGGTCCTAACTCCCAACCAAAGATGTACTGTGATTTCTGAAGTCTGAAATCACGCAAAACTCCTCAAATGGGATCGGATTTGATATGGCTCTCTCCAAATCAAAATCATCCGACCTATCTTTAGAGTCCGACATCTGGCAAGGGGAGAAGTCATTTCGATTTTCCCCCTGGTTTTTTTACTTCTCTCCATTTGATATCTTCTCCCATTTTATTGCCAGATATTGGGTACTGAAGTTAAGCCTGATGATTTTGGTCTGGCGAGAGCCAAATCAAATCCCATCCCCCTCAAACACGTGTCAGTGGCTATCACAAATTCACAATCTGATTTACCTGTCTTCCTTCGGATGGGCTTGTTGCTGTGGTCAAATAAACACTTACGTTGGTGGGTGATAGGATTTGGTCTGGCCTTGCAAGATCAAAACCGTCTGGCCTACTAACAGTGCCCTTTAACATTGGCTAAGAGATTTTAACTTCTGTAATTAATTAGTTTTTTTTTTATAAAAATTAAGATTCCATGATTGAAACCTAAAGATTAGAAATTCTTAACCACAGTTAAGGGGGATGAAAAGGAACATAATTCATCGACTTGTGGGATGAAGAGTGGAAGCCCGAGACCACCCTTTCTGGCATCGCCAGAGACAATCCTTTGCCTTGGATTAGGGCATGGGATTGTCTCTAGCAGATGCCAGAAACAATGGTCTCGGGCTTCCATACTTCATCTGACATGTGGCGGTAAAATAGGGAGAAGTCATTTTCATTTTCTCCCATGTTTTTTACTTTTCCCCACTTTTGATATCTCTCCCTTTTTATTACCACATGTGGGATGAAGAGTTGAAGGCCGAGACCATTTTCTGGCATCTGCCGAAGACAATCTCATACCAAGGATTAAAACCGTTGTTGCCTGTAAGGGATAAAATTCGTAAAAAAGAGTAAAAAGAATGGGTAAAATAGGAATTTCTCATGCTAACAAATTCTAACAATTTAGCCCACTTGGGCTATGTGCTGGCTCTCTTGAGTGTTGTCTGACAGGTGACCTCATCATGACTACACAAGTCATGATGACTCCAAATGCCTATGAATAAGCAAGAATCACCAGAGGAAAAGGAGATGGTGCGGAAGGCAAGAGAGGAAATAAAGAAAGGTAGAAGAAGAACAAGAAGATGGAAATCTGGGAAGCTTGAGTCATTCACACCCCTAACCCGAAGGGCTATGCAGGCGGCCACTCACCGAATTCTCTCATCTTCCTTTGGTGTTCTCCGGCTACTTGATGTTCTTTATGACCTCACAATCGTTTATGGCCACCGGATTCTCTCAAATAGGCCTTGTCCGCTTGATGCTCTCCCTGAAAGATCACACTGCCACTTGCACGACCTTGCAATTGATCATCTGATGAGTGCAATCATACTTGAACTTGTGTCTGACGCTGTGAATAGTGCTGAATCCGTTGTCGCGTTGTCCGCTGTGAATAGTACCGAATCCGTTGTCATGTTGTCTGCTGTGAATAGTGTCGAATCCGTTGTCACATTGTCTGATGTAAATAGTGCCGAGCTCGTTGTCCGTTATGAGCTGCACAATGTACTCGTTGTCTAATGCACAACGTATACGTTGTCCGAGCTGCGTTGTCCGAGCCCGTTGTCCGAGAGCTACGTTGTCCGAGCTGCGTTGTCTGAGCCCGTTGTCTGAGAACTACGTTGTCCAAGCTGCGTTGTCTGAGCACGTTGTCCGAGAGCTACATCCTCTGTGCCTCCTAAGCTGCATCTTGTGTTACACCCGAGCTACATCTTATACCTCTCCATAGCTCATCCTCCAGAGCACAACACCAGTGCCCGTCCTCAAGCGCATATGCTCAATGATCTCACGATAAGTATCTCTACACTATCATGCTCATATGCTTGTGCCTTATACTAACTTTATCATCAAAGCCTATTTCAGGGTGCACACCCGCCCCCTCTGACTCATTCACAGGTGGAGTTTCGCTATCTTCTTCCTACCAGTGAATCAAAGACCATTACAGCTATTGACGCGTGGCGAGTCCGGGAATTTTCCCCTTCACTGCCCATACACCGTCAATCACTTTCTGTGTAAAATCTAGGAAGGCACACACCTGCCTCTTGCTACAAGCGTACAATGGCTTCGGATTGTCTTGGCAGATGCCAAAAAGTAGTTTGGGGCTCTCATACATTATGCAACATGTGGTGATAAAAAGTGGGAGAAGTCATTTCATTTTCTTCCCATGTTTTTGACTTATTCCCACCTTTTTTTTAGTCTTCTATCATTTTTTTTTTGATGGGATCTTTTATCATTATTTCATTCACTACAAATGTAACTGTCACCACCTCATCATGAGGATATGGGGCAATCCAGTGTCAAATCCGTGCAAACTCCTGATGCGCTAAATCGTAAAGCTAAATCCTAAAGTACGGGCCTACCTTTCTTCCTTCTTTTCCTTCAGTCAATACCTACCTTTCTTCCTTCTTTTCCTTCAGTCAATACCTTTGGAGTCTGTCTGTTATAGGATTTCTTAGGGAGTGCTAGTAATATTGATTAGGTTTGGTAAGGTTTTTGATAGAGGGTCCGAGATCCACATCTATGAATTGTAAGGTCCGGATGATCAACTCTGCAATCAGTTGTTAGAATCAATAGGTGTATTTGAGGGCATTTTGGGTATAGAAATCTCACCAAAAACTTGAATTTCTGTCCTAGGCAATTCATGTTCTTGTATTTTTTGCAATAGCAAGTAAACACACTACCAAAACGGTCTACAATGTGAAAACGTCTAGTCAATGCACATCCTCATCAACTTATCATTCTTCTTTACGAAGAGCACTGGAGTTCCCATGATGACACACTTGGTCAAATAAAACAAAGGTGATGTAACTCCTCAATCTATTCCTTCAACTCTACCGATAA
This sequence comes from Tetracentron sinense, assembly GCA_015143295.1. Lineage (NCBI taxonomy): Eukaryota > Viridiplantae > Streptophyta > Magnoliopsida > Trochodendrales > Trochodendraceae > Tetracentron > Tetracentron sinense. The sequence goes on from CM026551.1 coordinate 1,724,652, forward strand.
TTCGCAAAACAAAAATACGTGAATAATTCGTGAATTTTTGGAAAAAAAAATAGAGTTCTTTGTTACATAGGTCTGATAAAAAAGGGGAGAAGTCATTTCATTTTCTTCCCATGTTTTTGACTTCTCCCCACTTAATATCTCTCCACTTTTTATCACCACATGTCACGTAATGTATGGTAGCCCAAGACCAATTTTCTGGCATCTCCCAAAGACAATCCCATGCCGCCTACAATGGTATGGTATGTTCCTCCAATGAGGATGATTTTCAATCAAGCAACGACTAGAAATAATTAGGGGTGTCAATGGACTGAATTCCAGTGGAAAAAAAAAAACATATTGTGAACAGGTTGGGCTTAGACTAAGCCTAATCAAAAATCACAAAAATGTAAGATCAAACATAGCCATTGACGAGAGGTGCGTGTGGCTTCGGTTGAGACCTGGTGTGTGTGTGTGTGTGTGTGTGAGTTGTGTGTGTGTGTCAACCTATCACAAACAAAAAAAAACATAGCCATTGACACCCCGGATATTATTTCCCCTCTATGGCATGGCAACACTAGTATGCTCTAGCATTCTGACTAATATATGATTTTTTTAATTCATTTTTTCTTTTGAAAAACATAGCCATAGACTCTGGTGGCCAAACTCGTCACTACGCCACTACTAATAACAATCAGCTAAGGTTTTCATACTAAGATTGGAATAGGGGTGGCAATCGGGCGAGTTTGGGCTTCAAAGGCCAATTTAAAATGATCAAAATTCAAGCCCAAACCGGACCCATTGCCGTCTTAATGGTGGCACGTGTGCTACATGTGTAGAGCGGACCAGTAAGGACCAGCGAAGACGAGTTTATACATGGAGAACACTGACGAGGGACATGAGTAGATTGAAAATAAGTAGATTCTCTTGGTGTTTAGAATAACAAGGCTCTAGAAAACAATTTATTGACCATTCCAAATGGGGGCACCCCTCCTAGTTTTTTTTTTTTTTTTTTGGTCCTAATCATTTATCTCCTTAGGTTAGGGGTTAGCACTCATGAAGGGCATCGACAGCCACACCTTCCCAAAGGGATATACACTACCACTGGGACAGACTCATGATGACCATTCCAAATGGGGCACCCCTCCTAGTTTTTTTTTTTTTTTTTTGGTCCTAATCATTTATCTACCTAAGTTAGGGGTTAGCAGGGTTAGCACTCATGATGGGCATCAACAGCCACACCTTCCCAAAGGGAGATACACTACCACTGGGACAGACCCATGGTATACGCCCTTCTGGTTAAGGGTAGTGACAATCCAAAATCGCCCCGGATTGCATAGAGCAGGACAATGGTTTAACATCGACAGTATTATCTTTACCAAAAGAAGGGGTCCTCCATTTACAAATAATTATAAGAGAAATGCTACCACAGTTGCAAACTTCCAAGCTCTCATGCTGTACCGACAAGTGTCACTACTTTTTCCCGTTAACCTGAAAACCAATATTAACATAACTCATTTAAAAAGTTTGTTTTCTTAAAACTGTTTAAGCTTAGCAACGCCACATGTCACGCCCAGCAAGAGAGTTTAGAAAAAAAAATTTGAATTCCATGATTGGAGCTAACACTCCTCAGATATAATAACAGTACTAATAGCGCCCAAACTAATGAAGGCAATTTGATATACCCACTCGCTAACTAGAACATTGATATGCTTACTGAAATTCAAGGTTGCAGCCTAACTGTGTGACATGTACCCCCCAAAAATGATACAACACTGAAATCCCTGGTATCTTTTAAGTCCCCAAAAACATTATATAAATCACCCCACTGGCTACCACATTGGAGTTCATTCTGCAAGGAAAAAACCTAAGCATATATGTGAGATCCAGGAGTTGGGAGTATTCTCACAATTCACAAACCAGCTTCTTTCTTCTTCTTTTTCATTTTTTTTTTAGAAAAAAAAAACTAGCATAATCTGTACATCTTGGCTCCCCGGGTCAAAAGGATAAGAACATGAAAATGAAGGGTTGCCCTATTCAGGATTCAGGGAACAGAAGCAGCCAAGGAATGTGCATCAGACACTGCTTCAGTTCACAAATCGAATGGTTCGGTTGTTGAAACCCATAGATGTGGGATAATATCTGAGAAGCTTCCCATTGAGGAAGATGCAAAAGATTAGTAGCAGCATCCATCAGGACACGAGCATCCAGAGCGAGCAAGAATGCACCACCAAGTATATTTATATTGAGGTTACATGCTTTAGATTAATTTCATCTCATTAATAGAAAAGACTCACAGGTAAAAGCAGTTTTACGGCAAGCAGATCCTCTATATCACCTTAGAAATGTGAATTTTCTATGGCACATCTCTGACAGACTCCCTAGATAACATATTTTGAATGGGAAATGGGTCTCTATAATTCAGCATGTTCAGGAAGTGATGAGATCATCTCTACTGCAAAACTATGTTTCCTAATGCATGTTCTTATAATCACCTTCAGCTCCTTACCTCAAACAGTCCAGAACAATAAGGATATCTAATCAAAAGGCATCCATTAGAGCATTGCCACCAAGAAGTAAGTCACACAGTATACATAATCACGATACAAACATGGATACAATATTAATTGAACTCATAAGCAGCAGCAAATAATTTCAACTTTGCATGGACACAACAAGATTACCTCCAACTAATCAAACATGATATGCTAATAGGAAAGTTTTACCTGGACTGTCCTATATAAAATCTGCTCAGACAAACATCTTTCACCTCCAAGATGACTCGACTTCAAGTTCTTCTACGTGACAATGGCAATTGAAGCCCTTCTGAACCCAACAAGAGCATTTTCTTAGGTGGCCACTCACGGAACTTGTATGCCAAATCCATGCCTTGCATTTTCAACTCTGTTCAAAAAATTAAAATTTTGATAGTTATCAATATGATAATGTAAAATTATTGGTTTTGAAGTAGATGATCCAACAGATTCCAACCTCGTGAATCCACAATCTATGGTTTGAACCAAGCAAATGTGAGCAACAAAAAAAGCTAATTGCTAACATCACACAGCTTTAAGATTGTTGGATCCAAAGTACTGGAATGGTGGAAACTACACCATTTAACCTGGTAAAATGCATACTTGATTTCTTAAAGAAAAACTTGAAGATTTGTTACCTGGCATATAAAATAAAATGTGTTTGTATTTTGTGATACTAAGGCTAATTTATGACTATGAGTAGGCATATGCATGTTGATATCCAATGTAATATAATTTGATACTAATAAATAATAATATCTTCTTTTTGTGGTCCAACAGATGCTCTTTAAGGCGGTTTATGCAGATCACAACCAGTAGGCGGTTTATGCAGATCACAACCAGTAGGCGGTTCAAGCAGATCACAACCATGGCGCATTAGCGTGGGAATACTACACCTGCATGCACTTGGGGGGTTTGAAAGCCTGATCTGTTCACGGATGGGTATGAAAGGCCACTCTGTTCTGTGAGTCCATTTTTGTGATACTTAAAATATCAAACAGACTATTATACGATTATGCATGTGTAAATTATAAGTACATCCCATAGATGAGGAACAACCTAAGTAACAAAGATAAGAGAATGAAACATAAGGAACAAACAAGAAGCTAATTTCAACATGACATAAGAGATAGAAAGATATATATATATATATATATAGAGAGAGAGAGAGAGAGAGAGAGAGTTTTGAAACTGATGCAGATTTTAAACATTATTTACAAAAGAAACAATTACTCTCGTAATGTCATAATACACCACCGAAACTGTCCATTTGGAAAAGTAAATTAAATGCTTACTTTTAAATTATGTACAGTTTTGTGGGCCTCTAACGAAGCCCACACATTGGACACTCAATCTCTGTTTCCTACACCAACATTATAAGTGTTCAAATTACTGGGGCTTCTGACTGTATTTGTGTCTTGACACTGATGTACATGTCAGTATCCAAGTTACTAGACTTGTTCATGGTGATGCTTTGCATCTAGAAGATGAACATGATGAGGACTACCTATGAGGTTTGCCTTATATTATACTTAAATTGAAATGAGGTAATTTCAATCACTAATGTTCATAAGAAAACAATGGAAATTCTGGTTCTGTCTTTGATTTGATCAGAGAAGAAACCTAGTGAGGATGCCAATTAATGATATATGCCTTACACGGACCGCCTGAATCAGGATAGGAGTCATCACGTAGCACACATGCGTGTGGGTTGACTTGTAACCCACTATTAAAATGTGTTCACGGCCAAAGATTGACATGATTGATGATCATACCAATCTGATATTTACTCTGTTCCCATCATACAAGTCAACCGAACAGGTCAATTTTCATCCTGGATATCTCTCGTTTGGGAAACGTGCATCTCAATCCCTGCACGTGAGACGTGTACAAGACAGGCAAGGAAAGGACGGTTTCTTCCTATCTTCCCATCCTGACACAAATTTTCCTAATATATACTGCCATACTGGTGTGTGGTGAGCCCACACAAGCAATAGTATAACAATAAGACAAAAGATAAAATATCATCTGATATCTGCATTTCTCTTAATCACGATTAGAACAAAAATGATAGAGAAAACGTCATTCATTTTGGAAAGTGGTGTGACTTACGATGGGGCAAGTTTGCCAAGACTATCTAGCTCTTCACCAGAGTCCTCGTCCCAAACTCTCCCGGAAATTTCAATAATATAAGATTTATCTCTGGTAGTTGGGAGTCCTCTGTTAGCAAGTAAATACAAATCTTCTTTATGAAGCTCTCTCCCGTTTACGAGAATTCCAGTATTTCCAGCAGCACAATTCTTTGGCATGGGATAGTTGAACTCTTCAATAGATGGCTGCAAGACATATGACAACATTTCATCAATATATTAGGGAACATAAACCTCTATCATCAAAGACTCAAGACCATTTTTTGTCATTTGTGTAGGGATTTGTTGCTCTCACAGGAATTATGCCTAGACAAGGCTGGCCCATCACACCCCAGAATCCAGCTCGGAAATCATACCTGGTTGAGCCAGATAGACGACAACAAAACCATTAGTACTTTTGAGGGAAGAATAACTGGTTCATATGATACTCTAACAAGAACAATGCAACAAAAGCAAAATTATTCTTGAACAAACAAAGAGGAGCCTTCTCCATGCATGAGAAGATCTTGAACATGATTAGTCTTTCAATGATGGGCACTATTCTCTCAAAAACAAAAGATAATATAAAATACAATTAAAAAAACTGTGGTGTCCAACATTTGCTGGATAAACACCAGCCTCCTCATGACTCATGAGGAGAGAAACCCACAATATACTTTTTTTGTTGTTTTATAAGCTACGACTGCCACAAATACGAAAGTATTAATGTAAGTCTGTCTATATCAGCATGGATGGGTGTATTATGTATATCAACAATATATGACAATATAGAACATATCCACATAACCTAAGGCATGCATGCTTAGAAGGGAAGATAATGCACCTGGTGTCAGTGCTAGCACTTACCAATATTGTCCAGGATGAATTGGTCCGGCCTTCCTTTCGGCTTTCTTAACCAAATGACCTGATATAGGCTGCTCATTTATCCAAACATTACTTCTGCCATTCTCCACTGTTTGATTAGATCTAAAAAAGTCTCTAAAGCTCTTCTTGGTGAGGCTTGCAAAGAATGATTCACCCCCCTTGCTGATCCTTGGTTGGTGTTCTTCTTTGCTCACCTCCCTGGAATCTTGAGAGAAACCAGAATTTGAATATGCGTTGGAGGAAACCTCCATCTCAGTTGTCACTGATGCATCTTTTACAGAATGTTGTCTAGAGGTGCCTCTATTTAGGATCACTTTCTCTTTATCCGAGCGCGTACTCGTGTTTCCCTTCCCAAATCTGAGAGCATGATTAGAAGAATCAAAATTCTCGTGGAGGGGCAAACCTGGAACTGGCGGGGTTGCATTGACTTTCAAATGCAGCTCGTCAGACTTGGAAACTTCTCTTTGATCAATCACGGAGTCTAAGCTCTCCTCGTCCTCAGAGGTACCCGAATATGAAGAAAGAAAGCCCTGCATTTTCTCAGACTCACTTAAGTTCAACCTCTGGTCTTTTGACAATAAAATGGGTTCAGTATCAATTGACTGAAAGTTATAACCAGAATCATCATAATCATCAGCATAGGATTTCATGCCACCCCAGTTTGCATAACCATGAGAAAGCAATGGAGGAGGATTGGCACTGTTAGGATTATAAACCCATGGAGCAAATGTAGCAGGATTTTCAAGATGGCGGAACATGGGATTGGTTGGGGCATCTGGGAACCCTTTATTGCGGAAAACGGCAGGGGGAACTTGTGCAGGAACTTGCCAATGTTTGTTGTAGCAGTGTAAACAAGAGCATGCAGGCTGGTGAAAGAAGGTTTTGTGTGGGTATAATGCAAAAGGATCTGAATCCATATCCATGTACTGTCCGGAAAAGTATTCGTGGTATGGTTTTGGGTATTGATGGGGTGGTGGATGTGAAGCTCTCTTGTGCATTTGAGGACCAAAAGGATCCCCGTATCCTGGGATCTGATATGGCGCGTGAATTGGAGGAGGATACAAATTCAGCTTATCCATATCAAGCTTATTCATCAAAGGAATGGGATCATGACTACGATTGGAAAAAGGGGCGCTCGGGACATGGTTATCCGGGGCAAAAGACTGCATGGACGCCCTATTTGAGGATAGGCATGGAGACCAAGTATCATGGCCACCATAAGGATCTGGAGGAACCATCCCCTTATTGAGAGGAACCCTTTCTTTGGGTCTGTCTGCCACATCACAAGATCTATTAAGTTGATCCTTCAGCTCATCCAATTTTCTCAGGAGCTCAGCTCGATCTTGTTCGAGGTACTTAACTCTACTGTACCCATCTATATTGTTCTGATTCATTGTCGGCTCGCCATTATCATAAGAAGAACCTGGGTGGTAGTTCGACTGGCATTCATCGGGGTAAGGTGAAGTTGGAAATCCCATTTTTTCAAGGACAGCTCTCGGGTTTCTCTGACATGCCGTCATCCCGTCTCTTTCTGCATCCTGCCAATCTGGAATTTTCCCAGATCTCCGAGACCCACTGGCAATTCCAATTTGGGGTGTGCTTTCTCCAAATTCTTTTTCCATGTTTGCTTTAGTCAATTGATCCTTGTTCATGTTCAAGTCATGATCATTCTCAATAACCCAGTTATCAATGGGAGCTTTTGACGTACGCCTATATTTACCAGCATACTCAATTTCCCTCTCTACATTCCTTTGATCATACCAAGCACCCATGGTTTCTACCTCTTTCCCTCCATTGTAATCAGTTAAAACATCCCTATTTTCAGTTCTAGACGAAGAAGAACTACTATTCGAATTAGCTGCTATTTCCGGGAGGATTCTCTCCCTTCTCCTACCACTCTCGACCCCATTGCTCTCCCTACCTGTCTCAGAAGCATCACTCAAGTTAACACCCTCTTTCTCCAACAAATTCTCCAATTTCCCAGAACCCCCTTTACCTTTCTCTTCATCAGACTTCTCAGACGACCCATCAGTTGCAGGTGTTTTATTTTTTGCTGTATAATAAAAACCAGAATTCTACTCTCAAAACTACTGGAGAACGTAAAAAAAAAAAAAAAAAGAGCCAGAAAAATAAATAAATAATAAGAGAATAGTAACTCAAGCTGACTCACCTCGAAGAACAGCACCACATCCACCACATTGATAGAAAGGATAATCTGGGAGCTCTGGTAGGAGATTTTCGCACTTAGGGCAACGAACAACTCGAACATTCACTCCTTCCGCCATTTTTAGGAATCAAAAGAAATCAAAAACAGAAACGGAAGAAGAACTGAACTCCCAAGAGAGCTTGAAGAAGCATGAACACTCTAGAAATCCACCATTTTTTGTATAGAGAAACCTTGAGACCAAGAAAAAAAAAAACAAATGATTCCTCCTCTCAGTGTATCAAATCCTCATCAAAATACCACCTTTAAACCTTCAAACAAACATGGGTTTTTTTTTGTAAGAAAAAAAATAATAATCTCACTCTAAGACATTCTACTTAGAAACGAGAGAACCAAACCCTAGAAATCATCAATCACTAGTTCGAGTTCTCTGCTGAGAAACCAGATGAAACTGTCTTTGACATTTTCCCCGTTTCGGTAGGACAAAAAACGATTTTTCAATTTTTATTTTTATTTTCAGTTTGGTTGAGTGACTTGACACTTGAGAACAGAGAGACAGAGATAGAGATGGTTAAGAGTGATAGGTAAAGAAAAGCTTATTAAAGTTTCTGATAAAGGGAAAGTTTGGAGGGAATCAGTCGGATCGATTTCCAACGAACAAAAGGAAAAGGAAAAAGAAAAAGAAAAAGGAATAACAAGAGACGAGAAGAGCGTTGCTAGCCCGACTCTCAGATATTCTCTCTCTACTCTGTAAAATACAACACATCTTCCAGTAATGACATGTGTTAGTTGTTTTTTGGAGAGTAGGGAATAATTTAGAGTAACATTAGGAATCCTAAAATGAGAAATGCTTACCTGAGTATTTTATTTTACCCTGTTATCTTCCAAACCGGTTGAGACCACACCTTTCTCCATTGAAAAACACAAGCTTTCTTAAACTGTGCAAGGGGTACAGTGTGCTCCGTAGGCTTGTACTAGTGGCCGTATGTTTGGGGTAGATTTGGGATCGAATCCAAGGGTACAATGGTTGTAATCCTCACCATCTTTCCAGCTTTTTGTTTTTTTCTTTTTGATAATTACCATCTTTCCAGCTTCACACTGTTAATTGGAGTTGTGACCTACCGATGCGATTTCTACAAAAAAAAATATATATATATATAATAATAATGTGCAAAGAGCGGCAACGATAAGTGTTGAATCCACTGTGAGAGTGTGGGTCAATCAAGAAGATAAATTTAATAAACATGTGATAGCTAGTTGCTATTATCTTCTCTTTTTTGTCTCATTTCCTTAAACATTAGTAAACCAGCAAATGGTTGACTCCTCCAAATGTCGGAAAAGAGTGTCAATAACCTATGAGAAACATCATCCAGTTAGAAGCATTATGGTAAGTGTTCTTCCTCCATTTCTCTCTATGAAGTTAAGGTTTTAAAATTACACTATAAAGGTGGAATAGCTGGAAATATGAGGAAATAATGATTTTATTCTTCTTCTTTTTCAGTCAAGGTGTTTTATTCTTCACTCATATGAGCTTTCACTATACCGAAACTTTAACTTTGAAGGATCTTGACTGATTTTTCACCAGAAGCTCAAAGAACTCGCATTCTTTTAACTCCTATTCTAAATTGAAAAAATAAAGTTATATTGATTCAATCAAGAGTTCCTCCCTAATTGGGCTCAACCAATATCAGATAACATGAAAGGGGAAAAAAAAGTGAGAAAAAGATATCTAGAGGTGAACTTTATTTTAGACAAGAGAGCAACACAATTGGAAAACAACGAAAATTTATTCGAAATTCTACATGCACTATCTAAGACTTGGTATTAACACTAGAGTTAGAAAACATTACCCATATTTTAGGTACCCATTTCCCTATTATCTTCATATACAATTTTACTTCCTCCATAAACCAATACGATTACAAAAGCCATAAAATCCACTCTTAAGCTGATTGACATTCTCCTTCCTTTCTCCATTCGTCCTCCTCTTCCATATGTTCATCCCTGAAAATTCACTCAATGACCCTTGTCACCACCCAATTTTTACACATCTCCTAACCATGGTTAAGAGTTCTTAATCATGGTTAAACCCTCAGTCAAGTCCCTTAACCCTAGGACAAACCCTAATAGACCCTAGGTATAACCCTAGCAAACCCTAGGTTTTAACCCTAATTAAACCGTAACCCTAGTTAAGCTCTAAGTAAGCCCTAGCCTAGCCCTAGCTGTAGCCTAGCCAAGCCCTAACTAAGCCCTAGGCACTTAGGGCTTAAACCCTAGGTCTGCAAGCCCTTAGAAGCTCAACCATCTCGGGCCCAGGCCCAAGAAAATTCAAACTTAAGCCCCCGTACCGCGTGCGTAGCCTAGGCCAGGCCTATTGGGTAAAACTCAGGCCTGGCGGTAATCTTTTCACCGACACCCCCATTTGCAAGGGCTGTGGAATGGTGGTAAACTGATTACCGCCATTCCCTGTAATTGCTTCCTACTGCACACCTTCCCTCCTGCGCGGTCAGGCAGGTCTGCTACCACTCTCTCCGACCTGCAGACCGCCTCTCCACCTCCTGAGAACTCATCCACCCTAGTACTAATACCAAGGGTGTCCTCATGGCCTTCCTTATAAATGGGACACCCCCTAGCCTTCGGGTGAAAAAGAAAAAAAAAACCTCCACAATCGAACCCCTGGTCTATTTTTGAAGCCCTAGCTCTCTCCTCAGACCTCTAGGCTCTTCCAGAAGCTCCCCGATCGCCCTCAGTTCGTAGCACCACTGTCCAGCACCGCCGCAGCGCCACCAACAGCCACCACTGTCCTCATCAGTGCTCAGAAGGGTAGGGGTCCCCCTCCCCTATTTTTTATTTTTTTTGACACACTTGTAAGTCTCTAGTCCATTCCAGGGGACTTTCTTCTTGATTTTGTAGATACGCCCACTGTGGGGGGTCTCTCCCACCTTCTTCATGGTGTGGAGAACCTCCCTACGGGTATAGCACCTTCCAGGCAAACTTCAAGGCTTCTGGGGTCTCTCACACCATGAGGGAACCCTTGGTTCCTCCCTTGTAGCAGCCCGTAGGGCCATTCGATTTTCTGAAAAAATTCAAGGAGTGTCGGTAAACACAGTATCGACACTCCTAGAAGTCTCACTTCCAGTGCATGTGGGCCCCACCTGAGCTAACCCTGGTCCTGTACAGGGCATTGGTTGACACCCCAACCCCCTTGTGAGCTTAATCTCAGAGTTACAGACCTTCCCTATCAAGCTAACCATGGTTAATTGGTCTGAGTTTAAAAACTGCCAAAGTGTCGGTAATTACATTACCGACATTTTATTATTTTATGTACAATGACTTTGAGCCATCACCAGGCACACACGTAACCTCTCCCAGATCCTACAACAGGCCCAGGGCACTCCCCTCATCCTGAGCTTCAAAATGATGGGTCATAGACCACAGGGGTCCACCCCTAACCTGAGTTAAGACTGCCTAAACTATGGTTAAAAACTGCTAAACCATCGGCAATCCATCTGCCGACAGTTCTTGTTTTTGGATTTCCTGGGCTTTATAGTGGCCCACAGCCCATGGGAGGCCCCCCACCAGACCTCACCTGACCCCTGGATCCCATTCTCAGCTTTTCAGGCTTTGCCCCTGGCCTTAACCATAGTTAACTCAATCATGGTTAAGAGTTAACCATGGTTAGTTGGCCAAACCTTTTAGAAAATTTTCAGAAAATCCAGAATAATTGGAGATTCAATAAAATATCACTTTTAGACTGTGCATGTTTGTCTAACCACAGTTAAATGAGCTTAACTATGGTTAACACTTGATTTAACAATGGTTAAATTCATTTAAACCCTGAAAAATGCCAAAAAATCATGAAAAGTTTAAAATGGCATTATAACCCTAAATCTAACTTTGTAGAGTGCCCAACCTTGGTTATCCGAACTAACCATGGTTAGCCTCATTTAACTTTGGAAGATTTAGGGAAAATCCCTAAGAAATGTTCAAATCACATTTAAGGATCATAAACATACCTTGGACTTCACCTAACCCCGGTTAGCAATCATAATCACGGTTAAACCCCTCTTAGTCTACCGGGCCTAACTCTAAACCTACCGGGCTTACCCTTGGCCTACCGGGCCCAACATTGACCTACCGGGCCCAATCTTAGCCTACCGAGCTCACCCTTGACCTACCGTGCCCAACCAAAGCCTACCTGGCTCACTCTTGACCTCCGGGTCCAACCTTTGGCCTACCGGGCCAAATCCCTTAGTATACCGGACTAAACCCTAACCTACCGGGCTTATCATTTTGGCCTACCGGGTCTAAACCTTTGGCTTACCGAGCCGGCCCAATCAAGCACTGACCAACCCGATTAACCACCCCTAGCCTCCCGGCTAGACCTTAAGTCATCATTGATGCACATACAACACTCCCCTAGCCTTGGCATGAGCTCATGTGCCAGAACTACGCTCGGTCTAATCTCACCCCAATGTGAGTACGTAAGCAATCCAACTCGGGTTCGACCATAATTTAGTTTTTCTCTTACTTAGAACTTTAAGCAGATTTAAGACCTTATTTATTACCTAAGACTTATCCCTACTGAATTAATAAGTAACGACTCTGAACATAAATCAAGTAACCGAAATCCGTGCTCACAACCCCACCTTAGACAACCCTTTGATCTTCGTGGCATGGCTAGTAGCATCCAAACTCAATAAGCTCGAGGGGGGCGCATAGGACACATCAGAGAATTGGCTAGTAAACCGCCTCAATCCATAGGGAGGCGGCAAGGCCATCAGATGATGGTCGATGACATGACTAAGTGAAGCTAATTCAAATGAATCATATAAGGGGCTCCTGCAATCCCAAATAATTCTAACTTCTTCTTCTTCTTTCATTTGGGTTTAATGAGATTGAAGAGAGTTTCTAAGATTTCCAAAAAATCTTTCCTGTTTAATTATGGAGATTCTGAACTTTTTTTTATAGTTTTGATGTTGGAAAAGAATGGATGCATTCATTTAAAATTGACCTAATAGGAATAGAAAATGAAGGAGTGATTGATTAGCTATGTACTCATGAAAAAGTCATCTCAAACATACATGTGTTAGGGTTGTGTTGTACGGATGTGAGTGTTTTTACAAACAATAATGTTTATATGAGCATAGGTTGTCCCCTTAATGAAGCTCATGATCTCATCAAGAGGATTGACATACTTTACCACATATGTTCGATATTGAAATTATCATTTCCAATGGTATGTCCGTTTAGGACTAGGATTAATACATATGTATGATATTGAATCTGTCATTTTCTGTTCATTGTTACAAATCTCTCGATAAATACTCAATTTCTCCCGAAAAAATCATTTAAAGTTTAAAACTCAATTTTTATTTCGATATTCTAAAAATCTCACGAGAAATATAATTTTCTCTTTTAATATCGTATATATTACGAGATTTAATTGAGATTTTAAATTTTTCATGAGAAATACATAATGATGTTGGTTTTAAGAATTTATAACTTTGTAATATTTATTACTATTTTCTATAATTTCAATATATTTTTTTTAATAATTGATGAGATTTAGGCAAGAAATACCCGAAAAAAATTCATATTTGAAAATCTCTCGAAAAAAACTTCAGTCGATAAAACCCGAGAACGAGATTTGTAACACTTAACCACCACCCTAGAGCTGCTTCCATCAGCCAGTCTAGTTTTGTACCACGGTTGCCAACCAATTAATTTTCCATATCGATGTTGTTCCGCCACATTGCTTAGTACTATGGCTCGTCTAAGAGCCAGTCACAAATTGATCCGAATCAGGTCAACCAACGACAACTCAATCAACCAAGAGTGGAGGTATACCTAATCAGTATATTGTTTTAAGCATACTCTTACTACATATACAACAAAAAGGAGGAAAATGGCGCACCTCGAAATAATTTACTTTTCCTTAATAGCAATGACATGCTATTTGAAGAGTTTATCTTAAATTGTAATGATTTTAATATTTTATAAGCAACGTATAAAACTGACATTTTTTTTATTAATATAAATTGTTTTAAGATGTTTACTCAACCCTCAGACGGCAAATGCTATCCTTGAAGCTTTAGTTTTTGAAGCAAGAAAAAGATAAGAGAAGATAACTCTATTATATATAGATTGTAATTAATGTGGATCTAAGATTATATAAACCTAAAATTAGCGTATATATATATTTTTTTAAGTTGATGATGAGAAGGGATGTTTATAAAATTTTAAAAAAAGGGGCAGGGGCGGAGCCATGATTTTTTAGTAGTGGGGGCACCCATGCTTGATTGAAAATAGTAGTAATTGTCAATGAATTTTGTAGAGAAAGATTAGGTGGTACGAAATATTATGGGTCTACCCCCCATAGCCCCTGAAATTTTTTTTGACAACTAAGTTTTCAGGTTGTTTTGTCCATACATTTTTCCCCCGATTTTTTTTTTGACAACTAAGTTCTCGGGTCGTTTTATCCATACATTTTATACATATCTTATGAGTATGCCACATTTAATAATATAGTGTAATTTTTTTGGGGGGACAACTGTCTCCTTGTCCCATGAGTATGCCCAATTAAAAACTTAAACAACTTAGTATAATAATAGGAATTCGGATCCTGTCCAATTGCGATTTAATTTAAACAGTTTAATCACACTTACATAGCCTCGCTTTAACTCTAGTTAAGAACTTTTAACCCTTGCCTAGAAATAAAGGTTAGATTGTTGAACTTTAAGGGCTAGTATATTTTAACCATAGTTAATGGGGGTTAAAAGGGAAACATATGTGAACTCAAATATGATCTCAACTCAAAAAATAATATTTTCCAAAGTTGAGTGGCACGTGGCACCTGACCCCCATTCCGCTGTACCTTAAAAATATGGAAAAAAATTTGGCTCCGCCCCGAAAAGGGTGTCACATACCCATTTTTGTAATTTTAAATTTGTCCTTGTGTTTGAGAATGAGGAGGCTGACGTGCTCTGCCTTGTAATGTTACTTAAAATAGAGTTTAACTTGGTGTTGACACCGTATGTAGCAAGGCTTTTAGAGTGTCACATTTCATTTCTTATTCATTCACCAACCATAATTCACATGGAAGCCACCTAATTTGATTGTTAGTTAACCACCGTAGTGCTTTCTAATTACTGGGGTTTAATTAGGGAGTACCAAGCTTTGGCTAGAAAATAAAAGACCCAGTTGCACATAGCTTACCATTTAAATAATACTTAGATTTGTTTATTAGTTAAGGTAAACACAAATCACACCAACCCCTAAAGGAGGGATGGAAAGGGTGTATCCCTCGTTAAAAAAAAAAAATGGTCACATTACCGTAAAGAATGAGAGGTGCTGGATGAGGAGGCATACTTGAAGTCCAAATAGGTTATCTTCGTCGATCCTTGCGCTTTTGTTTCCATGATCGGTGGGGAGATAGGAGGGGAGTTGAGAGTGAGCTTTTATTTCATATTATAATCCAAAACAATCGACTTTTAAAAAAATTATATTCACTTGATGATGATAATTGTCCCAACCTATTATCGATTATATTAGCACGTAAACAAATGCTTTTAAATTAATTAAGCCAAAGCACCCAAGTGGTTGGTTTGCACGAAAATGATTTTACTATATAAAACATTTATGATGTAAAAACTTTTACGGTTAAAAAAAAATGAAATTTTCATCTTCTTTTTGTTTGGTTACGTTCTTGAAAATAAGACGAAAATTTTATTTATGTTAGTAAAGATGAGACTTTTGTAATTAAAAAAAAAAATTAGAATCAAAGATTTTATGGAAAAAGGACATACAGATTTTTAAAATGTAAGTAATTTTCCATAAAAAAACTTATTTTCAATAAAACATTTTACTTACAAAATATTTTATGTGCAAACAAAAACGTCAAATAGACCGACTCTTTTTTTTTAAAAAATTTATTTTGATAACGTGGGTGTCCTGCCTAGAAATGCTGTATTTGATGGACTACTATTAAAGGTTAATGGCTAAAACATACAACATATACAGATAAAATAAATAAATTGTCAGGTGTTTTTTTTTGATGAAGAGGTAATCTAAAAACACGCATTAGACCTAAGGTAACCTCTAAGGTGCCATAAGGGTAAACCCACACAATCACTCCAAAAGAGCCCGACTTAAGGAGGGTTTGTGGTGGTATCCTTTTTTCTAACTCTCTTTAATTGTGGTTAAAATTCTTTAATCTTTAAAGTTAATATTTTTATTTTATTTTTAAATGAAGATTAAAAATACTAACCACAATTAATGAGAGTTTACCATGAGAGTCGAAAGGGACAGATGTCGGGTTAGAGGGGTCGCAACAAGTTATTTTTATTTTTTTATGAACATCCCTCATATTTTTTAGGAACATCCCCATAATTATTGGGGCGTTTGGGTTGGATTTTTTTGTCCAAAAATCAATTATGTTAAAATTGATTGTGTGTAAATTAATTGTCAAATAATAGTGTTTGGAGAATACATAGCAAAGTCTCTTAATTTCGTATTTTCCAAACATTATTATTTTAAAAAATAATTATTTAATCATGAATTTTTATACAATCAATTATATCAAAATTGATTTTTGACCAAACAAATAAAAAAAAAATATCGAATCCAAAGACCGCGTACTTATAAAATATGATATTAGGGCAATTCCATAATCCATATGCTTACGGCTCAGTGTACCAAAATGGCAAAGTGGCTGGAGCGTGTATCACGAGGAACTACAGTGATCAGCCCATTATAGGATATGGTATTCCTTTGGTACACCATCGCCATCTTAGGTGGAATGAGCTAACAGGTGGCAAGTTCTTCTCGTTAATAACTTTTGCAACAGTTTTCCCAAAAAAAATGAACGACCAAAAAAATCCCCAATAATTGCATATTTTCCTTGGAATAGATATATCCGTTTACACGTGGATAAATCTTAACAAAGTTTCCCATAACCATCATTTTCGTTGACTTGTAGGCCACATTGAGACATTTGTGTGTATGGACAAACCGGGCGGGATAAGTGATAACCCTTTTGGGCAATAAAATCAAAATCCTCTTATCTCCATATGTTCTAATTAAATGACATACAAATCCCATAGGGGTGGACTCAGGTTTTGAGACCATTGAGGTGATATTAGATAATTGATACATGTCCATCAATTTATTAACATAACTACTAATATTAAATAAATAATGCTTTAAAAAAAATTCTTTTGTCTTACTAACCAAATTGGATGAACAAATTGAGAGATATTACTTTTTTTTTTTTTGTCGTTGCCTTATTTCAAATTTTGGAAGTGGCAACATACCTTTAAATAACAACCTATAAAATCAAATATTCTACTCTTGGTTTGTGTAATTGTCCTTTTTGGCCTTCTCTTAAAAGATCAGTGGTGACAACATGGTGGTGTTTGATAACACTAATCTAAATAGGTAGAACTTATTTGAAAATTATGGTACTTAAACTTTAGATTGTTAAGTTGAACATTAATTAAATTTCTACATCTTTTTAAAAGAATGATTTTCCTCTAAAGAAAAAAATAGTTATGAGCTATTTTTTAAAGTAGAGGTTTTTTACCTCTAAAATCTCTACTTCAAAAAATCTAGACATCTAATTAAACTCTAACTTAACCATCTAAAGTTTAAATACACTCAATTTGAGCTACCAACAAGCCCTAAGTATAATTCACATGGTTATAATATTGTGATCTCACGATCCATAAAATCTAACTTCAATTGGCAAAGACAAGCAACTAATTTTGCTTAAACAGAATGCTTAGTGTACTCTCTTTTTTCATGTACTTTATTTAGAAAAAAAATAATGTTATAATAACACATGTCTTCTTAAAGAAATGTAACAAAACATATCATTTGTTAAAAGAAAGTATGCAAGAAAGAGATTGCAACTAGCATTTCCTTTTGCTAAATGCGCATACTGCTCATAAAAAGGCTTTAAACATTATCTCTCTCTCTCTCTATATATATACATGGTTGAACGGCTAAGATCATACCTACTTATCTAGCTCAAATGGCTAAGGGATCTTGTGTCGAATCCTAGGGAAGGATTTGTCTCTTGATGATGAGGCTAAGATTCTTACTCGCCCTTGCTAATCTTAACAACTAATAGTAGATAAATGATGTCTTATACACTTAAAAAAGAAAGAGAAAAAAAATTGAGATTGCTCGACTTAAGAAACTTTCGGTGTACTAAAATAGGATTAGACCAAAGTGGTACACTTGAGTTGGTTAAACTTGTCCCATACCAGCTATTGTCTGGGCTTTAGCCTAAGCTTGGTCGGATGCCTGCCTTACGTTAGACTTGGTTTAGGTTATGACCTTAGATAACTGATGGATCCAAAGCCTGACAACGACCGTTCAGATAAGGGTTTCAGTTGGCACCCTAACCTAACTCTGCTTTTATAAACTAAGTTAAATGAGCCTATGCGAGAAAAATGGTCTCTGGCTCCACACATCATTGGACATGTGGTGATAAAAATAGGTGAAATATCAAGTGAAAAGAAGTAAAAAACACGAGGAGAAAATAAAATGACTTTTCTACTTTTTTTTATCGTCACATGTTGGATGATGTGTGGGAACCAGAGATCATTTCTGGCATATGCCAGAGACTATCCCATGCCTTTAAACGGTGTTAGATATCAAATCAACAAAAGTTCATATTTTCTTATACACACAAATTATTTTATAAATTTTAATTAGATCAATATTAATTTATAAATTTATAAATCAACTAATATTTAGTAATGCAAAAAAAAACTAATATTTAGTGAGAAAATAATTCATAACACATTTTTGCAAGTGCCTACATGTGCCTAAGAGAACCAAACTTAAATCAACAATCTCTTACTTATAACTTAGGAAGCACGGATACGGATACGGGATATGTGTACAATATGATACGGATATGGTGATACGGCAAAATCTAAAAATAGAGGATATGGGTACGGTCAGGATACGTCTGTAATTTTAAAAAAAAATAATAATAATACCATATTATGTATTATAATTACAAAATAACAATGGGTTTAGTTATGTTTATGTATAAAAAAATATCATTTCCATGCAAAAGCAAAATAAATAGGCTTATCTCATCATCCACTAAGCAAAAAAGAAAGTCATTTTATCATCCACTAAGCAAATATAAAGAAGATCATGTTTATGCAAAAATAAAAGAGATAGGGTCACACCCACCGGGTCTCCAAAAAACAAAAAATAAAAAAAATTCATATATAGCCATATCCTGGTCGTATCCCGACTTATTCATGCCATATCGGAACCGTATCCAAAATAAAAAAATATTTTTAATTTATATGATACGTTTGAGCCGTATCTTGTGCGTATCCCGCTGTATCCGAGGCGTATCCATATCCGAGGCGTATCGGATTCGGATACGAATGCCTATTTAAACTTTCTAGAGTTGCAACATATATTTTCTTACTTGTATAAACATTACAGTAATTTCATCAACTTAGGTCATGAAAAACGAAGACCCTTGATTTCGATTAAAACCCTTATCCGTAAATGGATGGAAAAGGTAAGGGTATTTTAGCAAACTCGAGTCTCCCCGTCGAGTATTTACCGGAAGTACAACGGCCGTCAGGCGATCTAGGTTTCCGTTTCGAAAAGGGAATCAAACGAACTGATACAGAAGGACTTACTTCTAAGTTCTAACCGCGTATATAAATTGGGAAGCGCCGTCACTGAACTCAACAAAAAGCTGATTTCCCGGCGCATTTTAGCGGAATCCCCTCGCTATCTTCCTGAAGGCTCTAGCCATCAAGACAATTGCAACAACAGAGAAATGCAGATTTCTGTTATCGGATAATCGCCGGAAAACGGTCGATTGCCAGAAAACGGCAAAGAAACGGAGATCTTACTGTTCTTCCTGTGGTTTCGGCTAGGGTTTGCTTCGTAGGGTTTCATGGCTTCAGAAGACGTCGTTGGGAAGACAAGCGATTCTGCTGTTACGACGATCGTCAATCTCGCCGAAGAGGCGAAGTTAGCGAGAGAAGGAGTTAAGGCGCCTGGTCACGCGATCCTCAGTATCTGCAAGTCTCTCGTTGCCGGTGGAGTCGCCGGGGGAGTGTGAGTTCCATTTTTTTTTTTTCGAATTTTGTTTCCTTGTGAATTTAGTGTTATTTATGCTGTTGATCGGTTTTGTTTTTTGTTGAATCAACGATGCTCGTGTTCATTTCTATCTTTGTTTCTACTTGTGTTGTTTGTTGTTTAAATTCTAATTGAGGGTTCTTATCCTTGATGATTGGTTATCAAATTAGAATCCTTTCTCCTAATTTGTATTTAAACCCTACAAGGGTTTTGCAATTCCCCTCCACATTTTTTTTCATCTGGTGGGTGGTAGGATGATTTTGAGTGGTTGAAGTTTGAACAATCTAGTGGAAACTTAAACCATATTCTTTTGAGAGTCCCCCACTGGGAATTGATCCCAGGACCACTTATTTATGAGGGTCATACCCCTGAGAGACGGGGTATTGTTTGAACAGTCATTTGATTTGGTTTTGATTCCTTATATGCTAGAGAGGAAGATTTGATGGGATGATGCAAGTTCATAATCTTCTTCATCAGTGCCTCTTCCCAATCAATGCAAGTTCATAATGTTCCTTATGTTCTACCGATCAAAAAAATAATGTTCCTTATGTTCTATCGATCTTTGACTGGCAATGGGTATTTCCTTTCAGACTTTCTGATTTTATAGTCAGTTGGATGGTTCCATATATAGATGAAACCTCTTGTGTGGGTTGGAAAATGCTTTTGGCATGGATTTGTTGGTGTGTTTGGAAGAAGGGGAATAGAAGAGTCTTTGACAACATTTGTATGCCCAAATAAAAAATATGGTCTTAAGTATCTTTGTATTTCTCAGACTCTCTCCCCGGTGAACCCTTTGTTTGGCCATTCTTCCCTATTTATATATTGATTCTTTACCATTGAAAAAAATAAAATCTCTTAGAATTCCTGTACAACGGCCAGGATCATTATCTGGTTTGTTTTTGCTCTTCAAATGATATGTAGGAAAATCTGTTTGATACTGCAAGTCTTTGGTATTTAGTTATCTAGATTGCCTAAACTTTGGATATGACAGCCTGGTATGCACACTGGATATTTTATTTACTGCTGATCCAAATTTCTTCTTTATAAAAGTAAGCATGTGCTATTTATAAGTGAAGAAGTTGTACATATTCACCAACCAGTTTCCCATTTCTCTGTGTCGTAGGTTTTCAACATTACTTGCAGTCTTGTTGATGACTCAAACAATTGACTTAAAATCTTAGGTATGTTTAAGGGCCAGTTTTGATTGGGATAAAATCAGATACTGTGGAATGAGATATGCCCGAAAATGATATGGGAAAAATTATCACCGTTTTGGCAAGTTGGCACCACACGATTTTTAGGTTTTTTGGTGATGAATGTACCAAATCCGTATTCCTATATCCGTGATTTTCAAATTTTAGCTGACACAAAATTAAACAATAGTGTTGACTGTGTTTGCGGTACATCCATCCGATTGTGCTTGTGGCATATCCATATTGTCCAATTACTAATAGGAAATGTAGTGAACTATGTCATCAATGACATTTTCTGAGTCATAATGCAGATTTGTTTGAAGGAATGGGAAAAGGAATAAGATCACTTAAAATGATAGGTAACATAAGAGGATCAAACTGTTATGTTGCTCAATTCTGGAAGGAAAACTGGTTTAACCATTTTGGACTAGCAACTGACTTAAATTAACAAGTCTCGAAGAATTATTATATTGAGTTCATCTGGACCATTGATTCAAATCTCCCGAGAAATAACCAATTTCTCCCGAGGAAAACATCTAAAGTTTAAAATTATGTTTTTATCAAAAGAAATATGAAGTTCTATTTTTATCACGTAAATTTCGTGAGATTTAGGCGATATTTTAAATATATTGTGAGAAATACACTGTAGTTGGTTTTATGAATTTTTAACTTGGTGATGTTTATTACTATTTCTATAATTTTAATATATTTCTATAATCATTGTCGAGATTTAGGCGAGAAATACCCCAAAAAAATTCAGATTTTGAAAATCTCTTGAGAAAACGTCGACCGATAAAAACTTGAGAACGAGATTTGTAACATTGATCTGGACTAGCATCTGAACTGAATTAACAAGTCTCAAAGAATTAGTATACTACGTTTATCTTAGAACAAGCTTCTGAATCATCTTGTGATTGAGCATTTTTGTTTTGGAACATTATAGTTCTAGGAATTGGAGGGAAGATTAAAGAAGTACAATCATGGACTCATGGTGACGTTGTTTGCTCACTGGCAGACGAATAAAAGTTATGAGAGAAGGATAGACAGTAATGTAGTTTGATATGGACATAGTAAACCTAAATTCATCCAGGAGCATTAGATGTGCCGTATGTTAGGGCCTTAGGGGCATCATATTTGCTATATGTGCTATTTCATGTTCATTCAAATATGCAAGTTTGTGAGTAAATTATTAGGACCATACAGCAAAATCATTTCTTGCCTAAAAAAAATTGTAGTCCATGCATCCGCCTTAAATTTTTTTTATTCTTTTTTGACATTCTTGCACTGGAAAACTGAATAACCTTATTGAAGTGCTTTTATTTCATTCTTCTAGACTCTTACTATAAGTCATTCTTAATTAATAACCCAAGATTGTGATATTTACTGATGGTGTGAAATATGAATGTTGTACATGGGTTGAATTTTTCTTTTACCTGGTCTTATGTTATGTTTGTTTTACACTGATGACTGAACCTACACTATCTCTGTTGCAGGTCACGCACTGCTGTTGCTCCGTTGGAGCGTTTAAAAATTTTGCTTCAGGTATATTTTTTGACTTCATTTGATTGTTTTCTGCTGTTGAATAGTTCAGATTTTATATTTCGAAACTCTATTATTCCAATCATGCTATTAGACTCTGAAAAAAAAGTAGTGCTGGTGTTGAGGAGGACTTGGATGTTAGTTGCATGTCTGATATCTCTTTGTTGAAATTTAGAGTTTTGAGATTGAATTTCCTCTTAAAATTCTCCACCTGTAAATGCTTTGAATAAGTTCTTTATTTTATTTTTTGAAGAAAAAGTGATTCTATCTTATAAAAGAAACACTGAGTGGCAAATTTCGTTAAAACTCTTATCTATAGAACATGTGTACTTTCCATTTTTTAAGGGTACAAGGCATCATTTATCCTAGGTTGGTTGCTAGTCGGTTAGTGATGTGTGGATCACATGCCACACCGTGCCACACCACCCTGGGGACGAAACATGTGTAATTATCTTCTTTGTGCATCCCGTATCTGATATTGCTTATAGGTTCAATCTTCACAATATTCACATTAATAACAACAAAAAATACAACAGGTACTGATGATATTTTTCGCTGATAATATAAGTTATGTTTATATAAGTAAATATTTAAGCACAAGACAAGCCATAAAGGAGATGATCTAAGTTTCAGACTACAGTTGTAACACACTTCAGTTGTGGATTGAGAAACATCAAATTTTGCTAACCCAATTATTCTGTTAGTTGGGTAGCATTGCTTGCCCCATCGGTAGTGTGTGCTAGTCACCACTCAATTGGTCCGGGTCCATTCCCGAGAGGGTGTGTGTTGTAATCTCCACCTGCCCACTAACTTGGAACAAATAATAACCAACTAACCGGACTGGCGGCCTAACCGCATATCGGTCAGCTAAAAAAAATAAAAGTATTTTGTTAGCTAAAAGTGGTATAGTTAAGGGAATATCAAAGATTGAAATTAAAAACACTTCAGCTGTGGATTGAGCAACTATAAATTTTGCTAACCCAATGAATATCTGTTAGCTAAAAATGGTCTTGTTGAAGGAATATCAAAGATCCTTGAAATTACATTTCCTAGCTTTTTAAGGATGGACTTTTGGTTGTGTGTCGGTTTAAACTAGTCTTTTTTTTCCCAGACAGATTCTTTACGATTGAGACAATGACACAATTGAGACAATGACAAATAAAGCAAAAGGTGGAGTTGTAGTTCAAACAATTTTAACTATTAACAACATTTTTCTCATTAATTTATGAATAACTTGCAAGCAAAACTTCCATTAAATTTATTTGGTATGCTATTACGCACTGTTACAAATCTCCCGAGAAACACCTAATTTCTTGCGAGAAATTCCGAGAAAAACATTAGAAGTTTAAAACTCCATTTTTATCTCACAATTTTAAAAATCTTGCGTGAAATACATTTTTCTCTTTTTAACATGTAAATATCGCGATATTTAACCGAGATTTAGCTGATATTTTTAAAATATTCTGAGAAATACTCAATATTGTTGGCTTTATGAATTTATTAATTGATGATATTTATTACTATTTTCTTTATTTTTAATTTTTTTTAATCATTATTGAGATTTAGGCAAAAAATACCCGGAAAAAATTCCAAATTTGAAAATCTACCGAGAAAACTTCGGTCGATAAAAACCCGAGAACGAGATTTGTAACATTATATTATGCTCCTATTAGCAATATTTTATGAGGGGCTCTTTTGCTTTGAATAATAACTATTGTCTGGATAGAGGTACCGCCAACATAAGATCTATATGTTGTTGACAATTAGGCGGATTTATGGAGGTGAGACATTTGCATCCTCCTCTAAGAGATCTTTTTTTGGCTCACTTTTCCCTCCAAACAGCAGGGTTTATGCATGTCACGTGTGGTGGTAGTATCTAGAATAGAATTATAGCTCCAACCAAATCCCCCCAAAAGACTGAATTTTCTTTGCCATAAAATTTCTGATTTAAACGTGATACAGTAGAAAGAGAATTCAAGGAGTACCCCAGGTCCCCAACACTCAAATAGACTTAAGAGAGGTAAGGATTCACGACAGTGCATTTTACTATCTTTCACCATAGTTTCTGTTATTTTGTTTCTCTTTGTATGGATATAGTGAAAACTGGAAACAGTTCAACTCATAGCACGCAAACCTGAGTTCTGATTAAAAATGTGATACATTAAAGTCATTTATGCACATTCATCTTTGGTTTTGTTTAACTTCATTAATTATTTTTTTGCTGTTTTTCCTTCAAAAACATGATACATTCATTTTTTCTTGCAAAATGCAGGTTCAAAATCCTCATAATATTAAATACAATGGAACAATTCAAGGCTTGAAGTACATATGGAAAACTGAAGGTTTCCGAGGATTGTTCAAAGGCAATGGTACTAATTGTGCTCGTATTGTCCCAAACTCGGCAGTCAAGTTCTTTAGCTATGAGCAAGCATCTAGGTACGGTTCTCCTCTCCCAAATTTTAGTTTTGCATTGATAAGTATTGGATTTCAATGTTCTATTGTATTTTAATGTTGGCCCTATACCACATATGAATGTTGCATACAACTCTTGTTGCGTATCATTTTGGTGCTGAGTGTTTTTACCTTTTACGTGAAATGTCATGTATATGTGAAATAGTGGTAATGCTTCTAATATCTAGATTGCATCAATCCATCAAAGAGGAGAAATGGTTGCTTTGGTCAAGTCAGCTGCTTTACATTTGAAAATATGTAACCTGAAAAAAGAACTTGAAAGTCAAAACAATGAGAACAAAATGGAACAAAACCATAAAGAAAGTGAAATTCTAAGCCACAGTCAAATATATGTAGCGGCAGTTTGACATATTCATCAATATGGTAATGGTATGTGTCTTACCCAAAAAAGCTGTCTTAGTTTCTCTGCCTGGATTGAGTGGCCAAGAAGCAAGCTGTTTAAATTTCATTTTTTGACATCAATCTTGATCCTGGTTGGAAAAAAAAATGAGATCCCAAAATTTCATATTTTTTTATTGGTAATCAGAATTTCATTAAAAGAAATGAGGATACAAAAAGAAGACTAGCACTGATTCACAAATAGCGAACTGAAAGATTAAAAGAAAAAAAAATCAACACTTAAAAAAAGTAAAAAACAAGCAAACATCAAAAGAAATGAGGATACAAAAAGAAGAATAGCACTGATTCACAAATAGCGAACCGAAAGATTAAAAGAAATAAAACATCAACACACTAAAAAAAGTAAAAAACAAACAAACATCAACACACTAAACTGAACGCCCTAAGCCATATGCCAAATTCGCCAATGATCAGTCCTCTCACCCAAAAGCTGTACACCAATACTCTTCTAGTACACAATATTATTTTATTTTACTTTCTACATTTTTTTTTAATGTATGCACTCATGGTAGCATTCATCTATTAAATTTCTTATTTTCCTTTTGCTCACTGTTCCTTGATATTAACAACAGGGGTATTTTATTGCTTTATCGGCAGCAGCCAGGCAATGGTATGACCATTCTTATTTTCTTTTTATCACATTAAACTGTTAGCATAGGCAAAATATTCTTGAAATTCTCAATTTTTTGGTAAATTTCACATTTTATTCTCACTTGTGGTGCACTTTTACTAGTTCATGATTATTTTGATTTTTGATATGGTGAATATGGGAAGATTTTATGCCTAGTTTTAAAGAATAGTTACTCGGGGATTGGTATTTATGTAGGAGGTATGTGGGTTGGCAGTGTGTGCATGTGGTCGGTTAAGAATCCAAAAGTATATGAATAATACATGATTAAATCTTATTTTCATTGCTTGATAGTTTCACAGACAAGATAAAGAAAAAGACTTGCTTGAAAGTTCTCCAGTGTCTAATGAGTGTTGCATGCAATGACATCTGAACTACTGTCTTATTAGGCCTGGTCCTAAGATTGATTTCTACCAAGTATTTTTATTTTTAATCTGTAACAAGAGAATTATATAGATAAGGATCAAGAAACAAAATGCAAAGGCAATAGGAAAATATGGTGGTCGGTCTAACCTGAGAGAGCAAAAAAGGAATTAAAAAACAAAGAAAAAATAGGCATGAAAAAAAATACAGGGTAGAAAAGGAGAATTAAGCACAACGGAAAAAAAATACCAGTTACATGGGGGTCACAACATGAAAAAGAATATCTGTAGAACTGCCCTTTCTCATCAATAGGTCAGCCACCGCCCGCCTGATTCACTGACCTAAGGATCCATGAGAACGGGATGTTCCTATGGATGATGATGCTGCAAATCTCTCTAATAGTGTGTGCAATTTCTACCAAGTACCAAGTATTATCAGTGTCTCACTTATGCCAAGACTGATATGGAATGAAAACTCTCAACTTCTCATCAATAACACTATGTTGCTTACTTGTACTTGCATGATTGATAGCAGTGATTGTTAATATCTTTTCATGGATTGAATATGTTTGTCCATTGTCACAACTGTGAAATAAGCTCTCCAAGAGCATTTTGTTTGACTTAAGAGTGTCGACTTTAATGTTTTTGCTATTGTCCAGTTAGTTATATATATTTTGCTTGAATGCAAGCTTTTGGTTAATCCAGATATGTCAACTGTTCCTTCTATGCAAATATCTCATTCCATGCAAGTAGGATCATTTTCTGTCTCGCCTTTAATTACTTGGCCTGTAAGATGGTATTCTGTTGCAATGCTGAAGGTAGACGGGTTCGAAGATTGTGAACCTACCAAAATAGAAACTAATTTTATTCTTTCTAGTAATGCAGAGTTAGAAATTTTCTTCTGTTTCTAATTGATTGGCTAACATATTTACATGGGTTCATACACCCATATGTGTATGTTAGTACAGGATGTTTTTGTGCTCATTACTGGATTTCAACAAAGTCTCTACAGTGATTCGGATGTGTGAACCTGATTATTCAAGTCATCTTTTACAAATAATGAATTTGAATATAATATATATATATATATATATATATATATATCCGTGCCTCGAATTTGTATGCGGAACAGGCAATCAATACTGGAATGGTTGTCCATCCACCGAACGGAAGCGGAATTGGGAACTTTGATCTCATAGAGTGTAGAGTGGTATCTTTTTGTTTTTTTTAATATTTTGTGGTATTGTATGCATTGGTGGGGTTCTTAATATCTAGCCATCTAGGTTGTAGTTCTTGAGTTTACTTCTTAGTAACCTCTCACCTATGTTCATCAACACCTATGTATGTGCTCTTTTATGATATATTATCTTTTGATTACCGATAAAAAAAAAATGGATTGCCCTAATGCTAAAGGAGAAGGATGAAGGCCGCTAGGGAGAGGGAGTAGGTGCGCTAGCCCGTTTAAGTAAAGTGGTTTTTGGATTGCTCAATTTCTTCCTCATATATTAAAACCTTAAGGAGAGAAGGCAGAAAATTCCAAATGGGCACCTTCACAAGGAACACACATATCCTTGATTGCTTTTATAATATATATATATATATATATATATTAATTACTTGAGATTCAGATGGAGTTGGTACTGGAGGCGGATGAGATGTATTATCTTAGTTATTTTCGTTGTTATCTCTTGCAGAAGATGCACAACTCACTCCTCTTTTACGCCTTGGAGCTGGAGCATGTGCTGGAATCATTGCCATGTCAGCAACTTACCCGATGGACATGGTACGAGGCAGGCTTACTGTTCAGGTATTGTCCTGAATCTTCTTTAGGGAACTTATTTCTGTGGTTGTATCCTGCATTTGCTCTGTGCAGATTGCAGGGCTGTTAATAGTATCTTTTTTAATTGTAATAATGTCTGTCTTTCCTTTCTGTCTTAATTTTGTAGACAGAGAAGTCTCCTTACCAATACAGAGGAATGGTCCATGCTCTGTCTACTGTCCTACGTGAAGAAGGCCCGCGGGCTTTATACAAAGGCTGGCTCCCTTCTGTCATTGGAGTTGTAAGTGTAATTTCTATATTTATTGAAGTAGTTACCTTATTCACATATGTTGACGTTTGAAACCCTAAAAGAATCCCTTGCCCATAAAAGGGCCTCGAATTTTGCTAAGGATTTGAATTATTTGATACCGACCCGAGAGAATTATTTCATTATCGAATCTGCTATAGAAAGGCTTCTTAAGAGTTAAGGGTAGTAAATTCCTGCCTTCTTAGGCTAAAATTAGTAATTTATTGTATGATTTCATATTAAGAATCTTAAGGTCTTAATTATAATAGCTAAGATACTTAGATCACCATTAAATAGTAAAATCTGTTGTAGTTCTTTTTTGAGTAACTGAATCGTTTGTGAGAGAGAGAGAGAGAGAGAGCTCATTAGGAGGAAGTGATCCTAGTTTTGAGGAGGGAGGGTATGAGGTGACATATGCATCAGTCAAGAGTGGTCTTGGGATTGATTCCCAGAGCTAGGGTACAACCCTTACTATATGCCCCTCATTAGGAGGATGCAAGGTTTTAAAATTTGAATTCGCAGGTCTGGGAAAACGAAATATCAACAAATTATAGAAATTTCATACTGAATTATGGGATTTTACCCATTGATAATTCGCAAAAGTCAAAAAATTAAGAAAAAAATTAGGAAACACGGAAAACTATAGGAATTGGTAGAACAAACATAAATTCATACTAATAGATCAAAAACTACTAAAACACAACAAAGAACATAAGAGATGCATTTTTTATGAAAGGGAAGACACGTGTGAACAGGAGGTGGAGTATTTTATACGTGAATGTAACATATATAAATTTGTTCACAATAATCAAAGTAAAGAAATATAAATTCAAATGGATGCTAACGGACTCAACACTCAACTAGCATAAGTACATGGGTGATAGGGCTATACCTAAAAAAATTTGCATCAATACCACATCGAGTTGCGAGGAGGCTCGAAGTCATCTCTGTCCTGATCATGACAACGATAGTATTGGTTCTGGAGGTAGTCACAATACTGGACCCAACTCATGAGATGATGGCACATGGATGTATATTCCCGATTTCCGAACATACTGCTTGCACTCATCCTCTCCAACATGCACTAGCACTCCTATCCAGAAGTGGATCAAATCCCTGAGGACCATATCCATTTTCTTGCCCATGACCATGTGGATAGGCATATTTCTGATTAAAGTAGTAATTAAGATCATAGTTCGAAAACTCATTCGAGTTACTCGACTCGACTGAATTTCGAGTCGAGTCGCCTCAAAACTCGAAGGAGACACTATTTGTCGAGTTACTCGGTCGAGTCGAGCTAAATTTTTTGACGCGCTAGACTAGGTCGAGTTACAGAAGGGTATTTTTATCATTTTTTAAAACCTAAACTCGAACGTCACACTATTTTTGCATCACATTTTATTTGGGTCTACAAAGACAACCTACTGTGGGTTTTGTTAAACCTAATTTTTAGGTTTAAGGTTGTAAAACTAACGTACTTCAAATTCTTTTAACCCAGGTTTTCAAGTTATTACATATATATTTTGAGTTGGATCGAGTCGAGTTTTTTTCCGAGTTACTCTACCCAGCTAACTTTCGAGTCGAGTTTTCGGGTTTTTGAACCATGATTAAGAATAATAAAATAAAATAATTACATGTTTTAATTTAAATGTTTGTAGATTTTGTATTAAATATTAATTTCTAGATGATTAATACTAATTTATAAGTAATTATCTTAATTTTCAAATATACTATAAAACAAACTAATACAAAATTATTTAAATTTTTTAGAAAATGATCTGTCAAACGATAGACCACCTTAACATACATAACATTACTAAAATTACGCCTAATGTAAACTACTAATCATAATCTTGACAGAATCCGTGTGTCATTCTTCACCTCCTTTGGGTTGATTTTTGCCCAAGAGACTCAAATCTAGTGAGATTGGAAAAGCAATCGACATCTCAAGCAATAACATAAAATTCCAAAGTGAAGTACTGAACTATCGAAGTTTCAAAAGTTCGTAGAAATTTTGACAAGTTTATAATTAAAGTTAATTTACTGATAAAAAGAATTATAATTAAAGTTAAGTCAAATTCTCTTGATATTTATGTGAATTTTGCATAATTTGAGAATTAATTGTAAATTATTCCAAATAATTGATGAAATTCTATGTAATTTTTCTAAATACCCCTTTTAGAAACTTCACTGACTTGCGAATTACCAATAATTCAGTCGAATTATTGATAATTCGCATGAGGTTTCAAAATCTGGAAGGAGTTGGTCTTGGGATCGATTCCCTATGAGGGGAACTCCAAATGGATTGGAGGCGATATACACATGGTTAGGCTCCAACTCTTACGGTATGCTCCTCATTAGGAGGAGGTGGTCTTGGGATCAATTCCCTGAGGCGAACTCCTAATGGATTGGTACAATTTCCCCTTCGTTGTGTGACACGTACAAAAACATGTCATTAATTCAGACTACAATTTTTAAGACACCACTTGGATTGTACAAGCATGAAATTCACATCTCGTATCTACTTGGCCATCCCAACTTTCTAAATGAATGACTTTCTACAACATTTATTCTGGACATTGCCTGAGTATTTATCTTTAACCGTCCAGATGGAGACTCTTGATCTGGATTGTTCAAAAGGAATTGTGGTCTTTGGTTAACCAAAGGATGAATCTAGGATTCTGCAGATCTGGATCAATAAGCACATTACGTGTATGGCACTCTTTGACCGTTGAAACTAAATGTCATAGAGCAGATGGTCAGAATCATCACAAATAAGGTAGTTTTAAATATAACATATTTAGTTATAGATTACCCATAAAAAAATATTAGTTATAGATTTTGAATTGTGTAGTGTTCTACAGTGATTTATACCTTTTTATTTAATTTTTTGCTGTTTGCCATCACTCATTGCACTCATTTTTATATTAAAATTTAAATACCCTGAATCTTATATTGCTTGCTGACACCTCGTACGTGTACCTGTATCAGTGCAACTTAGTTGATGACTTCTAATTATAAGCACTTAACCACATGTGTATCCATTAACTACTCGCTTGCTGCATAGAAGTTATAAATTATTAATCATCTTTCAACTAAAAAAGAGAGTAAAATATGTATTACTCTCAAGTCTCAAGTACATCACGTGTATAGGTCTAGAGTCTAGACCTCTGCTTTGGTTGTGAGCTCCATATCCGGTGGGTTGGCAAAACTTGAATGTCAGTTGTTTCTGTTATACAGCATGATCAGATATGCATTAAGCCCTTATGTCTAATCGACACAGTTTGTGGGAATCAGATGCAGAAACGCTCTCACAAGAAACAAACTTTCCTGCATGGAGTCTTAAGAGTTTTCATTATCTTTTGAACCCCCTCCACTTACAGGGTGACTATTTTCTTTGCATGGTTTGCAAAGACAGTAATCTTTTGATCTCCATGGATTATTCAGTTTTTTTTTGGTTCATATATGGCTACAACCATTTTACTGCTAATATTATTGCTGTGGAC
Source organism: Tetracentron sinense (assembly GCA_015143295.1). Lineage (NCBI taxonomy): Eukaryota > Viridiplantae > Streptophyta > Magnoliopsida > Trochodendrales > Trochodendraceae > Tetracentron > Tetracentron sinense. The sequence continues at coordinate 1,756,634 of CM026551.1, forward strand.
ATTTATATTCACTTTGTTTTTGTATTATTAGGTTTCTTTATTCAGACTCTTTAGCAGTCTTGAAACTCGTATTCAAAGCATATAAAGTTTATTTTCTATCTCTCGGCCAAAACCCTGAGTATTTATATACTTGAAAGTCAAGAATCATGATAAACAAATGGTCTTCTCTAGTTCTTTCAAGCTGCAATTGTTGAATTAGGCAATTAACTCAATCCAAATGCACTTACTATTTTTTCCTCATGCAAACCAATTGTTGAGACTCCCTACACTGAGCTAATAGTCCCTTCTTTTTTCCCATACAAACCAATTGTTGAGACTCTCTACACTGAGCTAATAGTCCCTTCTTTCTTCCTCATACAAACCAATTGTGAGACTCTCTACACTGAGCTAATAACCTAATAGTCCCTGATAAACACAACCTTCGTATTTGCACTGGTCATTGCACTCAAGATGAGGAAAAAAGGAAAGGGGGATAATAGAACAGAAAAAGGAGAAAAAGAAAATAGAACAGAAAAAGGAGGGTGCACTGTATGGCTTAAATATGAAAAAAAGAAAAGTATAGAAATGGAATATGGTTAGGGATGACTGAGGAGAAAAGGATAGAAAGGTGATATGGTTAGGTGTTATGTGTGTCCTAGTCGTTTTCTCCTGTAACTGTCAGTGAGTTGTATGTTCTGGCTGCAACAGAGAGAAGGGAAGAAAAAATTTTGAGACTTGAATTTGGCATCTCTTCCAGTTGTTGAGCGATAACTGGAAAAAATGAAAATCAAGGACCATTTGTTGGGGATTAGGGCCCAGGGATGCACTCATAGCTTCCCCTTGTCAGTTGTCCATCTCTGGGGGAAAAAAAGAGGAAATAATTGCACTTATTTCCATAATAATTTTGTTATTTATGTGTCATTATTTCTTTGTACAATTAAGCTCCTTTACTAGATTCAATCTGTAATCAGGAACAAGAAGTTATATCCCTGTCTATGTAGAGCTTATAAGGTTTTTGTGTGTTTGCAGGTCCCATACGTGGGTCTCAACTTTGCCGTGTATGAATCTCTTAAGGATTGGTTAATCAAAAGTAGACCATTTGGACTAGTTGAAGACTCTGAACTGAGCGTGACAACAAGGCTAGCATGTGGCGCTGCTGCAGGAACTGTTGGCCAGACAGTCGCTTACCCTCTTGATGTCATTCGCCGAAGAATGCAGATGGTGGGCTGGAAAGATGCTGCTTCCATTGTCACCGGTGATGGGAGGAGCAAGGCGCAACTTGAGTATAGTGGTATGGTTGATGCATTCAGGAAAACAGTTCGGCATGAGGGCTTTGGAGCATTGTACAAGGGTTTGGTCCCCAATTCAGTGAAGGTCAGTGTCATATTATACTCAGCAATCTGTTTAAAAGAAAATTTTCATGGTATCCTTGTTTCTATCATGGTTGGCACTTTTCTTTAAGAGAAGAATATATTGGTCAGGACAGACAGATGGCAAAAGTCCAGGTCATACGTGTGGTGTACATGCCATGCACTTGCAGCATGAGTTGGGACTCTTGACCTGCCCTTTCATTGGGTCTCTACTAGTTATCATAACCATTTGGTCTATACGACATTCATAAAGACATGGTATCTAGAGTGGAAGTCATTCTATAGATCAAAGGGTATCATTCATGCACTGGCTTAATGTCTAGGATATCTCCTTGGAGATCTTTGTGCATGTGGACCTGTTTGCGACATTGCTCATTCCAATTAACTTGTAAATTCAATTTAATCGAAACTAAGAATTTATCAACACAAATAAGTCTAATAGAGCATAAGTTACCAAACCAACTGTTTTTAGAGGTGTGCTTGGAGGTTGGCTGCCTTTTTTTCCCCCTGGATAAATTATTTAGAGCCCCCCCTTTTTTTTACACCCTCGTAATTGGCAAGTTTAGTTCATATCCAATTGCCAGGTATACATTTCCTTTCTTTTCTCAAGATGCATGTGAGTAGATTTTTGCTAACATAGGAAAATAGAAATTATTTGAAGACAATCTAACGTCTCTGCCATTCTGTTCAGGTGGTCCCATCCATCGCGATTGCATTTGTGACCTATGAGATGGTGAAGGATGTTCTTGGTGTCGAGATGAGAATATCGGACTGAAGTGAGGGGAACTCCATGATATTTATTGAATTATCGCGCTATTTTTGTAGACTAAAGGGAAGAGAGAAGGTAGTTGGGGAGAAATATTATTTCCAGAGAAACAGGAAAGTTAGAATCCCGTTTAGCCCATGTTGATATTTTCCATCCCCTTTCCTTATCTCTGTCTGAACATGCCGTAGTTTTCAGTTGCTCATTCGTATGTTGTGTTAATAAGGGGTAGTAAGGATCTACGCAACAGATGCCTTTGCTTAGCATTCGGATAAATTTAAGGAAACGTTTCCTGAGTCTTATCCATGGTGACTGGTTATAACTTTGAATGGCTTTTTTTTAATCAGGTATTATGTCCATTGCTATTTTACACGTGGTATGTTGTCTCTGAGAAATAATATATGTTATAAATAACAAAAACATGTGTATTTTGATGTGTTGTTCCTCGATTTCTCTACCTGAGGTTGGCTTCACAATCTTGTTCTGCCATTCTACTTTTTCTGTTATATCTTCTAGAGGGTGAAACTTCAATTCTTCTCCTACCACTTTCATCTATGTTCTTTTTTTATTGTCTTATCGTCCTTTTTAAGCTCTCAATATGTACAAGAGTACTCTTTCTCGCCAGTTGCACATAACTAAATCATCTCAGCATATCTTCCTTGCGATCATTTCATTTTTTTTTTACCCTAGTCTTGACACACATTCATCTAACATCCTATCTCAGGATTCCAGTTCAATTACTTAGAAGAACTGAGAGATTTATAAAGATGATGCTCATATAATTAGAATTATGTGGCTAAAAAGGTGCTTTTCAAAGTGGACAATGCATTCTTATCAAACTAAAAAAACAGTTAATAAGACAAGAATAGGACTGGCTGTGTTTTATGTATCAGACAGATTGTTGGGTGACCAAAAAGCAACATATTGATACTTAGAGTGTAGGCCAGATGATAATGTCAGATGGCTGGTTGGAAAGACTAGAAAAGAAAAGTAAAAATGAGTGCATTTAAGAAAATCTTGGATTAGCCTCCAATAGAGGAAGGAAGTCAGATTGAAATGGTTTGAAGGCATTCAACAAGGATTAATAGTGGCACTGGTGAGAGTGAGTGGTGAGAGTGAGTGAGTTAGTGCAAGTTGAAGGGTTAAAATAAGCAAAGGGAAACCCAAAGCATAAACAAATGGAAAGTCAAAGCGGACAGGGTGGAGAGCAATGAAGGATTTGATAGAACACTTTTACCTAGGCTATGGTTTTTGATATAATGGAGTGGTGAGCCAAGGTTCATATTGCCACCTTTAATGATCATACATCATGTGCATTTTTTTTAGTAGAGGTATCTCCTTGGTGGGAGCCAATGATAGGCTCATCCCTCACTTGGCACTTCATATTTTCTGTCTGCAAAGACGGAGTAGTATTGTTGCAGTAATCCAGCACCATGTATTCACTTCTTAGCAATGAAACTTTCCTTTCCCATTGCCTTAGAATGAATTCAGTTTCCTCCTTTTCTGGGTGAAACTCAAATCACTTGGAAATAAATATTTGAAGTAACTGACACTGAAACATAGTAGACTTGAGATAAAATCTTTTAAGGGCCCAGAAGAGAGGTTTAAAGTTGTGGAAACTTGTGCATTGTAGGGAGTGCGAGCAGACTCGCCCTTGTATGGGAAAAATGTGTGTGGAGCCTACAAAGAAGCTGTCATTTACACCCACTTTTTTTCATATAAGGGGTGAGACCACTTGCCAAAGAGTTGGCCTAGCATTTCTCTTGAAGAAACTCATAAGCTTTTTCCGGATGCAATTTAGTCACAAGAGACCTCAGAAAATAAAATTCCTTGGGCTCTTCTATTGATAGAAAACTGTGGTTGTATAACACAACTTCAACTAGTAATACGGGTATCAGCAGACAAGCATAACAATTAGGCTAGCCCCATACACACCTAGTCAAAAATTTTCCACAGAGGCACGGTGGGTGCAACACGTGGTGTTGCTACCCTATAGCAGGGACATGGTTTGACACTTGTTGCCACCACCTTGCGTCTTTGGAAGACTGCGACTGGGGCTAGCATTTTTGTAAAAATTACACTGTCAATACCTAAACTCAAAACTACAACAAAGTAATGGAGGAAAAAGTGAAGCTTTCATCTGTGGGTTTGTTCTGGCAAACCACATTGTGTATCTCCCTGCAACCTGATGTGTATGTATCATGACCTACACTATTTCGGAATCTGCGGCGTGCCCTGCTGTTCTTCTTCTGCTTCGGCTCATTGCCATTGGTAGCAGGCTCTCAGAAGTCATCCTCAAACTGCGTCCGCATGGGGTCAACTGTGAGGGTCCTATTTTTCGTCCTTTTGGCGTCCCTGTGAAACCAAATCGCATTAGAATGGTGTTACTACTCATGATGATTGCCATTTCTCCTTGTAGACATGCCATATCTCATCAAATATTTCAAGAAATACTTTGAATCCTACAATGTTAGATCTAGAATATGAAGAATGAAGAACTGAGACAGTTCATCTATAGTATTGGTGAAGAACAATATGAAGTTCTTCACCTGTTATATTATCATAAACTTAAATCTGTCATAGTTACAGATATAATTCTAATAATACACACTAAGCTTTAGGGAGAATGAGTGCAGAAGTGGATGAAAATGAAGGTTAGTAATAGAAATAACCTGGTTGTTTGTTGGTCTTCACATCTGTAGATTTCTTTATCCATGAAATTCTTTTATTTGTGGTCTCTGAACTGACTAAAGACTTCCTTTCTGTTACTGCTGGTAATGGATCTTCCACTATGACCCCATTCTCTTCCCCACAAAATGAAGCTCCATCGCTCCCTGATTCGGAACTCTTATCTTTAAGGTTCACACTTTTCTTCTCTTTCTCCACAACTCTATAAGCAAACATTTGAAATGGGATTTGTGATACTGCTGCTTGATCAGGACTCTCCCACGCCAGAAACTTTTTTGAAAGCCCCACCTCTATATCACAGTAATCTACCAGTGGCAGAGGCGGGTCCGGCTGGCCGTGATCCGGGTTCATTATTAAGAACCGCTTGATGTAGCGGAGGATCCTACATATGGATGAGAAATTCGGGCGGTAAATCGGGTCGGTCTGCCAACATCTTTTGGTCAAGTTTGTCAGATATTTTGGTGAAGAGAATGGGAAGAGTGGCCTCTCCCCTGCTCTTATGTTTCGGCTCATCTTGTCTCCTTGGAGATGGCCATCCTCGAACGGGACTTTCCCTGTCAGAAGCTCGAAGCAAATCATCCCAAAGCTATAGACGTCAGCCTTCTCTGTGTACTTGGAACTACAGGTACCACCTCGCTGTTCTTGCTCTGCTAGAACTTCTGGTGCATACCAGATAAATGGGAGGGTCTCATTTTGGTTTGAAGAGATTCGCGACGTGAATTTCTTAGTGGAAGATAGGCCGAAACCTGAGACTTTTGCATTCAAGTATCCTTCCAAGGAGGAACTCCTTGTTCTGACAAGGATGTTAGAAGGATTTAAATCTCCATGGAAAATCTTGCGAGAATGTAGATACTCCATCCCTCTAGCAATTTGGAGCATGAGATCTACAGCAACTGGTAGAGAAAATGGGATTCGCCTCCTCGAAGAACAAATTTCTTTGATGTAGCTACTGAGATCCTTGTTCATCAGCTCCATGACTAGAAAACACTCTTTCTTTCCCTCGTCAGAGAATCCGCAGAGGAAATGCATTATGTTAGGATGGGCAAGAGACGAGAGATGAGATATCTCAAGAACTAGAGGTTCAATTTCCCCGAAGAAGTGTCTTAAAGCGAAACTTTCGCCCAACCATTGGATCTCCTTATATTGGTTTCCACTCCCTAACCGCCGCCTCACCTGGTAATCCTTCGAACCTACTAAGATCGAACTCGGGAAGAGCTTCCCATTCAAAGGCTCCAGATCATCTAGGTTCTTGAACAGGAGATCCATGAGCCGCTGCTGATGCTTTGTTAGAGCCACTGATCCTGAACCTCTCTTCTCCTTGATTGTTTCAAGAAGAATCCATCTATCTTCCTTCCAAACTGAATCCATTCGATTGCAGATTTCTTGAGAAACTAGGTACTGTTTCCCAAATCTCCACTGGAAAATTTGTGGATCCATCCAGTCCTTTTCATACTTCTTTGTGAGTATAATTCTCTTCTTTTGCATCAAATCCTGGTCACACCCGGAGATATCTCCAGCCATTTCGATGGCCTCGATGATGACCGGAATGCAGAAAAGCAAGTTGTGGATATGGAATTCCACACAATCCATGTTCTGATAGAGGGAAATTGCCTTAGCCCACCAATCTTTGATCTCTAAACATTGTTTAATATAGAGTTCCCCTTCTTTGAAGATCCCGTGAAGCTCTTTCAATGGCTGTTCAAGAGCCTTCCATCTTGTGTTCTTCTCTTCATATCTCAGGTTCTGCCTGATCTCCTCGGCAATCTCATCGAAGGCCAAAGTGAAGATATCAAGCAGCAAACAACACTGCCGCTTATTGATTTGGATATCTGCTCGAAACACCATTAGAGCCTTCAAGCTTCCCAAAACCTCCCCAATCTGCCGAAATTGCTCCATGCCAGGCTTGAGACCCAACTCGAAATCTACCGAAATTTAAACAACTAGTCGTACCGGAGAAAAGAGAATAGCAACAAACAGATACCGATGAATAGAGAAAAGGTTTAAATTTAATTAACAAAGAAGATATCTCAGACCAGAGGAATAAACGAAAATAAGAACAAACAGATTCTTCCAAGATCACAGGGAGATCAGCTTATATGAGACGTGCTGCGAAATTCCTCATTCCATGACCTGATAACAGAAAACCAGCAAAAGGGTATCGAAAAAAACACTGATTGCGAACCCAGAAGAAATTCGATGTAATTCAATTTGATCTAACAGATATTCCACCAAGAACAGAAATGCGACCAAAACAGCGCCAAACCGGCACATTAAGGAATCAAATCAAATCATCTCTCAGAATACCTGAATCGATCAAAAGAAAGACGCGAATTTGACCTCTGGGTGATTCGAAACCGAACAAAAAGTGTATTTCGGAGGAGAATTTTTGTCTCCGTTCCTTCCTTTTTGGGGAAACCGATCTGGGGATATCGACCCAACACTTGTCGGATTGTTCCAATTGGAGTCATGAGACTCATGACAATTGAAGAGCTCCGTTTTCTTCCCGCCAGTTTCGACTTTTTTATATTAAATTCGAGGGTGCCAGTAACGCTAACCGCTCCAACTACACTACGCGTTTGATCGTCCGAAACGTCTTTCATTTTTGACGATATTTTTTATTTATCGCTAAAAGAACATCTCAGCCCCGTTTGGTTGCACTTCCGTTTTCTGTTTCCCTTTTTCTTTTAAACAAAAATTTAGAAACTTTTACGCACATATTTGGTAATTCTGGAATCCGACTCCAAAGGATTGTAGAACTCATCCTCGGCGATTTAACCCCGCAGCTCTCTACGAGATATGTCAATTCCTTGGACCACAATGCTGCCCAAATTGCCCTCAATGAGAGCTTATCCAGCCCATGGCCTTCTCTATTCAAGACCTTCTTTCGGCCCTATTATGCGCTTCTTTCTTTTTTCAAATAAAATGAGAAATGAATAAAATTAAATCTTATTAAAGGGAGATCTATATCTTTTGGGCTCATTCGAGAAAGTCCCACACCTCCCAAATCTCTCTTTCCAAAGAAATTCATCTTCGTGCATTTATTATCAAAATAAAATACTACAATTCTTAAATAGACATAGAAATAAATTTTAAAACCATCCACTACAATAAATAACTCCTAATAACTACCCATATACAACACCCACTAAACCCACTAGATAAGTATATAACAGGCCCATTCCAACAGGCCCCCTTTGAGCTCTGTAATCGATCTGTCTTGAATAGAATTGCCTCTTTATAAAAAATAAAAATAAAAACACGCTTCTGCTTTCTATTTTTAAAAATTAGTAACAAAATTTTTGGCAATTAAAGTAAGAGAAAATTTATGTTTCCAACACATTTCTGCTTTCAGTTTTTAAAAATTAGTAACAATTTTTTTGAAAATCAAGAAAAAAGAAAAATTATATTTGCAAACATGGACTACCCTGTAAGCAAAATCACAATCCTTCAAAATATGGGTCACTATTTCTCATTTTATCCACAAAATTCACAACAACTATCAGAGCAGACAGTCTTTTTTTGTCAAGTTAGCTCTAACTGGGAGGATATTATACACTACTTTCCATACAAAAATGTTAACCTTTTGTGGTATCTTCAATCTCCATATCAATGACCATATATTTTTTTTTAATCCACTACATTTCATTTGCTTGAGTTCAGTGAAGATGAGGAAGCTACGTTTCATTCTTGCAACTCTAGAGCAATATAGAACATGCTCTTGACTGAAAAAATATCCATTTGATGTGAAATGCCAAATAAGTTTATCATTTAGAAGACAGAAACTGAGAGGAATCTGACATATCATTGATGTTTCATATGACCAAAAGAGTTGATTAATCTTTTGTTCATCCCACTAGCACTATGTTCATCGGTGGATGCTACTGTGAAAGAATGCCTTAGTTAAAACTTGTTTTTTATGACCGATTTAATCGAGGGAGAAACTTATATGTAAACTGTACATATAGTAACAGTATGTATGTTTGGAGAGATCATATCATAGCCAATTACAACTAAATTCAAGATAATTCAATTGCATGCGTACGTTTTAGTGGTGGATTGGATGAGCAAAAAACAAGTGGAAATTTTAAAATTTTCTCTTCCAATACACATGTGACACATATGCAATTGAATTCTCTTGAATTCAATTGCAATTGGCCATGATCTGATCATAGCTATCCAATGATTCAATCTCGCTTGGATTACAATTGGCTATGAGCTAGCCCTACTCTTAGGCATTCTTTACTCTAACCCAAAAACTAACACTTTTCCTTGTTTCAAGTCATAAACCATTATTTGTCCTTGTTTTAAGAGATGTTGGTTTTTTTTGGTGAAAGTAGAGAATGCCTTAAATTAGGGCTAGCAGGGGTGTTAATAGGTTGGCCCGACCCGTTTATTAATTGGGCCAAGTCTGGCTAGGGTCAGGCCAGCCGAAACCTGGCTCATTTACATCCTAGTAATCCTTAGACTTAACCAAAAATTAATACCTGTGTAAAGATCCGTGTTTGTTTTTGCCTAAAAGCAATGTTTCGTTTTTGGTTGATAGTAGGTAATAATGGAGAGTAGGATTAGCACGACTCCTGTTCCACCAATCAGAAGGTGTAGATTAATGACTAACGAGGGCTCAAAATTGTCTGGCAATGCCATAAATTTGTTTCTAGCTCCACAAATCAGTGGACATGTGGCGCTAAAATGGGGAGAGATTCAAGTGGGGAGAAGTCAAAATCATGGGGAGAAAATGAAATGACTTCTCCCCTTTTAGTGCCACTCCATTTATTTGTGGAATGCCAAGGAAAAAAATTATGCCATCGCCAAAGACAACCCTGAGCTGCTACAATCCCCTTCCATCCAGTGATGGGTGGAAGCTAACTTAGTGCTACATGGCAAGTGTCGGATGGTCTTTGTATGTACACTTTAGGCATACCTGGGATATCTCATGGTGAGTATTTAAGAGAGGGGGGGGGGGGGGGGGGGGCATGGACCAATGAAGTCTAGCCTTAGGTTCGCAAATGGATTTTGCAGGTACGTTAACTATTTTCCATACTTAAAAGGGTTGCAAATTGAATTAGGCAAGGGGTGGAACGCCTGGGTCTGACCAATTATTGCTCAAACCCTATTTATAAAATTTCTAGCCATAGCTTCAGGTGAATGCTCTTAATACTCACTTTTCTATGTACCATCTGTAATTGATTTTTTAAATATAATTATAGTACTTCAAAGTGTATTTTTTTTATATCAATTTAAACTTTAGTTCATTTGTAGTGTTATTTTTTTAAAGCTTTGGATATCATTTACCTCTGTTAGCCGGTTAATTGTTAGTTTGGGGATTGGAGCTCTTGCGGACTAATCATCCGGGGGAATTGGATCCCAGACCTCCCTCAATAGAGAGGCCATACCCCACCACTAGCGCAATAGGCGGGGGTGTATTTTTAGTGTTACTTGAAAGTTTTATTTTTAAACTATGAATGACCTTAAATGATTATAGAAATTTGTTTCTCATATTAATTATTATGTTATTTTGTTTGATGTATTTTCAAGATTTAAAATATTATAAAACTATTATCTCGTGTTTCAATATTTAGGGGCGATTTGATGTAGTCCAGTGTTACTTAGATTTAGTTTTTTCTTTCTTATTTCTAATATGATATTGTGGTGGACAGTTGTGGGTGGATTTTTAATATTTTCGTTATGTCATTCCATTTTTTTAAAATTTTATTTTCAGTCTTGTGCTTACTATTATTTTTTAGGGTAGTGATTAGCCCACCCCACATTTGACTATGTGATCAAATGTTGTGTCCACATATCTCTTTTGGTTAAGCTTAAGAAATAAGGTGTCAGTTAGTTTAGTTGGTAAAGTTTCTTGGTGTCGTATTAGAAATTTGGGATTGAATCCCACCTACATCAGAGTTGTGGGATTTATGGAAGGAGCAGGGGTACCCCTCATTGTGTAGCCGTATGTCCATATGGATGAACTAAAAAAAAAAGACATCTTAAATAAAAAAGCTTAAGAAAATTAAGATAAATAATTACATATATATTAAAAACCAAAATTAGATTGTTTAACCTTAGGAAGCGTGAATATTAACCCCAATTGGTGAGTGTTAAAAAGGAGATGTGAACACCCCATTTTTACACCTTTAAAACCCACCATATTTTATTATTTTATATTATCCAGTTGGTTTAATTTTAATCTTAACTTTTTAAATTTTATTTTGTGAGTCAAAAATTTGAAGTTGAGAGAGAGAAGGGAAGGACCTTGAATTTTCGTGTTCACAGGGAGCATGAACCAATGAGGACCACACATTTGACTACGTAATCAAATAAGACCAAAAGTTAAACATTTCCCAAATTTTTTTTTTAAAGTAATAGAAAAACAATGACATGTTGTTGCCTCCACGCTGAAAGTTTGGAAGTATGAAATGGAGAATAGCATTTCTCAAATAAATTAGTGTTACCTGCTGCTTACCAAAGTAATATAACCGGGAAAAAGATCCTCTCCCTTCCCGCATAAAGGCGCCACCCTAGTGGAACACTCATAATTTATGCTTTTCCCTCTCTTCTCAAAAATCCTCCGCCTTATTCCTTTTACAGAGTCAGAGGGGAAAAGAAAAGGGCACCAATCCCCATTTCTCGAAACCCTAGTTCTTGGTGAAAATGCCTAGAGAGATCATCACTTTGCAAGTAGGACAATGTGGAAATCAGATCGGTATGGAGTTTTGGAAGCAACTCTGTCTCGAGCACGGCATCAGCAAGGACGGTATTCTCGAAGATTTTGCTACTCAGGTTTAGTTTTCCTTCTTCACTCTACTCTGATTCTATTTGTATTTTTTTTTTTAAATTTTATTTTATTTTATTGCCCCTTTTTGTTGCTTTGATCGTTTTGTTTCACTGTACTTGCTGGGCTAACTTGGCAAATCAGCATCTGAACATGTAATTTCTCAGCAACGTGATGTAATCGAAGTTTTTTTTTTTTTTTGCTCAAATTTGTCTAATGTAGTTAATTTCTTCCTGTATCATGTGTTTTGGTCATTCTGCTTGTATAATTGTTTGATTACATTGTTTAAATATCATTTGAACTTGTAGCTTCTCAGAAAATAGTTGCAATCGAAGTCAATTTTTCTGAAATTTATTATTTATTTAATTTTTAATTTTTGAAAAATAAGGTGAATGAGGATGTACAAAGTTTGGGGGAACAAGGGAAGTTCCCAAACACAAGCAAAACTCGACTTAAAGTGTCACCAAAAATTACAGAAGCTACCCAATCATGAGTCCGATTGTCTTGAGAGTTCGGACATATTAGAAGATCAACTTCAAATATACCAACCGACGGTAGAACAAACCTTGGGCAGACACGAGTTAACCCCATCAAAGATTTTACCATTCCTTTCTTTCCACAGGCACCAACATATTGCCGCAGGCAGCATACTCCACACAAGATTGCCTCTACACCCCAAAAATTCCTTTGGCTAGCCAAGAAAAACTTCTCTTTCCCCATAAGAAGAAACTCAAGAAACTCCGAATAGAGAGAAGTAGAAATTCCAAATGCCCCTGCTCATGTGCAATCCAGATCTTCTTAAATTGAGGGCTGTGGAAATTTAGGGATTAGTGTTAAATGTAGGGGTTTATTTGAGCCGAGCTTGGCTTGAGCTTGATTCAAGCTTCAATGTTTAGGTTTGAGCTTGCCTTGATTGAGTTCGAGCTCCGTTCGAGCTCGAACTTTGTTCAAGGTGAGCCGAGCTTGGATTGGCTCAAGCTTGATTCACGAAATTATTTTGTTTAATTTTATATAATTTTCATAAAAATGTTTATTAATATCTTATAATATAAGAAATTACAGAAAATTAATACATTCATAAACAAAAATAAAAATTGGGAATAGTCCTTTGGTCCAAAGAGTAGAGAGTTAGATTAGAGTTTATGCTTTAGCTTCGTAACTTTTCTTGATATTATTATCTCTTAAACTTATTTATTAGAAATTGAAAATTATTACAATTCTACAAACTATTGTGTGTGTATATATATATGTATATATATATTTCAAGCCGAGTCGAGCTCAAGCCGAACTGAGCCTTAAACGAGGTGAGCTTCAAGCCGAGCCGAATCAAACAGGGTCTGGCTTGAGCTTGGCTTGTTTAAACATTCGAACTCAAATAAAAGCTTGGCTTGATTCGTTGGAGCCTGAAATGCTAGCTTTCTTACCAAAAAAAAAAGAAATGCCAGCTTGAGCTTGGCTTAAAAGAGCCGAATTGAGTTGAGTCATCAATCTAGCTTGGCTTGAGTGCAGCCCTAGTTAAATGTGCTCCTTTAGTGCCTCCCCTGATCCTTTCTATCTTCATTGTAATTTCTAGGCTAAATCTTTTAAATCGGCATTTGAAGTTTGAGCACAATTTGTGGAAAATGTGATGCAATCAATATTTATTATTATTTTTGCTAAATTTTGTCATTAGTGTTAAATGTGTTCCTTCATTTTATGCTAACAGTTTTGTTTACTGTTACTGTTCAAGTGGAAACTCTTGTAAATGAAGTTTTGGATGTTTCACTACTGTCTACTGGAGATATTTTCTCTCTCTCTTCCCCCTCCTAGAGAGATTACTATTCAGTCAGTTATTTGTTGATTATATTATCAACATCAGCTCTTTGTAACACTCACTAGCTTAGAGTTTCCCATTTGTTAACCTAATTTGAAATTTTGCAGGGAGGTGACAGGAAAGATGTCTTTTTCTATCAAGCTGATGATCAACACTACATACCACGAGCTCTTCTGATTGATTTGGAACCCAGAGTTATCAATGGTATTCAAAACAGTGAATATCGGAATCTATACAATCATGAAAACATATTTGTTTCAGATCATGGAGGCGGTGCTGGAAATAATTGGGCCAGTGGGTATGACCAGGTTTGCTACTTGGTCTTCATATAATCATCTTTCTTTCATTTATGTCAATATCCCAATGGATTTTTGTGTACTAAAAGATTTATGTTGAGGTGGCTAATAAGGTTTACAGAGTGATGGAATGATGGGTGTCTGAAACTGGTCAGATTCTTAAAGTTCTTTCTTTGTTATAGGATTGTTGTGCTTCATATATTCATACCTCATTGGTACTTCCTTTTGGATCTGTATCTTTTTATTTTAATGGTTAGACCAGCTTGCCTTATCCCAACTATTTGGGTCTGCAATAAATAAATTAATTTCCACCATTCTATTAAGCTAAAAGCCAAATCTTTGGTTAGAGTGTGTTTTATCCTATCATTTCTCATTAATTCCATCAATGTCCTATTTGACAGTTTGACCGTCCCATTGCCCTTTTAGCGCCCTCAACTTGCAACAACTCACCTCTCATTAAAATAAATTTTTTTTTGCACCATCTCACTCCTCACTGGTGCCATTAGCCGTCGTTGAATGCGTTAAACCATCTCAATTGACTCTCCTTATTTAATCATCTATTAGAGCTACTCCCTAAATTCCTTGAATGCTTTTTTTAAAATTATGTCTTTCTTCTCGGCCCTCCTCTTCATCCATCTCAACATTCTCATCCAGCTACGATTATTCTTTGGGGCCTGGGGGTATCAACCGAAGAATAAAATTCTTTTAGTTTGGGGTATCGACCAACATAGTCACTTAACACTCGGGAAGAACATCTTCACTTTAGCCACCCACCTCTAATTCTATGGGAAACATCATCCTCAATCTTTCCCTCCTTATGAATAATCGAGCTGAGATACTGGATTCGGTCATTTTGGGCATCTCTTGGCCATCAACCTTAACTATTGCATAGCTCCCCTATAATGATATAATTGGTGAAACTGTAATACAGTTCCGCAAGAACTGTCTGGATTTTATGTACATATGAAAGAAAACAGTAAATTAATGAGTAATTGTAATATAGATATTGTATATGGTTGACTTATTTAGCCCTTACCTACAGATGTAGCAATATACACAAATATTTGTGCATATATATATAATATTCAACTTTGTATATTAATACACAAGATGAGGGAAATGCCAATGTTTTTATTTTTTGGTTATTACTTATTAGAATTTCATAGAATCCTCCTCCACTATATAAATATCATGGATCTTGTTGATCTCTAGTACTTGATTTCACTATCAACTTATTTGCATTTCAATTTGTGTAGTGTTATCAATTGTCATTCCTTGATGTATATTTTTATTCCATAGGCATGTCTGTACGTCATAAATTAGTTCTGGTCATAACTGCCTGGCAGAGAGATAACTTCAGTTGCAAGAAGTGCAAGGCTAAGATTGTGTTGCTTGGTAACTGGGCGCCATTTTACATCAATAACAAGTTCAAATTTAATAGTATCAACAAAAACAAGTTAAGTGATGCATTTGGCACAGATAACTGGAACTACAAGGTTTTTGAAACAGTACAACCATAACAATTCGCCAGCCATACCCACAGGGGCGGAGCTAGGATTTTCTAGTAGTGGGGGCACACGATGGTTGGTGGAAATGGTAGTAACCATTGATGGATTTGTGGAGAATTATTAGGTTGGTATGAAATATTGGGGGCGTAGCCCCCGGAATTTTTTTTATGACTAAGTTTATGGGCCATTTAGTCCATAAACATCGTACATATCTTACGGGTATTGTTTCTCCTTGTTTATTGGACAACTATCCCATTACCCCATGACTATGCCCTATTAAATAATTAAATAACATGATATAAAAGATATATTTGTTATCACAAGTTTAGGGAAACATTACCCCCTTACCTCATGGCTATATCTATTAAATAAGTAAATAATAATAATATAGTATACTAGGACAACTGTCCCTTACCATAATTATGCCCAATAAAATAATTAAACAAATAAAAATATTTTTTTAGTTAAAGGGCCAGCACCTGCATGGAGATTGGATCACAAAGTCAATTGCGATTGAACTCTGGGAGAGTTCAATTGTACCCACTGGTCAACACGTATCCCTTTTAACCTTTATTAATTGTGGTAAAAATTAACTAACTCTTGGCGTTCAACAATATACCCTTGGTTTTAAAATAAAAAAATATGAAAAATTATTTAACTTTGGTTAAGAATTTTAAATCTTAGGGTTAATATTTTTTAAATAAGGTTATATTGTTGAACTCCAAGGGTTAGTGAAGCTTAACCACAATTAATAAAGGTTAAAAGGGACATGTGTTGACCTATAGGTGCGATTGAACTCTCCCCAAGATCAATCGCAGTTGAGTGATCCTATCTCACCAGCATGTCCCCTGATCTCACTAGCATGTCTCCATTCCCATGGCTATGCCTAAAACAATGGAAAGAAAAAACTTTTTTTTTATCAAAAGTTCAGTGGGGGCACGTGCCCCCACCTGGCTCTGCCCCTGCATACCCATCCGTTGGTAACATAATTGACCTTGTACCGTAGTATGCTTCTTTCTTGTGTTTCATATTGTTCACATAATTATTAATTCTGGATCAGGGACAAAAGGTTCAAGAGGATATAATGGACATGATTGATAGAGAAGCAGATGGAAGTGATAGTCTTGAGGGTTTTGTTCTATGCCATTCAATCGCTGGAGGAACAGGCTCAGGTTTTTCTTTCTCCTTTATAAAAGTTATGGTCTCTTTTTTTTTTTCCTACGGATAAGCTGGGGTTGGGCAAAAACCAGGCCAGCTAATATATTGAAAATTCGTTGATAGTATTAGTATGGCAAAGATGTCTAGGGAAATTGAGGAAATAAAACGACCTCTCTCTCTCTCTACATGTGTAGTTTTCTTTCCCTATCTTTCTCTTTTATGTGTTTGTGTGTGTGTGTATTTATAATAATAACAAAAGAAATTAAATGAAAAATTTCTTTGTGAACTGAAAATCCAATAATGCGTTTATAATAGGATCTTTTTTTAATTGCATGTACGTTGTACACACACTTTTCACTTGTATATATAATATTTCTGCTGGTTTTGGGTTGTTTTCGCTTTTTTGACAGTATTTGACATTACCCAGCTATAGTTGAATGTTTCCTATATTGTATTTTTTCCATGCCTGAACTATGGGTGCAATGGGTTTCTTCATCTGGTACTAATCACTTGTTTTAGTGCAGGAATGGGTTCATATCTGTTGGAGACTCTGAATGACCGCTACAGCAAAAAACTTGTCCAGACATACAGCGTATTTCCTAACCAGATGGAGACGAGTGACGTGGTGGTCCAGCCATACAACTCGCTTTTGACACTCAAGCGGCTGACGCTAAATGCTGATTGTGTTGTTGTTCTTGACAATACTGCGCTGAACAGAATTGCTGTGGAGCGTCTTCATCTATCTAATCCTACCTTTGCACAAACCAATTCTTTAGTTTCTACTGTAATGTCCGCAAGCACAACCACACTGCGGTATCCAGGATACATGAACAATGACTTGGTTGGTCTTCTTGCCTCTTTAATACCGACTCCAAGATGTCATTTTCTAATGACGGGATATACACCACTTACTGTTGAGCGCCAGGTTAGACTTCAATACATATGACATTTAGTGTGTAATTTCTTGCAGAAAATATGTTTTGAACCATATCATTCCGTGCGGCTGATGAATCTTTCACTTCTGTAGAAATCTCTATTAAGGACCTGTTCTGAGATCTCTGGACTCTGTGGCAGGCAGATAAATGGTTTCATGTGGCTATAATGGTTTCTTCTTTGGCCGCATGTGTTATTCCCTTCAAATAAGTGATCCCAGGAAAAATATTGTTTTATTGTTTAGAAACTTTGAGAACCGAAAGAAAGTACTTAAGATCCAAGATTGTACTATTATTGGATGAGGCTTAACCGAAATTTATACATGTGGTTTTCTTTTTACAGAATTGTATCTTATTTCTACACCTAAGATCCAGGATTGTACTATTATTGGACGGTGCTAAACAATAAAGTTTTGAACTTTTATTATTTAGAACCATTGAGATTGGGAGGAAACCCACCTTTCCTACCTAAGGTAGAGGAGGAAATGGATCTTAGTTTCTTTTTAGGGAATGGTATATAATAGGACTTTTCAACTTGCTGCAACTTATTTCTTGAAAATATGTCATACTAGTCGAACTGACACGGAATTTGGGAATGGAAGACTACTTCATGATTTGAAACCTTTTATTTTACTTTTTTTTCCCCTTCATTTGTCGATAAGCAAGAAATACAACCACAGGGAGCTTACAAGTTTGTAAACTCAAAAAGGAAAGAACACCAAAAGTACAACGAGAACAAAATAAAATCTCAAAAAGCTTTTTTAATACATTGGAAGCTATAAGCAAAGCTGATTATTATACATATTTGAAAATAACTATCGTTGTGTCATTAATAGAATGGAAATTAATTGCTAGCAGATTAATAAATTCACAATTTTGTGTTATTAAATTTGATTTATACTGCAGTTTTACATGGCATGGTAAAGTGTTCCTGAATAGTATTAGTATCAAACATTTATCCATGATTTTAAGTAATTTTCAATTGATATAGATAGTGCTTATCCTGTCTGTCAAGCATTATAACCAGGCCAAAGAATTTTAGCTTTGCTCATACTTTGACACAACATGAAACTCCTTGACATGTGCTTATGACGTGCCAAATTACGCTAGCAAGATGTGCTGATACTTCTAACCCTTTTAGAAAGAACATTTTGAGAAACTGAATTTTTAACCCTTTCAAACACTTGATCTTAACTAGAACTTGTTGGGGAAATAATGGAACCAGACGGAAAAGAATAAAACCAAAAACACACACACAAGAGAACACGAGATATACGTGGTTTGGCAACAAGTCAACAACCTGCTTACATCCACGGGTCAAGATCCAATCACTTCTTTATTCACAGAAACCTTGAGGAATTAGTACAAAAGCACTCAACTCACCTTCTCTATGAAAACCCAAAGAAGAATCCTTATCTATCCTCCCTTAAACCTTTCCCAAGCCCTAGTATGCTTTAACCCTTTCTATTATCTCCCACTCCCAATGCAAAAACATTCCCTTTATCCTTCGATTATCGATTTATACAAACCCTAGACCCATAACTACGTATTTATAAGCCTAAACCTGGAGTCCTAGACAATTAGAAAGACTCCTCTCACAATAGAAGTTTCCCAAAACACAAAATAGCTAAATCTCGAAAACTCTCGCTTTGGCCGATCGATCGGCTCTCCAAGCTGTTTTTCACGACGCCACCGATCGATCGGCCCTCCTGGAATTGTTCGGAAACGAGCCAAAACTTCAAATCTTCACATTGGTGAGAATTCTGCAACACCACCACGAACCAAGAGACCCAATTTGCTAATCACCAAGCAAACCTTCAAGATAGAACACCGCATCACCTACATCCGGGAAGCACCTCCACCTCGAACCAAAACCACTCTCAAAGTTTTGTAACCCTGTTTGCAATTACCGCAAACCTGTTTGTAAATACCGCAAACAACCGTTTTGACCTTGCCCGCCTCTGCACCATCTGCGAAAGAGACCCACCAGCTACACACACCCTCGAATCCCTCCAGAAAGCACTCCACCGGATTCGATAAAACATGGCCAAAACCCATGTGTAGCTTGAAAACCCGCCCTTCATTCTAGAAGAACCCCGGACGGGGACATATACCCGTCCTCTCCGTTAAAGACATATCATCACCATCTCTACCCTTACGAAAACCTACCGGAATACCCGTCTCCACTCCAACTGCGAAAGAGACCTTATGTGAGCTTTTTATCCACTGCAAAACATCTGATTTTCGTTTTCTTGCAGATCTTGTAGTAGCTCCACCTATACCGTATTCCCCTCCAGGAGATATAAACCACCACACTTCTTCCCATTCATCAAAACCAAGCATCCCTGCTTTCCCCACTTTATTTTGATAACTCTACCTGCAACTGTGTAGCAACAACCCTTAGAGTCTAACTACCCGAAGATATTAAATTCCTTCGCAACTTAGAGACACAAGCTACCCTTTGCAAAGTATGAATCGCTTTATCAAACATTCTTATCTTTACATTACCAAATCCCGTGATTTTACATTCAGATCCATCACCCAGGAACACTTTTCCCGTCCCATTTTGGAATGTATCAAAAAATTCCATATTTGAGCAAATATAACATGAAGTCCCCGAATCCAAAATCCATTCACTAGAAGAATTGTCCATACCTTTGGAGATTGTGAAAGCATCTCCAATGTATTTCTCCTTGTCTGTTGCTATTGCCGCTGAAGAATCTCCTCCGGAAGAATTCCTCTTCCCATCAATACGCCTCGGGCACTCTCTTTTGAAGTGCCCTAGTTCTTTGCAATGATAACATTGGACCCCGCCTTTTTCCTTGAATTTGGATCTATCCCTGCCTTTTCCAGATCCTCTCTCCAAGTCCCTTCCTCCTCCCCGAGCAACCATGACATGATGATTTCCATAATGCGATGATTTTCGCCTAATATCGTAAGAGAATAGCGCCGTTGTGACCTCCTCCATCAACGCCATACATGAGGGTTGTCATGAAGTGATCATATTAATCCAGAAGTGATGTAAAAAGCCCCACGACCCGTTCTTCTTCGTCCACTTTGACATCAACTTTTTGCAGTTGATTCAAGATCTGATTGAAGTTGAACACATTAATGTGCTCCATTAGATCTGCACCCTCCACCATCTTTAAGGTATTGAATTCGTTTTTCAGATATATCCTGTTGGTAAGACTCTTTCCGATGTTTAACGTTTCCAACTTCTTCCAAAGATCTGGTGCCGATTTCTCATCTATAACGCTATACATCACATTATCTGGAAGACAGGCGTATTGTGCTAACCGTCTTCGCCTCAATGTCTTCCCAATCTGCATCAGACATCTTTTCCGGTTTACTGGAACCCCCCTTCAACGCCTTTGCGAGACTCTGTTAAACCAGGATATTCTTTACTCTCGTTTGCCACAGATTGAAACTCTATTTTCTGTCAAACTTCTCCAATGAAAATTGCCAAATTTTTTTCAAAGCCATTGAAAAATAATTAACCCGAAACTCTGATACCAATTTGTTGGGGAAATAATGGAACCAGATGAAAAAAAATAAAACCAAAAACACACACACAAGAGAACACAAGATATATACGTGGTTCGGCAACAAACTGCCTACGTCCACGAGTCAAGATTCAATCACTTCTTTATTTACAGAAACCTTGAGGAACCAGTCCAAAAGCACTCAACTCACCTTCTCTATGAAAACCCAAAGAAGAATCCTTATCTATCCTCCCTTAAACCTTTCCCAAGCCCTAGTATGCTTTAACCCTTTCTATTATCTCCCACTCCCAATGCAAAAGCATTCCCTTGATCTTTCAATTATCAATTGATACAAATCCTCGACTCATAACTACGTATTTGTAGGCTTAAACCCGGAGTCCTAGACAATTAGAAAGACTTCTCTAACAATAGAAGTTTCCCAAAACATAAAATAACTAAACTCGAAAAATCTTGTTTTGGCCGATCGATTGGCGCACCCTGGCCGATCGATAGGCTCTCCAAGATGTTTTTCACGACGCCCACCGATCGATCGGCCATAAGTGGCCGATCGATCGGCCTTCCTGGAGTTGTTCGGAAATGAGCCAAAACTTCAGAACCTGTCAACGCAATTTCTTAAGATGTTAATTTTGAACGGGGCTCGAAATGTACATGCTACTTATGCCACTTGATTAATTATGGTGAAAGTAATTCATGCTGAGGTGAATACTGACTGGATCATAGCACCTTTTTATTGTTCATGAAATACTTGGGTATTTCCTTTTCTTGCAGAATTTTGATACGGCATTTCATGCTTCTGTTTGAGGATTGTTGCAGCGGTCTGACGTAGATACTTCTTTTATTGGCAGGCTAATGTGATTCGTAAAACTACTGTACTGGATGTTATGAGAAGACTTCTGCAGGCAAGATTACTTGCTTGTTGAAATTTTTCCATACAGCTCAAGGCTTTTATGGAATATGGATAGACATGCTTCTGACTATGATGTGTTCTTGCAGACGAAGAATATCATGGTTTCCTCTTATGCTCGAACAAAAGAAGCTAGTCAAGCAAAGTACATATCAATATTAAATATCATTCAAGGAGAAGTGGACCCTACTCAGGTAATACTTTGTCCAGTACAACTCTTAAAAGTTTATATATGAAATCTCATCCTTACTTCAATTCTCATACAATGGATTCATCTTTAAGGACAAACACGCTATCTTACTCAGAATCAGTGTAGTCAAAATGTAGGCAACGCCTAGGCCACTGCCATGCCTAGCTAGTACCCATATGGTTGAGATCATGATCTAGGGGGGCACTCACTAAACCTTAATAATTTAAACAGAAAATGTAATTTTTTGTTGCCTAGGCATCGCCTAATCAACGTCCAAGCATTCGCCTCCCATAGGGAACCCCTTACTGCTTAGGCCTGAAGGCTTTGACTACATGGCTCAGAATTCCTCTTCCTTATTTTTGTTCTCCAGGCTTTTGTTTAATATTGAGGTTCATAACTTATATAAGTTTCTGCTTTGCAGATGGATGACATTCCTTTCATTTTCTTTTTCCTTTGATTGGTTCCTTTCATTGAAGTCAACTTATTGTTTCCACCTGCATTTGATGCAAATTTCCTTCAGTTGGTCTAATTTAGGCAGAACGAGGCTGTCGGAAGAGTTCTTTCCTGGTGAATATATGTAGAAGAATGTCCGTGTGCCTAAAACCACTTAAGACGTCAGTTTCTCTTCCGTGGTGACCAGTATGAAATGCTGTTTAACTCTGGTAGTCGCAATCTTATGAATTTTTATTTGTTTCAGTGGTATTTGCGGGCATTTCCTTTGATTTTGGTTGTCCTCAGTCTTGTGGATATTGTCTTCAATCTTATTTCAACCATATACCCTTAGTGGATGCATGCTATCCTATTAGAAACATTGCATATTGGTTTGGCATTGTTGGTGTGGGCGTCAGTGAATGTGTACAAGAGTTGAAATGGTGCTGAGGGTGACTCACTATGCCTTTATGGGTAGCTTGATTGCAAGCCCACCTTTAGCCCCTGCAGGCAAGTTACACAATATCTAAAGATTCAACTCTAAACTATTAGAAACTCATGTTTCCTTTGGTGAAGGCGAGGCTGTGCATTCTGGGATACCCCAAAAACCATCTCCAAGAACTTTTTCCTAGCCCTCTGTCTGGTTGCCAAGAAGATGGGTAAAAAGAGAGAAAAGTAAAGAAAATTAGAAAAAGTTCCAACTTAGAATTGTATTAGGGAAACCAAAATTTTCTTTTCTTTTTTCTGTTTTCACTTATTTTCTCGGCAACCAAACATGGGGTAATAGTTTCACACTTTCCAAGGCTTAGATTTACTAATTGGGTTTCTTTCTTTGAGGTAATATTTTTTTGTTTCTAATTTTTTGGTTGCTAAGTTTTAGTCATTGCTCACATGTCACATTGCACATCTAGTTGATTGTTATTCTGAATAAAGTGCTTTTACATTACTGTCAATTTATCATATCTGTTTAGATGGCAACATAGTCTCTCCAAACTTCATTTCCTCTTCAAATCAGGTTCATGAAAGCTTGCAGAGAATACGTGAAAGAAAGCTCGTTAATTTCATTGAGTGGGGCCCTGCAAGCATACAGGTGTTAATCTAATCCATTAAAAGAAAGCATTTATACGTTACATGCAGTTAGTTCTGTTTTGTCTTTTTTTATTCGAAGTTATATATTTTGATCTTCTGTTTATTTCTTTTGCAGGTTGCTTTGTCCAGAAAGTCTCCCTATGTTCAAACTGCCCATAGAGTAAGATTATCCTTTTAATCTCTACTTTAAATTTTCTTTTGTCATGAAATTTCATAGTTTTTGCTCTTGTATTCTTCTAACATTTGCAACCAATTTGAAAATTTTAATATGACCTAGATTTTTTGTTTTGGCCTTTTTCACTAGCCATTTTTTTTCCTTTTGATTTGCTGTAATGCTTGAGTTAATTTTTTAAGTAGCTATATGTACTTTTATTAGGTTAGCGGTCTTATGCTAGCAAGCCATACTAGTATTCGGCACCTCTTCAGCAAGTGTTTGAGCCAGTATGAGAAGTTGAGAAAGAAGCAAGCATTTCTTGACAACTATAGAAAGTTCCCGATGTTTGAAGTAAGTAGATTGCCTTAGTTGTATTTTTTGAGTTTTAAGTTTGCTAATGTTAGATTGGTGAATACCTTCTTCTATGTTTTTTACTTTGATGTTTTCGCAATGCTTGGTTTGAAGTTTATTAGTATCATAGATAAAATGATAAATTTATTTCACAATTTTCTTGTACAAAATGATAATTTGTTTTAAGGTGTTTTTCTCTTGCCTGAATACTCAGGATTATTCACCAAGGAAGTGCATCATGTGGGATACATGATAGTGTAGGCAGGCAAAATTTTGCATTTAGATTCGTTAAACTATGCAAATTAGACAAGAACACTTGTGCCGTCATGACTCATAAGGTGACAGACTGGAGAATCCAGCAAACCCAAAATGTTAACATGTATTTGCAAATTTACATTTAATTGATAGTTAAAAAAAATCTTCTATAATTTAAAAACATACAATTATAAAGTGTAAGAGAAACATGTCCTTGACTCCTCATCAATTGCACACGACATTGGAATTCACATTTAATATATAAATAATAGCTGAAAGCAAGAAAGCAAATTAGGGTTTGTTCTAGTATGCATGTCAATATCATATCTATTTGACATGTTTGTTGATGGGTTAGAAACTGTCTAAGATGTTGGTCCTGTTATTAAGGAGAAATTTACTTGTCAGCCTTTCAACTCGAGAGTGGCAAATCATGCCACTGATAATTGGTTTTACCTGTATATTCTGTCTTTTTGTTTTATCGGTTTACAACTGCCAGCAGTCTTACATTTTGGGCTTAAATGATTGGAAATACATTATGGCTCTTAAATAATAAAAACATATCATCCTACTCCACGACATATCATAATTTCCATATGGATCGGAATATACCTGGAAATCAAGAACCAAAGCCCCTTGCAATTGCAAGACTCCAAATCACAAAGAAATCCAAATAACTAAGTAGGCTCACTTGAGGAGGCCAATACTATGACAAGGCTCAAAGCTGCGACCTCCTTTGTGAGCAGAATGCACCACTTTGTCTTAATAAGAAAATTTTGACTCAAGTGTAATTACAACATCACCTAATATCTAATGATATTTTACTAATATGTAATTGATTTCAATTTTTTTGGTAGGTTATCATTCTAATTTCTTTTGGGTAGGTGAGAATCTTGCTTGAATTTTTTTTAACCAATCCTTGTTGGTCAAGGGTTTCTCACCAAGGTCTTTTGGTATTCGACATTAATGGATGGAAGATGTAATCGGTTTCCTATCACATATCTGTTAATAATTGTTGGGACGTCATAAATCTAATCTTTAATATATCTAAAATAAAGGGGCCACTTATGTGGTAGCCTTAGTGGAAGAAGAGAAGTGGGGAGGAGCTTCCTGAAGAAAGAAAATTAGTTCTTGAGGAATGAAAGGGTGTGACTCCTGGAGTTGCTAAAGAATGCTTTCTACCCTTTCAAAATATGTAGGAAGAAGGCTTCCCTTTACTGAAGCCGGAGTGAACATCTAGCAGTCCGTTAGGGGATCCCATGAGAAGACCGTTATTTGAAATGAAAGTGCCAAATTCGTACTGGCCATAGGCTTTCCTGTTTGTAAGGATTCTGGGATTTGGGTCCCTGGGATGTATGTTAGGCTGTAGGGATGGCTACAGCTGCCCTACAACTGGCAATAAAGACTCTTTACTTCGGTTCCTGGGAAGGATTATGGGTTCTCGGGCAGGAGTGAGTGCAGATGGCCAAGAGGAGGGCTGTATTTGGGCTGGTCTTCTTCGGGCTTGGCTTGAAAGGGTTTGATCTAGGCCCGAAGACCGGCTCGGCCCGAAATGAAGCTTGAAAGCGTGGCCCGAACCTCGGCCCGAATTGATTCAAGCTCGAGCCGCGGCTTGGCTTGGCTCGAGTTCGGCTTGAATACTTTTTTTTCTTTTCTTTTTTTTAAAAAAATAATATTTTATATTATTTATATATATAATAATGATATATATAAATAATTTTTTATTTTTTAATTTTTTTAAAAATAATATTCGAGCCGAGCCGAGTTCGGGCCGAACTGAGCCTCAATCGAGCCGGGCTGAGCCGCACAGGGGTTGGCCTGAGCTTGGCTTGATTGAGTTTTTGGGCTTTTTTTTAGGCTTGGCTTGGCCTGTTCGAGCCTAAAATTCGGGCCGAACCGGGCCAAGCCGAGCCGTACCAACGGGCCGATCGGGCTTTGTGCAGCCCTAGCCAAGAGAAGGTCAGTTCTGATTTCAGTGTCTGTTGAGGTTGCTTCCGGTTACTAAGACACTAAACTTTCTGGCCTTATTAGTAAAGGAAAGAATGCCTTTATGTTTTTGGTCAGTATCGTCAGAGAACTCAGGAGGTAGGAAGAAAGAACTTCTGTTTTACAAATAATTATAATAATTGTTTAATGCCGTAAATTTAATCTTTGATGTATCTAAAATAAAGAATAAAATATAATTTTATGCTACACATTTCTGTGGATCATAACGATTGCTTGTGAGTACATGCACAGCAATTTCCACTGGAAATGTTTTTGGGTCCTGGCGAGAATGGTACTTAGTATTTAAAACAACTGTTTACAGGTATTAAGATCTCTACTTAACTGTCGGAAAGATATTGGTGGGATTGATTACATTATAGGCAGTGGTTCCTTCTTGCTGGTTCTCACTGGATTTTTTTTTCATTTGGGCCCTTATGTTTAGAGTTGAGACTGAGATAAAGGACTGGCAGGTCTTCTATTCTTTCGATCTCGGGAGCATCTAAAGCATCGTTTTCTTCCATTCCAAGGACTCCAACTCTCCTCTTGGTTAAAGTGCATATGGAAACCCATTATATCAGCTGCAATACACATCAATGTTAAACTGATACTTATAAAGGGATGCTTGTTAACATTTAATACTTAAATATCAGCGAGGAATCCTTAACCGTAAAATTTATCTGAAATAGGTAAAAGGGTGAGCTTAAAGAAAGGGGTTCTCCGTGTAGAAAACTTTTACTCCTTTGGTTTATGAGTTATAAATTATCAAGTTTGATTAATAACACTACCAAATGCTAAGCTTAATGATCCCTTCATCTGCTTTGAAGCCCATGAATCACATCTGAGAAATCTCTTTTGACCTTGAACAGTTGAGTAGTTGGGGCAAAAATCATGCTCTATTAAAATCATTCAATCCAATTTGATCACAGAGCACACCCTTAAAAATCACATGGTAGACGGCTAAATTTTTTGCCTCGGGCCTTGCCAGCTTCATACAATAAAAGAAAATACTTGTATTCTGTTGATCTCATTTCAGTCTAATATCAAATATGGACAGGATAACAATCTTTCTGAATTTGACGAATCTAGAGAAATAATAGCGAGCTTGGTTGATGAATACAAGGCATGCGAGTCACCAGATTATATCAAATGGGGAATGGAGGTATGTCTTCGGGTGATCACATCTTCTTCCTTCTTCACTTATATTGTATCTCACTGATGAGTTTATAATCATGCAGGATCCGGACCATGCTCTAACGGGAGAAGGCAGTGCTGCAGGAACACTGGATCCAAAAGCAGTGGTGTAATAGGTAATTTACATTTACCTATTCTGAGGAAAATTAACGGAGTATCTTTGGAATTTCCTTGGAACAAAATTAAGCTTGTTTTAATGAAAATATCATCACATTTGGAAACCAAAATTGATAAGTACGAGTGTATGACCCTACAGAGGTGCATATACTTGTCGAATGTTGATACGAACTGCCCAACTATGGGCACATGTAAGGCAGAATCACATATCCATTTTAATATCTTTTTGAGAATTGCTAGCCCAAACGTAGATTTCCAAGCGCTCAGTGTGGCAGTTACAAGTGTTGCTACTATTACCTTGGAGAACTACTATAAACCATAACTTTAACCTTTGATTTTGATTTTGTTTTTTTAACTTGTTGGAGGTAGCAATGCTAAGTGTCTTACTCACAATGAGAGTTTGGGAGAAAAAAATTGAATTCTGGGTTGGGGGGCCTAGCACTCCTCAGTACATTTTGAACACTAGCAAAAGGGAGGGTCAGAAGACCACTTGACATTGTTTTTGCCTGAATATTACTTTGGGTTTTTTTTTATAATGAAAATACACTTCTTTATTCTTATGGACCCCCCTTCATTCTTCTAAGGACTAATCAGAAACACCCTCAACTACCAAAAAAAAATAAAAATCAGAAACACCCTCAACTTTCATTTTCTTAGTGGGAATCGTATTGGATTCATGGTCCACTTAAGTTACTTATTTTTGAAACTCAGAAGGCAATGGCTGCTTCACATTCATATTTGGGGAATTTACTTTTTTTTTGACAGGTTCTAGGATTGTTGCCAAAGTATGCGGGAATGAATACAGTTTGTTGATGTCTTTTGCAGTCATCTTTCGGTACGGCCCGAGAGAATGGTTATGAATTTTGTGTGTAAACTTCCTTGAGCCTATCTTATTATATTTTCAAGTTGGGGACCTAAAAAAAGAGACATCTCTGCATCTGGGTGACCACGTCGGTCTGGAAAGTGTTTTGTAAAGTTTGTAAAGTAAAATAACTAAAAGATTAGTCCTATTTCCAAGACCTATAAACGACCGTTGTGACCCCACCACGTGGCGTGAGTTGACTGAAGATTACAATGACATCATACCACCGGGCCTAAGAAGATTTCTTCGACATAACATGTGGTGGCATGTATGGTGCTACTGTGTATGACAGCAATCTAATACATTGTCCACAAGTAATTGTATTGCAATAATCTTTTAACATCGATGCATGCATGTAGTGTGTTTCACCTATACGAATGTGACACGTGTCTCTTATGTTGCATGTGGGATCTCCCCCTTGTTCTTCAATAAATTAGGCATTATGCTCTCATTTTAGGTCCATAAATCCCAACTTGGACCAATTAGATGAATCTTTTCCAAATTAATCCTACAAGTAGGTTCCTACTTCTCGATAGTGATGATGATAATAACAATAATTAAAAGTAACATAAGAGAGGGAATTCTATTTAAAGTGTGGCCTTAACAAGGCAATTGAGTACCAAAGACTTTCGAAAATTGAGTGGACCGTTAAAGAGAACGTTAGGCATTGGCCCAGTGACAAACATTTCCAAGTTTCAATTATAATTTTGGTTGTCTCCACTATCCCCACCCCTTCCATCCAATAAGAGCGAGCATATGCTTTACAAGTTGGTGATGGTGACGAATGAACGCCAAGGCAAATAATATAGGATAAGTCATTATGGTCCGTGAGAGATCGATTTTTATTTTATTTTTGTTGTTGCAAATAAGTAAGTTTTTGTTCTGTTTGCTTTGCCCATCATTAACCTTTATCAGTTTGCAACAAAAGACATCAAAATTCAAAAGTGGTGTTTGTTTACCACTCCCATCTTGGTAGTGGTTCCAACTTGCTCTTTGGAGAGAGTTTTAGTAATATATATATATATATATATATTAAAAATGAATTTTCATAATAAATATACCATATATCCTAATAACCATAAATTTATTAAATACCATCATTTACTAATATAATAGGTAATGGAGGGGCGGACTTAGGAAGGAAGGAAAGGATGACTTGATCCTAAGGTAGTCTGTCTGTCTTGCATTTTTAGGCCTGGCTTTGTCTTGCCCTGCCCTCTTGAAGGGCCAGGCCGGGCACCTCATTTAAGGGTAGTTTTAACATCTGTGCATCTTCTTTTAAGGAGTACACCTTTTTTTTTTTTTTTTTTTGTACAGTTTATACGGTTAGGCCGCAACCCCAATTAGAATGTTAGTATCTGCTCAAGTTAGTGGGATGGGTAGAGAGTAAACCACCGACTCTCACCCTCACGGGAATGGATCCCGGAACCACTTCCTTACGGAAGGGATACAGTTACCATTGGGACAAAGCCCTGGTGTGTAAGGAGTACACCTTATAGTCTCTCTTTAGGAAACTAAGTTCCTAACCATTAATGCATGTTTAAGCAATTTTTTTGGGGCATTATTTTCAAGCAACACAGGATAAGAAAGGTAAATTACTAAATTCACCCAGCTGAGAGAGTGGCAGACTAGATATTAAGTAAGGTAATCTATGGTCATTTTAGGAAGAAAGCGAAGTTTTTTCAAAATGATATACCATATCCCTCAAAAAGAGAAAAAAAAAAACACGTGGAACTATATGGCCGTACAATTTGGCGACAATTAGCGGACAGACTGGCGGAGCAGAGAGAGAGGGAAGGGACGGCACATGGGTGAGTAAGGTTACGAGACTCGCGGGTGGACCCCACATAAGATGACCGGCCCCGCTTAGTGGCGTGCCGGTTTTCTCTCTCTGCCTCTCGTAAAAGCCCCAAAAAACACTATAAAATGAGGACTCCACGACGCTGCCTCCTTACCATCCAAGGATTTTATGGTAATCACATACTGATCTCTTTAGGGTTTTTTCTTCTTTCGTGCTTACTCTCTCTCCTTTCTCTCTCTCTCTCTCTGCGCGGCTCTCCGGAGCCATTGCAGAGATTTTCGCTTCCTCACGCTTACTTCTACATTTTGAGAGAGCCGAGCGAGATCTAGGGTTTCATTTTCACCCCCCCACCCCACTAAAATAAAAAAAACAAAAAAAAAACAGAAACACGAGCGAGAAATGGCGGTTACTAGGGTTTCTTTCGGAGTAATGACGATCGTCGCTCTCTTTTTCTTTATCGTTTTGCCTGCTGTTCAGGCACAGACTATGGCTCCTGCTCCTGCGCCTACCAGCGATGGTTAGTTTTTTTTCCTCCCTTTTTTAGATCTGAAGGTCTACTTTATTTTCTTTCAACTCTGTTACTGCATTGGGGATTCTGTAGTGTTTTCTGAGTTTTTTTTTTTAAAACAGTTTTTTGAGGTTTGAGGTAATCTGAATTCGTATTGTTGTAGTTACTTATAATACTTTCGTTATCTACTATATATTTTTTCTTAGCAAATTTTTTAACTGGTTTAACAAAAAGATTCAACTTTTAAGCTTCTGTGCATATTGTAAGATCACGGAGATCATATGTTTACATACTTGGTAAATGTGCATTTTGTGATTAGATTAAGGGTGCCCCTTGAATTTGGATGGTGGCGATCTAGCTGTTTCCTGAAGATTTCTGAGTGCGAGTTTGTTTTATTCGGTCCGATCGTTGAAGTACTATTGATGCATTTGCATAGCTCCAGTAAATTTCATTTTGTTTTTCCTTTTTTTTTTTTTTTTTTTTTAAGATTAACTTACTCAATTTTTGAAGATTTATTTACAAATGCTTGTGGTCTTAAAAACCCTTGATTATGTCTCTTTATTTGCTTGCTTACAATATATATTTTTTATTTTCGCTCAAAAACTCCAGATCTCCTTGAAATTTTAATGGTTGTGGTTTTGTCCATTTTCAATCTCTTTATTTTTTCCGGTGATGGTCCTTTTGCGTAATGTGCCTTTTTATGTGTTTTCTTCACCTGAATGTGCCAAGTGGCATTTAGTTCTTCCTGTAAGAATCTGTTTTAGTTGCCAGATAATTTGTTAATGTGCATGGTTTACTATATAGTTCTCCCTTTCATTTTGATTGGGAGGAAATTAGGAGTGGTGTGGACGAAGTCCATTCCAGGGGGTGCAACATTTACTTTCCATGAAGCTGTGTGTGCTCCATATATTTGAGTATTCGAATTGATGGGACCTCTTCTGGGCGTGGTTTGGCCGCAGAATTCACTACAGCGCACTGTTGAATTATCGAAATTCAATCTAAACCCCATGGTTATCCAAGAGAAAGCAAGTTTATGAGAAATCATTTAGTATCATGTGAAATGGCCATATTCTATTCTTAGGCTGTAGCCATTTCAGAGGATATGTAGGATGATTCGATGGTACTGTTCTGACTGTTAAAGGCACTGAGGTATCTTCCCAGTTTTATGCTTCACATTGGCTTATACTGTCTCTAGTGTATCAAATATGAATTGGACATTGGAATCGGCGAATTATCATTCTTGATTATGGTCTATCCCCTAAAAGGTGTTGATCAATATGATAAACCTTGCCTTAATGTGAGAACAACACAATTGATGGTGATAAACTGATGATGTTGATCACTACCATATTTGTCATGGCGTTTTTGGAACCTTTCTTGTCTTTTCTTTTTCGTTTGTACACTTACAAATCCAATTTGAATTACTTAATTCACGACTTCGTTTGCTGCCTACTAATTTTGTTGAGTTTTAGTTGGGGAGTAGAATATTCTTTTATTTTGTCTTCCAACGGCGCCCTTATACTTCTTGCCTAACATTCTAATTGTATAGGAGTTGAAGTGTGTTGCAATGGATGATGATTCGTTTGTTGTCTTTCAGGGACATCTATTGACCAAGGGGTTGCATACGTGCTCATGCTGGTGGCACTGGTGCTGACATACCTCATCCACCCCTTGGACGCCTCCTCCTACAACTTCTTCTGATTTGATATCAAGGATTGCATACAAGGTGGAAGATGGGGAAAGGGAAGAAATTGGAGAAGGGAAACTTCATAGATGGTGTTTTACAAATCATCGGGATTTGTGGTGGTTGCTACTGTGGTGGTGTGTTCAGTGGGGGTGCTTAGTTCACTTTTTCTTACCACTTTTTATTTTTCATTCAGAAACTCACTTATGCTGCGGCATTCTCTCTGGCAGTTTGACATATTCTTTCTTTTAGCTCATTCTTCATCTCTTAATCTCAGGCGTGTTAGCATTTGTTCTCTCTGGTTCCTTTTTAGTTGTGTCAAAATATGCTTTCTGATTAAAATTTGACTCAAAACAGGTGCCAAAAGAGAGCATCTTTTGGTAGTATGTTCCTAATCCTCGTAAAGATGAACTTCCCTGTAACACATGAGCTAGGATTGTTGTAAAGTCAGAAAGCCACTAAGACAGGCATCTTGATATACCTGTTTTTGGAGGTAGCATTGGGCCAGGTTTGGGCTTCAATTTTGTTATTTTTTGAATAGACTCGGCCCAAAGACTGATAAACTTAATAAAGGCTTTGAAACTCGAACTTGGCCCGATTGCTACCCCTTCCTGTTTTTCTCTCAATTGATCAAAGAAGGTTCTCATTCACACCTTTTCT
The DNA here is from genome assembly GCA_015143295.1 of Tetracentron sinense. NCBI lineage: Eukaryota > Viridiplantae > Streptophyta > Magnoliopsida > Trochodendrales > Trochodendraceae > Tetracentron > Tetracentron sinense. The sequence continues at coordinate 1,789,594 of CM026551.1, forward strand.
AGCCAGTTATCATTAGGTTTGACTCGATCAAGCCAAAAAAACTAAATTGTGTGAAATCCGACTTAACATTAAGGACTAAACAGATGGTTAGGACCAACCTAATTCTAAACCCACCACATAAAGGTGGCTGCGAATTTTCAAGATGAGTGACTTGCCGTGAATTTTAAGGATGAGTATGACTACCCTAAATCCGAATTCTAACTCCACCAGAGGAAGACAATCAAATTGCTGTTGTAAAATCGCAATGCTGCATAACAAATGGATGGATATGGGAGGCCAAAGGATAGCATGGGATGAAACTAGACTCAAATATTCATTACGTTAAACCTAATTACTACTATTTCCATGCCATTAATTGAATCGCAACTTCTCCAAAAGAAAAGAAAACGAAACAATAATTTCTTTGGTATATGTTTGAAAAAACCTAAGGATATGAAATGATTCAGTAAATTGAAACTAAACACGGACAAAACTGCCTTTGTGATATGATCAAATGTGACAAATTCAAATTTCAGATAAACTCCGACAAATTTCGAGTGAATGCTTATAGAGATGAGACAAAAGTGGATTTTATTATTATTATTATTATTATTATTTATTTTTTGCAAATATCACTACAAAAAGAAAAAGAAAATATCACTACAAGCAAAGAATTCTTGCACTTGTAGGCCTTGTGAAGGGAATTTCAATTAATGCCTTGATCCAATGGAATGCGCAGTGATTGAAATCTTGATCAGACCCTGCTTTCCTCAAGTTGTGTGTCTATGATGTAGAATGTACTTCATGACCTCGTAAAAGGAAACCACGATTCCAACTGAAGGGCCAGTGCGACCAACACGGGGAGCAATTCCTGTAAAAAGTCCCTTAATCCCTGCATCCCTGTTCCACGCAAACTGTTAGCACCAAAAGTTTTATCGGAGAAGATTTTCACCTTTTTATTGTTAAGATTCATATCACCACACCACTGTTATTAGCTCAAAATGTTCACTTTACAGTTCCTGGTGATCATTCCAACTTTCTATTTGGAGGAAATCTAACAACAGCCAAGTAGACTGCAAGGATGGTCCACCTATTGCATTATTGTAAATGTGGCAAAACATGCTCTGGATCAGGATAAGACTCAAAATAATGAAGTGAATGATCTAACCATCCCAACTATGGGATTCTTTCAAAAAAAAATGTGTCAGTGCTTCCCAGGAAGCACATTTCTTGCTATTTAGAATTTGGACAGGTTTTTACTAACTACAAGCACAATGTAGAACACTAGTAGTAGACCTGGTGCACACTATATAGTACCTGTCCAATTGGCAGGCCCCACCATGGGTGCACAAATTGAACTAAAAGGCCATGATCATCAGATCAGGTTGGTTTATGAGCTGCAAGGATCTCCTTGTGGGGCCATTGACTAAATGGTTTAATTGTGCACCATGTCTATGGTATAGACACTACCAGAATGCATCACTACTCCCTGTTGCTAAGAGCCTAAAAGAATATCCTTTTGTTTTGACTATTGAGAAAAAATGTTTATATACTCTAAAAATTGTTGGGAATATATAAATAAGAGAATGATAAGAGATAATATACCTCCAAACCTCCATTAATGTTAGCCTCGTGGTCATCCTTAATACCCTGGCAGGATCCTTCTGAAATTAAAAATGTCATTAAAACTAGAGTCAATCCAGTACTAATGTATGGTGTCCATATTATTGGCGATTGCATGTGTAACTAATAATACAATTTACAGAGAAGTTTTTTTTGGAGGGGGGGAAGCTGCAAATGGGTTCTTTTCATAGACAATTGATTTTTTTTATAAATATTATTAAAAATCCCAGTTTTTATCCTCAAACAACGAACCAACAGAGGCAAAATAATATATTTGAGATACAGACTGAGCCCCTTGAAATGGACAATAGGTACTGGTTCTTAAGTGCCCCAAAATGTGCTCTCTACTCCTTGAATTCAATCTTTGTTCCAAATGATCTTGCATACGCATAAATGATAAATCTGATTTACTCATCCAGCAATTCATAATGACAGTATAATAATGGATACTTGCACACACTGAGCAGGGATGGAGCCAACTACTGTTAAGGTCTACCTAGAATATCTCCATAAAAAATTTAACTTGATCAAATGGGTTATAATCCTTCATTTCATTTCTCTTTTCTATCTTTGAAAGAACTTTTTTTTTTTAATTGGTATTGAAATAACTTTGATTTTGTGGACGGTTATGTTCTTTGTGGTCATTTTTAGCATGTGATCATCAGAGATTACACCTATCAAAAGGCAGTCCCCACTCCCTTGCATGTGTATTACATGTGTATACTCCATAGTAATTGGCAGACTTTAAGGGAAAAATTTAAAATACAAGAATTCAGATGTTTCAGTGTGTCCAATAAGACACAAATATGGAGTTGGAGAAACAGAGCTGTTTTCCTCTATTCAGTAATCCAGTCCGTGAAGAATTAGACACCTACTGTTTCACATTTTAATTCACATGGATCATTAAATAAGTAAATAATTCAGGAGTCAGAAGATCGAAGGAGTCATGCTGCAGGTACGGTGGTACCAACACTGTGGATCCTGAAAATCATGCTTGAGTATGCTGATGTAAGGAATTTCTAACATCAGCACAGTCAGATCCATGCTTTACATGATCACAGTGATGGAACCTTCAAAACTAATTATGAGGTGGTTCGGTAACAGTTTAACAGATGCAATTCTATTTAAGATTAATATAAAATCTTGCAGAGAATCACTCAGTGGGAAACGGGAATTAAGCTCTCATGGCCCACAAGGTAATTCTAAACAAGTCCTCATAGTAGTATACAATTCCTACCTCTAAAGATCCACCCCCCCTCCCGTGCGTGTGTATGTGTGAGGAGTTTGGTTTCGAGAAGCAACCTCTATTTGCCTTCGGGTTCTTGCAACATCTAAGGGACATGTAGCAGCAGAAGCCAGGGTTCCCGCAACAAATCCAGCAGAGAAATTTGCCCCAAGTACACTGGATGCATTAGTATCCTCACCCACCAGACCAAGAATTCTTCTCCTGATCTGAATAGAAAAGAATAAATAAACTGTTGTCAAATTGGATATAAATCAGAAAAAGTAATTAGAAAACACAAATCTATCTATGGAACTGCTTTAGAGAATGAAATCTCACAGGCTCAAGGGTTGACCAGCAGATTGCAGAAAATGGAACATCACGAGCCAGTTGTGCACCAATACCCGTCCACAATATGCGGTAGCTCTGCACTGTTTCAACAATTAAATCAATCGCAACACCTTAACTAAATAGCCTCTTGAGTTAAAATATGTCAACAAAGATGTGAGTTGCATGAAAACAAGCTTATAGAAAAGCTACCCTGTTACAACGAATATTTGCAAGTTTCTTAAACATCCAAAAGACTCAGAAAGATTTTGCTTATTGAAAAGCTAACCTGTTACACCGACGGACCTTTTTCTGAATATTTGCCAGTTTCTTAAACATCCAGAAGTTTCAGAAAGATTTTGGTTATAAGTGATGACCAATGGATTGTTGATTCTTTGCATTGGATACATAACATGTGTTCTCACTGGGCTTGCCACATTTGTAACGTGCCTCAATTTTTACAATGTGACGACTAATCCAGATATAGTGATCTTTTTTTTTTTTTTTTTTTTCCTTTTTCACAAGTAACTGTATTTTATTAGGAAGTAGAAGAAAGATGAAAAAGAAAAGCTTTGGGGGAGAGGATTCCCAAGAAGGAATAGCATGTTATACCTTCCACACAAAAGCTATTTATTAAAAAATGTGGAAATTAGAAGCTAATGATGTCAATTTATGCTATGCATAGTTGAGGATCTAAAGAAAAGAATGACATCAAGAAGTGTCCAATAAGAGATTGTGTTCATGTACTTAAGTAGTTAGGTGGATGACTCTTATACCCCATTAGCAAGGTAGTCAGTAGCCATCCAACTAGCATTTGTGCTTTAATTCAAAACAGCCTATTTGTTGCCAGATTGGATAGACGTTAAAATTATGGAAACAGATGATTAGGTGATACTAGCTTGGTATTGGGGGAGTGCATGACATTCATTCTTTAGTCGGTGGTACAGATTAATGGCACATATACCTATTGAATGTTATATAATCAACTATGTCATTAATTAAGTAATATTATACTCATCAGGATCTTTATCTTCCTGTTGCATATCACCTCGGACTTTAATATTACATAGTAATTTTAAAACTAAGTTGAGCCCAATACAAAAATAATACGCAATCGACTTACAGTTTTGAAGGCTATTTGTGCTCCCCACAGGGGAGAGTACCCCCAGTAACGTCTTCCACACTCCTGGAGGCTTCATACCAATTTGGATATCTTTAAATGCCTGGAGACAAAATGAAATTCATTAAAACTTATTTGGCAACCAAATTTGTACACTTTGTAAATGAATATTTGACATTTGAAAGCTACATCCTAGAACATAAAAATAAAGCGAAGAAAACAGATAGCGAAATTTCCAAGTTGGGAGTTGGGACTATATTAAGCTTTTGAAAATTTGTCGTAGACCACACAGAGAAAGTTGAAAAACATAGCAACATAAATAGCCAATCCCTAAAAAAAAAGTCTACTTAAAAAATGAAGATAGAACATTGATAGCTACAACATAACTTTTAAAAATAAAATCATAAATATAAGCAAATTTTTTTCCAGAAGATCAGGGACCAGACCTTTTTCAAAACAGAAGAATGTACTAAATCCAATAAGCAGAGAAGCTAAAAAACATTGAAACATAAGTAGCCAAAGCTAGTGTTTTCGAAGGCAAAGGCGTAAGGCGAGGTGTTAGAACCTCCAAATGCGTAGTCATAAGCCTCAAGGTAAGCCTCAGGCTGTCTCAATTTCTTTAAGAAAAAATTAATTCAAAAGGAATATAAGTGCACAAAGAAATATACACACACTCACACACACACACACACACACACACACACACACACACACACACATATATATATATTGGAACACTGTATAAATGATTCAACTCATCATTGTCATCAACAATATATTATCCCAAATATTTGGGGTCCGCAACAAGAATCTTTTTCCACTATTTTTAGAAATGATTGAACTATGATATAAAGATAAATATATTTAAGAAGGCCAGCATATGCTGCAATTTAAATTTACCTCTTCTGCTCATGAATATATTGAAAAGAAATGACGTTCAGTCATCAATTCTTGTGATGGATCATCAATTCCAGCAGAGTATCACAAAGAAGTCATGGAAAACTAAGTTGTAAGCGAGTGGCTCCAATAAGACTTTTAATAGAATGGAATGGTGGAATACGATTCTTGTTGCCGATCCCAAATATTTGGGATAAGGCATTGATGATAATGAGGCAAGTGGCTCTAAATCCTTAAGTGTATTAAGGTAATCCTTGATGTGAAATAAAGACCCAAAAGGGTTTTATATCCTGGTAAAAACTGTTACTGGCGTATGAGAATAAGGCCTTCCACAATTGCTATACAAGCATTAGTTTCTCGGGTTGGATGACATGTCCAGTGTACTACAATATGTAAATGATACTGTTGGAAATACTCTAAAAATGAATATATCAGATGCATTTAACAGTGTGATGAAAGAGGGTTCTTATACTTGAAACTAGTCCCGAGCTGTTGATTTGTCAAATACCAAGTACTCAATTTGGGAACAAACTATTATTTATATCCAAAATTGTGAAAATACTAAATGAAAATATCAGTATACAAAGTTCGATACCTGCATACGGGTCCTTGCAAGTTCGATAGGATAGCAAGTGATGCATGCTAATGAGCGGGCCACCGAGCCTGCAACTAAGGGGACATACGGAGTCAAGTTTGGAGCATTCTGTATTGTGAATTCTTCAATCCAGTTGCGGAAAATGTCATAACATGGTAAGTAGATCCCAACCTGGTTAACAATTTCAAATAACTGACTATCAATAAAAGCTTGCTTAATGGATATGAACGAATATCCTCCAGGCACACATAAAGACAAATACACCAACCATCCCGAGCCACCTTAAAGCACTGTCCAGTTGACATACAGTCATGCACTGATACAGGATCAAAGCCTACATGATAGAAGATGGAGACCTAACTACCGGAACTTACAGTTGGTACCGCCAGTGCTAAACTTGCATTTGTGCCTCGCCAAAGCCTTGAAAATCCTTCCTGCACAAACCCTCTCCAGTTAAACATGAGAGAACAATTGAAAACGTTTATGAAACACAAAGATAAGCATTTGCATAACAAGGACTCCCTATATTATGAGAACCTGCTATGGCAGGTACATCTATTTGATATTAATAGAATGCTACAACAGCAGTGTTAAAAGAAAACCTTATTTTTGTTTCTTCTTTTCCAGCATAAATTTTATGGATAAACCAGTCATATAATACTTATGCACATCCAATATAGCATGCTCTTCTGAACATAAAATATAATGTGAATTTCCTTTTGATATCCTCTAAAATCTATAAGTAGTGTATTATGTGTTCCCCAGGGCTCCTGCATCTTGACACATCAAACATTTAAAATGTTTCCCTATCTGTGTCACAAAGATAAACGAAATATCCTCACGCAGTAACTGGAGGAGTCCTAGGAAACACTTTACAATACATCAGGGAATTCTCAAACTTGAGTAATATCCCCTTAGTGAGTATATTAATTATTCATGTTCTTGTAAATAACTGCATAAATCCATACTAATCACCAAGTTGGCGTTTGGGTATTATTCAGCTAGGGAGAATTTTGGAATAAATTGCTAAATTCGAAGAAAAAAAAATCTGCCTACTTGGCTTCTTGTATTTGAAGTGATTCACGTATCTACTACAATGATACTATTGTTCCATAATTTTTTTTTTTACTAATTATTCATGCTTTTTTGAAGAAAAAAAAAAAAGAAGCTAATACTCAGTGAATTAATCACCAGACAAAAACGTAACGAAATAGATGGTACTTTTTAAAAAAATCGGAGAACTTTGTTATATCACAAAAATCCACCAACCTGTCGAATGATTTTGTAGAAGACATCCAAAGTGCCTTTGTACTGAAAACATTCAGGACGACAAACTGGTTCAGTACCAAGAATTCCACTATGGGTGCATGATGGAGAACATCTCAGATCTGTAAACACCTGAATCAACATATTCCAGAGAATAAATTAACTGCAGAAATCAGTACGTCACAGAAAGATAAAAGCTCTAGGTTCCAAAGCAGTCCACATTAGAATCATTCTTGTAAAGAAGCATCCGAGCTTTGACTGTACCATATAAATAATCATGGTCATAGTAGAAAAAGTGGGTCTTGGTTTGGAAGTTCAGGGTAAAAATTATATGGAAAATGTTTAATAGATCGCGCATTCCGCTATGTAGCGGAATGCACGGTCCTCGTTGATCCACCCCCTTTTTAACACCCACTACTGTGGTTAAGATTCACTCACCCCTAGGGTTCATTCATCCAACCTTGGATTTTAGAAAATAGTTAAGCTTAACTATAGTCAAAGGGGGTTAAAATGGACACAGCGGTCTGCTAATCACTGCTCAAATTATATCAAGCGGGGTATAGCATATATGAAAAGACTGTGGTCCTAAAGATTAATAGGAAAATGAAGTGAAAAGGGGTCTTAAGCAGAAAAAAGAATAATTATTTGAAGAAATGTTGCTGCATTGCTATTACTAATAATAATATTATTATTATCGTCATTATATTTATTGTTATGTATTATTATTATTATTATTGTTATTTTTTTATTATCAGCCCCCAAGAGGTAATTCCATTAGATTAATGATCCCAAGAAATTTCAATATTCCACTAGTCTATCAGCACTGTGGATAAGTGAAATGCAACCAGCAAAGTCGTTACTCGTTTGCGACGAGGAAGTCAATCTCAGGAATGAAGATAGAAGAATCCAGCTTCAAGAAAAGATTTCACAAGACCAAAAAGGAAAAAAGAAAGAGATTTTTAATGGAAAAATTATTAATTTCACTTCTTTTTCTTAAGATATACATAAGTGTAGGTTTTCCTTCTGAGTAAAAAATGGAGAATAAAATATATAGATATAAACAGGTCTAAAATGAATTCACTTGGCTCATTTTGGAAATAATATATTTTATTATGTATTTCATATAAGATCAACGATATGAGTTTCAAGAATATAGAAAAAGGAGATGAAGTAGAAACGTAAACTTAAAGAAGAGAAGTTTATAACCAGTCTTTTCCATGGACAACATAATATAAGTACAAAAACGCACACAACAGAGTACATAATTTTATAATGTTATCAATGATAAACTGATTTCCTTAATAATAAATGATATGAAACCCAACGGAGTACGTAATTTTATAATGTTATCAATGATAAACTGATTTCCTGAATAATAAATGATATGAAACCCAATGGAGTACGTAATTTTATAATGTTATCAATGATAAACTGATTTCCTGAATAATAAATGATATGAAACCATAACAAATAGGTACCGAATTTCTGAAAACCAAAATGTTCAGATAGTTCAGGAAACTACACAACTTACTTGCTCTTGCACTTCCAATAAACTTATTTTACCTTTTAAAAAAATCATAAACAACCATGGCACTCAGTTCTATACACAATTGTATACCTATCTATCGAGATATCAATTTTTCTCAATATTGGGTACTCATCTAAACTATTAAATAATTTTATATCAATTTAGAAATCAAAAACAAATATACAACCATGTCATAATATTAGGTTTGTTGGGGTACATGCGCCCAACAACCTAATATTTGTGATTGAGATTGATACAGGTGTTCATGGATAAGTAGTGGGCCAAATCTAGGTGAATGGCTTTTGATAATTTCCTGATAGTTAAGGCAAGACCTCCTTTAGAAATTAGATCAAAGCCAAAGACAATTGAAAGACAGGATTCAATAGTCTAACTGGCAACGGAGGGATGGAATAATCACTTTATATGCCTCTGGATCCAGTTCCTGAAATCTTCATAGAAATCGAGGCAATAATCAATGAAAACTACAAACCTATGTTATTTTGTCACATAAAGCTTCCTTTTAAGAAAATAGACAAAAGACTGTTGTACACATACCGTGTTTGGTCCAAGAGATACCATACGACTCCTAGCGTGATGCCATGGAGGTGAATAAGGAACTCCGGCAGCTTGTGCTTGTAACCTTGTCTGGGGGAAATGGAAAAAAAATAATAATAACTCACCTTTAGAAGCTCCTGAAATTGAATTTGAAGCATTTTATAGTAAACACGTCTTTACAGAAGCATTGAACATCGAAATGCAGGAATTGGGGAATAAGGACCAGCATTTGATCTCAGAAACATGCTTTCTATCAACATAGACAAGGTGAATAAAGTAGATAAAATGAAATATGGTAAATAGCGTCTTGCAAAAGTCCAATATAAATACTTACACACAAAAATGATAAAAATGAAAATTGGGTGTCTTGAGATAACCCACCATGGCAACCAACAATCTCAAAACAAATAAGTCTTCCATTTCAATTATACCAGAACAAAGAATAAAAGATTGATTACCCAATAATAATTAATAACAAATCAAAATCATCAATAAAAATTTATAAATAATACAAGAAGAAGGAATTTAAAATACTTCGATTCACCGTGTAAACCACAAGCCTCAAAAGTGCAGGAAAAAAATTAGAACATGCAGATTTCGTAAAAAAGCTGAATCAAAGTTCAATAAAATGATAAAAATGAAATCCAGGTATCTAAAAGGAACCCCACGAGAGCAAACAAAAAGAGGAACTAGACAAAACTCCATAAAAGGAGCAGAATTATAAGGAAAACGGAACAAAGATACCTTGGCGACGTCGAGCGGATTAACAATGATAGCCGAGAGGAAGGCGGCACCGGCAGCAGAGAAGGACCGTTCTGCAAAACCTAAATTAGCATCTGAGGGAGTGTTAGATTGATTCTGCTGAGGAGGAGGAGAAGAAGAAGCTTCCTTCTCCTCTGTAAACATCTGACTCAGACTGAAATCGAGTGAGACTGTTAGAGAGAGAGAGATAGAGAGAGAGAGAGAGAGAGAGAGAGAGATTCTAGGGCTTTGTCTTGTGCATGGGAAGAAGAAAGCAAACAAAGGGGTGATCAGTGGTCGAGAGAGAGAGAGAGAGAGCCGTTAAGTTCCTAACAGAAACATTGGAAGGAGACTGTTTGCGTTTCCTTTTGTTTCAAGAGAGAATCATATTCTCTGTTTCTTCTCTCTCCTTTCCTCCGTTTACAAGTTGACCCTTATGCGCCTATCCTTAAAAGGGGTTTTTCCTGATTGCCCCCCTATTTAGTATGGGATTCTTCCCCCAAATAATCACGTTTTGAAAACTCTTCTCTAAATACCTTTATCATTTATTTTCCATAATTCAATATTTATGAAAAGTCTTAAATACCCCTCCACTAATTTTGAAAGAAAAAGAAGAAGAAGATAAATTTAAGTTTGTGGATAGAGATCTTCATTCCCACCCTATTTCCGTCGAGAGTTCTTTGTTCTCACCCCATTTCCGGCGAGAGTTCTTCGTTCCAAGAAGAAAAAGAAGATACGTACGTGGATGAGATGAATGAAGCTCACCCACTCCCCTCATCTTCCAAATACCCCTCCATTACCATCTATACTGATTCTGAAAGAAGAATAATAAAAAAGAAGAAGAAAAGATAAAAAAATCGCAAAAATCTGAGTTTCCCGAAGTTTTTTGCGCGCAGGGTCAATACAATGCATCGACCGCATACAAAATGCATTAGGTTGATACAATGCATCGACCTCGTGCATTTTATGCATCGACCCCATGTAAAATGCATCGACCGCGTACAAAATGCATTAGGTTGATACAATACATCGACCCCGTACAAAATGCATCGACCGAACCATGCATCGATCTCGTGCATTTTATGTATTGACCTCGTGCAAAATGCATCGACCACGTACAAAATGGACTAGGTTGATGCAATGCATTGACCTCGTGCATTTTATGCATCGACCCCGTACAAAATGCATCGACCTCGTGCATTTTATGCATCGACCTTGTGTATTTTATGCATCGACTCCGTGTAAAATGCATCGACCGTCATCTTCAAGCTTGGAAACATGACTGTAAGTCATAGAAAATGGAAAAAAAACACATGTAAACACATATATAACATGAAATTTAAGGTTTTGAACCATAAATATAATGATTATAAACATTTTTCCATGAATTAATCATACATGCAATGATTTTTTTGAATTCTTTTTTTTTAAAACACAAGAAACCCGAAAATAAGGGTTGTTCTTCGGTTAATGACGTTTTTTCACGAAAAGAACATGGAAAGAACGCTTTAGGAACAAAGATCTCTCGCCGGAAATGGAGTGGGAACGAAGTTCTCTCGTCGGAAATAGGGTGGGAACGAAGAACTCGTCGGAAATGAGGTAGGGATACCCAAAGTCTTTTCTTCAAATGATTTGGATAAAATAAGAAAATTTCGCATGTGCGAATAGATGCACATGTGTGTGGGGGCATTTAGAGAAGGATTTTTAAAACCTGGTTATTTGGGGAAGAACCACATACTAAAGGGGCAATTTGGGAAAAACCCCTCCTTAAAAGGGATGTATTCGAGCCGGGCTGAGTCTGCTCTGCTCGGTTTGGAATTTTTTTTTATCTATGCTCGAGCTTGGCTTGACTCGAATATGGTCGAGCTCATTAAAAAATAATTTTTAAATAAAATAATATATTTTTATTATATATATATATATATAATTATATTATTTATATGTATAATAATTATATTACTTATATATAATAATGATATATATAATATTATTTTTTATATAACAAGCTGAGCCCGAGCCGAATCGAACCGAGCTTCAATTGAGCTGAGCTTCGAGTTGAGCCGAGCCGAATCAAAAAGGGCCTTGGCTTGAGCTTAGCTTGAATACAATTTCAAACTCAAAAAATAGTTCGGCTCGACTCGATTGAACCTATTTTCAAGTTCTAGTAGAGTTTTTTCAGGCTGAGCTAAACTTCGACCTAACTCGATTTGGATACATCCCTACCTATCATTAAATTAGGGCTGCACTTAGCCAAGTTGGCTTAAACAAATTCGAGCTCAATCTAAGCTTGAGCTCATTTAAGTTTCTCCTATGCTTGGTGCCCCACATCATGCGACATGTGGCGAAAGGGGGAAGTCATTTTATTTTCTATCCATGTTTTTTTTGACTTTTCCTTGATATTTCTTTCCCTTTTTATTGCCACCTATCAATGTGACATGTGGAGCCTGAGACCACTATTCTGGCGTCACATACCTTAGTGCGTGCTATTCAAGGCCTTAATTTATGTGCATAACACCTCCATTGGTGCTTGTAGGAGATATGTGGCATCTCTCGAGGGTTGCTGACAGTCTCTCACCAATATGACTTAGAGAGAATCCCAAGTCTTGCAAAAAGTGTCTCCGCGCAGAAATGACCTCATATGTAGATAATGACTTGGGATCTTCTCCAATCGTGCTGACAAGGAGACTGTCAACCGGCGTTGGAATGCCTTTGGCGACGGTAGAAAGTGCTTGTCTTGGGCAACCATACAATAGGGGACAAGTGATGGAGAAGTCAAAATCATGGATCCCATGATTTTGACTTCTCTACCCATTATATGACACATGGTGATAAGATGTTAAAAAAGATTAATGAGAAGAGATATTAAGTGGGGAGAAGTCATGTCCCTTATTCTATGGTTGCCCGAGAGTCTTTTTTTTTTTAGCTTTGCCAAAGATAATCTGAGGCCCAATCAACAACAACTCTCAAGGCTCCACGTCAATGTGTGCACGCCAATTAAAGTGTACACACGAATCGATACTTGATTGACGTGCACAAACTAATGTGGCTGTGTTGGCGGTCTCCTTGCTAGCACTAACCCCACTAACTGGAGAAGATCCCATGTCGTAGACAAGTCATTGCTTAAAACCATGTTGATCATTAGAGGCTGTCAAAACGAATTTAAACTGATTGGATTGGTTAGTAATTAGTAGTGTCTAGTTGTCAGGTAGCTTTGGATCTCTCCATGTCTGATTTGGTGTGTTATCATGGGGCACAAAATCAATTTAATCGGAGCTTAATATCACTTTTGATATATGGCTTTTTTTTCATAAGAAAAATAAGACACTTAATCTCCTTAAAATTTAAGTCCTACATTTTGTTTTTGAAAATGACAACGTGTGGATGGCTACATACCGAAATACCCTAAATTTTTGAGTAGTTATAGGCGGACCATGAATTCCATTTCCAAAGCTAAGACACTTCCTCATTGGTGGATCCCCCCTTAAATGCTTATCATAGCTGGTGAGTATTTAAGGACATCCACCAATGAGGTGATGCCTTAGTTTTGGAAATGGAATTCATGGATATGTTAACTATTTGCCTAAATTTTTTTTTGCTTGGTTATCAAAGGCTTTTTTTTCTTATTCTTTTGGTAAACGGGTATCCTAGCCCATACTTAGACTAGTCCCAAGTGTTGTATAAGTAAACCTTCAACCCATGGCCTCAAATTCTCTCCGGAGAAGCGAGAATGACCGTCTCAGGCATCCACACATTGTATGCCATGTGACATAAAATAGGGGAGAAGTCATTTCAATTTCTCCCTTGATTTTTTACTTCTCCTCACTTGATATCTCTCCCTGTTTTTTCTCACCACTTATCACCATGTGTCACAACATATGTGGAGAAGTCAAAAATCAAGGGGACTATGATTTGACTTATCCCATCACATGGCACACAGTGTGTGGAATGCCCATAACCCCCAATCTGGCTTCGAGTTTATGGTTCGTCTGTCCTTCTACCACTAGACTACACCCAAGGGTTGGCTATCAAAGACTTGGCATTTTTATTTTTTTTTGTATGTAAATAAGTACTTCTTAAGTAACCACTTTTATTTTTAATTTATTTATTTTTACCAAACAAACTTATTTATAAATAAATACTTGTTTTGACCAATAAATAAATAAGTACTTAATAATATTGTTGCCAATAAGCTTTTATAAGAAACATTTTTGTGGGCATCAAATATTTATAGTACAAAACATTTATTAAAAACCATTTCAGAAAATAAATTTATTTTGATGTTCCATGTTGAAAAAGATTTTTGGGGCCAAATTTTTTTTTGGGTGGGCCAACAAAAAATATAACTGATATATAAATATGACTGACATTTTTTTAACGAGCCTTTCAAAACCTCCATAAACAAAGGGAGAAAAAAGTTTGCGAAAGCACAAAAAAAAAGAAAGAAATGTTTTAAAAAATCTCTTTATTTATTTATTTTTAATTTTTTTTCTTTTCAGTCAAACAAGGTTTGAGCCTATTTTTGTGGCCAAGAAAAATTTTAAGCCGACAACTAAATGCAGTCTACATATATATTTATTTCTCTTGGGCAAGAGAGGCAAATGTTTTACTGTTTGAATCGTTTCCAACCAAAAGGAGAGTGAAAATTGTTCGGGTAAAACCACACAAGGAATTTCTTGTACAAACCCACCTAGTTATATTATATTTCCACAATTAAGTATAAATAAATTTAAAGTAAATATGAGTTACAATTTTATTGCAACAAGGGCTCAGAATGTGGATTTATTCGCCAAATGTGAGGGGGAAGGGCTCATCATCATACACAGCTTCAATTTTATTAACACATAGCTAGACCTAAGGTAGCAGCTAAGGTGGGTGCCATAAGGGTAAGTCCAAGCAACCACTCCAAAAGGGCCTGTCTTAAGAAGGGTTGATGGTCCCTTATACACCCTTTGCAAAATCCACTTCCCAACCGATGTGGAACTAAACCTGGGATACACCTCTACATTCCATTATCCTTTCATTCACTTGAGAAAGCCAAAATAACCATATAAAAAAGTCCAAAGCACATGCCTATAAGGATTTTTCAAGTAATCACAAAAATATTACAACATGCAACACATATTGCATTAACCTTAATTAGGTCAACATTAAACATTAATCTTTAGGATTAAAAAAAAAGATAAAAAATTATAAATCCCGGACACCTATTGTGCTTTTATGTGTATAGAGATCATGTGTCATGCTTTTTTTATGTGTATAGATCTCTCTCTCTCTCTCTTAGGCAGGTGCATTTGAATAAAATTTAAGATAGAGAAAAAAGGAATGGGATGCGGAGAGACATCCCAGTCATGGTGGTTGGAAAAGCCATGTCTGCTCCAGCACTTAGCTCTAAATGGCTCCAAGAGGTATGTATTCCAAAGAAGAATAGCAGATAAGTGGCAGATACTAAAAAACAGTCAGATATTGGCTTTTCATTCTTTAACATAGCTCTACTTTTTCTTTTCCTGTTTTCATTTTAATTCATCCTCTCTAACCATCTCAACTCTCCCCTGACAGGCATGTACAGTAGAGTGAACAAAATGCTAAGCTTGTATGAAATTAGAAATGTTATACTTTATTAGATCTAGCCAATCAATATTCAAGAATCACATACCTGTGTCGGCCATTGAAAGTAGAGAGGAAAACCTTTCATTGTCGATGACGATGAAGCACACGGTCTTCAAATTCCATGACTCTTTAGCTCTCGATGGGGAAGATGTTTTTTTTTCTGCAGGCTTTCTTAGGAGTTGGATCTGGGACCGATAGCCTATAAGTATTATATATACTTAGGGTTTAGGTCAATAGAGTCCCTAACCCATCAAGGAGACTATAGACCATCCTTATAACCCGATATACTTAATTAATGCATAAACCACTACTGTTTGGCTACAACTAAAAACTTAACCGGAGTAAACTTTATCCGGGTTTGGACTATGAACATTGCCAAGACCATAAACCTTATAAAAAATCTTACATTCTCCCACTTGGTCTGCAATGATCATCAAAAGAGAAAACATTTTACTTATGCGGAAAATTCTTTTAAAATGACTCTCCCGGATAAATGACTCAATTTTGAAAACAACAGACGTGTGGCCACACTGAAAACATACTCTAGATAGTCAAGCCAATATACTTAAATGTGGTGAACAAAACCTAGACAAATGAAAACACTAATACCGGATCACAGAGGCCATCATATCAATACTATGACATGACACCATTCCATGGTCACTATACTAGTACCCTCATTTTCCATGGTTTCAAGCATTATAACCTTATGATATGCTGACCTCACACATCCCAAAATTCGATCATCAAAATTTGCCTTGGTCACTTAATCTGCAAATTTAAAACACCATTTAACATAAAATGGAAATGCAGAGTGATGCATCACTATATTGTTCTGATTTAAACAAATTAATAGGCAAATCTCAATAATTGTAGTAGAGAATTTTTTATCTGTAATTGAAATGCTAGCAACATACTCCCACTAACCAAATGAATCAAAGCTGTCTTTTAGTCTCATTTTAGACAAGCTCTAAAATACCTTATGATTCAACTTTATGGTTAATGGTTCAGACACCTTATGTTCTCTAACCTTCTCTCTCACAACAAGACACCTTACGCCCATGTGTTTGGACAAACTTTAAGTTTTATTATTTTGAGAGAAGTAAACTGATGCAGAATTATATCCAACGGCCCGGTAATAAAACTGAAGACCTAGAGCCCTAAGATAAAACTCCGCAATCATATAACTTGTTCAAAAACCTTATAACAAGTCATGTATCCTACCTGCCTAGTCGACGATTCCATACTGAAAAGCATTATATTTTTTACTAGATAGCAATATCACAGCCAATAGGAATAAAATTCAATGTCGACTACTTGATGTTCAGACGTCCAGCACAATCTGAACCTGAATACCCGATAACTTGATGAGTATCAGTATTATTATATATGTGAGCCAATATTCTTTAATCTTCTGTAATTACTCTATAAGTATCTTAATGGTCTAACACTCAAATATATCACAACTAAAATGAGAACTTTATTTAACTGCATGAGATATATTCGAATGAGTGAAGACCTGTTTATACATAAGATTCTTCAATCGGAGTGCAATAAGCAATAATGTAACTTTATAGCACAAATTTTAGCATAAGTCTTAGGGCACTTTAACCTGTAATTCACAATATAAATTTCTCTTTAGGAGCTTAATATGAAATATCAATCATCCTTAGAATTTTCTCAATAAAGTTTTCTGTGATAGTTCCAAGAGGTCATGAGACCAACGAATAGAGATTTATAATGGTGAACCTAAATGACACCTCTCTCAATCCTTAATGTCACAATTCTATGATATATCATTAGAATATACTTTCTCCCACTGATCTTAATGTTGATGTACTCAACTATAATGTTCACCCTAAAATTGAAAGAAGTATTCATTTGATTGTCAGCTCAAAACCTTATGCAAACTTCATAAGCTTACAAACTTAATACTCATTATCTTCTTTTTAAGAATATTTTATCATTTAATATACACCTCCTTATGAAGAACGTTGAGTAGGAACATTCTTCTAATGTTTATTAGATATAACTCTATTAAGTTTAAAATATTACTTTTTTTCATGGATTTCATGTTATAATCAACATAATACTTCCTCTATCCTGATGAAAAGTAATATATCATCTTTGTTCTCAAAATCAAGTATTAACTTTTGAGGTAATGTACAAGATCATTAGATTTGTATCTCTTCTCTTTAAGACATCATCAAACATGTCTTAACTTCTGACGAAACAAATTAGACCGAACGGGAGACAATAGCACCTCAAAACTTTATATGATGACTATCAACTACATCAAAATAAAAAGCTTTAGGTATGACACAACATCACTTCTTTAAGCCAATTGATAGACTGAAGTATGGTTATCCTTAAACTTAATAGGTAGAGACTTTATACTCCAACTGTTATCGCTATTTTTAACATTTCACATTTTTAATCTCAAATATGTGAGTGTTTTGAGAGAGACCAGATGATATATATATTCCTTAATTTATTTGAATGTCTGATAAAGAAGCAATTTAGTTTCTTGAAATTTTCCTCGTTTTTCAACACTTAATGGTGTCTTGAATATTACTTTATGAGAAATTTAATTTGAAATATACAATATAGCCTTTAGAGCATTTTCATATAGGAATGCTAGCATAAATGAATAATTGTTCATGACTTTTGGTAACATAGTTTTCCCTTTCAATTGTTCATTATGTTCTTAAATGATTGAATTAAATAACATTTTAAGTATCTCATAATCTTGAAGATACTAAGTAAAGAACCTTTAATCTTTACTTTATATCATATTTCATAACTTAGATCTTTCTACTGAGAAGATTATGAACTTTATCTTTATGGATCATAAACAAAATCTGAACTTTTGATATATATATATATATATATATATATATAGATTAATGAAACATCTTTATACCTCATGAAAAGTAAAAAAATGATTACAAATATATGTGTAGGTCATTTTATCAGTATTTGTGTTTGTAGAGAAATTCTTTGCTTTTAAATTTCCTTTAGTTAATGCTATCAAGCAAATCTTCATATTGAAATTGTTACATTTCAAAATTACTTTATCGTATCACTTTAAATACATTATTAAAATATTATATTTTAATGTCAATGTATTCTCACTTTACAAACCATGAATTTTAATAATATGACGCATTAACAAATTTATAAAGAAATAATCCCCTTACCAGATTTAAATCTAATAAACAATGTGAGTATTAACATTTAATCTATATTTCTTTATCAATAATTTCTCTCAATCCTTTTTATTTTCAATTCTGATGAATCTCTCTAACATATTACGAATGTGAATTGGTAATGTTAACCATTCATTACCTTATGAGTTTTCTAGACTTTAATACTGTAATTTATTCTCATCCTGAACTTATATGGATGTAAATATATTTACACTTTATCCATTTTTTTTTCTTTATGCACTTTAGGTTAGTTACAGATTGGTTAAAGTAAACATGGAGAGATTCAAACCCGAACTACAATAGAGACTTAATGTTAACTTTTCATCATAACGGCATCCTTATTTGAAACTAGATTAACTCTATGTAGGTTGTTTCCATGAACTCCAATGAGTCCATCATATCAAACATAAGTCAATTTACTTAGATAAACACTTATGGTTCTCAAATAATATAATTATTCAACTTGCTACCTTATATGGTATTAGGGATTGTACTCTAAATAATCTTTGAGATTAACCATTCACAGTCTTCAAGCTCATACTATTGACGTTTCTCATTCTTTATGTTTATGTTTAACCTTTAACTTATCTTTAATTATATATTTCTTACTTTCATCCTTAAATTGACTAAGTCTTAGTCCATACTACCTAAGGTCAGCATAACTTGACATATTCAGTGCCCATAGAGTAACAATTATCTGTAAGAAAATACTAAAAGGCTCACATAAAATTTGCATCTTATTATCCTTATGCATGAACTATTATCCTTATATCATGCTCTTATTGATATAAAAACACATCTGACTGATGGAGTATTAATCAGACAACTCAGAGTGACTGTAATTATAAATACATCATTTGGTGAGATAGTCATTTGCATCATCACACTCCCTCATTTGGGCCGAGAATGCAACATGCGATTAGCTCATCTCTTTTGGTGAATTAATTTCACCACAAGACAAGCTGATCATGAACACTACAAATTTCAAAAACTTTAAGCCTTTGGGCTTAAACCTCTCTAGTCTGCAATGTCACACCAACCTTCCTGCTCCATTTGAATTATACAAGATGATGACCCACCTTTGAGCTTGATCACCACCCTATAACAATCAAACGCAAAACCTTATGGCACTCCCTTTTCAATATATAGCAAATAATCATACAACCATGCACATTTGAATGCCGCCCAAATTTTCCTGATCGAGGCCACTTTGGTGACTAACACGACCATTTCAATCTGGTTGGTTCCAAATAGGGAATTGCCTAAAATTCCATATCCCAAGGAATAAGTGATTATTTAAATAAACATGCATCAATGAACATTATAACATATTACAAAATCCTTATGAAGATCATCCAAAATTTTATATGCATTTTAGGCCTACTAATCCCATCCTCCACATGATATTAAATTAAAAAAACATAATTTAAAACATGCATTGGAAAACATAACAATAATGCAATTCATGAATTTTAAAAACAAAATTCATTTTTTTATACAAGCAATCATCATACATTTAAGGTCTTGAACTTCAAATAATTTGTTGAACAAAATATATCATGCATATTATACTAAGTAGTCATGTCCATATATGTTGAAACACGAATAAATATGTCTTGGCCCCAAAAATTTGTTTAATAAAGTACTTTATATTCAAAAGATTACACCAAGTGTGCAATCAATAAGTGTCTGAAGTCTGTAAGAGTTAACGACTATATTGGGTGTTATTCTGAATGCACAAATAAACTTAATCATGTGCTCACCCCTTCACCCAATACAATAGGGATACCTTAGGCCTCTTTAGAGTTATTTATTAACTACTTTATGCCTGAAAAACCTTGAAAGGGCAAATAATTGGCCAAACATACTTGATAAGTTGCACAAAAGTTGTTTGTAGTTTATAAGGCTATCTATAGTGCCCAAAAACTAGAATAAAAACCACAATTATGCTAAACAAACCCCATATATGTACTAGGTATACTTTAATGATAATCCAAGAGTTACTTTAGGGTCTGAAGAGCTTTCCGGAGTTCCCAAAAGCTGAATTAGGCATCAAAAATAGGTCTAAAATTGAAGAATAGCCTTATCTGGGCACTTAATGCCATAAAATTCCTCTACAAATGAAAAATAGAATAAAATAGACCCCAAATTAAGGTTTTACAGACAAAATTAGGCCAGGGGACCTCGGACACGCGCAAAAAACGTGTCGGACACGCTGGCACGTGCAGGGATTAGCAACAGGGGCACTGGAGTACCCATCACGCGCAGGAACGGCGCTTCACACGTAGGGTGTGCGCTTCACGCGCGGTCTGTACCTCACACGTGCACGGTTCGACGTCAACACACGGTCCGGTCTGGTTCAGTCACAATCCGGTTGAACTGGTCCAGTCTAGAGAATCGGTTATGTCTCATTCGGGTCGGGTTACGACCCATCCGGTTTCGGGTCGGGTATAATTTGACTCGGATTTAAAATACCCGGGTCGAGTTCGATGCCGGATCGGGTCACAGGGTCGGGTTGACCCTCGTGAACTCGTCTTCCCAACCCGGTTTTTTTTTAAAAAAAAAAAAAAAACTGAAACCGTAGCCTGGTTCCCCTCAATTGGGGGCCCTACCGGCCACCTTACCGGCGCCAAAAGGTCGGCCACTCTCTGGCGAGCAAAACCCCTCTACCGGAATCCTATGCCGGCGAAAGACGGCGGCGGAATCGCCGTCTAACTGAAAACGGCCGAAACCCTTTTTTTTTTTGATAACTCATAATCTCATTCTCAGATCCGATCTTGGAGGGTCTCAAAATAAAATCCATTAAATAAAAAAAAAAACTTTCAACTTTATTTGAAGGTATTTTATCTCCGGTAACCAGCGTAATTGCCGGAAAACCGAGAACCTCCCCTTTCCTCTTTTTTTTTTTTTTGTTTAATGATTTCAGATCCGAAACCCTTTTCTAAAACCCTAAAAATTGAAACAGTGAACCAAAAATTAGCCACATAATAACGCTACATTCGAAGCCTACCATGGTTCTCCGGCGATGAGTTTTCGCCAGAAAACCTATAAAATCTCATAAAAAATCGAACTAATTTCATAAGAAAAATAATGTAAATCCTATTAAAAATTAATAGAAATAACTTTATGCATTCTTGAACTTGATTGAGCACCCTAGGCTCTGATACCACATGTTATACTTTATTAGATCTAGCCAATCAATATTCAAGAATCACATACCTGTGTCGGCCATTGAAAGTAGAGAGGAAAACCTTTCATTGTCGATGACGATGAAGCACACGGTCTTCGGATTCCATGACTCCTTAGCTCTCGATGGGGAAGATGCTTTTTTTTTCTGTAGGCTTTCTTAGGAGTTGGATCTGGAACCGATAGCCTATAAGTATTATATATACTTAGGGTTTAGGTCAATAGAGTTCCTAACCCATCAAGGAGACTATAAACCATCCTTATAACCCGATATACTTAATTAATGCATAAACCACCACTGTTTGGCTACAACTAAAAACTTAACTGGAGTAGACTCCGGGTTTGGACTATGAATATTGCCAAGACCATAAACCTTATAGAAAATCTTACAAAAAATTCCTACAGGATATATCACTCCCTTGCCGAGCGATACTCTCATCTGAAGGGCAAGCTCCACATCAAGATCACATCCTTTAATTCACCAGGAGATGGGAAGGCCAACACTCACTGGAATCTGACCTTATCAAAGAGATGAAATGAGGAAAGAATTTAGAACCTTGAGGAAGAATCAGATCAAGTTCCAAAGAGTGCCATTAGAATTAGAGAACTAGAGATTTTGGAGGCTATACAAAGGAAGAAGATTGAGGAATGGAAAGCTATGATCCATGGTTTAACAAACAAGATGGAAGGAGAATGTAGACTCCAAGATGGATCTGATCCATTGAAGTCAATGGCTTGCACTGCAGTGGCTGAACAGACTTGGAAGTAGAACAACTGAGGTCATTGTAGCAAAGACAGTGAATGGGAAGGCTGGTGTGTGGGCCAAAATTCGAGTTACCATTAGAAGTATGTAGTAACAAGAAGCAGAGCTAATGAAACATACATGGTAAATAAATAAATTCAAAGCATAAATTAAAAGGAGATGGGTATTTCCATGTAATTTCAAAAAATACAACTATAGTATAGATGTTTTTCCATCTCACCTTTTAAGTTCCCACTCGGTGCTTACTCCTATCACAACCAAATAGCGGAGCACCTAGCTGATCCTATATGCTTTGTGGGATCCCAAGACCAAGTCCTGATGTGAACATCTTTTAACAGATCCCAGTCTTCCTCGATAAATTTTTCCTATGCCTATCAAAAGTGAAGAAAAGAACAGGACCAAGTCTCACCATCAAATATCAGAACTCGACACAGAAGAAGCTTCTGACAAATTTTCTTTTATTTTTGCAACCAAGTCTCACCATCAAATATCAAAATCGCCAAAGAAGAAGCTTCTGGCAATTTTTTATTCTTTGCAAAATTATTCAATGCTTTTCCTTATCATTTGATTTTGCTTCTCGTTTGTTCTGGTCAGCTAGTGAGAACTTCTTCACTTTCTGCAGAGCAAATAGAAAAGGAAAGAATGAAATAAAGAAAACACTTTCAATGAGAAAAATAATACAGAAAGAGAAAAGGACAAGAGAGAAATGACCATAATCATTAGCAAGAACAATGTTAATGAACTGGATGGTAGAAGCAAAGTGCTTGCTGCTCTGCAAAAATTATATTATTGTCTTGAGGACAATTATATAAAAACCCATCTTTTCAGACTCTTATTATCTATTTCATTTTAGTTCTTTCTAGGGTAGGCTTGGATCAAGCTCAAAACCTCAGGGTTGTGACTAAGTTAAGAGGGGTTGTCTATTTGGGGTTTGGGCTCGGCTCAATCTGATGGGAGAGGCACGAAAGCTTGACATTGGAGTTTCCAATGGCAAGTGACCTTTCCTTGCTCAATCAGTAAGTTCTGTTTCTACATGGAGATACCTGTTTCATTTTTCTACTAGCTTGTTGGCAAACCTAATTCAAATTTACTCTGCCTTGAAGCTGTAGATGTTTGGTCGCAGCCTGATACAAGTGAAACCAAGTGGGATTATACAATCATCACAGTATTAGCATTATTCCACCTATCTAATCTAATCCATATTTTAACAGTTACTATACATTTCTTCAACTAGACTCCAAATGTGGAGGTAGTGAAGAAAAAGTAAGCCACTGGGATATTAACACAATTAAGGCCAATCTAAAAACCGAGTGTTTTATCAATCCATTGACAAGAGATGGGCATCTGAATTGCATACAAGACCAACCAGATGGAAACCCAGTTTGTGATGCAATACATTTCCATGTGTAGGTAAAACACTGAAACACTTGCATCTGTCAAGAATATCGGATCTCTTTGAGAAAAAAATAAGTAAGTAGTAACTGGTCATGCATAGCAACTGAAATTTAATGCGTGCACCTCCCATGCACTTCTCCATTCAACTGCACTTGTTCTTTATCCATGGTTCTAAAGCTCCAACGAATCGAAAAATTTCCTAGTTTCTCATTCAATAAAACAAAACCCCAAAAAAGTGCAACTGAAACGTCAGAGACATTTATAATTTTACATTTCCCAGGTAATGGTAATGGTAATCCATCAGAGGGAGGGAGGGAGGGAGAGGTTGTAACTCTTATTCTCCTTTTCTCCTTCTCGATTATGTCAAATGTAATAAAAAATAAGTAACATATATATGGGGCATACACTTATTTAAGTTAAATAGGGATTTATGAGAACTTTGGGGGGCACTAGAGGGATTTCGGTGGCCTTCAAAGGCCCTTTTTTTAGGTTCTTGGGTCGCCTGGGACTAGTTGAGTGCCTGGGCGACCGCCTCAAGTGACGCCTTCAACAACTATGGTCCGGACCATGAAGACTTAACCTTGACATAGCTCGGATGGGTGAGTATGGATCGGGACATGATAGGATCAGTGAAACTTAGCATTGGCAGAATGTGTTTGGTAAGGCACGGGCCTTAAGCATTGATTGGCTAGCTTGCAAGGACAAGACATTAGCCTTGAATAACATAAGTTGTGGCTCGTGTACCTCAGTGAGTTTTGTGCAGCATATGGGTGGTGTGGAAAAGGGTGCTAGGCTTGGCAGCAGCATAGCACTGCATTGTAGCTTCCATGAAGGTGTATCGTGTACACAAGGGAAAGCCATGGGCATCTTGGTGGCTGTGATAGATATGTACAAGAAGTTATGCTAAGATGTTGGTAAGGCAACCAATACAAGGAATGCCCGGTTGCACGTGGTTCATAGACAAGGTCCGGAGTTGGTTTTGTTGGAGTTAACTAACATAGAGGGTTGTCCTACGGGTGCACAGCAAGTGTGGCTCTGGTGGCAAGCCTCCTAACTTGCTGGAACATTGTGATTGGTCTATTTGGGTTGGACCAAGTTTTGTGCATATGCTGGGGACAGGTGTAGCAATGGGGGTGTCCATTTCATCAGTTATGGCCATTTGACCTATGAGACACTAAGGCAACTACCTATGCTTGTCTATTTAAAAGCAGGCTCCTGTGGATTGGGAGAACATGTTAAGTTAGATTGTAAGACAATAAAAAGTGGGTTGTAGCCCTTTGACATTGTGTTTGTGGTGTGCTGTTGCATCTTGTTGGTGTTCTTGATGAATTAGGTTGGTGCTCAACCTCTCAAACTGGATCAAGCTGAGACTAGGAGAGGAGTTCTTAGTGCCACATGGCTAGATTTTTGTGGTCGAAAATTACCCACTTGACACCGACCCTCATAGAGGCTCTCTTCTCTTTGGCCCATAGAGGCTATTTTATCTTGGCTCCCTTCTCCTTGTCCACTTATAAGTTGCACAGACATGGATACATGTCAAAGTCTAACACGGATGTGAGGCGCTGGATTCGATGACTCCCAAAAAATAGGATTTGAGGACACATGAGATATTTCATGAATTGTTGATTGGGATATCTTATGATAAATGTTATATACTAATATTAAAAGTCGTATATGAATGTAATAGTGTTGTATTCACCATCTATAAATTTTCTAAAGGATAATCTAGAACACCTAAAAGTAGTACATGTCAAATTTTGTTGTATAAGTAAATAATAGAATAAAAGAAATTTCAAAAGTGTCCAATGAGAATCCAATACGTGTAATTTAAGAGTCCAGCACACGTCACCAATTTATAAGAGTCCCCGAAACATAGGTCCACTTATTTCGGCCCATAACATACACTCTACTGCCACATCATCAACCTAGGCAGCAAAGCAATAAACATAACCAAACTCCTAATTGTGCAATGAAGATATAAGGGAATCAAGCAGACCCCCATCTGCGCAAAACTTATGAAGATTTGTCAATCCCCATGTGTTTGAGAGGGTATTAGGGATTAGTTTTTTTTTGGTAACGGAGGGTGTCCCAAAGCCCTCGAGCCAAGGACTAGTCCCTTCTGGTATCCGCACTGACCCACTAGGAATGATGTTTAGGAAAATATTAGTATAGGAGAATATTAGGGAAACAATATGTCCTTGTAATATCAATAAGAAACGGCCTAGATCAGTATCTCCAGAAGTAAAGTAGTA
Organism: Tetracentron sinense; assembly: GCA_015143295.1. Classification (NCBI taxonomy): domain Eukaryota; kingdom Viridiplantae; phylum Streptophyta; class Magnoliopsida; order Trochodendrales; family Trochodendraceae; genus Tetracentron; species Tetracentron sinense. Next base: position 1,815,859 of record CM026551.1, read on the forward strand.
TCGCAATATTATCTTTCCAGATTAGGCATCCTTTAGCATCTACGTAAACCCTAATCATCCAAGAATAACTCAATAAATTCAGTATATTATCAAGAACCTTGTGACCAGCAGATAGCTCAACAACACAGATAAACCAATTACACCGAATCTAAGGCTCACTAGCACCGACTGAAACCAAATTTTCCGATAAATCCAAATAACCGCCAATAAAAATTGCAGTCGGAACTAACTAAATTTCCTAGTCAAGGAAAAGAAGATCCACACATTTCCATCGGGCAACCAAATTCAGAAACAGATTTAGATTACATTTCACATTTCAAAATCAAAACTTCCGAAAAACTTAAATCTTCAAACTATAAGCTCAAATGAGTCAAATTTGATAGACATCGAATGCAAAATAGAGATTAAATTGTTGTTTAAAAGAAACAGACCTTGTTGAGTACGCAATCACGCAAGGAATTCAAAAGGCGGAGGCATTTTTCCTGATCGAAAGAGGATTCAGCAACGCAGTTGAGGAGATCCAAAGCCTCTTGTGAGCAGACTGGATGAGGCTGAGGTTCTTCCATGGATTATCTGCTGGAGGTTCTCTAGGGTTTTAGAAGCAGAAAAACCCTGAAATCGCAGGTGAAATGAAGCCTTTCTTTAAAGATCCGGTAGGGCCTCCCGCACTTTGTTCTAATGAACAAAACTGCGGCGATTTATAATTTTTCATGCATCAGCGCCCCTGGTTTGTGAAAACTACAATTTACTTCATTTTCACAGCATTTTGATCCAGTACTACGATGCTCAAAGACATAACCATTTCAGGTGAGAACCAACCAGTAGGGCTGTCAACGGTCGGTTTCGGACCTGCCTTAGATCCGAATCCGACAGATCCGAATCCGATCCGAGAACCATTGGATCATGAATTAATCAATCCGAATCAAATCTGAATCCGATCCAGGTTAATTAAAAAAAAAAATTCTATTTTAATAATATAAAAATCTAATAATACCTTAATTAACTCTAATTAATGTTATTTTTTAAAAAATTAATACTTTATGCATAGTAAATCTATGTGATATATTTAAAATGATTAAAAAAAATTATTATAATCGGATCAGATTTTAATCGGATCGGATCGTTTTATATCCGAATCCGATCCAATTGTAATCGGATTCTACCAATCCAATTCGAATCTGATCCGATGGATCACATATAGGGTCCAAAGTCCGGTTAATTGGATCGGATAATCCGGATACATTGACAGCCCTACCAAACACAAGCTCGTTGGATGGTCCTTTTGGATTTGAGAATCCAATGATATGGACAGGAATCAGCTACATGTGTCTATCTATACATGATTCGTGCCACCGTACTCTTATCCTTTCCAAAAATCAACACCTCAGTTAAAAACCAACACATGCCCGTGTTAGTTTTTGGTTGAGAATCGGACTAGCACTCTTCTATGTGCAAGAGCTTGGATATGAGTACATGAGGTGTGCTAGTCCTGCTCTCATGTAGTTCTGTGGTTCTTATTCTGAGTCAAAAACTAACACTTGTTAAAGCAATGATTGGTGTTGGTTTTTAGTTGAGAGTATACCCGGACTCTTACCTAGCTTTAATTCAAGTTAAGAGAGCGACTGTTGATATGCCCACTCCACAAATCAGCTAACACTACTAACGTACATCTAGGAGTAGTGGTTTGATTTAGTTATAATTCTTAAAATTAGTTATATTAACGGCATAAATAATTGGTCACTAGCATGATTCTTCCATAAATCAGATATATTAACAGCATAAATAACAATGCGAAATGATCGTATTGATTTTGAATGTATAATCTCAATTAATTGATATTTACCATCACCGGTAAATAATTATGATATTTGAGGGGTGGTGTTACGTGCTCACCATCTTTTAATGATTATACCCCCAAATTAAAAATATTGACTGCACACCATTTAAAATAAAACACCATCTTCTTTCCTCTCTCCTCTCCGTCCAAAGCCCCTAGCAACTAAGTTCGGATGGGCAACAGCGCTTGCTGTTGCGCTGTTGCCCATATGTGTCTTGCAAAATGGGTCCCATTTTTATCATTTGGTGATTCCATGTAAACAGTAGGTGGGCCCTCATTTTATAAGACACATATGGGCGACAGCGCAACAACAAGCGCTGTTGCCCATCCGAGTTCCTAGCAACTTGGTACCATCTTTAGAATCCCCCTTCTTAGTTCCCGTTCAGATAACACGAGTAATAAAAACAAAAGATTTGAGAGGGATGGCTTCTTCATGTAGGTTCAAACACTTTTATTTTTAAAAATCTGGTTCAGATCTACCTCTGGTTCCGTCCAAAGACACCATAAATCTTCCTCTCCTCCTATTAAATCGAAAATCCTACAATCAGTTTTGATAGAGAGTTTGGAACATTGAAGGGAGGCGACAAAAAGTGAAACAATAAGATGAGGTTTGTTTGGAATCATTGCAAGTTACTAAGGAAAAGGAGAGTGAAAATTGGGGTTTTGAGAGGAATGCTTTGGACTTTTGTAGTCTGCATGTCTCTGAAAATTATAAACCGATCTGATGATGATGGTTCTCCTTCCATCATCTCTGTCTTTTTTTTTTTTGTTTTTTTGTTTTTTCTTCTTTCTTGTTTGTGATGTGTTAACTGGAATAAAGATATTTTTTTGAATTTAACGAAAAAGATGATATTGGGTTCTCAGGGTCAGCCGGAGAGGAGATTTGAAGAAATTGGGTTTTCTTGGATCATTGGCTGGAGAGGAGATAGTAGTGGTGTGTAGTCAGTATTTTTAATCTTGGGATATAATCAGTAAATGTTGGTGTGCGCCTAGCACCACCCTATTTGAGACGCCATATGATTATGCCTTAGAAAGCTCATGGTTCATTTTGCGTGATATAGCTATGATCAATGACTTATGGTCATAGATAAAAATTATGAGCGATGAGCCAATTTCTTATAATGCATTATAATTCAATATAAGTAATTAGACGTGCATAACAATTAATCATAATTTAGATCTAAGCATGCATTGTATAACTTTGGCATGCATACAAGTTTCATTAATGAGTGAATCCTACAACAAACTATAATTTCTATGTTTTCTGGTTAAAAATAGAAACTTTCGTTTGAACCAATCCAATTTTGTCGAACGAAACACCAACACGTTCAAACGAATGAATTCAATCTGTGAGCAATATAAACATACTGTGCACAAACAATAAGTAATTCCTTCAAACCAAGCTAGGAATGTTTGAATGAATTCTACTAAACATGAAGAAAATCTCAGTTTTCTCTCAATAAACACCCAAAGCACACCAATATCAACATGGATTCATTAACAATATTATAAATCACTACTATCGTATAAAACATTTCTAAACCACAAATTTAAGGATTTAGGGAGTATCTACTTGTCTTTTCCTCAAAGGTTAAGACTAAAATCAACCTAGAAGAGATCGCCTCTAATGGATTAACCTCCACTTTTCGATAATCTCGAATCTCGAGTCTCGGATCTTGATCTCGAAACTCGAATTGGTCTTTCAAAAACTCAGTCATTGGCTTCCCTTTCTCCAACACATTCTCCACCCTAGAGAATTAGAGTTTTTGATGAATGATCCCTAACTCTTTGCTTTTATACTAACCTTATTCATTATTTACAAAAATGTCATTACGAACTGTGTTTGGTTTCAAGCCATAACTAAACCTAGCTAGTTTATGAATTATTCTCATTTAGTTATTCTAACCTCAAGTCGGATTAATTGTCATGGTCAAACACTCAACTATAAAATTACCAAAATATCCTTAAACAGGAAAATAATAAAATACTCCTAAAATTAAATTAGATGAAATTAGGGTCACTACACTCAGACATTTCCTACTCTCTGGATGAGCCAACCATTTGTCCATTTTCAGAGTTAAAGCATTGCAACCTATAAAAAGTGTGTGCTTTATCTCTGAAAATGGACATGTGGTTGGCCTATCCTAAGAATAGGAAAGGCTTGAGAGTATGGCTAGCACTCCTCCTATAGCAATGACAGGTGTCTCACCAACTATTTGAGTTTGAAATTTTTTCAAAATCCGCAAATGTTGGAGGTAACACTCCTCAAATAAAAATACTTTATATTGTGCATGTTTAATGGTATAGTTAATACGATTGGGTGTTACTCTTTGAAAAAAAAGTGAAACTCTTGTACATGAGCTCCTCTTGAAGAGATTGAATAGATAACTGGAGCAATCCAAAATATGTCTTATCACAGAGCTATTTTGAAAATTACAGATATAAAGCAAGGGTATTTTTGTCTACTTTATATTTTTTTTGTAATTCTCTAAAGGCACAGGATTCTCTCGAGTTGGAACCCCTAGAGGTCGCCATGTGTCTCCTTTGACACCCCTTAACCATGGGTAAGGTTCACCCACCCCTAGGGTTCAACCACCCATCATTGGTTTTTTTTATATATTTATTATTATTTTTTAAATAAAAAAACTGTTTTTAGAGTTTTTTTAATATTAAAAAAAAATTTAATTTTAAAAAAAGAATTAATATTAAAAAAAAAAAAAACAAGGATGGATGGGTGAACCCTAGGGGTGGGTGAACCTTACCCATGGTTAAGGGGTGTCAAAGGAGACACGTGGCAACCTCTAGGGGTTCCAACTCGAGAGATTCTCTCGAGTTGAAATCGAGAGGATCGTGAGCCTTCTCTAAAATCCAAAATACCCATGTGAAGGCATATTTTGGGTTGCTTAGCTTATCTCTTCAACCGCACGACCTTCTGTTTATAGTTAATCTCTAGGTTTGTAGGTTGAGTAGGAGTTAGTTTAGTATAAGTAAATGACCAGTGATAGGCGTACCCATGAAACCTATTTACAAACCTAAGGTTGGATCTCATTGGTTCAGCCTCTCCCTCTTAAATACTCATCACAGATGGTGAGTATTTAGGAGGGGGCAAAAGATTACCTCTGGTGTCTACCCGAGCTGGGCGTTCAGGCATCCACAAACAATAGGCCATCTGTTTCAAATTTCTGGGCAGAAGTCATTTCATCTGTCACCATCATTTTGACTTCTGCCTAATTGATTTTTTTTTCCTTTAAAAATGCCACATGTTTTATTGTTTGTGGATGCCCGAGCGCCCAGCTTGGGCAGACACCAGAGGTAATCTTTTGCCTTAGGAGGGGGAGGCTGGACCAATGAGGTCCAGCCTTAGGTTAGTAAATAGATTTCCTGGGTACGTTAACTATTTCCCTAAGTAAATAGTAGGTCTTGCAATCGTGCTGAAACCCAAGTCCTCTGCGCCACATCTTACCGCCGGAGCAAACCAGGGATGTGTAGGTAGCATTCTTTGCACAAAAAAAAAAAAAAAAAAAAGAAGAAGAAGATGAAAGTGAAAGTGAAAAATGTTTTATTTATTTAGAAATGCTTGCAAACTAACAAGGATCCTTCCCTGTTGTTGAGTGGGACTTAATCACAAGCAACAGCAGCTCTCATTTATTCTCATACGAACAACACTATGTATTAACACAAGATCGATCAAGCCTAACGTTTTATTTCCCCACATTCATAACTTTCTTGTTTTTATATGCTAAGTACTGACCCACTGAAGTAAAACACACCCTGGAGAATGCTAGCCTTAATCGCACCACCCTTAACCGCACCTAAAAGATAACGAGACCCACCTAAATGGTTTGTCTCATTACCTTTCAGGCCCAATTAAGCGTAAGGGCGATGAAGGCTCTAGCATTAACCCACACACCAAACACTAAAGTATCGTTACATATATGTGGAGTACTAGCATTACTCTTAGTCTCAACTAATGAAGTGTCCCAAAAACATTCCGTTAACTTTTTAACGTTAGAGTGCACACTTCTTAAAAAGTTTGGACACTTGATTGACTGATGCTAAGAATAGAAAAGACCCGAGAGTAAGGCTAGCACTCTTCACTTACATATGCATATTACTCCCATTCATGATGGTTGGGCGCCGGTCTCTCGGCCATCTGGGTCTCATTCTTGCCACCTTCCATGCCACCATCCTCACCTGAAATCTCCTCCAATGATCTCCCTTTAGTTTCTGTAACTAAGAAGGTACAGAAGAAGCCAAGCATATTCGTGAAAGCCAACACCATCATTGCCTTCTTGATTTTCTTCGGTTCGCCATCCAATGTGTAGGTAGCCACCCAAAATGCCCCAACCATGGCCCCAGCTTTCCCTGCTGCTGCGCTCAAAGCATGACAAGTGGACCTCACTCGGGTCGGGAACAGCTCGGCCGGAAGAACAAATGTGGTACTGTTTGGACCGAAGTTCGCAAAGAAGAACGTTAGCCCATACAAGGTTGCGAACATATATGGGCTATCTTTCTTCAGGTACTCGTATTTGACGCCTATGATCATCATGAAGACCGACATCATGAAGAACCCGACAAGCTGGATTATGTATCGGCCGATACGTTCGATAAGAAAAACAGTGAACCAGTACCCAGGAAATGTCCCTAGCATGGCAACCACGAACATGGCACGCGACGTCTCGAACACTTCGTCTACAGCGTTAATCGTTTCGGCAGGGTTTGTGAGACCAATTGCAGGATAAATGTCCTTCTGGGTTAGATTTTGGCTGTAGAAGGCTATATCTAACAAGAACCAGGTGCTCATTGTACCTATTAAATGTTTCCCATGGCGGCGAAAGAACTCTGCAGACATCAATGAGTACTCATTAGCTGCTTTAAACTGTGCCAGCTTGTCCTGATCAGCTTGAACCTCTATGTTCAGCACTCGACCCATATCGATTGCTGCTTGTTTAGCATTCCCCTCTATCAGCGCCGTGTAACGACCAGTCTCGGGCATCTTCATTCGCCAGTAAAAAGTTAAAATTGCAGGCAAAGCACCAAGCATTAACACAATCCTCCACAGCAAATCCGCTTCTGGTTGTGTTGAATGAACGTGATCTTCATTAAAGCTCGGTGCAGGGAAGGACTTGCGAAAAATCGCCGAGAGGGTCATGGAAACTAGCCCCGCCGCAATTATTCCGACACCCTGCATGGCAAAAACTGCAGCAATGAACGCACCACGGGTCTTCTTGTTGGCGTACTCGGACATGATTGTGGCTGAAAGAGGGTAGTCGCCACCAATTCCGAACCCTAGCCAGAATCGGAAGAAGCAGAGAGTCCCAATTACGGATTTTGCACTGGAACCAAATGACAGGCCAGAGCCAATGGCACAAATGACCATGAGGATTAGGGTGATGCCATAGACTTTCTTCCGGCCGAGCTTGTCCCCGAGCCAACCGAAGACAAGCTGACCCATGAGGGTCCCAATAAGTGCGACCCCCACAACTATGTTGTTAACGCCATGGGGGAGCTTTCCGGGCTTACCGGTAGAAGGTTCATAGAAATACAGACGACCCAATAGTTTCGAGACGGTGGTGATGCAGAAGAGATCGTAAGCGTCGGTGAAGAAGCCCATGCCGGCGATAACGATCGCCGTGACATGGTACAATTGGGTGCGTGCAGTGTCGAGAGCATTGAGCACGGCAAGATTGTTGGAGGCCATTGTTTTTGGTTAATTTTCTAGCTTGACAGGGTTGTGTGTGCATGGGACATTTTTATAGTTGCCTTTTAGGAAGAAGAACAATAAAGGGGACGTTTTTATCTAGGTCTAGAGGTATTTATGAAAGGATATTCTTTGTGAGTCGGAAGGAATTTTGAGATATTGAGACCCTAAATTCGTTTGGGTTGCTTTATTTTTCTCTCAAAGTTTTGTTTCGGCATGGAGTGAGTAACCATCAAGATTTTGGCTTCGATTAGATGTAAGCTGTCATTTGGATTTGTTTTGATTCTTGGGTATTGCCAAATTATCTTTCATCGGTGTAAAGGAATGTTAAGCATATTCTCATCCTTTTTAGATCATCCAATATTTGATAAGTACCCTCACCTCTTGCCTGAGTGCTAGAGGTGTGGTCTTCCCATGTTGGAGGTCTAGGGATCTAATCTCACTTAGTTAAAAGTAAGTAAGAGCTCCACTACCTAAGATAACCCCTACTGACAGTCTGACTCTACCAAGAATTTCTATCCCCAAAAAAAACATATTTGATACAGTCCATTATTAAAAATTATTGACGGCATACCATTAAATTCATAAAATTAATTATTCATGTCAAAAAAATAAAAATTACCTATAAATTTTATAACTATACACCAATCATTATGTCAGGAATTACCTATTAAGCAAGACCAACTAGCTTGACAACATCTCATAATAAATCTGATTGAGTACTTTGAAATTTTTTTTTTGGTAGAGGTACTTTGAATTGAGTAAACCAAAAAAAAGTACTTTCAATTCACAATTTGTGATTAGAAACACAAAGAACAGGTGGTCCGTGCATATAAAATCTCTAAACTTACAGTCACTACAAAACTTGAGATTTTTTACGGCGGTTCTAAACCACTGTACTATCTAAAATTACTACCGTCATAATGTATCACGGTGGTAAGTTGACCCGTCGAAGAATATGTTGTCGGGGATTCCTATCGCGGCGGATATGAACGGCGGTTAATAACAACCGCCGTCTTATATGAATAAATTACTGCGGTTGGTAACCGCTGTAGTTTTATCCCACCGTCCTTTAATGATCCTATCACAGCATTAGTTCCTGCCGTTATATATCAAACTTCTACGGCGGTTGCAACCGCCGTAAGGCCTTAAGGCGGGTAAGAACCGCCGTAATATTATTTTAATAAATTAAATTATTATTCATATCACGGCGGTTCAAAACCGCCGCCATATTAAAAAAAATTTAAAAAAAGAACTTATTTTTGCAAAAATTTTGTTTTTTTTCCTTGTATTATCTGTACTTGTGAGTAATATAAATCTAAATAAACATGTATTGTACTTGTAACAATATTTAATTCCAACTAAGAATAAAAAATTCATATAATTAAAAAAATATCTCAAACAAGCAATATCAAAATTATATATACATGCCCATAAAAATGTTGTCATAAAAAGTATACATAATGAAAAAGGAAAAAAAAGAAACAAAAAGTAGCCGTCTAACTCCCGCCTGGCGATGGTCAAAAATCCGATATGTACGTGCTACCGGCTCCCTCCTACAAAAAAAAAAAATCCAATATTTATTAATCTTTTTTCTAAATGAAAAAATTTGAGAATGTAATAATTAATAAATATGAAAAGATCCAAACTCATCTCAAAATATTAATAGTTTGCAGTATTACATCGGCCTAAACCTACATCGTCCCAGCATTTCCAAACCGGGGGTCGGATTTCAATCTCGTTTCTTCTAACGCATGTATTTCAATACATCCTAAGTGTTGGAGTTGATTTCGAGCGAATTCAAGGCCGTATGCCCGATATGGGCGCCGAGAGGGCCGAAATCCATACTTGGATACTATACTTCGGCCTAAACCTACATCATCCCACCAATTTCAAACTGGAGGTCGGATTTCGATCCCGTTTCTTCTAACGCGTGTATTTCAATACATCCTAAGTGTTGGAGTTGGTTTCGAGCGAATCCGAGACCGTATGCCCGATATGGGTGCCGAGACGGCCGAAATCCATACTTGGATACTATACTTCGGCCTAAACCTACATCGTCCTACCAATTCCAAACCGGGGGTCGAATTTCAATCTCGTTTCTTTTAACACGTGTAATTCAATACAACCTAAGTGTTAGAGTTGGTTTCGAGCGAATCCGAGGCCGTATGCTCGATATGGGCGCCGAGATAGCCGAAATCCATATTTTGATACTATACTTCGACCTAAATCTGCATCGTCCCACAAATTCCAAACCGAGGGTTGGATTTCGATCCCGTTTCTTCTAACGCGTGTATTTCAGTACATCCTAAGTGTTGGAGTTGGTTTCGAGCAAATCCGAAGCCAAATGCCCGATATAGGCGCCGAGATGGCCGAAATCCATACTTGGATACTATACTTCGGCCTAAACCTACATCGTCCCACCAATTAATTACCCTTTTTCAACACAAGGTTAGTTAATTCAATGAAATAAATGATTATTGGTTGCTAACCAAGGTTAATAATATCAACTTAAGGTTAATATATATTTCCAAAATCAAGTATATATATATATTTTTATAAAAACCAATGTTAGATTAGATGAACTCTAGGGGTAAGTGAATCTTAACCATAGTTAGTGGGTATTACAAGGGGCACATGACGATTTTTAGAGATCCTTTAACTATGGTTAAACATAATCAATCTGAGGTTAATATTTTTATTATTTTCTTAAAAGCAAGTGTAGATGGATTAATCCTAGGGATGAGTGAATCTAAGCACAATTAAGTAGGTCTTAAAGGGGACATGTGGCGGCTTGTAGATCCCTCTTTAATTGTGGTTAAGCATTATCAACCTAAGGGTTTTTTTTTCTAAAAATGAAGATTAAATGGATAAATCCAAAGGGTGAGTGAATTTTAACCACAGTTAGTGTGTGTTAAAGGGCACGTGACGACTTGTAGAGCTCCCTTTAATTGTGGTAAGCATAAACAACTTAAAGTTTTTTTTTCTAAACACCAAGGTTTGATGGATGAATCCTAGGGCTGAGTGAGTTTTAACCATAGTTAGTGGGTCTTAGAAGTGATACATGGTGGCTTGTAGAGCCCTCTTTAATTGTGATTAAACATAACCAAAGGTTATTTTTCCCTAGAACTAAAATTAAGCAATTAAAATTAACCTAAAATTAATTACCCTACACTAATTCACAACTTCAATAATAATAAAAATCTAATGTCAAATAGGACCTCTTTAAAAATCCAAATGAGTTATATGATTTCTCATAATTTATTTGGTCTTAAAAAAATTACCTATAACTTAATTGAACAAGAGGAATTAATCTAAAAATAGAAAATAAAAATCATCTAGTTTATCCTAAAATTATCGAAAAAAATATAAACCCAGTTACAAAATTCACCATTACTAGTAAAATTATGTAAATTCAACTTCAATTTAATAACCACGAGTACAAAGAAAAATAAAACAACAAGAAAAGTCTTCTAAGAAATTACATCACCTCCCCGTACAGATTTCATACAACCCCCAGTTAGCAGAAGAAACCATAATCATCTAATCACAAAGCATAAATTCTAAAAAACATAATGGAACAAAATAAGTACAAACCAAAAAAAAAACGAAATTAAACAAATGAAAAGCAAGATAATGAACATTCACGGACTTACCTACTGTTGTCGGAGAGGAGAAGGGGGTCTACAAGCTTGTTGTGGCTTCCAGAGCTGTCAGAGGTGGAGTTGCTGTGGAGCTGCTGGAGGTGGCCGAAGGTGACTGGAGTTAAGAGAGAAAGAGAGAGAAAACCAAACACTAAAAAAATCGCTTGCATGCATAGAGAGAGTGATTACCTGAGCGTGGAGAGGGAGATCGTGAAGCTGCCGAAGGTGGAGTAGGTGGCAGAACGTGCTCAGGTGGCCGGCGGTCGTGGAGTTGCCGGAGGTGGCAGATGAGGGAGATCATGGGGTCGCCAGAGGTGGTCGTCGGAGATTGTGGACTTACCGGATTTCAGGTGGCCGTGGAGTGGCCGGAGAGAGCAGAGAGCAAGAGAGAAGGGAAGGAAGAAAGAAGAAATTATCGGGGTTAATATTAATTAATATCACGATGGTTTCAAAGTACCGCTGTAATATATATACATATAACTGCGGTTATTTTTAAAACCGTCGTGCTATATTGCAAAGGCGGGAATCCAAAAGATTGGAGGGAAATCATTCCACGACGGTTATGAGTAAACCCGCCGCAATATATCACATACTACGGCGGGTATTAATTACCCATCGTGAATTTTATCCTGAAAACAGTCATAGACGGCGGTATTATAATACTGCCGTTTTATACCTTAGGTTGCGGCGGTATTACCATACCGCCACAAAAAATCCGCCGCGGTAGGCCATTATTTTTTAGTGAGTTCAACCTCTTACCACACATGTACTGTTAGAAAGTAATACCGCCACAAAAAATCCGCCGCGGTAGGCCATTATTTTTTAGTGAGTTCATCCTCTTACCACACATGTACTGTCAGAAAACAAGCCTAATCGTTGGAAAAGTAAAAGTAGATAATCTCGTCGATTTCACCGGATCTACCTCAATTGGACCAAAAAATTGATGTAAAGAATGACTACTCTTCACATGCACGTAGTCTCTTATACATCTGTCTTACTATCAATCAAATTGAACCAGAAGAGCACGTACAAACCCTACAAATTTTCAACAACTAGAAGAGTTTGTATCGGGGGTGTTGAATGGAGCAACTGCCGATAATGGAAAGATGGAGCAGGAGAACGGTGCATTCATCAAATGTTAAGGTGCGCCTAGCACCACCCTAAAGCAAATGATTTTTTGTCAACCTACTTGAAGGCCTCCCACAAATGTCATTTGTTTCATTATCTAAAAAAGCTGAGAGTACGGATTGTGAGTGTATGCTTGGCATTGTTTAGTCTTTTATAGTAAAAAGATTAATTTTTATAGTTAAAAAAAATGAACTTTCCACTTATTTATTATGGTTTTGTTGCATTCTTGAAAATGAGTTAGGAAATTACTGTATTTTCCGTAGTTCCGTTTGAAATAAAAGAAAAGTAGAAAATCACATGTAAATAGAGGGGTTTTTATAATTCAAATAAATTACATAAAAAAAGGTAATTTGTCAACTCTATACTTGAACAATGGACGTTGTTTAGAACATGTGCGGAAATGATATCCTTTTCATTTTAGAAAATACACGTGTGAAAATGATATTCTACTTTTATTAGAGAATGATAAAGATAATAAGTATCAACAGGAGCTCCAGTTGAACAGTCTACCGGAGCAACCCAAGTTTTGCCTTAGGAAAAGGTATTTATAGAAAAAATCTTATGTTAAAAAACACCCTAAATATTTAAGTTTTTCAATATAATGTTGTTTAATCTATTCTCAAATAGCAGCAATAGGGCTTTACGACCCTTCCAACCAGCACTGTATGTTCTGACGGTTGGGAACAAAAGAGATAGTTGCTATAGCCCTCTAAATATAGAGAACAAAAGCTCATCACAGAAATTTAACTGTATTTTCCATTTACATGTACTCGTTGACTTATTCAAGCCCCACAATTCCCCTTAATAACATTCTCACAAATCAAAATCCATAAATGAAAATGTATTTTTAGTATAGTAATCATAATCATGATCATGCTACGTATCGTATTAGCATTGTCACATTACGATATAGCTCGTAATTTGTCTTCCAATGCATAATGATAATATACTAATAATAGTGATGGCCATGAAAAACTCTATATATGTGAACCAAGCCAATGGCATATACTCTTCTAGTTTGTGTTGAAGGAAACCTCGTCCCTCCTTCAACACAAGACTTAAAAAGGAAAAAAAAAAAGAGAGAAAATGGCACAAATGTATATCTCTTTGTTCCTCTTGGCAGCAATGGGCTGTCTTATGATGGGCCGGGTGAGCGCAATGAATCACATTGTTGGAGGAAGCTTTGGCTGGATCATCCCCAAGAACCTTTCCTTCTACCAGGAATGGGCTAAACCAAGAACCTTTGGCGTTGGCGACAAATTGGGTAAGCCCAAAGGCTCAAACTGTTTTTTTTTTTTTTTTAAAGAAACCTTTTTTCTTCAAGAAGATCCAATAAATTTAGAAAAACTATCTTGAATAAAATTATTGTGTTGGTATCCTTTCTACTATAGGTTCTTTATATTTTTAATCTTCGATTATTCGAATAGTATTCTTGTTGTTTTACTTAAAACTCCGAACCTTTTTCCACTCAAATTCTTGAAGATTTTTTCTAAGGGTGTGTTCTTTTGGGGAGAAAGTTAGAGAAATGAAAAGAAAAGTATGTTTTCTTGCACTTTTCTTGTGTTTGGTTTGCAAGAAACACACTTTTATTTTCTTGCACTTTTTCAATAGTGACAAACTTTCTCTGAAAAACTTCATCCATCTTTTGATGGTTATTTTGCGAGAAAATTTAAATTTCTTTCATTTTTCCTTTCTTTTCTTTTACTTTCTTTTCTTTCACCCAATTTCTCGCTAAACGAACACACCCTAAAGGCTCCATTTGTTTGTAAATAAATTATGGTACTGTGTAAAGTCATTTCCAGTGTAAAATCTTTTATGTTAAAGATAAAAGATTTTTCATTGATTTTTTGTCGTTGGGTTGAATTCTTGAAAATAAGATGGAAAATCACTTTATTTTACCACCAAGGAGGTGGTAGCAGGAGCAATTATGGGTGGTGGTGGTGGTGGCAGAGGCAACAGTGGTGGTGGTGGTCGTGGTGAAGGTGGCGGTGATTGGTGTCAGTGGCAGCAATGATGACAGTGACAGTGACGATGCACCACCACTGTTCCAGAGAAGAGTTTTGGTTGAAGAGGAAGGTCCAATGATTTTACGGGGAATTACACATGGTCCTTAGGGGAAACTAGGGTTATCCGAGACCTTGTCTTAGAACAAATTTCTAGTTTTGATTAATTAAATAAGAATTAAACAGTTTTATTAGGATCACATGAAATTAAAGAAATCTTTTAAAATATTAGGGTTTTAACATTGCCTAATCCTTTAAATTTCGAGATTCCTTTAATTTTATTGAAGTGTCCGAGGATTTTACATTTTATGTGGATACTTAAAAATTAAAGGAATAACATACCATTAACTTGTTCTAAGGAAGTTCCGATTTACCCTAAGATCGAACTTTCCCAAAAACTTTATATTATGGTAAAAGTGACAGTCGGATTTTTCAAATATATGTTATCTCTCCGATAAAATAGTGTTAAACAATCCAAAGAAATAAAGAGAAACACAAAAAAAAAAGAAAAGAGGAGGCTAGCTAGGGTTTCGTTGATGCTGTATAATACAATCGAATACTAAAAGAGAATTTAACCTAAATACAAAGAGACTATATATAATCTAAAGAAAGGAAACTGAAAGAACAGGGAAATAAAAGGACTATTCTACCCTTAATAATAAATAAAACAAAATAATCCTATATTTCTTAACAAATAGTACTGTTTAAAATTATTAGATTTTAATAGGAAAAAATTTAGGCTTAAACAAGCACCATTATTTTTCATGAATATTTACATTTATTTTCTGTTATTTGAGACCTTGAATGACATGTTTATGTATATATCCTGATAATTCTCCCCATTGCCGAATTACAGTGTTCTTGTACAGGACGGGTGTGCACAATGTGCTACAGGTTAACGAGAAAGACTTCAATGCATGCACTCAAAAAGAAGTGATCGACATGCTCTATAGCGGTCCTACAATTATGAACCTCACTGAGCCTGGCGACTACTACTACTACTGTGGCGTTGGAACACACTGCGAAGCTGGCCAAAAGCTCGCAATTACAGTCACCACTGCCGAGGGCTCCTCCGGGACTCCATTTGTATTGGATACTGCTTCTGCAAATATCACCTCCAATGGCAGTACTTCTACAAATACCACCAATATCAAGTCATCAGCCAATTCTGTTCACAAAATTGGTGTTGTTTCGGGTTTATTATCCTTCTTTCTTTCGCTGCTCATCTGAGAAGAGCTCGTTGCGACGTGGGGTTAGATCTCATTCGAGCTCGGATTGACCAGAAATTTCTTGCAGTTACTAATGGAGAATTCAAATTAAAGGAACAGGGTTTTCTCAATGATCAAGTGAGAGAGTAATGTATGTATGCTTAGTGAATAAAAATGTTTTGTTTTACTTAGAGAGGTGAATGGGGCAACCATGTAAAGTGGGGGGTTGGGTCAGAGGAACTCACATTTCTCTTACCCCAAATAGATAATAAGGCTATTGTTTGAATTCTTGTATTTCAGACTCCCATGGAGTTGAAATTCCAAGAGTTCAGACTCCCGATCGAGCGTTTTAAATTCAAGTTTCCCTTTCTAGATGACATGAGAATGTTTTTTGTGGGATTTGATTTACAAGTTATTTTGGGGAGCTCCGCTTCAACATGGTGAAGCAGAGCTCTGGCTCATATTAAGACTCATATAGAAAATGTACACAATATCTAGTTATGTATGGCCTTTTAACAACACTCATCAAAATGAAAATTTACAGGAGTGCAAGACTAAGTCTTGTAAAGCTCGTTAGAGATGTAAGGGTAAAATTCGGCAAAATAACACAACGTGAGAGCTAGCAGAACCAACTTCAGACTCGGGCATCCCGACATGACAGCTGTCCGAGCTGAATTTCACATCCATGACCCGAGGTCCAATTCGGAAGGGAATTTCCAGAATCTCAACCCCATTTTCAGCTCCGAGATCCGAGGCAAGGCCTAGTGGTCTCAGAGGTATCAGATTAGGTATATATTTTCCCTCCCGAGATATAATGAGCTAAACCTGTAGCGGCATTGAATATAGGACTAGAGCTCCCTAGGAGATCATATTTCTGATACCCAAAAAAAGGTCCAATTATTAATCCCCAAAACAGTGTTTCCTTTTGAAGGCTGGCTGAGCCTGGCCCGGCCCGGCCCATTGACACTCCTTGTAATGTGCTCCTAGGGTGATTTTTCAAAGGTTTTTTCCATAACAAATGATGGGATTTCGTCTGGTTCCATCCCCTAGGTCAACAAATGTCCCTTTTAACACATCTTTACTGTGGTTAAGATTCACTAACACTTGAGATTCATCCACCTAATCTGTGTTTTGAAAAAAATTAGTTTTTAAAAAGTAACTATAGGACAGAACGGTTTTGGTAAAGCGAGGGCCCGACCAAATCCGATCCCATAACAGACAGATAGACCCCACGAGAGTAACGAGTGAAATACACTCCCCACGAGATTAACGAGTCCGTATGGTTTCTGATGCTCGCAGGGAAGCATAATAAAAGTAAAGAGTTTTGGTAGCCACACACTTATCTTTTCTATTGACTGTAGTGTACACGGCCAAAGTGAAATGCATTGGTCTTTGTACTCCAATATGGTCGCCGCAGCGTATGAACAGTACTCCTCATCACACAAGTTAGAGATAGAGAGAAGCCGTCGACAACTGAAAAGCAAGATATCTCCCTGCCACAAGGACCACTGAGGTGGAAATATGAGCCCAATGCTCAAAACGAATGTAGGCTGTTATATCATAACGGAAAGGAGTCAAATCCTCCACGGTGATAATCGGATTTGGCAAATCCGTTTATCATCCCTAGAGGTTGCCACGTGTCTCCTTTGACACCCCTTAACCATGGGTAAGGTTCACCCACTCCTAGGGTTCATCCACCCATTTTTGGTTTTTTTATAAAAAATAATTATTCTTTTTTTAAAATTAAAAAACTGTTTTTAGAGATTTTTTAATATTAAAAACAGTTTTTTAATTTTAGAAAAAGAACTAATATTTTTTTAAAGAAAACCAAAAAGGGTGGGTGAACCTTACCCACGGTTAAGGGGAGTCAAAGGAGACAAGTGGTGACCTCTAGGGGTGATAACAGGATTTGCCAGAGATGATTTGGCTCCTAATGGAAATGATTATCCTCCGCATTCACATGCTGATTTGGCATTTAATTTTTTTATTATTTTTATTCAGAAATGCTAGTCCCATTTGCAGGCTTCCCGAAACGCAAGGTGGTGACAATAAGTGTTAGCCTGTCTTCCTCTTATATGGTAGCAACACCACGTGTTGCACCCATACTACGTCTCTGAAATTTTTTTGACTAAAGTATGTTGGTGCTAATAGACTTGGGAAATCCCCTGAGTTTAACGATATGCCTTAGTTTTTAAAAAATTATAGTTCAATTTTTTTAACCAGAGTTAAATGTTTATTTAATATATTTTTTTAAATCACAGCCAATTGCGATTGAACTCATGAGGGAGAATTCAAGACACTCACAGGTCAACATGTGTCTTTAAAAAACCCTATTAACAGTGGTTGAGATTTTATAACCCTTAGGTTCCACAATCTAAACTTGATTTTAAAAAATATATATATTTTTTAAAAAATTAACCTTAGGTTTAAAAAGAAATTAACCCTAAGGTTAACTTTCTTTTTAAAAAGAGAAGAATTTCTAAAATCTAATATTAGATTGTTGAACCCTAAGGCTTAGTGAGCCTTAACCATGACAAATAAGGGTTTAAAAGGACGCGAGTTGACTCTCACTGAGTTCAGTCACGATTGACTATGATTTGATCTCAATGACTTGTGAGTGCGATTGAAGTCGACGCAATTGACTGTGATCCAATCCAACCTCTAGATATGGTGTTTACTGTGACTTATATATATATATCTAGGAACTGAGTTTTTTTTTTCGTTTAATATTTTTAAGTTCAGAGAGGAGAATAGTTACCTTAGATTGAATTTGGCTTAACTATATTCTAATTCACAGTAAAATAAAATAAATAGATACAAATGAATATTGTACTCTGCAAAAAGGAGAATGAAATAATAAGAAATAAGTAATGTTTAATATATAAAGAGAGAGAGAAGGGTTCTCGTTGGCTTAGTTTACTAGAGATTCTAATAAGCTATACAATCATGACCGTTTGATCAAATATTACTTTCAAATCCAAGTGATAAAATTAAAACTACTTATTTTGTTAAAGAAGCCAAATCCTCTACGGTGATAACTAGATTTGGCAAATCCAGTTATCATCCCTTGAGGTGCCCATGTGTCCCTTTTGACACCCCTTAACCGTGGTTAAGATTCTCCCACCCCTAGGATTCACCCACCCATTCTTGGTTTTTAGAAAAAAATATTAATTCTTTTTTTAAATTAAATAAATAAAGTTTTTAAAGTTTTTTTAATATTAAAATATTTTAAAAAATTAATATTTAAAAAAAAAAACCAAGAATGGATGGGTGAACCTTAGAGGTGGGTGAATCTAAACCACAGTTAAGGAATCTCAAAAGGGACACGTGGCCACCTCAAGGGGTGATAACCGGATTTGCCAAATCCGGTTATCCCCATAGAGGATTTGGCTTCTTTGTTAAAACCACCTAAATACGTAACCAACCCCCCCCCCCCCTAAATAGGAGTTTCTCCTTTTTTCTTGTTCTCTCTCATAGTCGCACACTCTGTCTCTCATATTATCTCTCTCATGTTACTTTTTTTAAAAAATCATATTTAGTTGAATCTCAACCCAACACGTGCCCTTTCAACTGTGGTTAAGAAGATACTAACCCAAAGTTTTGTCTTTTCTCTAGGGTTCAACCTTTTCTCCTTAGGTTTTTAGAAAAAAAATAATTACGGTGAGAATGAGAGGAAAGTTTTTTTGTATAAATCATATTTGGCTGAATCCAACCTAACACGTGTCCTTTTAACTGTAGTTAAGAAGATATTAATCCAAAGTTTCGTCTATTATCTAGGGCCCAACCTCTTCTTCTAGGTATTTAGAAAAAAAACTTACAGTGAAAAATTATAGAAGAGAGATCAAGTAGGAGAGAGAGAGAGAACTCCTCTCGTGTGATTTCCTAGAATTAGGGGAGTAGTTATAAAAAAAAAAACCATCTATATTAAATGGAGGGTGAAATTTAAAGGGTTTGTTGTGAACCCCCCCCCCCCCCCCCCCCCCAACTTTTTAGCTATTTGTAAATACCCCTTGTGTTTTGTGATTTTGAATTATAGTCCACTAACTTTTAAAACTTTTGCAAATCCACCCTTCCATCCAAAAGGTAGTTAAGGGATGTTAAATTTTTTATAAAATAACATTTTTGACCTTTTTAAAATGGGTTGAATGGAACACACGTCTCTATAGGTTATCCCCCTTTAATTGGGGTTAAGCTTAATCGACCTAAGGTTAATAGTTTTTAAGAAAATCCAAAAATCAAGGTTTGATGTATGAATCCTAGGAGTGAGTGAATATTAACCATTGTTAGTCGGTGTTAAAAGTGACACGTGGCGGTTTGTTTGTAGATCATCCTTTAATTTTGGTTAAGCATAACCATTCTAATGTTAATATTTTTTTCTTCTAAAAACCATGGGTAGATGCATGAACCTTAGGAGTGAATGAATCTTAACTACAATTAGTGAGTGTTAAAAAGGACATGTGGAAGCTTGTAGAGCCTCCTTTAACTATTTAGTCACCCCTAGGGTTCATGCATCTAACCTTGGAATTTTAAAAAACTATAACCTTAGGTTGATTATACTTAAACACAGTTAAAGGGGCTCTACAAGTTGCCACATGTCCTTTTTAACATCCACTAACTGTCATTAAGATTCACTCACCCCTTAGGTTCATGCATCTAATCTTGGTTTTTAGAAGAAAAAAAATATTAATCTTAGATTGATTATGCTTAACGACGGTTAAAGGAGGCTCTACAAGCTAGCCACCACGTGTCCCTTTTAACACCACTAAATAGTGGTTAATAGTCACTCACCCCCTAGGGTTCGTGCATCTAACTTTGGATTTAAAAAAAAATATAACCTTAGGTTGATTATGCTTAAGCAGAGTTAATTAAAAGGGACTCTACAAGCCGTCATATTTCCCTTTTAACACTCACTAATAGTAGTTAAGACTCACCCTTAGGGTTCATCCCACTTAACCTTTTTAGATTTTTTAAAAAAATATTAACCTTAGGTCGATTAAGCTTAACCTCAATTAATTAAAGGGGAATAAAGGGGACACGTGGTGCCCTATAGAGGCGTTCGTTCCTTCCTACCCATTAAAATAAGGTTTAAAATGTCATTTCATACAAGAATTAACATCTATTAACTAACTTTTGGATGGAAGGGTGGATTTGCAAAAAGTTTTAAAAGATAATTGGGGCATAATAGAAAATCACAAAACACAAGGGGTATTTACAATTAACTGAAAACTTAAGGGGGGTTTACAAAAAACCCAAATGTAAATGAGTTTGTAGTTTTATAAAATTAATGAGAGTAGTTTTACAAAAATCACCTATCTTGGATGTAGGATTGAATTTAAATGAGTTTATGATGTAACGATTAAGAGTTCACTACTTACCAGAGTCTCCTAACAGCTAAGTTGTTTGATATGTTACTCTCTCTCTCAATATATATATATATATATATAAACTTAGCATTTAACATAAGTAACAATTTTTTTTTTGGTTCGGATATCATTTACCTACGGTTAGTGGTCAGTGGTTAGCTTGAGGATTGAAGCTCTTGCAACTTATTGCTCGGTGGGATTAGATTGCAAGGCCACACCTCACCATTGAATCAAGAGGCAGGGTGTAAGTAACAATATTTGTGAATTAATGTAATTCTGATTGTTGATGGCTACTTTTGTTAGTGAAATGTGAAGAAGAAAATAATAACATAGCCCGACCTTTCCGAGTGATGTTATTATCTGTGGGTCATAGCACCTCAAACAAATATGCGAAGCAAAATTGTCAAGCTATACTGTCTTGGTAAATTATCAGTCGACTGTGAGTTATGACACCTCAAGATATGGTGATACCTGTCGATAGTGGGTCATGGAACCTCACGACATATTAAATATTCGGGGAATAAAATGGGACTTGTGGTTTGGTGGTCATAGAGGATCGCTGACACAAGCAGACACCTTCACTCTTGCGCGCCCGACAGTGAGATTGCAAAACGGGATGTTGTTTGTGTCAACCCACTTAGTATATAAGAAAGAGTAAAGATCATCATGGGCACCCGAGATAGAGATGCAGATTATTCGAGATTAGATAATGCTTACACTCGAGATATCCGGATTTGATAACATTAATTTGTTAGATAATGCTTATCATTTTCAGGTATGAGGTGTTTCGTCAAGTCTATAAATATGAAATACTCCCTATGAAAAAGCAGAACAATACTAAACTGAGATTCCGAACTAGGAACTCATCTTCTCCAACTTGCTCTCCAGTCGTGCTAAGACTACTCTCGGTACTCTTCTCTCCTATGTGTGCTCTACTGTCCCCCATTTCACAGTCATATATATACTATTTTTAATTTCACAATATCCCCATATAGTGTTAGTTCTATAGTTACAGTTTACACCTCTAATTTCATTAATCAGTGTAAGTTGTGGTTTTCGCGAGTGCCGAACTGGACAGCCACGTGAGCACTGCAGAGATGAGGGTAAAGGGAATGATCACCAAGTCAGCCTAAACCTGAGTACGGTATATATATATATATATATTTATAATTTTTTTTTGTAGCTTTAGTAAATGGCAATTTAAAAATTATTAAATTTGGTGCTAATCTAATAAGAACTCGTAGATTCTTACACATATTACAAGATAATGAATATCAGAAACTGAATCGAAACTAAATCTATCATAACGTCATAAGGTTGCCATGCCAGCCTTGCTTTCTTGAATGCAATTAGTGGGTTGCCATAGGTTGGACTAGCTCAGGACCCAAATTGGCGCAGGCCGATTACATAATTGGGCAGGCTTAGAGGCTTAGCCGGTTAGCCCCTTTACCTCGTCAGGATTATGCTTTAAATCAGAGTGTCTTATTCCCATAAAGCCCAATTACTAAAATCTTATAAAGAGCCTCCTTTTTTTCTTTTTGTTCTAGCTTAAGGCAGGTTGGCCCGGTTTGATTCTGGCCTATTGACACCCCTAAGTACAATTGTAATGGAGATTGATAGGCAGATAGCCCAAGACAAATAGTTTGGTCTTACAGCTCAATTATTCATTAATAGTCCTTGTAACAGAGGTAGAGAATGTCCCTATTTTGTATGTTTGCATCCCTCCCACAACCAGTTTAGGTCTTATAATCTCTATTCATTAATACTTATTACTTTATTTTTTTATTTGTTCAAACTGTTCATTCGATGACTTCGTATAGTAATTTCTGGAGTTTTTACCCTTTTGGATGGAAGTACTGTTTTGTATAGATTTTTTAAAAGCCCCACCAACCGACAAACACCTCAAGGACACCGTGCTGTGAAATCCCAAGTCTGTACTATATTAAACCAAGGAAAATAGGGGTCTTTGCGGCATAATAATCGCACATTTCCTTATTGGAAAATATTCACCTCCTCGGTCGGTGACGTGAGGAGTGGTGTCTTGAGTCCCTTTCCATGCCATGTGCCTCCCTTTTAACTCTTTCTAGCTGTTGTTAATGTTCACTAACTCAGAGGGTTCACCCATCTACTCTTTGTTTTTTGAAAATAATAAATAAAAAAGTTAATTATAGGGATAAAATTTAACGAGTTCACGGTTGGTTATTTTGTGAGAGCAAGGAGCAATAGTTCGCTCATCGCCAGTGGAGCGAACTATTGCTCTTCCTGATATCTCTATCCCTAATGATTTTCAAAAAAACTACAAATGCATGACAGCCTACTTTTATGAGATGAACGTAGGGCTGTCAACGGGTCGGATTCGGATCAAATCTGTCTAGATCTAAATCCGATCCGATTAAGAATCCAACAAATCCAAATCAGATCTGAGATCTATCAGATCATGAATTAATTAATTTGAATCCATTTATATTTGTAAGATCTGAATTCGATCCAATCAAGGTTAATTTTAAAATTTTAAAAAAAAAATCTATTTTAATAATATAAAAATCTAATAGTATTTTAATTAACTGTATTTAATGTTAATTTTTTTATATTAGTACTTTATGCATGAAAAATTTATGTAATATATTTAAAATGATTTTAAAAAATTATTGTAATCGGATCGGATCACCCTATATGCGGATCCGTTCCAATTATAATCAGATTCCTCCGAACCGATCCTAATCCGTTCTGACGGATCACCCTATATGCGGATCCGTTCCAATTATAATCAGATTCCTCCGAACCGATCCTAATCCGTTCTGACGGATCACACATAGGGTCCAAAGTCCAGCTAATTAGATGATATCCGGATCGTGATCCAATCCATTGACAACCCTAGATGAGAGGGACTTTAGCTCTCTACTCCACACTAATTTCATTGCTTTAGTTTGACCATTGGAGGAAAGGGCTTTCTTTCGGGGATCTCAAATAGTAAGGAAAGTAATCGGACGACGGTTAAATCATTTCATTTGCAATCGAGTATATACATTATAACCTTGTTTATGCTTCACACTACAATTTATGGAACTTTTCTTAATTTCTGTCCTACACCACCATTTGAACTGATCTTATTGCAAAATGAAAAAAGGTCTGACTAAAAATAATTTTTTTTTGGAAAAAATGTATAAGTGAGTGAGTTCAGTACAGTTAGGTTGGTGATTTAGTAAGAACAACACTCCTCCCAATAGTGACAGTGTATATCGCACATTAAACTGTATAATCTATGCAGCAGTCAGTTAAGTAATTCCCATTTAAAAGCTATGAATTTTATTCTTTTAAAAAAAAATATTATATTTGTTCTTTCAATTATGTCATAAGGCAAATTTTGTGGGTTGCTTGTTTGTAGTTAATTTCTAATTATTATTATTATTATTAATTCTTAAAATTAATGAATTTTTTATTTGACACGGATAAGCAGTGATTAGTAGATTTTTTTCATTCGGTAGAAGTCAAATAGACCTCTTTTTAACTTTTCTTAAGCTTAATTAATTAAATTAGGCAATTAGCTAGTATCCAAGAATCCGGTCGAATTTCAATTAGCTAGTATCCACGAATCCGATCGAATTTAGAAATAGTCCGACTCGTTAGATCTCTCCGCGGTGGTTGCTGTACGATTACATGTTTTTTATTTTTTTTTTCGGTAATTAGTTATATCATTTATCTACCTATCTGCACTCAACGACCGCACAGGAGTCCAACACGAGTCACTCCTCCCCCAACGGAAGATACACTACCGGGACAAACCCATGCGTGTGATTACATGTCTTCTCACATACAAATAGAGAAACAAAATATCTAATCTCCAAAAAAAAACTAATTCCGCTCCTCTATCTAAAGCAATACATGAAAGGAAAAGAAGATGCAGAAAAACGACCGATAAACAAAATCGGCCCCGTAATCGTCAGTCACTTTAACAAAAAATCTCACCGAGTCTCAAAGGCCAACGATAGTGTCTGGGACAAATAAATCGCCGATTTCTTGAAAGTAATCATCTATTTGCCACATCGAAGACCCTAAATCTTCCTCAGTTGAACCGAAGAAAATATCCCCGAAATCTTCTCTGAATTCCGGAAAACTTATGTCGTCGAAGAGCTCCGGAGCCGGAGTTTGAAAGTTGAAGAAATCGTTTAAAAACGGTGTGTCCAACGGCAAAAGGTCGCACATTGCATCCAGTAAAGGCCCCATTTCTTGAACCTGCTTCACTTCTTCTTTAACCGGTTGTAACCGGTTAGGCTTTTCGACTTCTTCGTTTAAAGTAGATTGTAACCGGTTAAGCTTCTCGGCTTCTTCATTGGGAGTATAGCTGAACTGGAGAACGGAAGTTGGAGAGGACACGATGTGCGACTCCTCGCCGGACTCGTGGCCGGAATGTATAGTCGGCATGTTCTCCGGTTTAGCAATTGCCGGAGGAGGTGTCGCGAAGTTAGTCAGAGCATCAGGTCCTCGGAATTTCATCGCCGCGTCATCGTAAACCTTGGCGGCCTCCTCGGCGGTGTCGTACGTTCCAAGCCACACCCGGACACGCCGCGAAGGATCTCTGATTTCGGCCGCCCATTTACCCCACGGCCGTTGCCGTACACCACGAAATTTCTTAACCAGCATACTTACCTGAGTATCCGACACTCCGGCAGAATTTTGTCGGTCTTTACGAACAGATCTGTTTGTCCAACCACCATTAGAACTACCACTAGTTCTGGAACAAGATTCTATACAAATCTCGTTGACATATTTCTTTACACGTTGATGGAACAGATGGCCCTCTTCATCGCCGGACGAGTCTGTTGCGTCGGCGTCTGTGACGGAGATCCTTACAACTCTCGGACCTCTATCATTTATCTCCGATGAGCTGCCACCGCGGGTGACTCTTTTGGGCCTAACCAACGGTCTTGCGAGCTTCTTAGTAACTTTTCGGTGTTCAGTGAATTTGACCGGACAAAAAATACTTTGATCCATGTCTATTTGCTTATCGGATTCTCTAATCACATTGAAAAGGCAAGAAAGAAAGATAAAAACGAGAAACAGCAAAGATGGACTGTCGAAAAAGCATCAAAAATGAGAAATTTCAAGGAACAATGAACCAAGGATACCCTCTAGTTATAAACTAAAAAGGAAATCACAGTACGAGAAGAACAAAGGGAGACAACAAGAACAAATATAGCAAGCAAAATGAAATTTCAGGAAATTACGGAACGAAAAGGAACTGTAACAACGTCTTTACAGAAAAGGGAAAGCGAATGACTGTTTCGAATAATAAGAAAAGAACTTCCTAGAATGTTACTGGTAGGAAATTCATCTACTAGTTTTCCGGCGACCCCGACAAGAATCCGGCGTAATACTCCGAAGAAATCAAGGAAACATAGATAGGCAGAGAGATATTTAAGAGAAGCAGAGGTTCAGTTGCGGTGGATACCGGAACACTCAAATCGCTGTTTTATAGGATCCAAACAGCCGAAATCGGAAAACCCGGAATTCGGAAACATTTATTATTAGGAAAATATTCAATATTTTCCTACTCCTTTCTGTCTTAATTAACTAAATTAGATTAATAATCCATTTTTAGTAGAGTTAATTAAGAAAACATGACATATCAGATACCGGTCTTTAAAACCGAGGATTCCGGCTAGTCTCCGAGATGCTATACCACCCGCCGCATCCGGATAGTGACACCAGATTTCGACACGTATAGACAGTGGGCCCGGTAAAAGTGGTCACTCCAATAAGCGAAGTGAATTGGCGGTGACGCAGCAAAAGATTCATCTTGGACTCTGACATACGTCACGTGACTCCGGACACTCCATTCCGACACGTCAGAACTAAAAAAAAAAATTCTTAATCCGTTAATTGCCTTCCTAATTACTTGCTTTCAGTTTCAGCTACACTTTATCCCTTTTCTCCATTTTTTTTATTTTTTACCCTTCTTTTGTAGTTTTTTACTTTTTATTACACCGTAGGATTAACGTGGCGAGCAGCCTAGAATTTGCCGCCATTATAAGGTAGTTGTGTACGGCACTGTGCCATTTCAGTTTACTATTTTCTTTTACCACCCACCCGCCCAACCACTGGGCTCCCTCCCAATCTCTGTCTATGATCGTTGATTAACGGTCCAGGTTGGGTTTTTTTTTATGTGGAATATGGAAGATGATAGACAATGATGTACAGTGAATTTCTACTTATATATTAATCAAATACTTAAAGAATGGTTAAGTCCGGTTACAACACAAAAGCTTCCTTAATAGCTCATTTAACTCTGGGTTACAACTATAACCTTTAGAATTAATATTTTCAAATATTTTTTTTTCTAAAATCTAAGGTTAGATGGTTAAACTTAAGGATTAGTAAATCTTAACCTCAGTTAAGAGCCCCACATAACCGGACTTTTTGGAGTTCGGTGGGTTACAACAACTTAAGAGATTTTTTTTTTTTTTTGGTCAACATAACTTAAGAGAATTTTGAGTCTTACATTCTTTTAATTTTGATTTAAATTAGAAACGATTTTTTAGTTCTTTTATTTTTAGGGAAGTTATATAAAATATTAAAAGAAAAAGGAGCAACTGGTACTGTAGAATCTTAGATTTGTCATTTAATTTATAATTTTACTAATTAAGTTCCAATTAGTAAACATAATGACTAAATGACCCGTGAAATTAATCTTATATACATTTTCATCAATAAAATTGTTAAATCTGAAACTGGTTAACTTAATTAAGGGTATCAATGGGCCCTAGGGGTAGGGTTGGACTCAATTTCATAAGCCCATATTAATATGGGCTGGGATTGGGTTTGACTCGTTTAAGCTCGTCTGACCAATTTACCTATCTATATTTTATATTTTGTTTATTGTTAATATAAGATATATAACACTTATATTTTACCAACATTATTATGTATTATTACATACAAGGTTATTATATAGAAATATATATATTTTTTATTTTTTTCTAAAAACCAAAGATATGTAGGCGAACCAAGGAGTGGGTCAATCCTAACCACAATTAAGGGGTGTCAAAAGGTACACGTGGCAACGTCATTGGTGTAACCGGACTCCCAAGTCCAATTGCAACTAGAGATGATTACGAGTCTACATTTATATATTATACTACATACATGCACTATACTAAAATTTTATATAAATAACAACGTACACATTGTCATATATAACTGTGTACACCCCGCTACATATTAAATACTAGAGTTCACTTTTATGGGATAGGCTATTTTATAACATTGTACATTGTCTTTACTATTAATAACGAAAGAAGGAAAATTAGGTAACGTTGATTAACTTTTTTTACTAAGAAAAAAAAATTAAATATTATATTATTCTATTACTATTTAGTACATAAACATTTAAGGGTATTATAGTCATTTTAAATTTATTAAACTCAACCCCTGTTCGGGACTGATTCCAACAAATATATTCATATTTTCTCTCTCTTTATGTGTTTTCAATTGCAACACAACTATCTTTTTTAACACATTTTCTCTCTCTCACATTTCCCCTCTAATATATATGCATCACACGTGGGTCTCACTATGGCCCTTTTTTCCACTCTCTCCTTTCTCTCTTTCACGTGCATTGCACACTAGTTATATATTATACTACATACTCTATAGTACATTGTTATATAGTAGTCTCTCATGTATCTTAACCCCAAAAAAGACTCTTATGTATTGAAGTCTATAGTTCACTGTTATGTTTTAGATTGTTAACAGTGTAGACTGTTATATAAGAATGTGTACTCTTTTCAGACATACAATCATTTATATATATAATAAATACTTATATGTGTTCTACCTATTATAAAATATATAAGATTTAACAATATATATATTCTAATGAGTCATGCTCATTAAAACTTGTAAAGAGCATTTCCTAATTATGTGACACTTGGCAAGTTGTTTGTGAATCTAACTATTGGATGTCAACACGGGTTGCTCATGAGGCACATGGCAAAAACACTAACTCGGTCGGATATTTATTGACCGTTCGATCGAATTAGGAAAGATCATTTATTTCTATATTCTAAGTAGGGTCTAGTGAACCCTAATGGGTTAATGTTGCAAACTAGGATCTAATCGGATGGTCTAAATATATTCGTTCATACTATTTTTTTGACATGTGTCTCCAATGAACCCAACATAACATCCAACAATCAGATTCAAAAAATGTATGTCACATGTTATATTTTTAAAAGGATCACTCATTACAAGCTTCAATGAGCATGGCTCATTAGTACCTCTCCATATATATATAAACACAAATTAGAGATGGTCGGCCCGAGCCCGGCTCGGTCCAGCCCGGCCTAACCCAACTAACAAAAGGGTAGGGCTTGGGCCTATATATATATCAAACCTATGTACAGTAGGCCTGGCCCAAGCCACTGTGACCCAACCCATTGAAAGCCATAAGCTTAATGGGGGTTATCTAGAATTTCTTAAGGCTTAATTTGTTTGTTTGGAAAAAAATGTTGTGAAAAAGAAAATTCTCGAAAACATTTCTCTTAATTTTCAGAAAAGTTTTAACCTCAAACATAAAGTTGGATTAGAGAACTATTTGCAGTAGAAATATTATTTTACAGCAAGTCAAAAAATAATTTTACAGCAAGTCAAAAAATAATATTATTTTCTACATAAAACATATTATTGCGCATATTTTCCCTTGAAACAAATACAACCTAAAGATATTACATGGCTTTTTCTCTAATATTTTTCTATTTATTTTATTTAAAAAACATTTAAGTTTTGCTAAACCTAGATATAAAATTTTATGCCGAATCAAGGAATTGAAAATAGAATGCAATGGATGCTTCACCAAAATAAATATTTTTGTTGATAACCTAATGCTAATTTGTAAATTAATCTTAGCCACGCTTATAAGTCTCTTGTCATACCAGGTAGAGACTAGGGATAGCAACGGGTCGGGTTAATCGGGCAACCCGTCTCGTCCCGTCCTTATTGGAATGGGTTTGGAGAGTACTTTAACGGGGTAGGGGCTGGTTTGGGCATGAAGGGTTAAACCCGACTCGGGTTCGGGTCGGGAATGAATTTAAGCTAATCCACCCTGACCGACCCATCACGTTTAATGTGAAACTACTATTTTGCCATTAATTTAATCCTAAATGTACCTCAATTTATTATTCATAATATGAAACATCGAACTGACCGGTCCTTCGCCACCTAGCCCTAACTAGTCCTTAATGGGACTGGGGGGCGGGATGGGGATGTGGTTAGTAAGGGTTTTGATAAATCGGAACCGGCCCTTCTCGGCCCAACCCGGGTTTGGGACAGGCGTGGGATAGGAGTCTTACCATTAGAGTTGGGGTAGGGTTGGGGGCGCCCCAGCCCAAACCGGCCCATTGCCATCCTTAGTAGAGACAAATAAAGTGTAGGGGGATCCGGATAAAAAAATTATGCGAAAAACAGGATCCCCTAAATCTTAACAACATAAAAAGCATCAAATTATATCTTAAAGTTTTAGTCATATCACCTCGGTGAATGATGTTCACCGGTGAAGCTTAATCCACTCGAACCGTCAGAACTCTTTGTAAAGATTTATTGAAAAAATACTCGAAGCTCGATCCTTATTCTTCGCTATCCTCATGTAGCTTTAGAATCTCTTTTTGGAATTGTTGAAGCAAGATGAAGAAGATGGAGTAATGGTGTAGACCTTCTATCACCCACAACCTTAAGGTTCAAAACCCTAAAGTAGCAAAACCCAACTTGGACCATCCTTAATAGCTCACGAAATTCCCTAGGGTAGACCCTAGGGGCTCACGGTTTTGAGAGAGAGGAGAGGGAGAGAGAAAATTTTTTGGAGAATTTTGAATAACCTCCCCACTTTTTGGTGTTGGTGTATTTATAGGATTTGGAACAATTCCAATCCTAATACAACTACAACTTATCCCTTAAGAAGTTATTTATTAATAATAACTTTTATTATTAATTAAAATAAAATCCTAGTTTAACTATAACTACTTTAGTTATAGTAATCCTTCTAATTAAAGAGTCATTTTTCAAAAGGGACTCCTTAAATAAAAGGATAAGTCAACAACCAACATAAGAGATGAATCCTAGTCAAACAAGTAAACCACAACCACAAGGGTTGGGCGTGAGCTTCAAGGGGGCATGAGTTTTGAGGAGTTAAAACTCCTAGTTGTAATCCAATTACAACTTCATCTTAATCCTTCTTACATTCCAACCATTGGAATTTAATTCCATAATTAAAAGCATTATTATTTAATAATTATTCAAGTAACCATGCCCTAATCCAATTAGGATTTATAAAGTAGGCACCCCACCTTAGGGTTCAAACCCATGGGCTTGGGCCCATATTAAAGGTCCATCCTTATGGATTTATGGATATGGGTCAAACCTATTTCTCCTTTAATTAGGTTAATTAAATAATTACTAATATAATCCCTAGATTTAAATTAACAATTAATTTAAACCATAAATTAACTTTTAATCTATTTAATCAATGATTAACATTTAATCATTTTAAATAATTGATTAATTTTTAATCAATTTATGAACTTGTGTATCTTATGTGAGCATCTCCACTGATTGCTCTGGGGCATTCTTACTCTGGCTTACTCAATGTTATCTCATTGACCCTAAATAGAAATTATATCGGAATTGCAAGTGACGTGAGATATTCATGTTGCAATTGAATCCCAGTGTATGAATATTAACCAATACGGATCCCGCCACATGAACTTTTTAATTCGATTTATCCTTTCAAATGCATTATCCCTAATGGGCCTTCGAGATTGACATATTATCTAACTGATACCCCATTGCACATTATCCGGGTTTCCAAGACTTCTGATTAAGCCATGAGAAACAATTTCTCATGAAAAATATTTTGAGAAAATCCTTTGATAAGTATAATATATTTTAATAAAAATATATTTTAAAACTTATTTTGATTTCAAAATCATCTGCGCAGGATTTATACTTAATCAACTATCTTACCCGGAACTTGGATAATCTCTCAAATTAATGAGCATTGATTTCTTGTTTGAAATTCATCATGACTCGAACAGCCATCTGACTATCCAACTGTCACTATATCGTATTCCCTAAGGTAGAAAATATTTTGATGGAATCAAAACAATCAGATCATTGCTTAGTCATAAATGAACTCATCAGATCTAAGAATCATTGAAACTGTTCATTGTGAATGAGAGACCAACTATCTGATAGTATGTTTATGCAAGGGGTCTCTCATTACATGCAATCAATCAATGTACATTTAAGCACCCATATGTTGATGTGTGGTCTCCACTACAATAGTTTGAGATAAAACTACATCTCAACCATTGAGAACATCTTAGCATTCTGACAGCCATATAAGTGAAGTGCTCAACTTCACCCACAGTTGTGACTATATAAGGAATTGGAAAGCTATATCTGCCTGTGATTTTCCCATCATATAGCTTTCCTACAATATATCCTATGGACCTTTATCGATATCTCATATCGTATAGATATGATCATGGTCAATTACCCATAATGAATACACAATAGATAAAGAAGAAGTCTGTATTAATCAAATTAATAAGATTCTTACAATCTAAATGACTTTTCTGGGCATCATGTCTAGTATAAAGTATGGACTATTAAGTAATTTTTGGAAGAAAATTCACGCCTGAGTTTTGATTAATGGGTCACGCTTAGAATAGCTCATGTGTGAACCGAGCCGAGCTGAGGTGAGCTGGGCATTGCTCAGGCTCGGCTCGTTGGATTTTTGATGTTGCTCAAGGTCAGCTCGAGCTCGGCTCATCCACAAATCATCAAGCTCGAGCCGGCTCGCTAGGCTCTAATTTTAAAAAATATTGTATAGTGGGGACGATATTCTAACAATTAAGGGATTAAATGATGGGTACAAAGAAAATGGGAAGATAAAATAGTGCTTTCACTAATTTGATAGATATTTCATGTTCTTAATTTAAAAACTTATTTCATTTTGTATACTTTTTAATGTAAAACTCAATATTGGTAGGGGTATAATTGTACATGGGTATTAATTGAATTAATCGAACCGAGCCGACCTGAGCTACATTTTACTCGAGCTTGGCTCGTTATCTAAATGAGCTCACTCACTTGGCTCGGCTCGGATTGGCTCGACTCAATGAGCTTTTTAATCCTGCTCAAGCTCGGCTCGTTTTGAGCTGAGTCGAGCTGGCTCGGCTCATTGACAGCCCTAATTGGACCGTTGTTCATTGGGCAGCTTGGGTTCCAAACGAGAGTCAAACATTTCTTGAAGGTTTGAAGCATGAAACAAAGGGGTCGTCTAGTATGTTTCTTTGGAGAACGGATTTGGTCTAGCCCTCACCAGACCAAAATCGTATGACCTTTTTAACCTTGGTTAGAATTTTTTAACTCTTATGTTAATTTTTTCTAAAAACCAAGGTTATATGGTTGAACCGTAAGGGTTAACGAATCTTAACCTTAATTAAGAGGTGTTAAATTAAAGGGACACATGTCGACCAATAGGATGAGGGCTAGACGATTTTTGTTGCACCCCAAAATCCCAATCTGGTCAAATGAGACTTTCGATCCGTGAGACTCTTATACAGACTTGTTTGAAAAACATACTAGATATACCAAAATGAGAGTTTGAAATTTATTCATTACGTTATTAATAACACCAATCGATAATCAATATAAATCATCATTTATCAATATGTGACCAACTTAAACATAATAAATCTGAATCGTCATCACAATCTCAATTCTTTAAATTCAAATCTAAGCAACATCAATCCTGAAAATCTATTACAATTTTTTTAAAACAATTAAATAATTAATAGAGCAATAATATGGATAATGATCTAAGTCGATCTCTCATTCACGATAATTACCTTCGGGCTCCTTGAAATACTTTTTCTCAACGCAAGATTCTGGGAACTGCTCTGAACCTAAACCAGCCGACATCAAAAGTTCGATTGAGCAATGAAACGCTCATTTGATATAAAGGCTAGCTAACAATATACATATCATGCATTATGAGGCTTATCATACATATCATAATTTACATGATCAAAGTGTGGAAAACATATGAGTGTATCATATCATCATTCATAGCATGTTCAGACTCATGACTTGTGCAGACGTGTAACACTTGTGTAGTTACATGTCAATTCATACTAGAAACATGTCAGTTCGTTCCAGATGCATGAACTTGTGCAGACTTGACATGTGCATAAACTTGTACAGACTTACTATGCTGTGAACTTGTAAATGGGCGTCATGATTAACTTTCATCTAGGTTATCTATTAAATTCCGATCTCTCACCATCGAAAACTCATTTTGCATAGCGTCTCATACCAACATGGTAAATAATCTAGGTTATTAAAATCATCTTCTAAGTATTTGCGTATCCGAAATTCAACCATCATACATGCATATATACTTATTATTATCATGTGAGGATCATACTATAAAATTTTCTCATTCATGTAGGGTATTACAATCAGTCATGTTCAACACAAATAAGTAATAACATAACACCATCATTATCATCAATTTGATCATAGCCCGGCATACATCCCTTCCTCCATATTCAATCACATATGTGTTAAACTCTAGCGTCATCATATCATCATATATCAATCCTCATAATCATCTTAAATTAAAAGTGAATTCAATAACATATCATATCCCATATTCGGTAATTCATTCTAAATCTTAAACCTCATTCTCCTTTGAAATCATACAAAACCATACCATTCAAAACATGCTTATCAAAACCTTAACATTCAATACTTCATTTTCATTCACACGTTTATCAATTTAGAATAGAGTTAGAACCATATTAGTATATCGAACCTTTTACGATCGTTTTCCTACTATCAATCGTTTTCGAATGCTATTGGATCTTGATCTCTAAGTTTTTCTTTTTCTCCAGACAAAACTGTAGGTTTATTTCTCTCTGGGATTTCCAAAACTCTTAAAATATTTTGGCACCCTCAAACCACGAGTAAGGATCTTATTTTAGAGTTTAGAGTCTTAAACACTTACTAACTCTTTGAAAAAGTCTCTCAATAAATGGTTTATGTGTTTTTTCCAGGATGGACGGTTGACCGGTGAAGTGGGGTGGTCGACCGGTGGTCTTCCCCCTCTCTGTCATTTCCCCCCATACAAATCTCTCTTCAGTGCGTGAAACACCGATCGACCGGTTGGTACGGGGGTCAACCGGTCTCCCCTGTTTTTGCCTATTTTCATTTATTTTCCTCAATGTTACATTATTTAAACTGATTAAACATACAACTTAACATTTAAAACATCATTTGCGGTATTTTGACACGAATTCCAACATTATCATTTAATTGTACAGATTTCAAGACATGAAAGTTGAGTCTCTAAAATTTTGGTCTGGAGAGGGTCAGACCAAATCTCATTCCGTTTCTTTGGCTCTTTGCTTTTCTTACTTGAATTTTCTATTTTAATTTAATTTAAACCCAAAAAAAGTGGCTAATTGTGGCATTTGGATTCACATAATGTAAAGTTAAAAATTGTTTTTAAAAGAATTTTTAGAACTTAATTAGATAAATATTAATTTTATGAATTTAGTGTGACCAACTAGCATTAGAAAAAGAGGCATACTACCAACTCTCAGAGATTCCCTACTCTCTTGAAAAATCCAACACATTTTAAAGCAAAAGATAGATATTGATTTTTGGCTAAAGATAAGGACATGTGTTTATTTTTGGTTGAGAGTAAGGCTACATTGTT
This sequence comes from Tetracentron sinense, assembly GCA_015143295.1. Lineage (NCBI taxonomy): Eukaryota > Viridiplantae > Streptophyta > Magnoliopsida > Trochodendrales > Trochodendraceae > Tetracentron > Tetracentron sinense. The sequence goes on from CM026551.1 coordinate 1,851,522, forward strand.
GTTAGGGTTATGAAACCAGCTCACTTTAAACGTTACGAACATTTTACTTAAGGCAAGATTTCTCAAATATATATAGGGAAATGATAAGAGATATATATATTCTTTTATTTTTGTTTATGTTAGATTGTGGTTTAGGTATATGTATAGTTTATTTAGAGCTAGCCTAGGCCATCCAAACTCCTTTTGTATGGGCTAATGCTTTCATTAAATAATTCGTTGTTGGGCTCTCACTGTCGGAGGAAGATTTCTGTTGTAGATTTTGGAATAATAGAGAAATCTTTACATCATCCAGCGGTTTGTTCTCTACTCAATTTTGGCTTATATTTCATCTCTTAGTACTTAGACACATCTCCCTTGAATTGTATTGCTAGTATTTTTTTGACTTGTATTGCTAGTATTTAGTGGTTACGTTTGTAGACATACACAGACTAATTCTCAATGCACCGGATGTCGTACTCCTCGTGCCCCATGCATCCATGGTTACTTCTCTCCCGTTATAACCGGACTATTGCCATGTGTACTTTTTCTCAACCCTTAACTGTGGTTAAGATTCATCCACCCTAGGATTCACCCACCTATCTTTAGTTTTTTTTAAAAAATTAACTCTTAAGTGTTAATGATATTTAATCCGGGTTTTAAAAAGAAATTGAATTTTTTTTTCCAAAAACCAAGGATAGGTGGGTGCACCCTTGGGATGGGTGAATCTTAAACAAAAGGCTTTGGAGTCTCTCTGGCACACGCTAGAGAGGTGCTCTCGGGCATCCATACATGAAACGCCACCTAATGGGGAGAAGTCATTTCATCTCTCTCCTGATTTTTGACTTCTCCTCATTTGATATCTCTCTCTTTTATCTCACCATTTTATCATCAAGTGTCAAATATTGGTTGGAGAAGTCAAAATCATGAACCCCATGAAATGACTTCTCCCCACCAAGTGGCGTTTCATGTATGGATGTCCGAGAGCACCTCTCTCGCGTGTACTCCAAAGCCTAAACAAAGTTAAACAATGTCAAAAGGGACACATCACACAAGGCAAGCTCAGTGACATAACCAAACGCTGTGACTGAGCGAGGCGGCACAATATTTTAACCGTGATTGGCATCACTTAGTCGTCGAATTAAGCCATGTTTATGCATGCTACTTATGTGTATGCAATAACTCAGTACGGGACCTTCCCCAGAAAGGCAAAAAGAAGTCAGTACGGGGTTTTCACTATGTCATCAACTCACCATTGTAGCTTTTATTATTACTATTATTATCTATTTTATTTTTTTATGTCACTATTGTAGCTCGAGTAAATATCAAAAACAAAAGAGAATTTATGCTTTTATCGATATCATCAATGCATTGTCCTCACAATTTGGGATCGGTAATACAAAGGCTGTTCACCATTCTGAAACTAATATATCTGCTATAAATAATGTCACATGATTTTGCAAAATTTATGTACTATCAAGTTCACCTGACACAACCATCCTTGTATATCCGGACTTGTGACTGTGAATGCTAAGTGTGGCATAGTTATTATTATTATTATTATTATTATTGTTTCTTTTGTTGTATCAAAAGTTAAATCAACCTAATGAAACAAGCTTAAGTTGCAACCATGAAAATAAGAATGTGGATGTCTCTCAAAATAATTTGAAGTGGGGAATTTAAATAAATACTTGAAAAACGAAGTTTTTCAAGTATTACAATGTATAGAGAGTTGTGTTTTAAGATCACATGCTTAAGAGAAGAGGGGGTATGCGGATCACAAAGAGACAAATCAAAGATTTAGCTCTCTTTGACTCTAGCCTCTAGAGAGTGCATGGAACCATTACCAAAAGACAAGTAACAAAACAATCCTTGTAAAGGCCTCTACTAAGTATCCAAGTTTCATCTTTATCTTTTTTTTCTTTGTTTTTTAGGTTAGCGGCTGAAGGTGTCGTTTGATAAAACTTAAAATACAAGCATTAGTTTATTTTAAAATTGAGTTTACTTGGACTTTAGATTGTTTAAGTTAAAGTTTAATTGAATGTCTAAATTTTTTTAAAATATAGGTTTTACCTCTAAATTAATAAGGAGACATAAGCTACTACTTTTTTCTTTAGATGAGGTAAAACCATAAAACCTTTACTTCAAACAGATTTTGACATCCAATTAAAGTTTAACTTAACAATCAAAAGTCTAAATAAGTCCAAGTTTCAAATAAGCTCTACCTATTTATTTTAGAGTTACTAAACTTCCACAAAGTCAATAAGCTCTTATAATCAAACACCCCATAAGGTGGTGTTTGTTAACACTAATCTAAAAGGTAAAGCTTATTTGAAAATTATGCTTAACAAAAGGTTTATTTTGTTGCTCACCAGATGGATACTCTATTGCTCACCAAAGTATCCCTCTGGTGAGCAACGGAATTAGTGGACGAAAAATGGCCACCTCATCATAAGTCTTTTTTTTTCCCGCCAAATTTTTGACTTTTTCCCATTAAATTTTTTTTTTTTTTAACACGTCCACTGATCTGTGACTCACTAAAGGGATACTCTGATAAGCAACAGAGTAAACCTTGTGTCATTATGCTTAGTTAGACTTTAGATTGTTAAGTTAAGGTTAATTACATGTCTACGTCTTAGAGTTTTTAGAAAACTCTAAGACGTAGACATGCAATTAACCTCAACTTAAAGCATAATGTGACTTGAGTATGGGCTAATCAACTCACCACACGACAAGAGTTGAACTCAAGTCACATCCTACTACTTTGCGTAGCACTAGAAAGTCGGCCTATCAACTCACCACACCACAAGATTCGGATTCAAGTCACATCCTACTACTGAGCATAGTACTAGAGGAATGTGGCCCATCAACTCGGGCAGCCGCCAGAGCTAATCGGAACTCAAGTCACATCCTACTACTAGACCGGAGCACCAGGAACGACTGCAACCGAGCTCCATCTCAAACTGCCACATATTTACTTTTTTTATTTTATATTAGTGATATCTTAGCCTCATTAGAGCATTCCTAGCAGCCTCATCAAATTTCACTCACCAAAATAGCTAAAACCCACAAAAAGTGATTTTGGTGAGCTACTTTTTTAAAACACTTCCAACAGCCTCACCATTTTAACCAAAACAAAAGGAGAGAGAAGCAATATTTTATCATTTTTGTGGGAAAACGAAAAAGGAAGAAAGAGAAAAATATTATTTTATTGTTTGTGTGGGACCACAAAAAAGAAAGGGAGAGAGAGAAACCTTATTTTATTATTTGTGTGGGCCCAAGGGTGAGAAGATTTAACTTTGGTGAGTACTATAGACTCACCAAAGAGATTTCTTCATTCTGTTGAGGCTGCTGGGAGTCATTTTAGCACCTTTTTAGTCTTTTGGCTCACCAAAATAACCAAAAAGTTATTTTGGTGAGGCTGCTAGGAATGCTCTTAGGGATAAGTAAATGAGCATCAAGTCCTAGACACCTTTGATTGATAAAATAAAAATGGCTTATAGTCGTGCTTGCATCCTCTATTTGAGGTGACTCTGATAAGTGTGTGTTGTGTTATTATGCTACCTTCCCCATTCTTCCTCGTAAATTCAAACAGATTCGTCTAAATTTAGTAGCTTTTTTGTATTAAATTCTTATATTTTTTTTTCCTCCACAACATAAACAGTGAAAGAAACTATTTTCTTGGTATTAAGAGTCTACGAGGCGACCAGGATTCTCTTGGCACATGCCTGAGGATCTATCTGGTAATCATAAAAAATGTGGCACTTATATATTTATTGCATGTTTTAAAATTTCGTTCAAATTTTGTGAAATTTCGGTTTCGAACAACCCCACCGATATCGAAATTGGGTTTATTTTGGAAATCAAATTTCGGGTGAAATTTCAGATTTCGGAATTTCGTCTGAAATCTGATTTTTTATTTTTAAATAATTTTTTTTAATTAAAAATTCCGAAATATTTTGAAATATTTCGAAATTTTTACTGAAATTTTGAAAAAATTATATATTAATTTTAAAAATAAAATAATATATATATATATATATAATTAATATTATATAAAAAAAAAAAAAAATTTCGGAATATTTCGAAATTTCGGAATATTTCGAAATTTCGGAATATTTCGGATCAAATTTCGGAATAATATTTTATTATTAAATGTGATTTCAATGAGATGTCGGCTGAAATTTCGAAATTTTGGAAAATTTCGTTTCGAATGGGACATCCGAAATCGACCGAAATTTCAAAATTTTAAACCTTGATTTATTGTAAGAAAAAAGATTTTGAATTTTCATTTTTCCATTTCTTTTTTCTCTTCCAGTAAGCAAGCACCACATATGCCGTTAAACCCTCCCAAATACAATCACAATTGACTGTGATCCAATCTATTTTTTCACAGAGAAGTGTTAGCACCAATCGCATCAACCATTATTCATTCTGAATTACATAAAGTCAAAACAGTTTTGGTGGAGCTCATATCCATCCAAAAGGTGTTTGACTTTTCTATTTGATCAGCCTAATGGTGGATTCCTCGCATCAACTTTTTGTAATAATGAAATTGATATTTATTTATTTCTTGTTGTTCTTTCAAATGAGCTACGTTGTATCACTAGGGAAGATGCAAAATGGCTGGAAATTCCGACACTTGTAATTAGGTGATCCTGGCTCATTTCTTCTTTTTTTCTCTAACTAAAGCTTACCTTCTAAAAAAATAATAATACTAGTTGACTACTATTTTTCTTTTTCAAAAATTACAGATACGTGGAACATAAATTTAATACCAAAGTTGTTATTAAGTACCTAACAATATTATATCTAATTGGTGATTTTCTATTAGTGTATTTTGTGTTTCCTTGGAACTTGCTTGCATTTGTAAAGTTGGAGTTGTCATGCCTTTTATTTGAAATAAACCGAGGTGTTTTTTTAAAGGTAAACTGAGGTGTTTTTTTAAAAGAAATAATATCATATTTAAGACCAAAAGACAAAAATAAATGATCAGAAACAAAATAATCTTCACATGTATTGGAACCCACTTAAGAAACCTATATGGTCAAAGGTCAACTCAATCTAACGATTTCAAGTTTCTAACCATTTCATTTATACCCTTCTTTTATTTTCAAATGTCATGATGTGTATGTTGTTCATATATGGTGTTTGTTTTAAACTGCCTTTAAGAAAATGATGAAATAAGTAATATTATTGTTTATTAGAGTGGTGATTAATAGGAGAGGAAAAAAACAAGAGAAAGTAGGAGTAAGAGGTTTCATGGATAAATTCATCAGTTTATTTAATTAATCCCCCCAAAAAACAATAATTAATTACACAAAACAAGGAAGCTTTATTACAGGTCCAACTACTCATTTTATCTTCACTGAATATCAAATCACAAGCTTCTCTTAGAAGCAACAGATGTTGGTCTCTCTTCTCTCTCTCTTTTTTTTTTCTTTGTTTTGGATATCATTTACCTATGTTAGTCGGTTAATTGTTAGCTTAGGATTGGAGCTCTTGTGAAGTCATTAAAGGAGATTGGATCCCCGACCTCCCTCAATAGAGAGGCCACACCCAACCACTGGCGCAAGAGGGGGGGATTGGATCCCCATACCTCTCTCTTTTCTTAGAAGCAACAAATGTTGCTCTCTAGCTCTCCATGTTTACTGGGAAGGTGTAACCGATTAATGAAGGTTTAAGTCAATTGATATTTCAAACAAAGCATCCATATTTTGGAAGGCTAATACAAAAAGTAATAATAATAACATTTTTCTTTTTTTTTTATTAATTGCCAATTTTTCCAATATTTGGCTTGATAAAGTGAAACTTGTAAATTTATTTTTACAATATTAATTGTTAGTAACCTTAGAAAATGTGTTATTTAATTACATTACCATGGAGATACTAAGATAACTAATGATGAATGTAATAATGAATATGTGATATACCATATCATTATTTATGTATTACACCACCACTTTATCCTGATTGCTAGAGGTTGGAAGAAAGCCCAGTTAGTAGTTAATTTCAATGGTATTATATAACATAATATGACCAAAAAATTAATATTCTATATTTTGGTAAAAATATCATTTTTTTTGTGGACCACAAATATTTTGGATAATATATTGATGATAACAATGAATACGAAAATCATTCTTTCTCCCCTAATCTGATATCATGCGATCACATTAGGGATCAGATAATTAAACAACGGGCTCCTTATAAGAGATCTCTCAACCAAAATTGGCTTATTTGGATAATCCTTGCCATCAAATTCAAAAATAAAATGGAGACATACCCATTAGTTTATAGACCCATGCATATACAAAATGCAACATCTAAGAACAGTATCAAAGTTTCAAGTGAAAAAGAAAAAAAATGGTCAATTTGGTTCATTGATCAATATTTATCTTGAACTATCTTCAATTCGATTATTCATCAGAGTGTTTGGGTTGTAATCATAGAAAAAGTCTTATGAAATTATCGAAGTTAGTGAAAATTAATCAATTAAAAAAATCTAGTACTTTCTTACCATTTATTCAACTTTTTTTTTATTGAATTTACTAAAAAAAATAAGTTGTAAAATAGGTTTTTCTTAAGAGCAAATTTTCTTCATCTCGTCAAAGTCCAACTATTCTGTGAGGGGTTTTTTTTTTTGGTCTGATGTGAGGGTTTGAGTAAGTGAAATCTTTTCTTTTCTTTTTTTTTGGGTTAATTTGAGTAACTCACGTGGTCATTTCTCGATTTTGAGAAATTCAAAGAATGACTCCCCAATTATTTTATTATTATTATTACAGTATTCGTTACATGCAGCCATCGTGTGCTCTAACAGTTACTCTTTAGACTTCGATCCTCGGGCCCACCACCACACACGTATATTAAAATAATTACAAAATCGGTAAGAAAATTACATTAATTAATCCTTCACGCCCCTCACCATATCTTCAATCTTGGGGTTCCCTTTTATTTATTTCTTACGCAAGGATCATCTCTCGCGTAAGCCAGAGAGAACGTCTCTGATGATTTTTTATCAACTCGACACATGTCCTTTTAACTCTAATTAAAAAACTATAATTTCTAATGTCTTATTTTGAGAATGATTTTTAGAATAAAATATTAAAAATAATAAGTGCCATCCCCAAAAGATCCGGACTACATTTTTTTTATTTAATATCAAAAATAATAAGTGTCCTTAATTTTCCTATTATAATGGGAGAGGCTGACGTAGATGATTTTTCTGAAATTCCTATACTACCCTTATATAAAAACAAAACTTTAATTGAATGTTTTGATTTAAAACCCAAACTATCCCTTGCCTTTGATTTAATTTCAAAACTATCCATTGCTCATCTAATCTATTTACTATTATAATAGAAGAGGTTGGCTTAAATGATTTTTCTAAAATTCCTATACTACCCTTATATAAAAACAAAACTTTAATTGAATGTTTTGCTTTAAAACTCAAACTACCCCTTGTCTTTGATTTAATTTCCAAACTACCCCTTGCTCATCTATCTATTTAGAATCACAGCCAATCGCGAGTGAACTCGGGGAGAGTTTAATCACACCAATGGGTTAACACGTGATCTTTTAACTCCTATTAACTGTGGTTAACTCCTTCTCCTCGCTCTCACGTGCATCACACATGCCACCTGCTAGTTATTAATAACTTATTCATCAATAATAATTATTGAATAATAATTATTGAAGAGGTGTTCTCATATCTTTCTTTTTTTTAAGGTTAGAGGTAAACATAACACACTGTCCTTGTAGCACAAAGATTACGACTGGGGTTAGTATTCAGGGGAGGATTAAAAACACTCGATAGTGACTACTATCGAGTCTATAACTATTCGATTTTAAGGAGACCTCAAGATTTGTGCACCGGCGACGAACCTTTACAAGCTTAGCCATCTCGCTTGGCTCAAGAATATGGCTCAAGCACAACTCCCTTTACTAGTCGGTAACGGATTGGCAGATGCCCGAGATGCAAACACTCTTTTCACGACTGATAATAAGACATTTAATAAGGGGAGTGATAGCATACATTCATGTTCCATTGGGTGGTACACAAACTCACATGTCCTATTTGATATCAATTAACTTAGGTTAAGATTTATGCATTCCTGGGTTAAATAATATAATCTTAGTTTTTAGGAATAATATTTTTAAACATTTAACCTTGCTTATAATTCACTTACTCATGTGGTTAAGTTTTTTTTTTTTTTTTTTTTCTGACAATTAAGGTCATATTATTTAACCATAGGGATGCGTTAATCTTACCATAGTTAATAGATGTTAAGGAGGTCATGTGGTGAGTTTGGAAGGTATGCGTATACCACCCAACGGAATGTGCAGTGTATGCTATCACTCCCCCTTATTAATTGTGATTAAGATTCACTTGGGAAGCTCTTGGGTGAAGCTTATATGGACTGCGTGTGGTCTGCATATGTGTTGTGTGTGGGAGTGTGTGTCTGCATGTGTGGTATGCGTGTGTGTTTCTTTTCTTGCCTTCAGTAATTACCTTGTAGTGTTATTGTGTTTACTAAAAAAATAATCTAACATTGGTTTCTATGAAAAAAAAAAAAAAAAATTAAATAACTAGTTAAAAAATTTGAACTCTTCAAATTAATAATTATTAATAGTTTTCTAATATTCCTTCTTATTTTCCTAAGGGTTAGTAAACTTAACTATAATTAATATAGATAGATTAAGAGAGTCATGTGTTGACTTACGGGTGCGATTGAACTCGCTCCGAGTTCAATCGTAGTTGGAGTAGTTGACGAAGATGTGAGAGAATGATGTTTTGCGGCAAACAAAAAAGAGACAAATTAGAAATCTAAGGCTGACCTCATTGGTCCAGCTCTCCTATTAGATACTTATCACAGGTACATGAATTATTTCCAAGCAAGTTGTGCTTGAGTTATATTCTTGGGCTTTGAATTGTCTCTGGCGAAGCAAGAAACTCTTCATGGGGTTTCATACATTGTGCGATATACATTGTGCGGCAATTCGCAAAAAATAGAAAGAAGTCATTCTATTTTCTCTCATGATTTTGACTTCTCTCCAGTTAATATCTCTCCCACTTATTCTCATACGCTTATCGTCACATGTCTTAATATGTGTGGAGAAGTCAAAATCATGGACCCCATGATTTTGATTCATCCACCACTTGTCACCTATTCTATTCTATGGAATCCCGAGACAAGCCCTTTCTGGCTTGGCTAGACACAATCCAATCCAAGGCCATATTCTTGAGCCATGCTGGTCGGATGGTTAAGCTTTAAAGTTCCTTCACCTATGCACAAATCATAAGGTTTTCCTAAAATCCAACGGTTATAGGCTGATAGTAGGCACTATCAAGTGTTTTTAATCACTTCCCTAGTATTCTTAGTATTTATGTAATTATTAAGATTTTAAATCAAGCCTTCAAGAAATTTCTTAGTCGGTCATGCCAACACGTGTTATTTTAATTATAATTAAGATGCATTAATGTCAAGGTTAAAACTTAACCCTTCGGTTTGAAATAATAATAATTAAAAAAATTAGGCGGTACGGATGATAAGAGATGCACGATCTGGATTTTTTAGGTAAAACACAAGAAAACATTAACCGGACCGTACGGGTTTTGTCTCGAAAGTCGTGGACAGTAATGACCAACTGAGTCTCAGTGGGCCCCGCTGACATCTTCTCCTCGTTGAATACCCGGGAACCAGCACCTTTCACGCTCTCCCGAGTCCAACTAGCAGCACGTGTCCTTTCTCTTGTGAGTTAGACGAGTCCTCCAGATTTGAAGGGAGTCGGAACTTGGAAATTGTAGTCGACTGCTTAAAGAAGAGAGAGAGAGAGATTGAGAGATTTTGGTGAATTAATGGGTCTGGTATTTGTGGTTGGTTGGAGAGAGTTGATTCTAAATCCAAGAAGCCCTCCTCTGGGATAATTAACTCTCGAAAAATGCAATTATTTTTAGGTCTCAAATTGAGGGATTAATAGTAAATAAAATAATCACTCAAAAAAAAAAAATCATTAAATGGATTTTGTAATTTTCTTAATATAAATATAACAAGGAAAATAGTTAACGGACCCATAGATCCCATCTGATAACCTAAGGCATCCGCCTTAGGTTATCAAATGGGATCCATGGGTCCGCCTGTCACTACTCATATAACAATGAGCAATAGTCCCCTCGTCGGCTGAGGAGGGGACTATGCTTCCTAGCTCTCACATAGCCAACCCTTCAACTTTCATTAACTAGGTTAGTTTTCTTTAACCCTTTAGTTGATTTTTTTTTTTTTTCTAAAAGCTAAGGATAGATGGGTGAACCCCAAAGATGGATGAATCTTAACCACAGTTAAATGAGTTAGAAGGGGACACATGGCAAGCAAATGGGAGCCAAGGCGCCCTTCCTTGTGTCACCGATCAAGGAGCTGACTATTTTCCTATAACAATATATTAAGGGTGAGTTTGGTTTTAATTATTTTTGCCATAAAAATTTATAAAACAATCATTGAACATACAGCTTTAGGGAAAAAAAAGTGATTAAATTATAAACATGTCTTAGGTTAAAATAGTAATAATTTTATAAATTTGATTAAATTAATTATTATCCTAACATAGTAAAAAAAATTAAACAATTTAATCAATTTTTAACAATTAAATCAGGAAAAAAACCAAACTGAAATGCAAAACCCTAAGCAAGAAGATTATTTACAAAGCCAAAATGAGATCCGTGTAAGCCTCCCAACTGTCATCTTCTTAACTATCTGGTGCACCCTATAGACCATGTCTAGGTACATAAATAACTTACAAAGATGTTGAAAGTAGGCCTTCTCTAAGAAAAATGATTATATATAAATATCGAAAAGGTTTGCAGCGATTATCAAATGACAAAATCATTAGCAATTGATTAATGTAAGATTAGTCTGTAAAGAAATAATGATTAGGGATGTATTTATACTGCAAAACTATCAAAAAGGTTCACTAATATTCGATTCCCAAACCATGGAACAACCAATGAAGGCATGAAGCAAATGATTAGTGTAAGATTAGTAAGAAAAATAATAATTAGAGATGCTAATGGAATGAAAGAGATCGTTAAAAAAAGATGGATAAACCAAGGACATTGTTAAATTTTCTATTTACAATGTATTTATTATAGATAAACCTCAGCAACTGCTATACATCCATGTGGCAACGCGACAATAGCCACGTCATTATCCACTGGGATCCTTTAGTGGAAGTCAGCTTGTGATTCTCAGTCTTGTCTTCAGTATAGACAAGCCCCGAAGCATATGAAAATGATTAATTTAAGGTTAGAGGACCTGATTTTCAGGGGCCAGTTTCTCTCCACTCGTGTGCACGACTCCATTGCCGGATTCGGAGTCAGAGTCGTGCAGACATATGGAATCCTCACGTGTAATTATAATATCCAAGGATATATATATATATATATAGTAAACTAAACAAAATCTGAGTTGTGGATGGAAGGATTTAGTATATTAAGTACTCCAAATACAATGTATTTAGCCATAACCAAGACATGGGTCACAATATATTGAGAGGGTTGTGTGGGAGCTGGTCTTGTGGCCTCGGCCTGTGTGTTGTGTGTGGTGTATAGGGGTGTGTTACCGAAAAGACATATCCAAAAGACATGGGTCACAGGGTTTAGTTTTTTTTTTTTTTCATTTTTTGTTGGTATCGTACATATGATTAGCGTGCAATCCCATTTAACTATGTTAGTATCGGCTCATTGATTTGTGGTGAGAGAGCCTAGCATGCATTTGAAGCTGGCCAAACGATAGGCATATTAACCCACACACCACAATTCATGATAAGAAAATAATCAGATCTCCGCTGGTAGAGCAAAGGAAGGCATCTCGCCCCACCTTTTCTCGTCATGTGTCCCTTTTTTGTTAACTATTTGTAACTATGAATAAGAGTCATTAATAATTAGAATTAAAGCATCTTAACTTATTAGAAAATAATAATAAAATTTTAAAAATTTGTTAACTACAATTCAATGACAGTTAAAAAGGGGCTTTGTGAGAGGAGGAGCAATAGTCCGCATGGGGAATGCACACTACCACTGGCATAAGTAGGACATGTGTCACAAGGTCCTTTACGCTTTGTAGTAGATGTAATTACACTTAAAGACACCTATGCTTGAATTGCTTGGTTTTCTTTATGAGGGAACTAAAACATATAAAAATGTATGATTGGAAAAAAAAACACACATTAAAATGTTGTAGGGATGCAATGTCTGATTGTCTGTTTCTTGACTCCTTAGTTCGCGAGCTACTTAAAGACTCACTTAAACTAGTCTTTTCGGTGTCCACGTCCATAACGCGTAATGGGTTGCCGATACCCAATAAAAAGTGTTGCATATGGGAATAGAGTACTGATTTGCCGACCACATATGTCTTATCGCCGTGTCCTCGTGTCCCTTTTTAACTCTCCTTTGAGCTTGGTTAAACTTAATTAAATTAAAGTTAAGATTTTTTCTTTTTTTATTTTCTCTTCAAAAATTAAAAATCAAGGTTGGATTGTTGAACCTTAGGAGTGAATGAATCTTTTGTGAATGTTAAAAAAAAAAGGCTTGGACCAATGAAGATCAGCATTCCGTTATAATGCACGGTAAGTGAAACATTTTCGATAAGAATATATCTAGCGAGTGGGAATTCGATAATGGGGCAATGTGCCAGAAGAGTAGTAGCCCAACAACTCCAACGAGTCCAAGATATTGTAATTCAAGTTTTAAAATCTCATTTCTAAATTGTATTTTCTATTCTTTTAGAAAATAAAACAATGAATATAACACTGTATCAGAATGTCAAGTCATGGATTTTTTTTTTCCCCTTCTTAATTAGGAGGGGAGAGTGCAATAGAAAGAGAGTGATTCTTCAGAACAAACCACATGGGCTCAATTAGCAGATCTTAAAGAGTAAAAAGCTTATTTAATCAGATAAATGGCATAACAAATGTTGTCTCGAAATTGGTAGGGAGTAGCGACGACCCTTGAGGGGTCCAACAGTTAGATGTAGTCTTAGGGCCTATGTAGAGCATTAGACACCTTTTCAACGCCCTTAGAGACGAAAAGCCTACGAATTATAGAGGACAAGTTGGGGAAGTTGTTGCTCTAATGGGGGTATAGTCATGTTCTTGATTTATGTTTAAGTTGACCCCATATAGAACAGAGAGGGACCTGTCGAAATGGGTTATATGTAAGGACTTTGCTACTGAGACCACAAAGGGCTGAGGCCACACCGAGACCGTGCTTGTGATGCACGGATCTCAAAATTTCATTAAATCCGTTTTTGAAATTTTAAGATCCGTGCATCATGCACAGTCTCGGCCCTTTGCGATCTCACTAGCATTTTCCTATATGTAGCTTGTGAGCATGGATTTTTACCCCACTCTCACAAAGATTTTGTTTTAACTGAGAGTCGTCACCTATTCATTCTAAGGGATAGGTCCCGGATAGTTGTTTGTTCGGATAAGTCAAATGGTTTAATCAGAGTTAGGGTAAGCGGTTCAATTAAGCCTTGGGGAAGGTGTTAGGCATCCTAAGACCCCCGTTTTATAACGGTTACCTACTCCCTAAATTTAAGCCAATTATAATCTCAAAGTTTAATTAAAATATCCAAAGTATTTAAAAGAATGTTAATCCAAAAAATATAGAAAGCTAGATGTCTAAGGTCGAACCCGAGTTGGGTTGCCTACGTACTCACATAGTGAGATTAGACCGAGCGTAGTTTTGGCACATAAGCCTGTGCCAAGGCTAAGGGTGGTGTGTGTATGCATAGAATGATCAAGGGTCTTGCCCGGGGGCTAGGGTTGATTGACCGGGGAGGTCAAGTGCATAAGTGTTAAGTCTAACCGTGGTTAGAGGGGATTTAACCATGGTTAGGTGAGCTAACCAAAGCTAAAGAGGTCCTACAAATCTCTTTTTGGTCTTTTTGTATTTTTTATATTTTTTTGGGAATATTTAAATGTTTTTTGCATTTTGAGATTTTATCATGTTTTTGGTATTTTGAGCTTTTCTCATGTTTTTTTTGGATTTTCATATAAGTAAGGTTTTGGCAAACTTAACTAAATTCAAATTTAACCCAAAGAATTTCAATGAGAGGTTAGGCTAAAAGATTGTTTTTAAAACATAAAGAGTGATCTTTGCATTATGAATAGTAGATGATCTATTGCCAACACCTATTTTGTTGGATTTGTGTTGATAATAAATCAAATACAATTATCTTAGCATGAGACATTTTGGACAACATCCTCTTTTAAGTCTTTAAACCGTCTTTTACCTATTCAAAATAAAATATGAAGAGCAAGAAAAAAAGAAGAGATAAGTAGAGAAATTGAAAACTCATCATCTCCCTTTTAAGATGGTTCATTTACACCATTATAAATGATGTAATGTTACTTTAATGAATATTAGAGAGGGGATGAGCTTTCACAAAGAATTCTAGAAAGAATACTAGAATCCAAAAAAAAAGAAACAAAATGAAAAGAGAGGTATAGCTTTAACTTCCACTCTCTATGGACCTACTCATATTCACACTTGTGGGTACATAAAAAGAAAAAAAAATGTATATGAAAAGGAAAAGAAAAAAAGAACATCTTCTTGCTTTTGATATAGGGTCCCTCTACACCATTAATTGGTGTAGAGAAGCCCAATTATGCTTGAGAATGAGAGACCAAGAAGAGAGAACTAAATAAAAATGAGATAAAAAAGAAGAGAAGATGATGAAAGAATGAGTGCATACTCCAAGAATTCTTCTTCAATGCTCCAAAAGATAGAGTTTTGTTTAAAGTCCACAAAGGATGAGAGTTAGTAAAGAACTCTAAGCTTTTAGTCTTAGAATTTTTTCTAAATTCTAAACCTTAGTTTTTTCTTCCTTCTTCAAACTCAAGAGAAACACAAATGAGTGGAACCTTGTAGGGATCTTCAGGGATGGATCTAAGGGCTAAGGGATTGATATTTATAGGAAAACTAAGAAGTTGGGTTGTGTCTTTTACATGGGAGATAAAAGGAATTAGTAGGTAAAGACTTAAGTGTTGCAGGTTGAGTGTTGTAAGAGGTGCAAGAGAGTTGTAAAAGGTGTAAGATAGTTGATGGGTTGAGTGAACTATGAGTTATATGGGCATGGGTTGTAGGATATAGATTAGGTGGATATGGATATGTAGACTAGATCTTTATGGATCATGGGTTATGGTTATTGGGCTTTGACTATGACATTTGGGCTTAGGCTATGGTAAATAGGCTTTGGCTTAAGCAATTGCGTAATTGGGCTTAACTACTTGGGTTTGGGATGATGAAATTTTATAATTGGACTTGATTGGATTTACCTAGGGTTTGGACCTAAGGTTTAGCCGGGGTTGACTTAGGGTTAGGTTGATCTAACCATGATTAATTTTATTAACCATGATTGAGAGGGGGTGTAAAAATGGGGTGCTTACATAGCTCTACAAAAGTTTTCAAAGAAATTGACACTTTGTGTACGGAGAACAAATTTAATGATAAGGAATTGATGGTGTGAAGTGTGAAAACTAAATTTTATTATATATACTAGTGGGTGGCACGTGCGTTGCACCTGAGAGTGAGGGGAAGGACAAGTGTTAACCTGCAGGTGCGATTGAACTCTCCCCGAGTTCAATCGCAATTGGCTGTGATTTTATTCTTTAAATATATAAGGGGTAGTTTGGGGGGTAGTTTAGGAATTACAGTAAAATATTAACACATTAAAGTAAAACATTGAATCATTTTATATAGGGGTAGTTTAGGAATTTTAGAAAGAGGTTTTTGCATATCAACTGCTGCAATCTACCAGTTTTACAAATACATTGCTCTGAGTTATAGTTTTGTAAATTACTCATGGTTTCGCAACCGTTTGACAAACAACCTCAATCCCCAATTTTGTTATACTTTCGTTTGTTATTATTAGGAAAATGATTATTTATGTCCTTGTGATATTTCATAACCTGACTAAGCCTTCAACTATCCTTGAATTATGGTTAATACGTTTTAACCCTTGTGATTAAGATTCACACCCTTAGAGATAAAGCATATAACCTTAGTTTTAAAAAAAAAATATTAACATGTCCCCTTTTAACTCCCTTTAACTTAAGTTAAGATACACTAACCCTTAGAGTTAAAGCATCTAACCTTGGTTTTACAAGAAAATAAATTAATATGTCATCTTTGAATTCCCTTTAACTGTGGTGAAGATTCATTAACCCTTAGGGTTAAAGCATTAATCTTGAGTTTTAGAAAAAAAATTAGAAAAAATTGATGAGTCCCTTTGTAACTCCCTTTAACTATGGTTAAAATTCACTCTACCTAATAAAAAAAAATTAATCGTGTCTTTTAACTCCTTTTAACCGTGGTTAAGGTTCACTAGCCCTTAGGATTAAGGAATCAAACTTTGGTTTTAAAAAATTAAAAATTTAAGTTGTCCCATTTTCACTCCCTTTAACTATGATTAAGGTCAACTAACCCTTAGGGTTAAAGCCTCTAACCTTGGTCCTTGATATTGCAAAATAAAATTAATGTGTCCCTTTCCATAAGGGTTAGTGAACCCTAACAATAGTTAAAGGGAGTTAAAAGATAGGTTTAATTTTTTTTTCTAAAAACCAAGGTTAGATGCTTTAACCCTAAGTGTTATAGTTGATCTTAACCACATTTAAAGAGAGTTAAATAGGGACACCTTAAATTTTTATTTGTATTTTTTCTAAAAATCAAAGTTAGATGTTTTAACCCTAAGGGTGAGTGAATCTTAACCATAGTTAAAGGGAGTTAAAACGGGACGCATTAATTGTTTATAAATTTTTTTTATAAAAATCAAGGTTAGATGCTTTAACCCTAAGGGTTAATAAATCTTAACCATAGTTAAAGGGAGTTCAAAGGGGTCACGTTAATTTTTTTTTTCTTTTAAAACCAAGATTAGATGCTTTAACTCTAAGGGTTAGTATATCTTAACCTAAGTTAAAGATAGTTAAAAGGGGACACATTATTTTTTTTTTCCTTTTAAATTAGGGTTAGATGTTTTATCCCTAAGGGTGTGAATCTTAATCACAAGGGTTAAAACTTATTAACCTTAGTTCAAGGGTAGTTAAAGGCTTTGTGAGGTTATGAAATATCATAAGGGCATAATAGTCATTTCATAACAATAACAAACGGAAGCCAAACAGAATTAGGGATTGAGGTTGTTTGTCTAGCTGTTACATGAGTTAATTTGCAGAACTATTACTAATAACAGTGTATTTACAAAGCTTGTAGAATGCAGCAGCTGATATGCAAAAACCCCTTTTCGAAAAATCGTAGCCTCCCTCTCGCATTTTATATATATATATATATATATATATCGTATTAGCCTCCTAAAATAGAAAAGTCAAATACCCCGAGGCCATTCTAGCTCCACATGGCATTGCTCCGTCAGGCTTTCGACCATTGCGAAAAATTCCCCTCATCCATTATATACTCTTTTGAGAAGTTGAAAGAAACATAGGAAATTTAGACCAAAAAACGTGTTTTGACTTTACTATGTTGATTAATGGTTGACGCCTTTAGAACACTATCCAAAAATATCTAAAAAGATAAGAAATGAGTAACTGCCTCTCACAAGAATTTGCTGCTAGAGACAGCCTACAAAAGAACATAAACCCAACCCATACTTTACCTTTTTGGGCATTTTCTAAAACTTAAGAATGAGAGCATGAATCCAACAAGTTAAATGATGAATTGTCCGAGTAGAAATGGTGTTATAGGATTAGGATTCAAACCCTAGGAGTAAAAAAAACTAACCCTAAAACACCATTCCCTACTATAACATGTCAGTATTAACCCAATTTGATTCATGGTCGCATCCTTAGGTTTTAAAAAACATAGACATGGAAACCAAAAGGCAACATAGGATTAGGCCTTGGTTCATCTCTCTTTTATATATAAATTCTAAAGACCAATGTTAGATGGATGAACCTTATGGGTAAGTGAATCATAACCACATTTTATGGGTGTTATAAAGTACACATGGTAGCTTGGAGTGGCGTCCGCATTCCAACTGAGCAAAACGCGGACGCGTGAAGCTCTTTCCTAAAAATATATTATATGATTAGTCAAATATTTATCGAATTAGATATATCAATACCCGATTATAAATAAATAGTAAAATTACTATTGAAAATTGCTCCGTGTATACTTATTCAAATAAATATTCGAGTAAACGAATTTAGACACGGATACAGATGACACCCCTACTAACAGCCATAAAGGTTATATATATATATATATATATATGTTTTACTACCGACCATCAAAACTACTACATAGCAATGGGTGAATAATGGAACAAAACTGCCTGTTGGTGTGGCTCGGCTTGGCCTGAGATCGGCCTGAATTTTAGGCTCGAACGGATCAAATTAAGCCTAAAAAAAAACCCAAAAACTCAATCAAGCTGAGCTCGGGCCAACCCCTGTGCAGCTCGACCCGACTCGATTGGGGTTCGGCTCGAACTCGGCTCGGCTAGAATATTATTTTAAAAAATTAAAAGTAAATAAAAATATTATTTATATATATCATTATTATATATATAAATAATATAAAATATTGTTATTTAAAAAAAAAATTCAAGCTAAGCTCGAGCCAAGCCAAGCCCGACTCGAGCTTGAATCAATTTGGGCCGAGCCGAGCTTCGAGCCACGATTTTGAATTTGGGCCGCACTTTCAAGCTCCATTTCAAGCCGAGCCGGGCTTCGGGCTTTGATCAAATCCATTTTGAAGCTGAGCCGGGCTTCGGGCCTCGATCAAATCCATTCAAGCCGAACCGGGCTTGGCCAAGCCCGGTCAAGCCCAGCCCGAATACAGCCCTAGACAAAACCGTGAGCTTAAAACATTTTAATATTACTTTCATGATATATTATCGTTTAGATATATCATCGTTTTTGTTCCATAAAATTTCATAAGACCCCTCCCGATAGTTCCAGTAGTGGTTTGTCCGCGTGTCACCCTCCAGAAGGACTTAGAGTTCGAGTCTCTTCATGGTGAGGCAAATTTTATTTTTTCTTGTTTTTGATGAGAATGGTGAGGCAGTTGAAAATGTCCAATTTACTAACATACTAACAATTGTTCAACTAACAAAGCCAACATACTCTAGATTTCCACTCATTTTGCATTTTTGATAACAAAACAAATGAACTTGTGTTGTGTGGGGGCACACAAATGGGCTAAAACAAAAGCTTTTGTTTTATAATCAAAAGAGGGGAGTACGGAAGTTTTTTGAATTGTGAGAGCATGTCTAATATTTTTCTTTTAATAATAAAGTAATATCAAGGTCCCCAGGTTAGAACCGTTCTTTTCATAATTCTAAGCCTTTTTTTTTTTTTGTAACGAGGAACCCCAAGTCCACCCTTCAGTGGACCGAGTAAACCCCAGGCGCATGCAAGACCCCGCAACCCCCACATGAACTGGTAAACCCAAGGCCATGAGAACCATAGAACCTTGTGTGGGTGGCCCCAAAGGGATGACAAGTGTCAAACTCAGAACCATAATTCTAAACCTTCGCTATCACGCAAAGGCTAAGGGGGGAGAAAAAGAATAAGCAATGGCAAACCAACTACAGAGAACAGTACATTTTCATAGGTTCAAAAGATCAAAGTCCCATACAAATACAAACAATCAAAAGCAGCAAATGTGTTTTAATGGAGGACAGGATTTTGACCTTTTCTTTTGCTCCATTTTAGGAGTGAAGAAAATAACACACTTTCTTCGTTCGTACATAATACTGAAACACTAAGTCATAAGAAAAGGAGCCCTGCCCTCACACACACATAAACAGCACACTAACCCATGGCATACTTCTGGGTCCAGCTCCTCGCAGTCGTCTCATACTTGCTCCTGTCGGTCTTGTACATGTGAGCAATTTCAGGCACCAGAGGGTCATCAGGGTTTGGATCCGTCAACAGAGAACAGATTGAGAGCAACACCTGAAAATGAGAACAATAACCCTTCCCACCCATTTAATTGACAGCAATAATGAAAGAGAGGAGTGACTAATTAAAAGTTGAAAAGCTTGAATCCATATCAAGAAATTACTTCCCGCCACATCATTTGCACACTCAGATCAATTTCCAGGAAACATTGGGCAGCTGGCCAGAGGAATATTTTCCTCTGGATAAATCTACTGACAGATGCATCAAAAGCATAATAAAAATAAGTAAATAAATAAATATACAGCCCGACTCATATGGAATAATTTCTATTTATGAATGAAAAATCAGAACGTGGTGACTTGGGGCCAGAGCAGAATAGCCTCACCAAGTCTACTAGATCCAAAATCAACCTGATCACATGTCTACATGTATTTCGTTTTTTATAACCATCTGAAAGACCGATGAGCATAGATCAATTTTTTTTAGGGGAGAATGTGGCAGAGGCAGGGCCCACAAGTGCCTGACACATAATCTTTGCCTTCTTGCCCCCAAAGAGGGGAGAATGCAATAGGGGGGAGATGGGGCTAGCAAAATCTTTTTATCTCGAAGATACACATGGGCTCATCTAATAGTGAAGCCCGGCAGGGACAGGGGCAGGGCCCACAAATGCCTGACACAAAATCTTTGCCTTCTTGCCCCAAAGAGGGGAGAGTGCAATAGGGGGAGATGGGGCTAGCAAAATCTTTTTATCTCGAAGATACACATGGCGCTCATCTAATAGTGAAGCCTGGCAAGGGCAGGGCCCACAAATGCCTGACACAAAATTTTTGCTCTCTTGCCCCAAAGAGGGGAGAGTGCAATAGGGGGGAGATGGGGCTAGCAAAATCTTTTTATCTCGAAGATACACATGAGGCTCATCTGATGGTGAAGCCCAAGTCTTCAGAGAATGGTAATCACCATTAATACAGTAATCACCATATAAGGCAAAACTCTACACCATCACTTTACATTCTCATCCATGGCTTATTTATGGATCTCTTAGTGAGCTCCCAATAGCTGCAGGGTACTAGATGGTAAGAAAGCTGAAGTTTATAGAACAGTAACCTTGGAAATGGTTAGGGCAGGGCTCCACTGCTCCTTCAAGATATCAAGGCAAATGCTTCCATTGCTGTTAATATTTGGGTGGAAAACCTTTGTCCTGAAGGCGACCTGCCAAACCATCCACCAAATAGATAGAAAGTCAGTAAAAAGAGAGCTTACTGAATTGCATTTCAAGTACTATACACACATAATTAATATCCACGGTAAATAGCTTGTGTCGCATCAAGTGGAGTCAACCTAAAGAAAAACTTCCCAAACACGTGATCGGATTCTTTTCATGTTTCGGGTGGGATCAACTGGTTTTGATTGGTTAGTGCTTCATAAAACACAAGCCCAGCTCCTAAGCTTTGGTTTTATGGCCTTGTCTTAATGAACCCAGAGCCAACGACTAGATTCCCTTGAACATGAGCTATACGCAACAACACATGCCTCCTTTTTCAGTTTTCACAAAAAAGTAAAAGATTATAAACTCTGGAAGACACCACTCATAAAATGGCACATGCTGTTTTGTAAAAATAAGATGGTCTCTCCCTTCATATCCCTGAAGATGGACCATGGTTGTCAAGGCGACAGAGCCCATAAACGCCTCACGCTTGAGGTGTCGCTTAATGAGCTCCTTACAACAGAAATCCCTCCCCCCCCCCCCCCCCCCCTCCCCAATATGAAATTTGTATGTGCTGCATTTCCCTAAATAAGTGATCCGGCAATCCATACAAATTGCAAAATCTCCATTGTCAAACTGTACTTTGATTGAACCATATCCTTGGATGGAGATTGTTCTAGTAATAAAAAAAGGGGTTATTTTTCATCTAGCTGTGATAGAGATGAATCTGTTGGGGGGTATTTTGAGAGGGGTTCAGGTGGGGTGGTGTGGTGTGGGGTCCTAGCCTGACGAGGAGTCTCAACAATTGGGAGATAGTCGAGTTGGGGACGTTGTTAGTGCATCTAGGATCATATCGTCTCCTATCTCAGGGTAGAGATCGTTGAATATGGTCTAGAGGCAACAAGGGTCATTTCTCAGTGAGATCTCTAGGTCAGTCACTTAGGGCAGTCCCATCCAACCATTTTCCTTATAGGACTATGGAATCCCAATATTCCTACCAAAGTATCTTTCTCTGGACTGCTTTTCTGAACAAAATTCTCACCTGCGACCACTTGAAAACTAGAGGGTGGAGGATGGTCAATCGTTGTTATATGTGTCTTCTAGCAGAAGAGTCGGTAGATCACCTCTTCTTGCATTGTTCTGTTGCACGTGAGATTTGGAGCTTCTTTCTAACCCGGGTGAGGGTGGACTGGGTCTTTCCCTCTTACTTTCACAACTCTTTATCTTGTTAGTATTTGGCTTGTGGGGAGAGCTCCAGGATGATTATTTGGGCCGCATTACCGGGTGCTATAGCGTGGCCTATCTGGCAGGAGCGGAACAGGCGGGTCTTTGATGACTTGCTGTCTAAGCCTCTAAGTATTTGTTCTAGAACTTGATTGCTGATTTTGGATTGGTGCTCAATTGGCCATAAGGGAGAGGATATCAGTGGCCTGTTAGAGTAATGGGTCTCATGTGGTGTCTCTTTGTTCTGTTTTGTTTTACTTTTCAGTTCACGTGTTTGTGAACTCTATTATTATGTTTTTGTAGCTCTTCTTCCTCTTATATATATATATATATATATATATATATGCTTGATTACCAATCAAAAATAAATAAATAAATAAAAGGGGCCCACACTAAGAGTAAAACCATCCTCGGAGATGGTGATGAACCATCCTCGGTTATGCCCAACAAATTTAATAAATAATATATATATATATGGGCATAGTTACCACACCCGTATAGTACCCGTACAATACTTTTAGGGGGGTCGCCGTTTAAAACTGTGTACTTTTGTTGTGTTACGTATTATATCTGTATCGCCATATAATACCCGTTTAATACGCAAAGTACGTATTAAACACGTACAATTCGTATATTTTTGTCGTACTTTTACTGTGTTAAAACATATATTTCGTATTAAATAATTGTTATTAGTTAATATCATAGTTTTTATTTGTTTGTAATTATTAATGATTTAATTTTCTCATACTTTTGCTGTGTTTTTTGCCGCAAAACACCCATACTTCCCAAACAGATCATTGTTGCATTGTACTTGTACCTGTACTTTGGTAACTATGTATATAGGCCTACACTTCATTAAATTATAAAAGATCTCTTTACAGAGGAATTTATGAGAGCTTAGGGGCCCTCGATGGATTTTGGGGCATTTAAAGACCTTTTTTTGTTATTTTGTCTCTTGTGCAGGTGGTCGCCTGGGCCCTAACTAAGTGCCTAGGAAACTGCCTCGGCAACGCCTTTAACAACCATGAGATGAACACAAATCAATTCCCTCCATGGCTTCATCTCAATCCTTTCTTGATATAGGCTTGCACCACAAAAAGCAACTCGAGGGAACCAAGGGCTCCAGTATGTCAAAAGAGACAAATGAAGAAGTGCTTGAAATACTGTTCCTATCAGCAAATACTCCTAAAACCCCTTAAGAAGTCCATTCATAAAAGTTAAAAGGGATGACGGGGTGATATTTGCATTATCAGACCAAAAGGCAAAAAAAAAATTGAGAAGGGTTGTGATAAAACATGTGTAGTCAAGGCAACTAGGTGATGCCTAAGCGGCGAGGCACTCCCAGGGCGACAAAAACAATTAAATTATATAGATTGTATAAATATATATAATATTAATATATACACATATTGTATAAATAAAAGATATATAATTAGTTTAAAGCTTTTTAACTTCTAAGGACTCTTGACTTTGAAAGTTGCCTATAAAGTTTATATCAAACTAATCTCCCTTGATTAATTTACACTCCCTTCAGAAGGGAAAAAGAAATAAGCACAATGCTTCAGGGGAAAATGAAGTTCCACATTGTCCAATCCACCAGGGCAATAAATAATTGTAATTTATAACCCCAATAGTTGGGTACTCTTTCAAACTCAACAGTAAACAGCCACTCAAAAGTAGTGTTAGGGCACTTACAACTACGGGGTTGTATGCAACTATAACATAAAACCCAAGACCTTCCATATGTAACATCATAATGGGAAAGATTGTCCAATGGTAATCAGAGAGAGAGAGAGAGAGAGACGGTACCTCTTCTTCATCAGCATAAGGCGTACTATTCAGTCATCGTCGTATGTAAACTGTAAAAGTACATAAGGTTTTAAAATGGGGTTTATTAGGGTTTTGAAAGAGGGATTTGACAAGGTTTTAATAGTCTTTTGAAAGAGGGTTTTGATAGGGTTTTAGAATAAGATTTTTATAGGGCCCGCCTAGGTGACCACCCAACTCCCAAGTGCTTAGGCGTCGCCTAGTAAACTCTACCCGCCTAGAGGGGTGCCTAGGCCATTATGCTTCCAAAACGCCTAGGCGACCGCCTAGTGGCACCTTGACTACACTGGATAAAACATAGTTGTGGCATCCATGTGTTGGGGCAGTCAATGCCACTTTATCCATCTCAAAACGCAATTTGTAGATTGCACTATTCTTAGGAACAAGCGACGCAGATTTGGAGGTTCAGGGAGGACTTAGAAATAAAGTGTAGAGAGAGTTAGAACATGTCAAGAGATGGAGAGACCATGATCTGTTGGGCATAAAAATATATGAGATGGTAAGGAGCAGTAAAATTATTTATATAGATCCTATTGGGATTATTAACTTAAGTAAATTGAAGACGAAAACTTTGGCTCAAACAATCCCATTTCCAAATGGTCCTTGGATCCTCTAGTGCAATAAGAGAACTAGTTTTCGTCGTATTCTGGCTTGACTAATTCCATTGAAGGAAAATGAACCACCATCGAGTTTTCCTCTATGAGCACCAGCTAGTCTCCATGCTAAAGGTTTATTTAAACATATATCTACCTAGAGCCTATGGAAAGAAGATGTGACATTTTTGTCAAATTGCTCAAACATGGATCTAGGGAAGCCAATTCATTATGACCAAATCATTTTCATAGTCAAATTAGCATCATAGCTTTCTTTATGAGATAGGCAATAATGGTTTTGATCATTTTTTTAACCTAAGTGTTTAGAGCTCAGATTGCAGAATCTGGTTTATTGACAACAAGAGTCGATTCTCAGTGACAGTGAGATCTCTGTCACAATCTCTCATTTTAACTCATTTAATTCCCTTTCCTCATAAGATTGTGTGAAATTAAGGTATTCTCTCTAAGGTATCTTTCTTCCTATGGAATGCTGCTTTGAATAAGATTCTTACTAGCGACTATTTGAAAAATAGAGGGGGGAGCATGGCGAAACATTGTTTTTTGTGCCTTAATGAGAAATAAACAGTGGATCACTTGCTTTTGCATTGTTCTATTTTTCTTGGGATATAGGGCCATTTTCTTTCCCGTGTGGGAGTGAATTGGATATTTCCTTATTCCTTTCACAACTTCTTATCTTATTGGTATTTGCAAGTATGGATAGTGCTTGGGACGCAATTTAAATTGGTTCTTCTAGTACAATATCGTGGACAATATGGCAAGAGAGAAACAACAGGATGTTTGAAGACTCTCCCTCCTCGCCATCCCGTATATGTCGCATCAAAATGCTAAGCCTTAGAGCGGTGTTCTATTTGGCAAGTTGAGGTGGATCCAAGAAAGGAGCTGATTTGAGTTCCATTTTTGGTTGAGGAATGGCACACTTTGGGTTCAGTCTAGTAGGATCTGTTTTTTTTTTGAGTCTTCCTCCTTTTATGAGTTATATGCTTGAAAATTCTTTTCTGCCATGTTTGCTTTTGTACACCTCTTTTGATTAATATAATCTTTGATTACCGCTCAAAAAAAAACGCAGGTGTTCAGAAATAATTGAAAATTAGTATAGTAGTTAAAATCTGGAAGGTGAGACTAAAGATCCAACAGCCCTTAGGGTACAGTAGGAAAGCATAAGAATTTTGCCTATAGCTTATCAAGATGAGAATAAAACAAAAGATCCACCACTTGTCAGCCGGTCAAAGCATTGGCATAGGCCCGAATCTGGATGAAAAAGGTAGTAGTAGCTATTTCTGAAAAGAATTATTAGAATGGGGATTGCATTGTGTCTTTTTTGGGCAATCAATCCAGAAGTTACTTAATATTTATAGAAGCCGGCAGAATGAAACAAAACAAAAAGGTAAAATCAACCATTGAATAAAAGTATCCCCCTACAACCTTAGGAAAATAATACAAAGAGATGTAGACACCGATAAAGGTTGGGCAGAGATGACAATCACTCCAGGTCCGTTTGGTTCAGATTATTGCAAGCATAAATGATTATGCTGATAAGTGATGTCATGAAAAAGCGTCGTTGTCAATAAGCACTTACAGCTGTAATCCTGTTTGGTTGGCACTCTGTCGATAAGCGACTATCTTGTCATTTTAAAAAATATATATATTTTTGTTGTTTTGGGAAAAGGAAAAATATATTTTGACGAATCTCTCTCTCTCAAGCGTAATTGATCTTGTAGACCTTATTGAGTGCAAATTTGAGCACTTAAAATAATTTTTACATTGTTAGGTACATAAGCGGTTATGCTCCACAATAATCAACCACTGACGAGATTATGGAATCATTGGTTTTTTTAAAATAAGTTGCAAAAATCGCTTATGATGAGTCGAATCAAACGTTATTATTGGGACATAATCTAGACATAAGCAATTTAAGTTTTAAATAAGCGCTTATGATACTCCGAACCAAACGAACTCTCCCTTTCACACTCTAGGTATGGGTTCAAGTCCCGCCCTCATCAATTTTCTCCAAAGGACTAAATTATGTGTGTTGATGTTAATCCCCGATGCATGCATGATTGTAGGACTTGGCAAGTAGGTTACCAACCCTCTTGGAAAAAAAAATGGGCTTACCTGGTAGAAATACCAACAAATTTAATTTTAATTGATCAGTCTTAGACAACAAGGGAGAGTTTTGAGTTTGTTTCCCACCTTCTGGCCTTTCCCTCCAGGATGGCCACCGATGGTAACCCACCGTCAAAGGCCCACCCCCCTGGTTCTCGATCTGGCCAATCTTCTCGGCCTTGGGCGTCTTTGTTCTCTACTAACAGGGTAAAATCTAATGGTCTCCGGCTCTCCTTCATCCCTACTCGTGTGGTTGATGGGATCGAAGTGGTTTTATGCCCTTCTTCTGAAGTGGAGGGGGACGTTAATAGATGGTCAAGTGCGCTTGTGGGTTCTGTCTTAGGACCGAATCTTTCAGAGTTTCAAAAAGTTTGTTCTTAAAGCTTGGGCGCCAAGCCGCCAACTGGTCTCCTCGAAATTTCCTCCTTGGGCAATGCCGTGTTTATCTTTGATTTTGATAGTGAGGAAGACAAGATTAGGGTTCTGGAATCTGGACCATGGTTTTTCAACCAGAAAACCTTGATTTTGAGACCCTGGACTCCAAATATGAAGCTGGAAAATACCCTGGTTTCTTTTGTCCCTCTTTGGATTAAACTCCCAGATCTGCAGCTCCAACTCTGGGGAGAACGTGTGCTGAGCAGGCTCACTAGTGCCATTGGCACTCCGCTCTTCACGGACAAGATCATTGCTGAGAAAGGTCGCTCATCCTTTACGAGGATTTGCGTTGAGGTTTCTGCCCCGATTTCATAAATGTTCAGAATCTTGATGGATCTATCTATAAGCAAAGGGTTCTCTATGATTGGAAGCCATTGAAATGCAGTCGGTGCTCAAGTTCCGGTCACTCTGAGGCTAAATGCAATACCAAGCAGGTGTTCAGTCCTAAGACCCAAGATCCTCAAGGCTATACAGGGGAGGGCAGCGATGGCGGAGGTTCCATCTCACATTCTGGTTTTGCAACCCCAGAAGTAGAGGATCGTGGCAACAACACTGCTGAGTCTGGTGGGTGGTCTACGATTCGGTGGAGGAAGGCCCCTGGACAAGCAACTAAGAACCATTTGGACTCAATTGATGCTTCCGAGGAGGAGAATGTTGTTGTTTTGCAACCTGTAACCCATGGAGTGAGTTTGGATGCTGATTTTCCAAGGTTGGAGAGAGCGGGCTTGATTGCTACTAGAGTTCAACGGTTGGAAGATGGTCTGCTGGGTGGAGGCACCGCATGCGCTCCACCTGCTCGCTTAAATTTGCCGGTTGCTCCCATGGACCCGCATGCCTATTCTCAAGAGGATCGGCTCATGGTTGTCCCATGGGCTTCAGGTGATGGAGCCGAATATCCGTGATACCAAGGGATCTTCTAAGGTTGGGTTGTTTGCCTCGAACTCTCTTTTGTTTGGGCGCATAGCCCCACCTCGACGAATCCCTGTGCATCTAGTGGCTCCTTTGGGAATGTGGTTGAGGAAAGTCCATTTAACTCTCCTGATTTTGAGGCTATAGGGTGTGATAATCGTGCGCCTAGCGGCTCGAGAGGGTCTGTGGTTGAGGACTTTGGTTGTGATTTGGAGGAATCTTGCTCTAGCATGAGTAGGAATCAAAAGAAGAAGATGAAAAAGAAGAAGAAGTTGATGAATCGCAAGCAGTGCCCGGATAGGGCGGCCGAGCCTATTGCGGGAGGGCCCCTTGAGGATAGGTTCGGAGGTTCCAAGGATGAGGAAGTGGCTTTGGAGGATGCTAGTGTGGAGCCTGTTATGGCTGGTCCTGAGAGTGAGGGGGACGATTCCATCCCTTGTAACCCTCGGTTATCCAAGTATAGGTCTCCTCCCCCTCGATCCCTCAGAAGGTTGAGGATTATGAGTCCCCTTGTAGCAAGGACCTCTGTCCGAGTGGGACCCGCTTAGTGTCATGCATGGTTCAAAATATCGGTATCGATTGCCGTATCGGTAAGTCCAAAATGAGATACGTATCGGCGTATCGGTTGGATACGGCCTTAAAAATTATGATACACTAAAAAAAGCTTGGATACGCAAGGAAAAACTTGGATACCTTATATAAAACCTCTTTTAATGCAAATATAAGTTAAAAACAAACTAGATGAAGGCCTCCAACTACATTTATAATCATACACATATGATAGTTAACAAATTTATAAGTTAAAAAAGGCGTGCGTGCTGATAAATATGTATGAAAATACAAACCATAGTTACTTAAACAAGTGATAGAATCTCACTTACATTCATAAATCAAAAATATGAAAATGCATAGACTCTTGTATTCACAAATCAAGTTACATATATGATAGAAGCTCAATACCATATTGAGCTTCGTGTCGGCTCATACTCTATCATTATGGGATCAGGAATTGAGTAGAGTGATACATTATAAGTGGTCCAGACATGATGACACCACTGTGTCCAAGTCATCATTGTGCGGTACATGCCCAGGTACATTTGTACATATGTCTACTGCTCAGTCATGATATGTCCATAACTATCAATCGAAGACTGGGATTGAGCATCATAACCAATGGCTCCTGATAAGTAGGGTTGGGTTGGGGCATCATAATCAGTGGCTCCTGATAAGTAGGGTTAGGGTGGGGCATCATAATCAGGGGGATAACCTTATTTACATATTTATATCTAAAGTAAATGAAAGTAAAATCAAGTTAAATTCATTTACTTAAATAATATATTATATAAATAAATTGTGTGTATCAGGTTTGTATTATGGATCCTACTATAAATAGAAGGAGAAAAAAATTAACTGAAAAATCTCCGTATCGAGTGTATCGAGCCTATATCGATCCAATACTTTTTTTTTACAGCGTACCAGTGTATCAGGTAGCTCCAAATAGGATACGTATCGGCCCGTATCGGTTGATACGTATCGATATTTTAAACCATGGTGTCATGGGGCACCTGTTTTTTGTTTGTGTACGAGTCGTGAGGCTCTAGTTGGTGGGCTGTGGTCCGTGGGTTTTCGTGTTTTTGCGGTTGGGCTTTGTTCCTTGTTGCAGTGTCCTTGTGTATAGCCGTTTTGGGGGGTCCCTGTTTTCCCCTGGACGGCCCTTTCTCTCTTCTTCCTCTTTGTTTCTTCCTTATTCTTTTTTAATAAAGCTGGTCGGGGTCCGCCTTAACCCCAGCTTTCCTCGTTCCAAAAAAAAAACTCCCTTTCACAATCAGTTGTAGGCCTAATGCAAATGAGTGAATTTGCAATTCCTCGCCTCATCTGTGAAAGTTGCCACTGTTGGAGAACATAATGTCTCACAATAACGCTCATAGAAAGGCCAAGAACAGAATACTAACTTTACAATAACTCCCATTGGAAAACAGGTCTCACAATAACTCGCATTGATATGCCTAGAACAGAATCCTAACTCTCATTGGAAAACACTGAGTTTTTTAATTGTATGTGAGTTTAAGACATTTGCATATCAAGGTCCATCACATCAAAGATTGCAAATGGAATATATATAGAAACAAATATCCTACACCTCATCAAAGTTGTCATTGTTGGAAAACATAATTTACAATTTAGATTTAGATTGTTTCACAATAACTCTCATTGAAGGACTAGAACAGAAATTGTGTGATCAAGACATTTGCACATCTATGTCCATCACATCAAAGACTGTACATGGACTTGACTGATTAAAAAAAATTGTACCCAGACCATATATAGAAACAAACATCTCCTGAGACATATCTTGGTTAAAGCGTGTTGGAGTATATAATACAAGTTTGTTGCTACTCGCTAGTACTTGTGTTACATGACGTTTGAGGTGGTGTGTCACCATAAATGTCACCTAACACAATTAATAGCAACAGCCAACAAGCTTGTCTTATGTTGGATTTACTCATTAAATCCCCTGCACAAGTTAGATAAATAAACAATTGAACAACAATAATATATACGCATATATTAAATGAATCACGTAAATTGCGCTCGGAAGAGTCTTTCTTGAAGATAGTCGAAGCCTCCCATAGTCTCATGTGCAAGGGAAAAGTAGCCCTATCTCCGAGATACAACTCGACTCTGATTCAACCAATCATTCCCTACGAGTTTGCACTATTCCGCGGATGATGGAGCACTAAACCTCCTTTATAAAAATGCCCGAATAATTAATTCAAAATTAATCATATTAATATAGTCCCACATAAATTAATTAAGTACTTGAAAAATCCATTTCATTTTAATTAATTTATCCAAAACTCTTAACATGATTTTAGTCCCCAAATTATGTCATGTTTCCGTCCAAATATTAAACTACTTTGTTTAATTAAACCAAACATTTAATAAAAATTCAATTAAATCATAAGTTAAATCCCTTTTTGCAGTGTTACAAAAACCGGACCGGACCAGCCGGTTCTGAAAACTCCCAAAACCGGACTGGATTAAAAACCGGCAAAACTGGCCAGATCTGACCGGTTCAACCAGGGTTAAAAACCAGTAGAACCGGCCAAGAAAGGGGGAAAAGGAAAAAAATGAGGAAAATGATTATTTTACAATAAAAGGGCACGGTCGAACCGATGGAACCAGGAATCGGCCACTCTAGCGGTTCGAGGCCCAGTTCGGTTCTAAAAAAACTGCCTTTTTGTTTAACTTACAGAAAATTGATTAATTATTAATTTGTTTTAAGCCAAAGATTAGATCAACCATAGGTTCTGCTGTAATTTCAACAACATTACGATATTCAGACTCGTCCATATGGAGTGGTCCAATTGGTTAAGTTCGGTTGGACATCTCAAGTCGATCAGTCAGATTGATTCAGTCGGAGGACTAACTGATTAGACTGGTCTGTTAGAGGGGTCCATTAGGACGATTCAGGCAATCCAATTGATCCATCTCATGTCGACCAACAGGCTAGATTTGTCTAAGGACTACCCTATTAGTTTGGTGTGTTCGAGAATGGGCCAATCATACACTTACCATCAAGCTAGCCCATTTGGGCTTACCACCATGACTACGCTACAAGCAACACCAATTTGATCAAGATTAACTAGAACGGATTCTAGAATCTGATTCTGTTCTAAGCAATTGGATCTGATCCAACTGTTATCACAAACTGACTGGGCTTATGATTCGACCTTCTCTAGTTGGACTGAATATGGAAGTCTTCTTCCTAGGACCGGACTGGTCTGTCATCTTCCTTTGGATAGATTGGACTCTCTATTCTGGGCTCTATGGTTCTAATCCGGCAGAGTTTCTGGGTTTTCAAATTCATCTGGTGAGTTTGAGCATTCTCAACCCCTCCTCATATAGTGATCCAAGGGGCATGGTTGATGGCACCCATTCGATAGACCTAACTACCCACTGACCAAATATAATGAACCTAACTGTTAACCCAACCCACACAACCCTTGGGTTGCAGTGAACCTAGATCTATCAACCCATTGGACCGATCGGATCAACCCAGATCCACGATGGTCACACACTCGCGTGGCTAGATATGTGTCGTTCTGTGAGCACGTGATCAAAGTCCATCTAACGGACGGTTTAAATTTGATTGAACAAAAGAAGAAGTGACTGCGACGATGCACACATGCAAAGTGCACCTCGTAGCACCCCAAACCCATTGCCCTTTGCACGTGCTTGCCTGCCCAATATATGGTGTAAAGGAGAGAGACAGGGATGACTATACACCATAGGAGCTAATAGATTATAATCTATAAAGGCTTCAAAGGCTTTATTAACTTGAAGTTTCATTACTAGCTTTTCGATGTGGGACTAAACTTACAAAGAGAAAAACCACATGAGAATGAACTTGTCTCACTAAAGAGACCAAGCATCGATTCTCACCACAAACAAAACAAAGCATTTAATTTGATTAGGGATCATTTTGAAATAAGTCAAAATAGTTTTGTGGACCAAAACTAAATGAACTAACTTTTAAATCACTTTTGACCATTTTTTCAACATCTTATACCACACTAGGTTAATGGTGAGTTGTTCACTAATATAACTTTAATTAGAAATCTTTAGTGTCTTATATTTTATTCATTGGCCAAACATTTAACACCATCCTTTCATCAAACTATCAATCAACATACACCAACTTCATGTAACACCATCCTTTGGTTAAACTTTAAAGCTTGTTGGAGTACATGATAGTATAATACAAGCTTGTTGCTAGTACTTGTGTTACATGACATTTGAGGTGGTGCATCACCACAAATGTTTTGGCCAAACATTTAGCAACATCCTTCATCAAACTATGAAACAACATACGCCAACTTCATTTTATTTACTAATGTTGTTCTACTAAAAAAAAAAAGTCCGTGCATTCAATCTTGTTGGTCATCTAGGAGGTCTAGATCAGTGTTACAAATCTCATTCTCGTGTTTTTATCAGCTGGAATTTTTCTCGGAGGATTTTCATATCTAAATTTTTTCAGGGTATTTCTCGCCTAATTCACAGCAATGATTAAAAAATATGAAATTATAGGAAATAGTAATAAATATCACCAAGTTATAAATTAATAAAACCAACAACATTGTGTATTTCTCATGATATTTTTAAAATCTCGGTTAAATCTCGCGATATCTACGGGATAAAAAGAGAATTATATTTCTCGTAAGATTTTAAAAATATCACGATAAAAAATGATTTTTAAACTTTAAATGTTTTTCTCGGGAGAAATTGGGTATTTCTCGGGAGATTTGTAACAGTGATCTAGATGAGAATCTAGGGACTAAGTTCAGGATTAGTACAAAGAAAATGACATATTGCCTAGAATAATTTTGGGAGTTAATACCATAAACCAATTCAATCTTTTAACACTAAATCTTATAGAGATATCACAGGCAAATTAATATTTAAAGTATTAAGCACTAAAAGTATGAAATTAAATCACCAACCCAAGTTATATGTTATAAAACAAGTTAACGCTAGACAAATTCATCAAAATAAAAGCATTGATCTTGCTAGCCTGTTAGGGATAAAGCCGAGCATCTGGTGACTCAGAAAGCCAAAGCTTTGGGGACTTGGGAAAATTTTAATATTACCTGCAGTTTAGCCATTTAATAGTATGATGTTTATTACTTTAATTTTAAAATACTGAACCTAAAAGGAATCCACTTCAATTACAATTTTGAAATACTAATTTTACGCAATAAAGTATAGAACTTAACTAAAGTTTTAAAAAAAATGAAAGAAGTGTTTGTGGATAGCATCAGTAGTCCTCTAGACAACCTAAGTATTATAGTCCTCATAAGGTTATCATAGAGATACAAATATTTCACAACAGTGCCCAGTTGCATATGGGAGCACCATTTGACAGCATATGAGAGAAATATCCTTTTGTAATCGATTTACAGAAGAAGAAGTACACGCACACAACAGATAACTAAATTAGAATACTCTAAAGGACTATCCAGCAGAAGAAAAAAAAAATGAATGCAGGATGGATGGGGTTGCTATGAAGCTATATCACCAACTTTCACTAGAAGCAATTAGAGTCAATGCAGTACCTTAGGTGGTTTAAATGGATAATCTGGAGGAAAATGAATAGTAACTAAGAAGACTCCCCCAGCATAAGGACTGTCGGGGGGACCCATAATTGTTGCTTGCCAGTGAAACATGTCTTCAGCGACCGGTCCTGCAAAATATACCAATGAATACAATAAAAGTGAGTTGAACAACAGTACCAACGATCAAGGATAATGTCTGAGAATTCTTCAAGGTTAATAAAAAGAGGGTAATGAATCCAAATTATATACCATAAGGAGTGCATGAATAATTAAGCATGAGATAAGAAGTCAACTTCAAACACTTCAAGTGTTAGCCTGAAGAATGTTGACTTCAAGCGTCAACATCTTCAAGGTTGTCTCCTAGAAAGTAACTAAAACTTCTAAGAGTGCAAAGAGATCAGCTTCATTTAGACTACAAAGCATGTCGAGGCACATCGGTTTTGATATACTCCAAAACACAGCTTTCCACCCTTCTCATGGGCTTCAAAACAACAATAATTTTATCGCCGCATCCTATGATCATAGTGTCTATCCTTCGACAGAATTGTAGGATTCCACACACGCCTATAAGTTAAAGGGGGTGAAGGGTGATAAGTCAAAAGACTGTAACAACGATCTCGCTGAAAAACGACCGGTGTTGCCTCTAGACCAAATCTTTCTATCACTGACCATGGGACAAGGGGAATATGAAGCGAGTTGAAACAAATGACAGAGAAACTCGAGCAATTCATAGGCGTTCAAATCACGTCTTAACCTAGAACACCACACCACCCTGACCTCACTTGCCTCGAAGTGATCCACTACTGAGGCCTCCCTATCCCTAATGAGGCCTAAGATGTTTCCAAAAGCATCTATCAAGCTCGCCCACCCACACCAGCCAAAAATTGACCTTGATACCTTCGCCTATCTTAAAACTGGTGTGGGGGAGCAACAAGCTGGCCACAACCATAATCCTTTTCCACAACCCTACCAAATGAGGGCCACTAACCTCCCTCGGAACCCAACCAAAAGATTTCCCGTATTTGACCTCAATCACATTATGCCATAGGCTATCCCTCTCTTATCCAAAGCGCCATACCCATTTTCCAAGTGGTTACTTATTTACCTCTAGGTCATCTACCAATGAATTCAAGGTTAGACCGTCGTCCTTCATCAGACGATGAAACTTGATCCCACGCTACTAAATGGTATTTCCTCTATCCCTTTTCTTGTTCCACAAAAACTCACATAACAAGCCCTCAAGTTTGGCAGCTATAGAACACAGGATGGTCAGGGAGGGCAGGAAACATGTTGGGAAGCTTCTAAGAGTACTTTTGATGAGAGTGAGTTTCCCACCTTTAGATAAGAATGTAGATTTCCACTCAACTAATCAACGATCAAATCTCTCAACTACCGATGACCGTGCTGCCTTGAATTTGAACCTAGAGCCCTGGAGCCATAGTTGTCAAGGTGACCAGGCAACTTGAGGCGACAAACCCCATGGAGGCTTGAGTCAGTAGCCTGAGGTGCCCGAGGCGTCGCCTGATGAACTTTTGTTGCAGAAATTCCCCCTAATATGAGATCTATGTATGATGCATTTTCTTTTATAAAAGGCCCTGCATTCATATAAATTACATCATTGTCAAGACGTACTTTGATAGAACCATCGCTAGAGATAGTTCTAAAAATAATAAAAAGGGATTTCAAGTGTTGAAAAAAAATGGATTAAAAATTAAGTCTACAATGACTACTGAAAGAGGGGAAAGAGAGATTGTGAGTGATAAAAAATAGACAACCCAACAGGAAAGAGGGGAGAAAATGGAGAATATAAGATTGAAGAAAAAGCAAAAAATAGCCCGACAATCAAATGTGACGCTGAACAGGGGAGAAAGAAGAGAAGGGGGAGAGGGAGATGTCGTACCCCTTACTCTCATTTATTTCTTTTTATCGATTATACTCAAGATAAGTAATAAAAATAATATTGATAAGTAAAATATATAATTTCAGGGCATGCACTTGTTTAAATTATAAAAGACTCCTTTAAATATGAGTTTAAGAGAGTTTGGGGGAGGGATAAGAAGGAATTTGAGGCATTTAAAGGCTCTTAATTTTTTATTGGGCCACCTGAGCTAGCTGTAATTTAACAATCATGGAATAAAACAAATTGGGACTATATGGTTCACCCATAAACAGAGGGAGAGAGACAATTTGGTCCACTCATTCAGAGAGAGAACAAGTTAACATGATAGAAACATACTTGACAGTGTTCGTCTTGTTTTTCTTCTTCTATCTGCAAACTTTTTTTATTAGATATACAAATACTAATATATTATATTGTAAAAGACATAAGTATATGAAATAATATATTTTTTTGTTACCAAACAATCATATTCAAATGAAATAAATTTTTATATCCTTAAATAATAATAATATTATATATATTATATTTTTAATAATTACCGCCTGAGGCGGCCAGTCGCCTGAGCCCAGGAGAGCGCCTGGTCACCTAGGCGACCGCCTGAGGTGCCTGAGGCGATGCCTTTAACAACTATGCCTGGAGCATACCTAGGTAAACCAATGGCAGGGATCCCGCCTTGCAGTCCCAACAAGCAACGAGTTCCTCTAAGTTCGAAATCTCTCCAACACTCATTATCTCGCTTTTACCTAAATTGACCCGCAAGCCAGAAACTAACTCAAAGCACCTAAATAAGCATCTAAGATGGACCAGTTGGCGACATGAGGCATCACAAAAGACTTGGGAGTCATCGTCATCGGCGAACTGAAGATGAAAATATCCCGACCAATCATGAAACCTTGGAAACGCAACCTCGTCCACTCTAGAAAGTATCCTACTCAATGCTTTTGACTTCTAAGGGTAGAATGAACAAGAAAGGAAATAGGGGGTCCCCTTGTCTCAGACCCCTAAACTTTTGAAGTGCCCTACCAGGCTGTCGTCCAAAAGAATAGAGATTGGAATGGTAGAGATGCACTCTTTCATCCATCTCCGCCACTTGACTCCAAATCTCATCGACCCATCACGTGTTCTAAGAAATTCCAACTGACATGGTCATAAGCCTTCACCATGCAACTTTGCAGAGAATGCCAAGGGCCTTGGCTCTAATTTGCTCATCGATGATCTTATTGGCTATTAAAATAGCATCGAGAATTTGTCTACCCCACCTGAAAGCCCCTTGTTACGAGAAAATGATGGACCCTAGGACCCTATAACCCCTTTTAGATGAAATGCTAGGACTTTGAAAATAATTTTGTAAACACTACTCAATGCTGATTAGGCAATACTCCTTCAGATCCTGAGCCCCTACCTCCTTAGGGATTAATATTTAACACCACAAAAGTGTTACTGGCCCCTTATCAAACTATAGAGTCTCGTACAGCTCCACCATAACATGTAGAAAATATCATCCTATGATGTCCTAACATGACCTAAAAAGCCTATAGAAAAGCCATCGGGGCCAAGGGCCTTTTCTCGTGGAAATCCCCAATGGCTTGTAAAACCTCCCCTTTCTCGAAAGATCTCTCCAGAAAATCCTTATGATCGTCAAATAGGCTATCAAAAGGTAGGTCATCCACCTTAGGTCTCCAAGGGTGTCGCTTGCTATATAGCTCCTTATAAAATGACAGCACACTTTCCTCGATCTCACCCTGCCCTCCTTTCAAACCCTTGGAGATGATGTTCATTTTTCTACGAAAATTGGTCATTCGATAAAAGAACCTTGTGTTCCGATCATAGTCACAAAAATCGGCGATTTTTCGAAAAAATCGCGTTTAAAACGCGAATTATGAACCCTACGATTAAATCGGCGATTAAATCGCGTTTTATTGATTAAATCGGTGATTCGCGTTTAAATCGCGAAAAACGCGTTTGAATCGCGAAAATCGCGAAAATCACTTTTAAAACGTTAACCGTTTTTTTTTAAAAAGATTTTTAATAATCTTAGGGGCAAAAACGTAATTTGCCTTTATAAAAAAAAAAACCCTCGTTTTTGTTTTAGGTTACTCGATTCGGAAGAAAGGAGAAACAGAAGAGAAGAAGGAGGAGAAGAAGAAGAAGAAGAAGAAGAAGGGTTACCTACTTACCTCTCGCCTCTCGCAGCTCTTGCCCTCTCGCAGCTCTTGCCCTCTCGCCGCTCGCAACAGCTCACAGCCTCTCGCCTCAGCTCGCAGCAGCTCGCAGCCTCTTCTCTCTCATCTTCATCTCCCTCAGGAAGTGCTAGATCTCGCAGCTGAAGCCCTCCACCGCAGAGGAAAAGGTACTTTCTCTTCATTTTGCTTTTCCTTCCTCTACCTCTTCCGGTTTCCATTTCCGTTTCCTCTTCTTGTTTTTCATTTATTTTTTTTCCAATTTCTCATAGAATGTAAGGATTAATAAAAGATTAATCTACAATAATAGTCCCATTGTAGATTTGCTCCATTCTCTTTTACTATCTAATTAAATTTTGGAGGTTTTTTCTGTTCATCATAAGATATTAGAGTATATTTTATATGATGGTTGCCATTCATTGGTATAAATTGCAATACATGATAGGAGAGGGTTTTCTATCACAGTAAGTTGGGGCATGGGAAAAATATTATACAGGAGATGTTCAAGTATCATATGATATTTTGTCTCAAAAATTTGGTACAGAAAAATGGAAACCCCAAAAATTTGGAAACATATATATATTTGGGTATTAGTATGCGTCAAAATTGCATGATAAAAAAATTGCTATATATATATACATATACCTACACTGTCCTACAATAGAACTTTTTATTGTATTGTTTGGAATTGGTAGTTTTAATCTTTGTTAATTTATTGTATTTTTCTTCAATGTATATTACTTTTCGGTTGTAAAATTTCCAGTAAAAGGATTAAATGAGCCTCTTGGGTGTATTTGAAAATATGGTAGTTAGGCTATCCTTTACATTTCGTGCAACATAACACATATTGTTGCTAAATTTTCTGTTGTGCATCTTATTTGGTTGTATTTTAGAAGTATTTGCTGTACTTTGGATTTTATGAGTGTTCTATGGATATGGAATAACAGATTTTGGGTTATTTTGCGGGTTTAATAATTTTTTGTATATGATCCCATGTTACTCTCTATTCATTTTTTAAAAAAATATTTATTATTATTATTATCAGTAATCTCAATTTTGTTTATCAATTCTCTCTCACCATCTCTCTCTCATGCAAACAAACTCACTGAACTGGTAAGCCATTTCACCTGTTCTACTAATTGTTTATTTATTTTGGAAGGCCTGAATAATTTGGAACTAATTCAGAAATCAAATCATCTTCATATTTATGTGTAGCTTCCTATATCTTGAATACCTTTTTTTTAATAGCTAATTTGTACTTTATTTTGGAAGAACTTATTTTGAATGACTGTATCACTGTATGTATGAATTATGATCATGCTTAATTACTTATATTGTGAATTATTTTGTGTTTTTTCTTTTCTTAAGGGACTAGGGTTTGAAATTTTGAATCAAAGTATTAAAGTTAACCATGCCAAGAGCTAGAGATCCTTTTTGGGAGTATTTAACTGAAGAAGAGGGGACAAAGATTCGATGTAATTTTTGTCAAGATGTGTTTGTGGGTGGAATTACCCGTATGAAGTTTCATTTTTCAAAGTTATTAGGAAGAGATGTGCGGCCTTGTCCTTCAGTGCCTGATTTTGTTAATGAAATGGCACTAGAGGTCGTACAAGAGATAGATTCACGTAAAAAGGCAAAGATATTGCGAACATCTAATTCTCAAGTTGGTGGTGCTAGTGGAAGTTCTACGGGATCAACTGGGCATGCAAGCACAACTTGTGGTAGCCTAGGTCCTTAAGGAAAAGGAGGTCAACCAAAGGTAATGCAACTCGTAAAGAAGAAAGAAAAAGAGCTTGCAGATCATTTGATGGCAAAGGCTTTGGTGGCGAATAATCTTCCGTTTCAATTGGCAAAGTCGCAAGAGTTTCAGGATGCCATCACAGCTGTTGCAAATCATGGCCCAGGTTATGTTCTCCCAAGTAGTGAAACCTTTAGGGTGAAGTTATTGGCAAACTTGAAAGAGGAAGCAGAAGAGTATGTTAAGAAAATTAAAAAATCTTGGGAAACAACTGGGTGTACTATCATGTCTTGGACTGATGGAAAGAAAATGCCACATGTGAACTTGTTAGTGGCGTGTCCTAAAGGGACAATATTTTTAAAAAGTGAGTGTACAGTGGGGAAGAAGAAAGATGCGACATTCATTGCGAATTTCATCTCATCTGGGATCGAAGAAATTGGAGCAGAAAATATTGTCCAATTCATATCAGACAATGCTTCCAATTATAGTGCGGCTGGAATTATTATTGAAGATAGATATCCAAATATCTTCAAGACATCATGTGCAGCACACTGTTTGGATTTGATTTTGGAGAGCATAGATGAGCTTCCTCATGTGAAGCCAATTTTGGAAAATGCAAGACTTATTGTGAAGTTTTTGTACAAGTTTCAACATGTTCTTGATTTGATGAGATTACACACACAAAAGAGAGAACTAAAAAGGCCCGGTGCTACTAGATTTGCAACACAATTTCTGTGTTTGCAATCTATTCTTAAAGAGGAACAAGCTTTACGGTTTATGATTGCTTCAGCTGAATGGAGAGCTCTTCCTCAAAGCAAGACAGAGGAAGGAATAGAAGTTACAAATATAATACAAGGTAATATGTTTTGGGAGAAGGGCAGAGAGATAATCCATATAGTAGAGCCTCTTGTTAGGGTTCTACGAATGGTAGATGGTGATGGCTCTACTATGGGATATTTATATGAAAGCATGAATAGGGCAAAAGAGGCAATTAAAGAAGTATATAGAGACAACTCTGAGAAGTATATGCCTTTTTGGAAGATAATAGATGAAAGATGGAACAAGACATTGCACAGTCCTTTGCATGCAGCTGCCGCCTACTTGAATCCTTACTTGTTTTATAATAAACTTGTGAAGATGGATAAGGAAGTGAGGGTAAGCATTGAGATGATAATTAATAAGATGATCCCTAGTTTTGAGGAGAGAAAGCAGTTTAACAAGGAGCTGAAAAGTTACCACCAACTAGATAATGACATCTTTACCACATGGGCAGTTGATTCCCTTTTGGATTCACATCCAAGTAAGTACATTACATTTATTTTCAATTTTGAAGTTTGATTAAGATTTTAAATTTTATAGTTAAAATTTTTTAATTATGTATTTGTATTGTAATTAGGGGTTTGGTGGGATATGTGCGGTAGTCCAATTCCGACCATTCAAAAGGTAGCAATCAAATTGCATAGTCAACCATGTAGTGCCTCGGGTTGTGAAAGAAATTGGAGTGCTTTTGAGGCCGCACACACGAAGAAGCGGAACAGATTAGAGCCAAATAAATTACATGATTTGGTGTTCGTTCGTATGAACTTGCATTTGATGAAGACAAGTGCAAGTAAAGAAAAGAAGGATTCAGAACCAATTAGTCTTGAGAAAATTTTACCATTCCCAGATATTCCTGAAGTTGAAGGGGATCATGACCTTGAAGATGGAGCATCATCTTCCAATGAAAGTTTAGAAAATGAAGAGAATGCAGGCTGTGCAGCTATTGATTATCTAGATTATGATGCAACTTTTTTGTGATTGATAAATTCAAGTGACAAATGATTTTATTTTGTAGTAGGTTGAACTTCGTAATACTTTTTTGTTAATGGAATTGTAAGGATAAACAATCAGTCTTTTGTTTTTAATCTTACGAAGTTGATGATGTCTTGGTAAATTTTGATGCTTTAATTGTTGGAATGAAGTGGATGTTTAAATGATATTATGAATATATTATTGTTGATAATATTAAGAGTTGATGATGACTTAGATATATTAATTAATATCATATTTATATTTTATATAATTATTAAAAAAAATTATTTCTCCGATTTTTTCCCGATTTTTTCCGAACTTGAACCCTACCGAATTATTCCCGAATCTGAATTTTTCCACGAATTTTTCCCGAATTTTCCGCATTTTTCCGAACTTGAACCCTACCGAATTATTCCCGAATCCCGACTTTGTGACTATGGTTCCGATTCCCCTCTTTAAGTCATCTGATGTGTGATTTTCTATCTCCAACTGATTTCCCAAATTTTCAAATATTTTGTTTTCTTAGACACCTTAGTGCTAGCTTCCTTAGTGGTTAGAGGCCTGGAGATTTCGAAAGCATCTAGCTCCTCAATGATCCAGAGAAGACTAGCCTTCCTCTCCTAAATAATACTAAATGTCTCCTTGTTCCATAATTTGATTTTGGCAGAGCAGATAAAAGAAGTGTGCACTTG
Source organism: Tetracentron sinense (assembly GCA_015143295.1). Lineage (NCBI taxonomy): Eukaryota > Viridiplantae > Streptophyta > Magnoliopsida > Trochodendrales > Trochodendraceae > Tetracentron > Tetracentron sinense. The sequence goes on from CM026551.1 coordinate 1,894,145, forward strand.
GTGAAATGGTACTAGGTATGTTGTCTAAAAAAATTTGGGGTCTAGGTTTTAGAAATTGCGATGTATGAATAGCCCTGTTGGGCAAGTGGATATGGAGATTTTACTCTGAATCTTGCTTGTGGAGGACAACGATTAAGGCCAAGTATGGATCCTCCAAAATTGATTGGGAACAAGTGTAGTCCTCTTATAAGATAGGGATCTGGAAAGGGATTACGGAGATGCAGTCTGATGTCCGCGAGCATGCCCAGATCATGGTGGGAAAAGGAAACGGGATTCTATTTTGGGAGGATGCATGACTGGAAGCATTATGTGATATTTGTCTAAGGCTCCACAAATTGTGCATCAAAAGTATATCCTTATTTCAGTAGTCTTCGAAAGGAAAAATGTTAAGAGTGATTTGGTGCCCCATTTTTAGGAGGAACCTAAGGGAGAGAGAAATGGAAGAATATACCACATTGTTTGAATTTTTCAAGAACTCAAAAGATCAATCCAGGTAGGGAATATATGGAAGATATTCACATTTGGAAAGGGAACGAAAAGGGAGGGTTCTTGGTTCGAGAATTTTATAACTCTCTATTATATGTACAGATAGAAAGATGTAACTTTTTGAGTCCTGTTGTGGGGAACACCTCTTTTCCCCATCACTTGTACATTCATCTGGATCTTTTCAATATAGTTTTCGTTACCTATAAATAAAAAATAAATAAATAAATAAAGTATCCAGGTGATGCATAAGCAAAGGTGTTTTTTTTTTAATCGGTTTTTAAATAATAATTTTTTTTTTGAAGGTGTTTCCAAGACAAGGCATAGCCTAGGCATTGGGCGATGCTTAGGCAACCAAAATTTATTACATTATTTAAAAGTACACGAATACCTTTTTTCATTAGGATCATAGTAACAAAGTTCTCTAATTTTTTCAAGAATTCCTGAATAAACGCGACCATTTCCTAGAAGAATAATTCTCAAACTCCTACTTGGTAACTATGATTAGGATGAATTGCACAGATAAATTCAAGACTAATAGAATCAGGAAGTAAAAGTAAAAAGTGATTATTTGATCTACCAGACAAGAAATACGGACAGATCCAAAGGTCGTCTATGAAAAGTTGGATTTGATTGACATGTTGAAAGATATAAGGTTAAACGTCTTAGTTGCGAGAAGAGCTTCGTTTACTACATAAACAATGCATGTCCAATGTGAACATGACTGAAATGCAGTAAGTGGGTGCATAAACAAGATTTCTAAATTGTGATTTTAAAGATAGTGAGAATAAAATAGAAAAGAAAGGCCATAAAAATAATCTACAAGAAGGTTACCGAATCAACTTAAAGATTGACATTTGACGCAGCTTTCAAATAGTTGATCATTTTTTTATTCAAATAAGAAATTTAGGGCTCTTATAAGAAAGTTTCTGCACCAAATATAAAACTTGTTTCCTAGACTCGCTTCCTAGGAAGCTCCTTTTCATCACATCTCATTTAGTAGTTAAAGAGAGTTGTATGTGTAAAATGATGGGGTAGATCATAGTTTATAGCCTAGGGTGTAGACTCTAAGCAAGTATCATCGGTTTCGAACCTAAGGCACCTACTTTTTCACAAAAATCTCATGTAAGATAAAATCAAATATATAGCTACCCATAATAACATAATGGGAATGAGGAGAATATATCTCATTTCTCGCTTCCCGTTTGCTTCTCGTTCTGGTAACTATATAATAAACTAAATAGACGAAACAAAAAAATGCAGCACCAATTAAAGAGCTGTCAATTCTTAAGATTTAAGCCCACAGGACTGGAATATTAATAAAATTACTGTAATTCACTGAATCACAAGGCTAAATCATTTGCGGTTAAGAATCTTGAGCACACCAGGAACATTGGAATTTTAATATTATTTAGGGACATGTCTAGTAACAAAGTTGATGTTCTACGGTTCTACCCAATGTTACCTGGTTCATCGGTTCGCTCGGTTCGAATTCGGGTTCGCGGTTCGCAATTTGCCACTCTACAGTGAACCAGGTTCGCTAGGGGTAGAATGAGATAATTCGTTTTTCGGTTCGCTTAGATTCTTTAGTTTGGTTCGCTAGCTTGGTTCGCTACTTAAGCATGGAAACAATATATTACAAATATTTATTTGAAAAATAACAATAATAATATCTTTTTATGAACGATTTGTGAACTCAAAGTATAAATTTGTCGAACCTAATAAAAAATATCAGTGAATTTGAATAAAAAATTAGACAAACTAAGATTGTTTTGAAACCACTATGTGGTTCGCTCAATTTCACGAACTAGACTGAACCGAACCACGAACCAATTCACTCGGTTCGCAGTTCGCTATAGCATGTAGCGAACTTGGTAACCCTGGTTCTACCTACATTTCTAGCTCACACTAGCGAAAACCAAGTTTTTCTCGACATAATTAGTACAAGATATTATCCAAAAAACACTTGAAAAATTGACGGACAGATTATGTAGTGTGGAGGCCCAACAATTAAGTCTAGCCAAAACAAAGAATACTACACACGTGGAAAAATCTTGCAAAGCAGTATTAGCTTTGTTATCAAACACTCCCTATATATTTTTAATACTCCTAAAATAATAAGCCCCTTTCCCTTGGAAAACCTGATTGGGTTTGTGATCCAGATAGTACTTATCCACCAATAAACCTAATTTAAGACACTTTATTTTTTTATCAGTGAATAAGATTTACATATATTAACACCGTAAAAATGTACAGGCATTAACAGATCAAAAGTTCCCGACAAAGATGAACCAAGAAGGAAATAGTCCGAATAAAGGAACGCACCCCCTCCCCAATCCCCATGACAGTACTACAAGACTACAACAGGGATCATAAAGTGGATAGCAGTATAGCACTCTCAAATCTTCAAAATCCCTCCCGATGGAGCACCAATCAATCAAAAGCTAAAGGATCCTCAAGTAAACGCACTCCTCAATAGAGACAATGCCTTCGAAAACTCTCTTGTTCTTGAAGGTAAAACTTCAAGAACAGTCTTTCGGAGAAAAGTAAAAAAATAATAATGTTAAGTTAAATCTACTAATATTTTACATTAAATGAAATTAACAAGAAGTGCGTGCGTGTGTGCGAGTGTGCGTGGGTGGTAGAGAATTCAACAAAACACAATATGAAATTACATGGGGTTGGTTAAGCCTTACAGCTGGGAAAGCTTGAGATTAGGTTGGTGGTCCAGAATGATAATTATCCACCAATAAACTGAGCTAAGGCTTGAAGAATAGTGTATTGGAAAAGCAAAAAAAGGTAAGGTTGAGTGGTCCAATCTACTAATAGTAGTCAAATCAAATTCTTCTAATACAAACGTATTCATCTGTTTTAGTGATCAAACTCTGTAATTGATTCCTTTTTTTCTGGAAAGAACAATTTTCGCTCAAATAACGAATCATCACCCTGTAAATCACAGACAATCCCACAAAACAAGATGTGAACTACTTATAAATCCAGTTGTAAAAGCTCACAGTTGGATTGGTGATAATATTCATCCGCCAGTGTCCTGATCCAAGACTTGAAAAACAGTCTCCTAGAAAAGCACAAAATGCAAGGTTGAATGGTTTTAGTTCAACCTACTGCTACTCTGCCTTAAGTGAAAACTGAAAACTAAAAGGAATATTATACTTAAAATAGTAGTCAAGTTGAATTTCCCTAACACAAACATATGCATCTACTTTGGTGGTTGAACTCTGTAATTGATTGCTTTTCTAGAATAAAGAACAATTCTTTGCCATGATAATGAATCACTGAGCTTTACTGGCAGAGAATACACCAGAACACGATGTGAAATTACATGTGGTTAAGCATTACAGCTGGAAAAGCTTGTGACGGGTTGGTGTTCCAAAGGATAACTATCCACCAATGTACCAATCTAAGACTTGAATAACAGTCTATTGTTAAAAAAAATGAAAGGTTAGATAGTTCAATCTACTATTAATTCGTATATAGATATATATAGTTGGCAAATTAAATTCCTACTTTCTACATCTTTTTTAGCGGTTGAAATCTGAAATTTATTCCTTCCTAGAAAGAACAATTCCAAGACAATAAAACAAATCACCGCCCTGTGCGTGGCAGAGAATCCCACAAAACACGGTCATTATGAATATAGCTCCAAATGGGTAGAGGTGTAATTAAAATTGGAGTACACCTATTTGCAAACCTCCAACGATGAACCTACCCGTATGAAGTAAATAATAATTATTAATTTATATAAGGATATTCCAGTAAAAAAAACTTGGAAACATTTATTCCCCACAAGGATGCACCAGGAAGATATATTCACATCTTGTTTCTATGGCGGAGATTTTCCAAATCCTGTAACTAAAATGTACTTTTTATTTTATTTTCATGCAGTAGGATATGCTCAACTAGCTTTACAAACAGAAGACTTGCAACAGAATACGAGGATCTCAAATCTTCCCACCACTTTGTTCATCTCACTTGATGCCATTCCATGAGCACCACAACTCAATAACTACTATAACCTGATTAACTTTTTGCATTCCTCGTAACTGATTCAGAAAACAAAATCTTTGCACAATGGAATCGAACCAGTAATTGCAAAAATCCGTGAACAAACAATAATATCACTCACTTCTACAACGTAATTTTATAGATGTTACCCAATACATACAGACAAATATCAAACAAAATCACAAATTGCATCACGAATCGCGCAAAGGAAATTTGCAGATCGAGCTTCAGAAGTCCTTAGATACGATGAAACCGAAATCCAACACAGAAACACACTAAATCCAATTTAAAAAAATATAACACTAACTGATTTCGATTGAAGATGATACCTGCGCTGCAGGAGGTAGGAGGATCTTTCTGGAGATCCTTGAGTTCTTTCAAGATCCGCTTTGAAGCCATTGCAAAACCCTGCAATTCGGAACCCTAGATCGCCTCAAATAGAAAACCAAAAGGGTTTTCAGAAATGAATACCAGAGGATGAGAGATCGAAAGGAAAATATACCTGAGAAACCCCGATCCTCCTTCCTTCTGGTATTTGGTTCTGAAAACGGAGGAATTGGGATTTTCGGGATTATGACTTTTATAACCAGCTCTGCTTCGATGAATGCTGGAGCGACACCTACGTGGTCCTGTTTCTAAGGACCCCACTTAAGAGTGGAGAATGATTTCTTACCATACACCAACGAGATCGATTCACAGCTAATCGCGATTGAATTCAGGGAGAGTTCAATCGCTCCCACTTGCCTTGTGGTATTATTACCTTGACCAAAAAAAAAAACCCTAATTAATCATGTTGAAGATTCTCTAAACCCTCATACTGTTCATAATCTAACCTTAGTTTTTTTTTTTTAATATTACAAAAATATTTAACTCTAGTTAAAAAAAATTTACTTTTTTAAGGATAATATTTCTTCAAAAAACTAAAATTAGATTATTAAACACTGAGGGTTAGAGAATCTCAACCACGGTTAGTAGGTGTTAAAAGGGACACGTGTTGACCTATGGGAGCAAATGAACTCTCCCTGAATTCAATTGATTGGATCTCTACACCAACACCTACAAAAATAAATTTTTATATGAGATTATTGAATCCTAAGGGTTAGTGAATCATAACTACAGTTAATATGGGTTAAAACAAACACGTGTGGACCTGTGGAGGCTATTGAACTCTGCCCTATTTTAATCATGATTGGCTGTTATCTGATCTCTTATTAATTTGAGAGTCCCCACTCCCCCTCCCAAACCCCAAAATCTTCTTTCTCCAAACCCTACATTAAGAAATTATTGGGTGCTCAAAGCAATACTTGAGATAAAGTAAAAAATAATAACAATGCTAAAAGACATACATGTATCCCTATAGTTCCCTAGATCTTTTTTTTTTTTTTTGTTGATAATCAGTAATACAACTAACAACAGACAAAAGGAAAACTAGGATCACTAGGGTCCCAAACAAACTTTGAGCATGAAGAACATCTAGAACTGAATGCAGAAAAGCTCTTTAAAGCTTTTGCTACAATCTCATGAGCTTCAAAGTTCCCAACCTAACGAACAAAGGCAAAATTAACCGAACCAATCGAGTGGCAAATTTCTTTAATATCATAGGTAATTGCCTAGAAAGCCCCACAACAATGGAGAATATGATACCAACAACTGTAATAACTGTAGGCAATCTTACTCAAGAATTATCACTTGTCAACCCTTCTCTGTCGCCAAGAACACTCCTTGAAGGACAGCATACGCCTTCGCTACAATGGCTAGACTACCCAATCGAATATAAGCTCTGCGCGCAAAGATGTGACCATAATGGTCACGGACACACAGTCCAGTGGCTATATGTTCTCTATCGGAGGACACCGCCCAATCGCAATTTAACTTAGTCCATCATCAGAGAGGGGAAACCAATAATCAGACATGGTCAAACTGGGAGTGTAAACGCTACTCCTAATCAAAGAAAAGTTCTTACTAGTAACAACACCCTAAATCTCTACTCCAAACTCATTGCTCATAGTGATATTGATCTTAGTTGTAGTTCATCTATGCCAATTTAACGATGCTTGCCTCATTGGTAGTGTGTGTATGGCACCATTCGTTTGGTCTGTCGGTCTTGTGGAATCCTTGTTTCCCGAGTGTAGTAGCTTAGTCAATATGGAAGAAAAGAAACTAGCATGTATTTGAGGAGATTGGGTCTTTCCCAAGTGTGTTTGCTTGAAGAGTCATTATTCATAGCATTATGTTATAGCAGGACAGATCTTAATGATATAGGGTTCATTCTCTCCGATGATGTACCCATAAACTCACTCTCCTTTTGTGTCACACTAAACCTCCCATTTTGGATGGTAGTAATATCTTATCCTTATTTGTCATTTGTCTGTACTTTATGGTTCATTATCATGTGAACCCCTCCTGTTATTTTTTTTTTTGCCTCTCTATAATATACATCTTTTTGCCAACCAAAAAATTCAATCAGGTTCGCTTTTTGTCATGGTAGTTATTAGGAAATTTGACTTAATTTATCAAAATTTCTCACAAAACTAATTCTTACCATCATGAGATTTCAAGTTTATCATTTTAATGGGATTTTCGATTCTTTCATTTTTCTACATTTGAAGTTGAAGTCTTACGGGAATTGCAACCCAAGAAATTACACTTAGTGATCAAAATAAAATACATTTTACCAAATGACAAAACTTGCAAAGTGTCTGATTTTACAAGTCTAAGCAAAATAACAGAGCCTCAATGTCATCATTGGATGGTACATTACTTATTGGAATTCACACATTAATGGATGACATACGTTTCTCAATTCCTCATTCACGGCAAGTCACTTTTCGTTATGCTCCCAAGGTTCAAATCCATATTGCCATAAGCCAACTAGGTAGTGACCACCTTGCTAAGGTTGTCAATTAAGGTTCCTCCCTTGGTCTAGTATGTCCATCTTAGGAGTTTTTACTTATGGGGGAATGCCAATAATATTGTACACTTCAACATCACATTCTTACCTAATGTACTTGTTTTTTGAAATTCTTAATAAAAGTACTAGTGGCCAAAAATATATATATGATATTGAACCGTCCATCCCACTAGGATGGCGAAGGTGTGTCTTGTAAGGAAGTCTTATGATAATTCTTCATTGGATAGGTAGAAGTTTTTCCTGGGTGATGTAGCAAGAGGGTTTACTCACCAAATGATGCCTTATAAAAAAAAGGATGGTCATTTACAATTACAATGGCATTGGATAGGTTCTGAATTCTGATATAGGGTTAATTTATCTAAGTCATTAAAGGATGCAAAAGGAGCATTGCTCTTCGTGCTTCTTAGAACACCACTATCTTTAATACGGCATAATTTTCTTCTTTAGTGGTCCTACTCTTGCCTTTATGGAGAATCTTTTTGTAAAAGCAATGAGAAAAAAAAAATGGTGATAGTTGCACCCTAATATTTGACGACGACACCATATTATTATAATTTACATATTTATACCTTAAAATTGACAATAGTTTTAATGTTTCCTCGTGCTATCTCTCCAGGAACCTGCTTACATTCTCCTATTCCAGTGCCAATCCTTTTGACCTACCATGGCTATCAGTGTTGTCACTGTCACTACTGCTAGTACCCTCACAGTTCTAGTTACTATACGGCCAATTACTTCTCATATTTGAAAAAATGCAAGGAAATAGGTGTTATCTCTTAATTAGTTTTCAAACTGAACTCTTACAAATTTTGACCTAAATGGCCTTCATATAGAGAAAATGGGTGTTGTTTGACCTTGTTCATTGAAATTGAAATGAAATTGAAGCATGTGCCTTGTATTGGGGCGCTTAAGCAGTATTACTAGTTGAAGTAGGTGAAAAGGATCAATGAGAGATGAGAGAAGACAAGCTATTTAGTACTTAGTAGAGGGAATGACCTCACCAAACGAAATCCATTTGGCCTCTGTCACCCTTTAATTGTGATTATGATTAATTAACCCTTACGATTAATCATGTAACCTTAGTTTTTAGAAGAAGAAAAAATTAACTATAGGAGTTTAAATTTATAACCTAAGTTTAAAAGGCAATTAAAGGAGCTTTGTGAGTGAGCCAGGTGGTTTTGATCTGACGAGGGCCATACCAAATTTAATCACAGTTAGAGATTGTAGGAAGAATAAAGGTTTTTTTTTTTTGGTTAAAAAGATGATTTCATTCAAACATGAGGGGATACAGAGACAGTGTTCATTACATCAGGGGGGATGAAGGTCCCAGTTAAAGATAACATCACCAGAAGGAGCCAGGGATTGGAGGCTTTCATTGAGGGCCTCCTGGGCTTCCATGTGAGCTACCGAGTTCGCTTGGAGTTTTACAAAACGAAAGACAAGATGCTCGTAAAGGCTATTCATATATCTGATAACCGCCATAATGGATTGAATTTCCCAGTGAGTATGCTGCGACTCATCAAGAATAGAAGAAACAACCTCCTTTGAGTCTGATTCGATGATGACCCTAGGCCAATGGTGATCGATTACAGCTTGAATTCCCATTCTGATAGCCACTGTTGCCACCCACTAAAGGCTTGTGTAGCGTAATAAGGGTGTCGCCTGATTCATTTCTAGCTATGATGCCTGCCCCTGCTGCTAGGTGAAAGGATAATGATGCCCCATCTGTGTTGATTTTAATCCACCCTTGATCAGGAGCTTCCCAAATAGGCTCTGTGGCTCTATCAGAATGAGGGACCACCTCTTAACATGCAAATCCAACTCTTGGAGAAAAGATTCTATCTTTTGAATAACAGCTACAGGGTTTGGAGTACCCCCTTGAAACACCACCTCATTTCAATGTTTCCAAATAAACCATAGGGTGGAACTGAGCCGGGTAGTAAGGATTTGAGGGTCTTTACTGAAGGGCGGGATCATGGTCCATTTTTTCCACCATTGAGAAATAGAGAGAGGAGTCACTGATGGAAGTTGGAGTGACAAGTTGGTACCAAACCAGATGGCCCTGGCACAAGGGCATTCCAAAAAAAGATGTGTCATGGTTTCAATACCTTCATTGCATTAGTAGCACCGCTCATCTACTCGCATATTTCGGCAATGAAGGTTTGAGGTCACCCCAAGAGAATTATGACAGGCTCGCCAAATGAATGTTTGAATCTTTGGAGGCACCGAAATATGCCATATTTTCCCCCAGACCGAATCTAAGGCAAGCAACAATGGTGTACTAGATGAAGGGCGTTTATCTTGTAGAATCTTGGTTGCCAAGTGTGCTGCAGATTTGACAGAGAAGAGGCCTGATTTTTCAAAATGCCACACTATGTGATCAGAGAAGTTGAGGGAGCTGATGGCCACCTTTCGTATTGCTTCAATCGTGGAAGGCGACACTAAGTTTCGGAGCATCGGTATATTCCAACTATGGGAATCTCTGTTGATCAAATGAGAGACTAGAGTGTTTTGTAAATCTATACCCGGTAAAGGTTTGATTTTAAATTGGGGCATGGATGGAAGCCAAGGATCTACACCTCCCTTAATGGACTTCCCATTTCCAACTTGCCATCGAATACCATCTTGAATAATCTCCTGACCAGCCAGTATGCTGCGCCATGCCCAGGAAGGGCGAACACCAACTCTTGCATCCAAAAACGATGAGTTTGGGAAATAGATTGAATTTATCACCTAAGCCCATAACGAAATAGGTTGAGTGAGGAAGCGCCATCCTTGTTTGGCCAAAAGACATAGATTGAAGACTTGAAGATCCCTCAAGCCTAGGCCCCCATGATGCTTTGGATGACAGAGTTTATCCCACCGAATCAAGTGGATCTTGTGTCCATTATCCTGACTCCACCAAAACCTAGCTATGGCTGCATTGACCTCAGAAATCCAACGTTGTGGCAATTTGAAATAACTCATCGCGTACACCGGTATGGTTTGGATTATAGACTTAATAAGGATTCCCTTACCCGCCTCTGAAAGGAGTTTTTATTGTCATCCCAACATTCTCTTTAAAATACGGTTTTTACGATTGTCAAAAAGAGAGGCTTTTGATCGGCCAAATGCCGCCGGTAGACCAGGGTATTTGTTTGGAGCTTCAATATGTCAGATATGGAGGATGCTAGCAATCATTTTCCTGAATCTCTTAGGAGTATTAGCACAAAAAGTAATGCTAGATTTGGATAGGTTTACCTGTTGACCAGATGCTTGCCCATAACGATCCAAGATGGACATAAGTTGAAGTGACTCCTCAATATTTGCTTGTGTGAAAATAACACAATCATCAGCGAACAATAGTTGAGATATATTGGGGGCCCTTTGCCCTAACCGAATGCCACTGAGATAGCTTTGATCATTAGCCTGCTGAATAAGTTGGGAGAGGGCCTCTGTGCAAATTAGAAAAAAGATAGGGGGATAGAGGATCCCCTTAACACAACCCCCGGGAAGGAATAATTGAACCATTTGGCTCACCATTGATGATCACAGAATAAGATATAGTCGAAATGTATTGGTTGATAAGTTGGATCCACTGGCAGTTAAAACCCATACGTCTCATCATAGCATTCAAGAAGTCTCATTCAACCCTGTCATAAGCGCGATTCATATCCAATTTTACCGCCATTTTTCGTTGGACTCCCTTTTTTTTCTTTTTGAGAAAGTGACTAATTTCATGTGCAATGAGAATGTTATCCGAGATTTGGCGTCCCCGAATGAAGGCTGATTGAGCTGGGTGAATAATCTTGTCAAGGCAAGTCCGAAGCCGGTTTGCCATAAGTTTTTCTATGACTTTGTAGGTCGTATTGCACAAGCTTATCGGACGGTATTGATGCAAGGTTTCAGGGTGTCCCACTTTCAGAATTAATACAATGTGCGTGAAATTGAACTGTGAGAGCATTCGGCATGTGACAAAAAAACTTTGAATCGCACGGACTAGATCAGGACCAACAGTGTCCCAGTGTTTTTGGAAGAATAGGTCAGGCATCCCATCTGGCCCCGGTGCTTTGAGGGGGAGGGGGACTAATCTCAAAAAGAGCATGTTTGATTTCTGCCAAAGTCATTGAATGACTTAACTCACTGTTCATCTTTGCTGTGACGCATAGGGTGATAATAGATGTTAGATCTTGAATATTCTGAGGATGCGAAGTGGGGAACAAATGTTGGAAATGCGTGGTAATATGGTTGGAAACCTCCTCTTCAGTATACAGCCAGCCCCCCGACTCTGTCTTGATGGTCCAAATCTGATTATGTTGTCGTTTGTGGATAGCCGAAGTGTGAAAATTTTTTGTATTCTTGTTGCCCAAGGCTAGTCAATCTGTTCTAGCCTTTTTGTCTCCAATGAGCTTCTTCCTGAACATGGGCAATGTCTAATTCACAATGGAGGGCTTCGTTAAGTTGTTTACCTCAACTAGTGTGGTCCCGAGTTTGGTTGATAGCAATCTGGTCTTGAAGAAGACAAATTCGGGTGGTCAGATTTCCAAAAGATTTCTTGTTCTAGATCAATAAAGCTTCCCGAGAAGATCGAATTTTTTTGACACTTGAAACATCGGATTGCCAAAACACTCTTTAGCCCAGGCTGACCGAACAACCGATGAGCATTCTTCGTGTAAATCCCACATTTGTTCATACCGGAAAGATCGATGGTATCTTTTCTTTTTACATTCGGGACCCATAAGAATTGGGCAGTGGTCAGAGCCAATGGCAGGGAGGGCCAGTACCTTTGCTGAGGGAAAAGTGGTGCGTCAGAGAATTTGCCAAAACCCTGTCTAAACGGGCCTCTACTAGATTTGAGGCTGCTCTTTGGTTGGTCCAAGTGAAAGCGGGGCCTTGAGAAACTAGATCCGTGAGATTTGTTGTTGAGACCATCTGACGAAAATGTCGGATGTTGTTAAGATTTGCTAGATTACCCCCCTTTTTCTCACTCGGGTCAAGGATATCGTTAAAATCGCCCATACAACACCAGGGTCCTAAGACAAATTGACCTTTGACGGATAATAGGGACTAAAGGGATTGCCTTTTGCTATCATCTTTAGGGCCATACACAAAGGAAGCTTCCCAAAGTAGCGGGCTCAGAGGATAAGAGATAATGGCTTTAATAAGATTGATGCTGGTGGAAATGATGTTTACCTGAATTGAATGGGTCCATAGGAGAGATATGCCCCCTGCTAACCTGATAGGATCAACCGCAATAAAATTATCCATCTGTAGCTTACGAGCAAGTTGTTGAATCTTCAAAGACTTATTCTCTGTCTCCATTAGAAAAACAAGTGAGGGCCTAAAACGAAGGATAAGGTCCTTCAGCATCTGAACTGTCCGGGGTGGGTCAATCCCTTGACAGTTCCATACTAAAGGTTGAAGACAATGATATTACTGTCTACTTGGAGAGGAGCGTAAATTATCTCATTCTAAAAAGACATTTTACCCCTCATAAAAAGACATTTTTATAGGTATGAGCCATGACAACACTATTCTCAAGCATCCCTTACTCTCAGCCAAAACCCAACATTTGTTCTTGCTCAAGCCATAAACTCACACATGCCTCTTTATATATTAAGGAAAGTGATTTAAAACTCTCTTTAATTACCTACTAATATCATAGGGTTAAGCCATCCAACTTTGGTTTAAAAAAAAAACGAAAATAAAAAATCTTAACTTTAATCTAGTTAAGATTAATCAGGGTTAAAAGCTTAAGTAGCTGACCCAAGGGTCCGCTAATCACTGCTCTTAAATCAATGGGAAATAGAAAACGGAAGCTGACCCCTAGGGTTGTCAAAGGGCAAGGCCAGGGTAGGGCTGGGGTCAACCCTGGCCCTACCCTTCCCTATAAGGGTAGGGCCCTAGCCCTCAAGGGCCGGGATTGATTGGGTCCTAGCCCTGCCCTCAAGGGCTGGGGCAGGGCCAGAAGGGCCGGAAGAAATAGCGGATTTTTTTTTTCTGATTTGAGATGACGAGATTTTTTTTCTACACCAACTGTCAACCTAACATGGAAATGGATATCCTCCTCTTTTATCCGGGCTTGGGATTGACATTGCAACAAAAAAAAGCAATGAAAAAGTTAATTTTTTTCATTGTCAGTGACAAGCATACATGATAGAATAAAATAAAGTAAAATTATATAGAACAAAATTTATATATCAAAATACTCTAAGCATGAGGAGGTGATTTCGCATACGAGATTAGGTTAGGGTTCGTAACAAGTGTCGAGGCCTCGAGGGGTTTTATAACGTTGGTCATGTGAAATTACTCATTTAACCCTACTATTAAACTGTTTGAAATTGTAAAATGAGTAATTTCATAAATAATATATATATATATATATATATATATATTATATACTTTTATGGTTTATAGACCTTAGCTACCATATAGCAACTAAGGAGAAAGGCAGGGCTTTAAAGGGCAGGGCCGGGGTGAGCCCTGGCCCAGCCCTATAGATGCAGGGCTTCTGGATTTTAAACCCTTCCCGGCCCAAGGGCTGGGAAGGGCAGGGCTTCAGAGGGCTTTTGAAGGCAGGGCAGGGCAGGGCCGGGTACCCTTCTACGTGGGCTTTTTTGACAGCCCTACTAACCCCGCTGATCTGGATCATTCATGACCCTTTTTCACCATACATCAACTATGGTTAACTCTCTAGGGTCAACTAATCTAACCATGGTTAAAAAGTATTAAAAGGGACACGGGGACACTGCGGTCAGCCTAGAAGAGGACCCTGCGGTCCTCTTCTCAGGACTCTAAATCAATTCCCATGTATTGATTCATACAAACCTGGGATCTCATTTCCCTTCCCAAAAAAGAAAAGAAAAGTGGAAGTTCGAGGGGTTCGCCATGAGTCGATTCAATTCGCATCGCAGAGTTCAAACCGAGGCGCATCGCAGAGTTCAAACCGAGGTTCCTCAATCCGGAAGAGACGACGATGAGGATATCTCAGAAACCCTAGCCGAAGAAAATGGGAACGGAATCCGATTGAAACATCAAGAGAACAAATTCACCGAAGATCAAGAGCCTTTCATGGGGATCAAGGTCCGAAGAAAAGATTCGCTTCACAGAGATTATAGAGGGGATTATCTCGACGTTCCCTCCCAAACCTACCTCATGAAGATCCTTGAAAAACAAGGTATGATTGAGATGCCAATCTCATCGATGTTTGACTTGTTCTGATTTGATTGATTCTTTTTTTCCTTTCTGAATTTGAAAATCCAGTGATCTGATAGAGTGAATAAACTTGTCCTTTTGGTTCTTGGTTCCAACAAATGGAATTTATGAAATACGAAATTTGTTTTATTTGCAAGAATGCGATTTCCTGTGGGATCCTGATCTGTTGTGAATGCACGTTTTGATGATGTGATGAGACGGATGTTGTTGGAAATTTAGCATCCTTAAGTTAATTTCAATATAGAAAAAGGTAAAATTTTATGTGAACTGTAATTCATTTCTGCTGTCATAATTTTATGATCGACATTACTTTCAATGTGGTGTTGCTCATTTTAATTCTGTAAGTGGAGTTGGTTCTCTTGAATGATTGGAGTATACTGATTTCATGTTGCAACATCTGGCCTTCTTTTTTCTTCAGTAAATATAAGTACGATATCAATGAGATTGAATAAGCGATTTCAAGTGAGAAGAGTTTACAAGTGAACTGAAAGAGGGAAATAAAAAACAGAAACAGAAACATGATCCTATTAACATGGCTTCACATTCGTGTAAGGGTTCATATAATAGAAAGCATGCATAATTCCTTAAAATCTCTTATGACAAAGCACCAATCTATCAATAGGCGACGAACCTTCGAGCAAACATGCTCCTCTGAAGAGGCAATGTCGTTAAAAACTCTATGATTCCCATCATTCCAAATAGACTATACAATAGCACCCAACAAAAGAGCCCAAGCAACAAAAGTTGGAGCATCCAACTTGACCGAAAGCCAACATGAAAAAAAATCCCGAAAGGAATCAGGAAAGATTCAAACGATCTCCAAGCGTAAAAGGAATTGATTCCAAATGCCGGACGCGAAAAAATGAAAAAGATCTCTTTTTTTTTATTTTTTTCTTTCCTCTATCCATATTCATATAAATCGAATTCTTATCAGGATTCATGAACTAATGTAATGTCTAATTATTTTTCGTAATCGAACAAGATGGGTCGAAGTCTTTATTGATGCAACGAATATTTTATCGAAGGATTAAGTTATTTATGAACAAAGAAAACTTTTAATTATTAAAGGATGAGATCAATTCAGAAGCACTTTTTTTGTGTTATTAGAATTATAGCAGACAGATGGAAATGAAGGAGCAGTGCCAGTGCAGTAGTAAGGGCTTATTTGGTTAAATCGATAAAAAAAAGGGGCTCATTTGGTTAAAATTAAACTTCTCTAAGAAGAAGTACTGAGAAGAAAAAGCTTCTTCATTTATTACTTTGCTGGAAGTAACTCCTGAAGAAGTTTGAAAAAATTATAGCCATTTGTTTTGCACACGTGAGAAATAACTTATTAACACCCAGAAGTCAAAATGTGCGTTTGGTTTGCACTTGTGAGAATTAACTTCTCGTGGTTTATAGATGTTATCATTCTGGTATACAATTTTTTCCATATACTAATCTATACTCATTTTATAGCGCCATGAAATGAAGTAGAATCCCATAAGAATATGAAAAAAAATAAAATTGATAATCCACAGGGGCATTGATATCAAACAAGGATCAAGTTCAAATAGGTTCAATGGAAAACCCACAGTATATACCTACATACATAAATTAGAAATAACATCTAACAGGTTCAAAGTGTCAGAGTGCTCATTATTCGGGGGGTACAAACATGTCTAAGTGACGAGAAGAATTATAAAACATAAAAATAAAAAACCATCATAACCAAAATAGAAGAAAATATAAGAAGCGAGCATCCACTTATACGATGTTGTTCATTTGTAGCCACGTTAGGAATGATCTTGTCTTGATATTTGTAACTAATAATATTATTGTGTGTCTGATTGTGTCCTAAATGAGTGATAACTTGCTCCCCTCTACTTGGTTGCATTCCTCCCATGTAGCATATATCTGGGGTTGACGACACTAGCGTATATCCGGGGTTGACGACACTTGAATACTACGTAGAAACATTGACATGCCATGGATGTATTCTTTACATCATAAGACTATAGCTATAAAATTCCAATAACAAACAACGGTAGAAGAGAGTATCATGCCGAAATCTGATATAAGTCAAAATTCATCCCAAAAGAAAGTGTAATATATCATCCAATTACATCATCCAAACAGGAAGAGTAACATAGCATCCAAACATCGCATCATTAGCTTGTGCAAGCATATCTCTAAATTGACCCATTCCCCATTGCTTTTGTGGTTGGGCAACATCTATTGGTTCAAGTACATTGTCTTCGTCTTCTTTTGAGTCGGCGGCTTCTTCATTGACCTACTCATCATCTTCATACTTGCCTAACAATTCATCATTAATGGTTGCTTGCCCGATGAAATTATGAACGGCCATCACAACAACGACTATATCGCGTTGGGTATCTCATATCCAAATTAGCTCTTTCGGGAGCTGGCTCGGCAATAAGGTGCCCTGTTGTTTAAAATTGGAAACTAGGCCTTCAACACGCCAAAACAACATTCTATTACATTCCTGAGTAAAGAAAGTAAGTAATTGAACATCTCTTTGGCTGTCCTATTACATTCATAAGTAAAGAATGTAAGTAATTGAACATCTCTTTGGCTGTCCTGCCCTCATTACTGCGATGAAAATCTTGAAGATGGTAACGAATGCCACGGTAGGGTGCAAGAAAGTTAGGCATGTTAGGGTACCCGGCATCAACAACATATGCCTCAGATTAGGAAGCCATGCACCAATTTGGAGGTTTGGTGTTGGGGAAAAAACAGAAAGTTTGGGGACTGTATCAGTCAATACATCATGTGTCCATTCCAAGGGTGTTAGCATCTCTATACTTTGGATCCTTATCGGATGCATTCAGGGGCGGAGTCAGGAAATTTTCATTTAAGGGGGGGGGGAATACATGTATAAAAAAATAATGGATTTGAGGGTATGGAATTTAGGGGTTCGGGGGCATAGCCCCTGAGAAATTTTTTTGGGGGTAGTTTTTTATTTTGAGAATTTTTTTCTCAATAATGCCATTGAGGTCGCCATGTGTCCTTATTAATACCCCTTAAATGTGGTTAAGATTCACCCACATATCCTTGGTTTTTTTTTTTTAAATATCATATTTCTTTTCGAACCCTAGTTAAAATTCACCAACTCCCAAGGTTAAAAAAAAAAAAATTAATTTTTTTTTTCTTCTAAAAACCAAGGATAAATAGGTGAACCCTAAGAGTGGGTGAATTTTAACCATAGTTAAGGGGTGCCAATAGGGATGTGAACATCAAAATTTACCGCCCTTCCTCCCCTCTGAACTCTAAGTGTCGAGATAAGGTCCGAGAGTAGAGGAATAACGCTAAATTTATTTTAAGAGTCGCCACCTACTTAGGGGAAGTAGGATCCCGAGATAATCCAAATAAGGGGGTCTACGGTCCAGAGTAGTCTAAGTAAGAGATCCCTTTAGGTCCTAGGGAAGGGGTTAGGCACCCCAGGACCTCCATCCAATGATGGTAACCTACTCATTAGGTCCAAATCAAACATTTAAAAATCACTTAACATTTCCTAAATAATTATTAATTTTGCTAATCGAATACAAATCAAAATGGGGTGTAAAAAAAAGTTTATTTTTGGTTGGGGTCGAACCCTGATTGGGCTGCCTACTTATCCGGTTAGTCGGAATCAGACCCTCATAGTAGTTCGGGGGGGGGTGACTGTTTTTATACTCGTTTCGGAGTGTGGTCACTTCCAACTCGTGTTTGAGTTGGGGGAGGGGAAATGGAATTGAGATTTATGAATCTCATTCCGGGAGATGGTTGCGTAGCTAGGTGCTCGTGGGGGAGCTCTAGGGGGCGTTCATTTATTAGGGTAGGTCCTTTTTGAATTTTGTGGGTTTTTTAATGTTTTTGTTGTTTTGCATTTTTTTTATTTTTTTGTATTTTTTTAATTTTGGCAAGTTTAACTAGTCAAGAAACTAAACTAAAGGCCTAAGGTAGGCAAAAAAGGAAAATAAAGCCTAACTTAATTAACTTAAAGGCAAAGAGCAGGGCGGATCGAGCGGCCTTAAACCAAAAGAGGCTATGGTTTAAATACGGACCCTGCTCTAGGTCCCAAGGGAAGATAGACCAGTACCTTTAATTTATTTTAACCTTTTTATATTTTTTTTTTGTTGTTTTCGTAAGACTAACTAACGGGGTGGGCCAATTATTTAAGGTTAAAAAAGGAAAACTATTTAAGTGCCCAATGCAGGCAAACAAAGAAAAAGCTACGGCCTATTTCTATAAATTGCACACATGTACAAGAGATAATACATACATACCTGACAAAGTAAATGGGACCCAAAGAGAAAGTTAATGGGCCAAGGCCCATTGACCGCTAATGGTCAATTGGCTTTGGTCCACTATCTTTCTAAGGCCTCGAGAAATAAGCCCAATAATTTTAAAATTATTCTAGGGACTTATGGACCTTAACTCACTAACATATGGCCCGATCCCAGGGCCCAAAAATATTCAAATCCCCAATACTCCCTCCTCACATTAAAAAAAAAACAATAAAAACACAGCACAGGGGGAGGCATGCATTTGCTTCGTCTTGGTTTTGAACAAAATATTTGAACTAACTAGATCTAGATCTAGAGAAATCGGATCAAGAAATAAATTGAGGGGTACGAAAGAGAAGAAACAAACCTTCAACAGTGGAGAACCATCTGGACCGAGCTGGACTGAGTAGGTGGACTGAGCTGCGCTAGATCTGAGACACTGCTACTACCGGAGTTGGTGGTGGCGGCTTGGCTCGCCGGAGGGGAAAGGTGAAGATGGATCTGGAACAGGTGAACCAGAGAACAAACAAAACAACGAAAAAAACAAAACCAAAGAAACGAATATAAATTAACAAAATAAAATAAAATAAAATAGGAAATACTGAAATTCAAGGTTCAAGATCTAGATCTACATCTAGATTTAGAACTCAGATCAAAGGAAAATATACC
Organism: Tetracentron sinense; assembly: GCA_015143295.1. Classification (NCBI taxonomy): domain Eukaryota; kingdom Viridiplantae; phylum Streptophyta; class Magnoliopsida; order Trochodendrales; family Trochodendraceae; genus Tetracentron; species Tetracentron sinense. The sequence goes on from CM026551.1 coordinate 1,913,693, forward strand.
TGCAATTCGCCGGAAATTGTTGATGCTGAAGAGAGGTAGTGACACCGAACTCGGTGGTGGGAATAATCAGAGGTTTGCAGGTGGAGAGGAGAAGATAAGGTGCGAAGATGGTGGAGCTCGAGAGATGTTGCCGGAGATGAAGACCGGCCTTATCTTGGCTGGTGTAGACGAAGTTGCCGCCGGAGGAGATGAACAGGCGATGAATATGCTGCCTCCTCTACAGACGAACGAAACGTGGTTTTTCTTCTTTTTTTTTTACCCTCTCTCTCTCACTATATAGTCCACAGTAATGGGCCTTGGACCTTGGACTTGGTTTCACATGGGCTTGGGTTTGTGGGAAAATGGGTTTCGGTTGTGATTTTAAACTTCAGTGATTTATGATAAAGGGGAATGATGGGTGAGTTACGGGCTTAGCACAAGCAGCTTGAAGGGTCTATCTCTCGAGCTTGGGGACTTTTCGAGCCAGCAAAATGATAATAAAATAAACACAAATAAAATTAAATAAAATAAATGATAAAAATAATAAAAATAAAGGGTTTTAAGGGTGTAAAAATGGGGTGTTCACAGTTGCCCCTCTTTGTCGGAGAGTGCTAGCAATTGAGCGACAAAAGACTGAAAAACCCGTCATTTTTACACACCTAAAACCTGTGAAAACTTGTGAAAATCAAAGATAAGAAAAGAGAAAGCCTAGTTAAATTTGCCAAAAACAAAAAGATGGAGTGAAGGATAGTAGTTTATGACCTCATTGCGGAGGACTACTGGGGAAAAACAATGTAATTGGGATATGGAGTGGAGGATTGATGGGGAATATGAATGTAAGGGAAACATGGATTGAAGGGAGCTCGAAAACAAAATGATTGATGGAGTGTGTGACAACATATTCGATTTGTCAGACAGGTGGAAGATGATGAATGACAACACATTACGATGTCAAACAGATGAGATGAAATGGATGACAGCACATTTCAATGTCAACCGAGAAGAGATTGAATGACAACACATTTCGATGTCAAACAGAAGAAAAGAAATGGATGACAACACATTTCGGTGTCAACCGAGAAGAGATTGAATGACAACACATTTCGATGTCAAACAAAGGAGATGAAATGGATGACAACACATTTCGATGTCAACCGAGAAGAGATTGAATGACAACACATTTCGATGTCAAACAAAGGATATGAAATGGATGACAACACATTTCGATGTCAACCGAGAAGAGATTGAATGACAACACATTTCGATGTCAAACAAAGGAGATGAAATGGATGACAACACATTTCGATGTCAACCGAGAAGAGATTGAATGACAACACATTTCGATGTCAAACAAAGGAGATGAAATGGATGACAACACATTTCGATGTCAACCGAGAAGAGATTGAATGACAACACATTTCGATGTCAAACAGAGGAGATGAAATGGATGACAACACATTTCGATGTCAACCGAGAAAAGATTGAATGACAACACATTTCGATGTCAAACAGAGGAGATGAAATGGATGACAACACATTTCGATGTCAACCGAGAAGAGATTGAATGACAACACATTTCGATGTCAAACAGAAGAGATGAAATGGATGACAACACATTTCGATGTCAAACAGAAGAGATGAAATGGATGGCAACACATTTCGATGTCAACCGGGATGAATGACAACACATTTCGATGTCAAATAGCAGAGAAAAGATAATTTGCTAGAGATTCACTTGTTTCCTTGCTAATCCACGATTGCAAGAGACGTTGCTTGCCACGAGTGAGAGGAGACTGCCTTAGTCAGACCACGAGACCCAAATTTGAACAAAAATTCTGATACCCTTTTTTTTTTTTTTTTTTTTTTTAAAAAAAAAGGCTTTTGAAATCATGTGAAATACTATACTTTGCCTTCGAGTTTGCAAGGGAATTGCCTTTTGGATGTAGCATTTGAAAATCATGAAAACATTTGGCGTCTTCGAACAGTACAGTATGACCAAAAGAAATCATGACTTCATTGATCATTATCGTTCAGGATAAGTAAAACTAAGTTTGGTCTCACCTTGAGCTATATTGGCACTACACAGAGTCTTGTGAACAAATGGATTGTTGAGACGAATCTGATTTGCTTGAGAAGTGAAGCGTGAATGGTCTTCTACAGATTTCGCTATTGAACTGTTTTTTCAACTTTTTTCCCTTTTTTGCCCTTGGAATGACCAAGTCACGGGTTTGCATAATTTTTGCGCGATGAGGCCGTTTCCGGTTTTCACTCATGCCTGCGAAATTGATCAAATTATTTTCCCTCTTTTGCCCCTAGTCGCAAGACTAGAGCTGGGGTTCGCGTGATTTTTGCGCAATGAGGCCGTTTCCGGTTTTCACTCATGCCCGCGATTCATTTGAAGTACGATTCTGCTCTTATTACAGTGACTGATTGCCTGAAAAACTAATGCACAAATGGTCTTTGTCAAAATTCGCTGTTTGGACCATTTTCAACTTTTTTCCCTTTTTTACCCTTGGAATGACCAAGTCACAGGGTTCGCATTATTTTTGCGCGATGAGGCCGTTTCCGGTTTTCACTCATGCCTGCGAAATTGATCAAAATATTTTCCCTCTTTTGCCCCTAGTCACAAGACTAGAGCTGGGGTTCGCGTGATTTTTGCGCAATGAGGCCGTTTCCGGTTTTCACTCATGCCCGCGATTTATTTTATATAGAGGCTTTACTCCCTTCATTGCCTTGAATGCCGGTGTTCTACCTCGGATACTATTCTGATGACTGCTTGTACTCTTAGTCTCTAAGGGATCTAGGAGGACTTGAGATGGGACGAAACGTTGGCTGAGGGGACTGAAATTTTGGGACATCCTTTCTGCTTACCAGAATTCTGTCTTTTCTTTAAACACCTCTTGATTGATTTTTTTTCTTTCAATCAACCTTTCTATTCCCTTTTTTTTTTCTTTTTTGTTGGATTTTTTTTTGTTTTTTTTTTTTTTGTTGTTTTTTTTTTTTTGAATTGGAGCTGCTTTGTCCAAATGGTTTGAAAATTTTGACCGCACCTGATTTCCAGGTTGCCTACGTACCTTTTTCAGGATCAGGTCATGACGTAGTTCATAGCAGACTAAGTGCAAAGTGTCCCGATAAAAAGGTTTTTGAAAGAGAGGTTATTAGGCTCAAAGGGTTAACTAACGAATTTTATTGATATATTGTAGGTGTTACATGATTTATAGGGAGAGTAGGCAACAAATACGGCCTCCTATCATGTCCCAAAGAAACTAAGATTACAAGCAGCAGTTATCAAATAGGATCCTAAGCATAATACTTCTTAACTTTATCTATGTTGATTGGCTCAGGAAGATCCTCATCATCCATCTGTCCAAGTCGAAGGGCGCCTCCAGAGAACTTTTCCCGGACAATGTATGGGCCTTCGTAGTTTGGTGTAAATTTCCCTCTCGGATCTGGACGATTTGGCAACAATTTCCGGAGAACAAGGTCACCAACCTCAATATCTCTGGGCTTGACTTTCTTATTGAACGCCCTGGCCATACGCCTCTGATAGGCTTGAGAGTGATTTATGGCTTTCAGTCGCTTTTCTTCAATCAGATGCAACTGTTCATATCTGGCTTCTGCCCATTCTGATTCTTCAATTTCTACTTCCATGAGCACTCGTAATGACGGAATTTCTACCTCAATAGGCAAGACAGCTTCCATACCATATGCTAAGGAGAACGGTGTCGCACCAGTCGAAGTGCGAATCGATGTTCTGTAGGCCATGAGTGCGTAGGGGAGCATTTCATGCCAGGCAGAGTACCTAATTGCCATTTTCTCGATGATTCGCTTCATATTTTTGTTTACGGCTTCGACTGCGCCATTGGCTTGAGGTCTGTACGGTGTAGAATTATGATGCTGGATTTTGAATCTCTGGCAAAGTTCAGTCATACCTTTGTTGCAGAAATTGAGAGCATTATCTGTGACGATCTCATACGGAACCCCATATCTGCAAATGATATCTTTCTTGAAAAACCGCTGAACAACTGAGGCTGTGACATTAGCAAAAGAGGCCGCTTCAACCCATTTTGTGAAATAATCAATAGCAACAAGAATAAACCGATGACCGTTTGATGCTTTCGGCGTGATGGGCCCAATGACGTCTATGCCCCATGCTGAGAAAGGCCAAGGTGCAGTAAGATTATGCAATGTAGTAGGTGGTGCATTGATTCGGTCTGCGTAAATCTGGCATTGATGGCATTTTTGAACAGGACGACAGCAATCGGATTCCATAGTAGTCCAATAGTACCCCAATCTAAGAATCTTCTTTGACAGCATTAACCCGTTCATGTGGGGACCACAAACTCCTCCGTGAACTTCTTCAACCACTTGTGCTGCTTCCTTTTTATCAAGACATCTCAACCAAACCAAATTGGGTGACCTCTTGTATAACACTCCTCCTGAGAGAACAAACTGAATAGAGAGTCTTCTGATTGCTCGACGATCTGTTTTGGTGGCTTCCAGAGGAAAAGTGCCGTCATCCAAGTATTGCTTGATATCTGTGTACCATGGCTTGTCATCTGGGCCCTCTTCTATAACTAGACAATAAGCTGGCTGGTCTTGTTGCTGAATCTCAATAGGCCAAATTAGACTTCCTTTAGGAAATTTAACCATCGCAGCTAGGGTTGCAAGAGCATCGGTGAATCTGTTATGCGTCCTGCATCTGTGATTGAAAGTGATCCTTCTGAACTTAGTGATTAAAACATTGAGGCATGCCAGATACGGAATCAGCTTTTCTTCCTTGATTGCCCATGACTCATTAGCTTGACAAATTACCAGTGATGAATCACCATAAACATCAATCTCTTCTATGCCAATACAATGTGCTTCTCTGAGTCCAGCTATACATGCCTCGTATTCTGCAGTATTATTTGAACATCTGAACTTTAGCTTGACTGAGATAGGAAGGTGAGCTCCTCTTGGCGAGATTAAGACTGCTCCTGCCCCATTCCCATGTTGGTTTGCGGCTCCATCAAAGTACATTTCCCATCCAATATAATCAGGATCTTCTGGTTCTAAACTTAGAATAGCTTCATCCGGAAACTGGTCATGCACTGAAACATAGTCGGACGATGGGTTATATGCCAAATGATCAGCAATTGCTTGCCCCTTGATTGATTTATGCGTCATGTATGTGATGTCAAATTCTGATAACATCATGAGCCATCTGGCTGTTCTTCCTGAAGTGGCAGGCTTCTCCAGTAAGTACTTGAGCGGATCCATTCTTGATACCAAAATCACAGGATAGGACAATAAGTAATGTCGTAAGCGCTGGGTAGCCCAAACCAATGCTAGACAAGTCCTCTCTAATGCATTGTACTTCTCTTCGTATTCATGCAAACGCTTACTGATGTAATAGATGGCCTGTTCCTTTCTGCCTGATTCATCATGCTGAGCTAGCACACAACCCATTGAAGTCTTTTGGATGGAGATGTACATTAAAAGTGGTCGTCCGGGTGTCGGAGGGACAAGCACGAGTGGATTGAGAAGATATTGCTTGATCTTATCAAAGGCCTGTTGACATTCATCTGACCAGACTGTCGGCACATTCTTTCTAAGCAATTTGAAAATCGGCTCACAAATTGGAGTAAGCTGTGCAATAAAACGACTGATATACTGAATCCTACCCAGAAATCCTCGAATTTCCTTTTCTGTCTGAGGTGCAGGCATCTCGATGATAGCTCTTGCTTTAGCTGGATCGACTTCAATTCCTCTTTTACTGACAATGAAACCAAGAAGTTTTCCTGACGTTGTTCCGAACGTACATTTCGCTGGATTTAACCTTAGACCAAAGACTGTGAGCCTGTCACATAATTTCTTCAAATCTTCTGGGTGATCTTTAGCCAATGGGGATTTGACAATCATGTCGTCTACATAAACCTCTGTACTCTTGTGCATCATATCATGAAATAATGCGGTCATTGCCCTTTGATACGTTGCCCCTGCATTCTTAAGCCCAAATGGCATGACCTTGTAACAGAAGGTGCCCCAAGGGGTAATGAACGAGGTCTTTTCCATATCTTCTTCGGCCATTTTAATCTGATTGTATCCAGAAAACCCATCCATGAAAGATAGGGTTTCATGTCCAGCTGTGTTATCGACAAGGATATCTATGTGAGGAAGTGGAAAGTTATCTTTTGGACTAGCCTTGTTCAAGTTCCTATAATCAATGCACATTCTGACCTTGCCATCTTTCTTAGGCACTAGTACGATATTGGCTAGCCATTCTGGGTAAGTTGCCACTGCTAGAAAACCTGCACTTATTTGCTTTTCGATCTCCTCTTTAACCTTTTGAGACCATTCTGGCCTTAACCGCCTGAGCTTCTGCTTAACTGGTTTTACCCCTGGGTTCAATGGCAATCTGTGGACTACTAATTCTGGATCAAGGCCGGGCATGTCCGCGTATGACCAAGCAAATACATCCATGTAACTTTTGAGGAATTCAATCATAGCGCTCCTTTGCTCAGGACTCAATGTAGTGCCAATCTTCACACACTTAGGATCATCTTTGGATCCGAGATTTATGGTCTCGGTGTCCTCCTCATTAGGTTTACATATCCCTTCGTACTGTTCAAGGAGGTCGAGGATCTCTTGTGGAGGTTCCTCTTCTTCCTCTTCGTCATACTCTACTTCTAAAAGTTCAAGATTGATTTCATGATTTGAGTTAGCTTTATCCTGGGCAATTCCCTGGCAAACCAATAAGCTCGGTTTTAGTATTTGAGTGTTGTTTTTTTTTTGTTTTTGGTGACTTCAGATCACTAAGCCTTTTTTGGAGACTTAGGTCATACCATCATGAGCCAAAATTTTTTTTATGTATATGCAAAAGGAAACAAGTCTTGAGACAAAGAAAATGAATTTCATTGATTTTCTGATGTTTTGTAATATTTACAAAGATGCGTAAAGCAAAAGACTATTGACTATTTTGAAATGACCAACAAAGCTGCCTAGAAAATAATTTTTTTTTTGGTTTTTCTCTTTTTGACCTAAAGATGAAGAGAACAAATAAAGAAAAGAAACTGGGTCATGGTCTGACTAGTCCGACCTTCTTTCCCTGCCTTCCTCTGGCTGCTTCAACCGTGATGGGATCGGTCCACCATACGAGAGGAGAGGAACTGGCTCGTATGAGCGGAACAGAACTGGATGATGCTTGCGAAGCACTGGAGAGGGTGCACACTTGTTCCTCTGCCACACAATCAATCTGGACTGCATCTTCAACAGCGAGTTCTTCAAACAACTGAGCAACTTCGAACATTTCAAGAAACCTTGCAGGATCGTCCCTTGGCGGGGGTTTAGGTGCAGGGTGGACGGTTGGCTCTAGGTCTGTTTCCTCAAAAGGAAGGTTTTTATAGATTTCAAAATCAGAGGGTCTGGGAGTACTGGTAGGAAAGGTAACAGATAGGGCAGGTGGGGGCACTGACTTTACTGATGATTTTCCTTTAGTCAACTTGTTCAGGAAATCTTTCAACTCTGGTTTGTACCCTATTCCGAAACGAGGTGTGTAGCGAGGTGCCACATACCGATTCTTCATTGCTTGATGGTGGGCTCCCAAACCCAAACCAGGTTTATACTTCATTTTTGCCATGATCCTCACTGCAGCTGGTATATACTCATCCTTCTCGCTTTCAAGCTGAGCAATACAAGTAACCTCCTCGAATTGATAAGTCATAAAAGCTGCCCCTTGTCCCAATTCTTGGACATCCCCAAAAGAACTCGCTAAAGATTCTGTCGGAATCACAATCAGTTGGTCACCTTGAATGAACTTAATTCTCTGATGAAGTGACGAAGGGATGGCTCCGGCCATGTGGATCCACGGCCTTCCAAGAAGAAGAGTGAAAGAAGCTGGCACATTAACCACTTGAAAATTGGTCAAAAATTCTGATGGCCCAATGGAAATGTTCAAGTCGACATCTCCCAAGTTTTGACGAGTTGAATTGTGGAAAGCTCTAATTGTCATAGGCCTTTTCTTGACGTGACTGATATCCATTCCCAAGCCTTCCAAAGAAGTTAATGTACAGACGTTCAAACCAGACCCATTATCTACCAGAACTGCTGAAAGTGTTTTACCCATGCACTGCACTGAGATGTAAAGAGCTCTGGTATGTTCCTTATCACTGTCTGGGATTTCCTCTTCATTGAAGGTAATGGTCTTTGGTTCCAGAATCTGACCTACCAGTTGCCCCAAACGCTCGGGCGTTATATCCTTTGTGACATGAGCATTGTTAAACACCCTAAGCAATTGCTCCCGATGGTGTTCTGAAGTTAAGAGTAATCCCATCACTGAAATTTGAGCTGGGAGCTTCGTAAGTTGATGGGCAATATTATATTCCTTCGCTTTCTCCAAAATTTTCAATAATGCCGCATCTTCCTCTTTTTGTTGCTCAGGACTCAGACATTGCTCTTTACCCTTGGACTTAGGCAGCTCAATTTCTGGTTGCTGGTAAATTCTTCCTGACCTGGTTATTGCAGTGATGTTCTCATTGTCTAGAACGAGGGATGGAGGGGCCGGTAAACGATTGAGGGGGTGGATTGGTGCTGGAATGTATGGGATCTGGACTGGACCTTTACCAGAGGGTAATGGAGATGATACAACTGGGGTCGTAGGCCAACCAGCAGGGCAAGGGATGGTATAGACAATTTTCTCTTTTTCATCAGGAATAAAAGGGATTTGTATAGGACGCTGAATGGGATGAATGGTAGGTGACTGGATTGGTGACATGCAAGGTATTTGAATCGGTTGAAGAACTGGGGATTCAGAAGACGACAAAGACTGAGGATATGAGATTTGAACAGGGGCTCGGTATGAAGGACAAATAGCATCATTTATCTCTGACGGCCCAACAATCTCCACTATACTACCATCAGACTCGTCCCCGCTCAGAAAATTAATCTGCCCTTGATGTGGGGGAAGAGGAGCTTGGATGATGCTAGTATTTCCCGGTGTAAATTCAACTCTGCCTTGATCTAAAAGATTTTGAATATCATGTCGAAGAGTGTAACATACATCTGTAGCATGACCAGGGCCTCGATGATATGCACAATAATGATCTGCATGGTAATTTCGATTTTGCTTATCAACTGGAATGAGAGGAGTCAGTCCCTTTAGAGTCACAAGATCCTGTTTGAGAAGGAAAGTCAGGAGCTGACTTAAAGAGTAAGGTAAGGGAGTAAAATTTCTCTGAGGGTTTCTCACTGGCTGTCGCGCCTGTTGATACTGATTTTGTCTCACCGGCTGATGATTTTGAGGTTGAGGATGTTGTCGAATCGGTGGAGCAGGCAACATCAAGGGTGCACTGGGTGCAATCCAATTAACCTCTTCTCTTTTCCTGATATCCTTCTGCCCATTATTCCTGTTAAATGGAACACTTGACCTCGGAGATGTATGGCTAAGACTGGCATGTATAGTACCATTTTTTACCGCTGTTTCAATCCTTGCCCCTGTCTCGACAATTACCTTGAAATCGGTTGCCGGTAGAGTTATCATCAGTGTCGAATACGGTTGCTTTAAGGTTCCCAAAAAGGTAGAAGCCATTTCTTCCTTTGATAACTGTACTGATAGTCTTGATGCCATCTCCCTCCATCTAGCGGCATACTCAATAAATGATTCATTATTCCTCTGGGACAGTTGCTCTAGATCGCTCTTTTGAGGGAGCACTTCCAAGTTAAAAGAAAATTGATCGATGAAGAGATCGATCACATCCTGCCAACTGGTAATCCGCTTCTTGTCAATTGAAAGCCACCACCTTAGAGCGGCATCTTTCAAACTTTTCTGGAAATATTGGATAAGATATGATGGTTTATCTCTGTAAGCCATCATGTCTCCCACATACAACTGTAGATGCTCTTTCGGACACCCTTTGCCCCCATATTTGGTGAATTCTGGAACTCGAAAATCTGAGGGAACCAAAGTATCAGGGGAGAAGAGTAGGTCATCCAGAGTTATCCCTGTAGAGGAGGATGATGCCCCTTGTATTTTTTTCATCATCTCTTTCAGCTGATGAATTTCTTCTTGTTGGTTCTTGAGAGACACCAATAGCTCAGAATCCTGTGGCATTTTTGGATTGTGATGGTCGCAATGTACAGCTTCACCAGTTTTTCCATCAAATCGGGTGTAGTCGAAATCACCATCCTCACCCGGCTGATCATGAAGAGGGTTGATAAAGGTAAAGTTTGGGGCAGGAATCTCAAACCTAGGTTGATCCGGTTGGAAAGGTCTAAACCCTGAATGGTCTGGTTGATGCCGAAAGGTTCCAATTCCGGGTGGGTCTGGTTGAAAACTTTCTGGTTGGAATGAAGTTCTAGGCTGTTCGGGTTGAAATGGTCCGGCTTCTGGTTGGTGAGTAGGTTTGTTAAGCTGTAAAGCCATAAGAGCCTGCAAGGTTTCCTGAATACTGTCCAATTGGGCTTTCATCCCATGTATCTCCTGATCGTGTGCTTGTACAAGCTGGTCTGTACTTGAATCCAAACGATTGTTGGGAGCAGCCATGTCTGCTGAGCTTTGAGATGACCACTCTGCGACTTCAGGACTGTCCAGATCTATTATCGCAGCTTGGGCAAGGGCACGAGATACAGAACGAGTGACAATACGCTGTTTCATGCAACACTGAGAAAGATGTAACGATTAAACATGAATGCATGACTTGACAGCAAAAAGATGAAAATCACTTCTTTATATATGCATGTGTTTGTGTGATTCTAAGACAACACTAAACCAAAAGTAAAACAACAAAAGACAAATAGAAAGACAAAAGGAAAATGACCCAACCCTATACAGGTCTCTCAGGAATAATAAAGTCGGGAGGCAAGGGGTTGCCCCCAAGGTCTATCACTTGTTGACGGAGGATAGCAATCTCACTTTCTAGTCTGTCCACCGTGCCTGACGCACATTGAATCCTGTAGTTGAACTCTAGAGCCTCAACTTGAGCATGATGTCTGACTGCTTTCAACTGTTCTCGATTTTGACGGAACTGGACTTCAAACTGGAAAGACTCCTCAGCATCATCTCTTTTCCTTTTTTGAAACTCCCGGAGTGCTTGCTCTAGCTGATGTTCCTTTTCACGGGCCAACTGACGTTGATTCCACAAGTCATTTTCTTGTTGTTGGAGGATCTGTCGCGCTTTCTCCAATTCTTCGGTATCTCTCAGAATCTTGATTTGGATCTGCTCTAACTGTTCCTCCTTCTTGCGGGCCACCTGATATTCCCTTTTCAACTCAGCTTCATGTTGCCAGTGTGCCTGTTGCGCTGACTTAAGCTTCTTAGTATCCCTTAATATCTTGAGACGATTACAAAGGAATGTATCTTTCCACGGCACCACCACCTCAGAAAGGGGAAGGCTTCCCCTGGACGGTGCTGTAACTGGGGTGAGCAATTCTGCTGGCTTTGGCATTTCTGATTGTATGTCCGGGTTCTCCAACCATAAATCATACTCTTCTTCAGTCGACGGTTCCCCTGGTCCAAGTTCTATTATATCATCTGGAAATTTTTCTCTTTTAGATCGTCTCCATTCATTTTGGAAACGCCTCTCTAGAAGTTCAGATGTAGTAGAGAAAACACAATAGTCTTTTGTTAAATCATCGATCACCGGGATAAATTGTCGGTATCCAAACTGTCGGAGTACTCTGAGTGGAATGTAGGGTGAGGAACCAGTTAGGCCAGCAAGAACTATACATCTTCTTCCAAAAGTAGTTAAAAGGGGAAGCCTTTGCTTGTTGATTACGAGCCAACGACACTTCCAAATTATCTCGTCCTCTGATAACTGCTGGAGCTTTCTGTAACAGTCTTCCATTTTTTTGAAAATGAGCTTGGATTGAGTCTGGCTGAATTTTCGCACTATGTTCCGAGCATCATAAGCAAATTCTGAGGGCACAGCAACCATTGATGGTAAATGCTCGACCAACCATAAATGTAAAAGAGATAAACTGGCATTGAATGTCCCTTTTCTATTCTCATTGCTGTACTTAAGACCCCTAAGAAGCTCTCCCAGGATCATCGGGACGACTGACCCTCCACTACGCATGTCTTTGACTACCCCCACCAATACAGATTCAGCAATACTGAGGTTTTTTGGGAAAATAAGCTGAGCTAGAACAATCCATGTAAGAACATTGAGTGTTGACTCGGATTCAGCTTCAGATGCGCTAGGATCCCACGAAGGTCTATACATATCCCACAGTTTGTTCATTTCAACCCTTGAGTAAGTACCTTTGGCATTGTTGGGTAATCGGTCAGGCTTGATGTGTAAGAACTGAGCGAGCTCAAGCTGGTAATTTGTTCTGTATCGGGGTAAGATAGCAGGACCATCAATATCAAGCCCTAAGATGCGTTTAACTTCTTCGATCGTCGGACACATCTCATTTTTCCCAAAACGGAAAACCACACTTTTAGGATCCCAACAAAGAATCGCCGCCTTGACTAAACGCCAATCAGGATCGATAAAAGCAAGGTCTAAAATATTTCCTACATGGTATTTCTGTATCCAAACTAGGCGACGGGCAGAGTTAAGGCCTTGAGCTGAACTAAAGATTGTAGCTGTGTCTCTGAGTTTGGCATCGCAAGCAGCACGCATATCCAACTTGATTGAAGGACCTAGGCCTCCTGGCTTAATTATTCCTGAAGGGCCTGCCATCTAAACAAATAGTGCACAAGTGAGACTCTATACAGGTGCTGCAAGATGATGCAAAACTTTTGAGAATGTTTCTTTTTTTTGTTTTTTATTATTTATTTATTTATTATTTTTTTTTGGTGTGGCATTACATATGTAAACTAATAGGGTGGGTGGACAAAAGCCCAGTCCACTAACTTGGGTTTCCAAGACCTATTAGATTAAGGTAATAAATGAATAAGGGGATATCCATTTATATCTGGATTTTGAATCCCATATGTAGTATCACGAAAGAGTTTTTCCTTCTTTTTTATTTATTTATTTTTTTTTATTTTTTTATTTTTTTATTTTAGTCAAGACATATGTAAACCAATGGGGTAGGTATAGAGGTCCAACCTACTACCTTGGGTTATTGGAAACCAAAGCCCATTAAGTTTAAAACAAAAAGGGATAAGTGAATACCCATTTATTATTTGAGGTTAAGACCCCCATATGTAATGATTTAAAGAAGCGGGTAAGGGGTTTATTCAATCACACATGGCTCATCAAACATGGTTCACACATACCCTCTTTCTTGAATGAACATATGGGTACAAAAAGATACCCTAATATACAACCAAAAAGGAGGGCGGGTATAGGTTATAAGCAGGGTAGGATTGGGAAAAACCATCCTAATCTACTGCTTATAAACTATATCACAACCTAATCTATATGCGTATGCCGGGGTAATGCAAGGTGTTCCTAAGGTGGTTGGGGGACACTTGGCCGTATATGCGACTCCCAAAATGGGACGATTGGCGCAAGTGGGAGAAACCGAATCCGTTTCTACGGGTACAACCCATAAGGCGTGATCCAGCTGAACTCCACAGATCAGAAAGCCCCTGGCACTGAAGATACGTATCAAACAGCCGTAGGCCCCATAGATCCAACTAATGGGTTATAAGGTGATTACACTAAAATGCAATGAATATGATATGCACAAGAAAGAGAAGAACATGAATAAGGACATACCCACAATATAGAAAGAATTAGCAAAAATAATAACTGATTTAGGAAATGATTAGTGATTTTAAAAAATGTTTGGCTTTTACCTAATTTTCAGGTTGGATCCTCATTGTCCCCAGCAGAGTCGCCAAAGCTGTGAACATCAAAATTTACCGCCCTTCCTCCCCTCTGAACTCTAAGTGTCGAGATAAGGTCCGAGAGTAGAGGAATAACGCTAAATTTATTTTAAGAGTCGCCACCTACTTAGGGGAAGTAGGATCCCGAGATAATCCAAATAAGGGGGTCTACGGTCCAGAGTAGTCTAGGTAAGAGATCCCTTTAGGTCCTAGGGAAGGGGTTAGGCACCCCAGGACCTCCATCCAATGATGGTAACCTACTCATTAGGTCCAAATCAAACATTTAAAAATCACTTAACATTTCCTAAATAATTATTAATTTTGCTAATCGAATACAAATCAAAATGGGGTGTAAAAAAAAGTTTATTTTTGGTTGGGGTCGAACCCTGATTGGGCTGCCTACTTATCCGGTTAGTCGGAATCAGACCCTCATAGTAGTTCGGGGGGGGTGACTGTTTTTATACTCGTTTCGGAGTGTGGTCACTTCCAACTCGTGTTTGAGTTGGGGGAGGGGAAATGGAATTGAGATTTATGAATCTCATTCCGGGAGATGGTTGCGTAGCTAGGTGCTCGTGGGGGAGCTCTAGGGGGCGTTCATTTATTAGGGTAGGTCCTTTTTGAATTTTGTGGGTTTTTTAATGTTTTTGTTGTTTTGCATTTTTTTTATTTTTTTGTATTTTTTTAATTTTGGCAAGTTTAACTAGTCAAGAAACTAAACTAAAGGCCTAAGGTAGGCAAAAAAGGAAAATAAAGCCTAACTTAATTAACTTAAAGGCAAAGAGCAGGGCGGATCGAGCGGCCTTAAACCAAAAGAGGCTATGGTTTAAATACGGACCCTGCTCTAGGTCCCAAGGGAAGATAGACCAGTACCTTTAATTTATTTTAACCTTTTTATATTTTTTTTTTGTTGTTTTCGTAAGACTAACTAACGGGGTGGGCCAATTATTTAAGGTTAAAAAAGGAAAACTATTTAAGTGCCCAATGCAGGCAAACAAAGAAAAAGCTACGGCCTATTTCTATAAATTGCACACATGTACAAGAGATAATACATACATACCTGACAAAGTAAATGGGACCCAAAGAGAAAGTTAATGGGCCAAGGCCCATTGACCGCTAATGGTCAATTGGCTTTGGTCCACTATCTTTCTAAGGCCTCGAGAAATAAGCCCAATAATTTTAAAATTATTCTAGGGACTTATGGACCTTAACTCACTAACATATGGCCCGATCCCAGGGCCCAAAAATATTCAAATCCCCAATACTCCCTCCTCACATTAAAAAAAAAACAATAAAAACACAGCACAGGGGGAGGCATGCATTTGCTTCGTCTTGGTTTTGAACAAAATATTTGAACTAACTAGATCTAGATCTAGAGAAATCGGATCAAGAAATAAATTGAGGGGTACGAAAGAGAAGAAACAAACCTTCAACAGTGGAGAACCATCTGGACCGAGCTGGACTGAGTAGGTGGACTGAGCTGCGCTAGATCTGAGACACTGCTACTACCGGAGTTGGTGGTGGCGGCTTGGCTCGCCGGAGGGGAAAGGTGAAGATGGATCTGGAACAGGTGAACCAGAGAACAAACAAAACAACGAAAAAAACAAAACCAAAGAAACGAATATAAATTAACAAAATAAAATAAAATAAAATAGGAAATACTGAAATTCAAGGTTCAAGATCTAGATCTACATCTAGATTTAGAACTCAGATCAAAGGAAAATATACCTGCAATTCGCCGGAAATTGTTGATGCTGAAGAGAGGTAGTGACACCGAACTCGGTGGTGGGAATAATCAGAGGTTTGCAGGTGGAGAGGAGAAGATAAGGTGCGAAGATGGTGGAGCTCGAGAGATGTTGCCGGAGATGAAGACCGGCCTTATCTTGGCTGGTGTAGACGAAGTTGCCGCCGGAGGAGATGAACAGGCGATGAATATGCTGCCTCCTCTACAGACGAACGAAACGTGGTTTTTCTTCTTTTTTTTTTACCCTCTCTCTCTCACTATATAGTCCACAGTAATGGGCCTTGGACCTTGGACTTGGTTTCACATGGGCTTGGGTTTGTGGGAAAATGGGTTTCGGTTGTGATTTTAAACTTCAGTGATTTATGATAAAGGGGAATGATGGGTGAGTTACGGGCTTAGCACAAGCAGCTTGAAGGGTCTATCTCTCGAGCTTGGGGACTTTTCGAGCCAGCAAAATGATAATAAAATAAACACAAATAAAATTAAATAAAATAAATGATAAAAATAATAAAAATAAAGGGTTTTAAGGGTGTAAAAATGGGGTGTTCACAAGGGACATGGGCTAACCTCAAGGGCATAACCAGACTCCATTGGGGGGCCCACTATTTATATGAAAAAAATATTGTGGGGGCCACTATATTATATAAGACAAATATTTCGCCGGGGGGGGGGGGGGGAACTATACTAAAAAAATTTGAGGGGCCATGCCCCCCCCCCCCCGGCGGCTCTGCCCCTGGATGCATTAGAACAGAGATTGTGTTGATTCTTTTGTTCATATTAAGGAAGTTAAAGGAGTCGACAAGTAGTGTAGGATCAAGGCTAGTGAGTAGTCTACACCATAGTTACCAAACACCCGTATTATACGTACCCGTATAATACTTTTAGGGGGTCACCGTTTAAAATTCCATACTTCTGCCGTGTTATGTATTATACATGTATCATTGTACAATACGTGAATTACATTTTGAATGCGTACAATACACGTATTTTGCCGTACTTTTACCGTATTTTCCCATATTTTTACCGTGTTAAACGCATATCCCGTATTAAATGATTGTTATTAGTTAATATCATAATTTTTATTTGCTAATTATTATTAATTTTTTCGTATTTTTGCCATGTTTTTGCCGTATAATGCACATACTTCCCAAACAGATCATTGCCGTATTAAACCCGTACCTGTACTTGGTAACTATGGTCTACACTTTTAATTTTCAGCAATTGGATTGAGGATATCAAATGTGAGGGATAACAATTTGACTGTTTGGGGAGCTTAAAGATTGTGTTTTTCAAACATCCTACTTAGAGATTATATATTTCTGTCTGAAGTAAGACAAATGCAAATATACCAAAGATATTGCTGGATAACAGGGTTAGGTTAATATTTTGAGAGGTTTTTGAGATTGTTGTAAGGCTAAAATGATGGCTTGAATTAGCGTATGGAAGTTGTTGTGGGACAGTTAAGGGGCAAGGTTTTAAATTTTGTTTTAGCGGGGAATCCGCAACTCCAAAATGGAAATTTTCATGGGAAATATCACAAGAAATTATTGAAATGGATGATGTTTCGATGTTTGAGGGGAAAATTGGAGTTAAATAAGGAAAAATACGGAGTATTGTGTTGAAACTTCAGGAAATGATAAATTAAACATAAACACACTTAGAGATAATTAAAAAAAATGCAAAGAAAAATAAAGTATAAATATATATATGGAATGGAGTAAAGACATACACTAGCAGTGCTGTATCATAATCATAGTGTACATAGCACACACAAATTGTTCAATATTTTCAATCCTCATAACAAAATATATACTCAAATGAAGCCAAATATATAAGGCTCTACTCTATAACAAGAGCTACATCAAATTTTCATCTTTATTAACCTAGTAATAAACCTAATTTATTTTATATTTTTTTTCAAACCAAAAAGAAATTTTAATTATTTTTTTAAAACTAAAAGCAGTAAAAATTAATATTTTTTTTAACCAAACACGATTGAAAAGGTTCAGAAATGTTCCCCAATTAAAAGGCCTTGAACTGATTTTTTTTCTCCAAACGTGGGTTGTGAAGACTTACGTCATCGATTCATAGTGTATATCTAGTTTTTTTATCTATAAAATAAGATGAAGTGGTTATATTTGGCTCGAGGGGGGAAAGAAAGTGAAAATTTTAAAATTGAGACAGAATGAGTTTCAAAAGCTCGTGGTATGTGATACAACATTAACGTTATGTAACGGTTATTAAATAACACAATATGGCTCGTATCGGGTTTCAAGTATTATTGAAACCTTTATGTAACGACCGTTTCGTAACGGTTTCGACAAGATTTATTATTGTGCCCACTGCTTCGAATGAATTCATGGATGAGAGTTTTACTAAATTGGAGCACCAGAACATAAAACTACACTGTCCGAAGATATTTATAGAGGTGCTCCAATTTAGTAAATTTATGTTATATTTATAGAGGTAACATAATGGTCTATTTCCCCTTTTAGAGGTAACATAATAATCTATTACTTTCTAATTTATATAAAAAGGGGAAATAGACCATTATGTTACCTCTATAAATATTCATTTACCCCTTATTAATACACAATTAAAGTTGTATAAAACTACACCAGAGTTTTAACATAGAGAGTTTTAATTTACTGGTCTATTTCCCCTTTTTATATAAATTAGAAAGTAATAGAGTTGATATTTGATCGTTTGTTGTAATCAACACTTGACACAAGTGGGTTGCCTAAGAGGCTGCCACTTGGCGAACTTTCCAGCTCGCCTATGTAACAAATTTTTATGTTGGGTTGATCAAAGATAAACTCCTACTGCAGCATGGAAACTAAATACTTCTAGGAATATTCTTACCCAACAACTAATGAAAATACCCCAAATGGAAACTAACCAAGGACTAACTATGACCCAAATTTGGAACCATACCACATATTACTATATTAGGAATCATCAACAATTCAATTCGGAAACTCATCAAAGCTTAAAAAAATTCAATTTAGAAACAAAATAGAACCCAACAAATATTAATACCATCAAAACTTGTACTATGTCTGTAATTTGGGATAACTTAATCAAAGCAGAAATTCATAATCTTGGGCTCATTTTGTAGAAAATTGGGCACGCTTTCTAATGGTTCCAAAATTAAGGCAATTAGACAATTTTTAACTAAGGAGCATAGTAACAAAGTTCTCGAATAATTCTTGAATTGTTCCTGAATTTTTAAGGGGTAAAGTTTAAAAAGACTTCTTTTTCCCGAATTGACGAATTATTCGCGAATAATTCCCGAACTAACGAATTATTCCAAACTTATTCGGACATAAGATTTCTCACAAATTATTTGTTCATGCTTATTCAGAATTCTAAAATAAAAATGAGGGTAAAATGAACTTTCTATTAACAATAGAATTATTACGAAAAACCTGAGACTTGTTTCACACTGAGAAATCTCCTATTTAATTGAAGTTGCAACTGATAGAATAAGGTGAAAACTTTATTCGAGTAGGTTATTTTCGGGTTTTGATTACCTTCGATTGAATTGAGAGAAAAAATGATGATTTTGCACGTTGGTTTGTGTGTTGAATTTCGATCGAATTAAGAGAAAATATGTTTTGTGCTATTTATTTGGAGCTATTTCTATATTTTGCTAAATAACTATGTTATGCCAAATAAATACGCTCATATATTGTTTTTCTGATTTTATCTATTCAGATTATTATTTTTCCTGTATCTATATATTTTTTAATTCCTTATATAATCGGATTTGCATATACAAACATGAAATGTAGATTATTCTTTTCTCTTAATTACATAAAGCTTGCTTAAGCATTATGTAATTTTTTTCTTCAGTTTGCGAGTTTACATAATGCTTATTTTTTTAGGAATTAGGATAAATGTATAACATAGTAAGAGATGTCAATACATTCAAGTTGGTAGATGGATTAGTTGGTATCACGTTCTTATTTTTTATAATTATTAATTTTTATTTTTCCGAACATATCCCGAATTTGCCGATTTTTACTTTTTTTTCCGAACTTAACCTCTGTCAAATAATTCTCGATTCCAAACTTTGTTACTATGCTAAGGAGAATAAGGGCTCGTTTGGTAGCTCTTGTTTATTTTGGACAGATCTAGGCAAAATAAATCTATGGTAAAAACATATGTAAGAAATGGATCTATAGACAATAAAATCATTTGGCAAAGCAAAGTAATAGATTTTTTGTAAAACTTTGTTTGATAACATCATCTTAATTCGTCTTATTGCAGGGGCAGTTGATATCATTTAAAAAAAAATAGATTTCCTTTGGCCATTGGGTAGCCAATTCAAACATAAATACATGTCTGTTATTCTTCAACCATTACAAGTCCATCATAGGCATTTTAACATCACATTATACCGCATGTTGAGCAAGCAATAATAATAATAATAATAGTATATTAAGCTCAAACATCAAGACATCTGCAAATCATAAATGAGAAAAACAGTAAAAAAAAAAAAAATCTCTGTTTCGTCTTGCTTCTTTCCCAACAATTTGAATTTTGTTTTTAGACATCAAATGTCTTTTTGTCTTTTTTTTTTTTTTTCTATAGCAAGTAAACGTGCTACAAAATGGTCTAAAACATGAAACGTCTACCCACGGTAGATGTATAGACAAATAGACCCGGAGTTTATATTCAAAATGGCACCTAAGGCTTCAAGTAGAACAGAAAGATTTTGATCCTATGTGTTGTTGGTCTTGATTCCATGTGTCTCTGCTTGTGCTGCTTCATGTGCCCACACGTGCGCTCTTCTTCTGAATTTCGGTCAACTTATTGATCAGTCTCAGTTGCTAGTAGATTGTCAGATCTCAAAAGACTTACAAAGGTAATTTGTAGCGGCAGACTGATGTTACCACTGTAGATTTTCTAATCTTTTTTGCAACTTGAGATTGTTATGACAGGTTGATCCTTAAGTGTGCAGTGCCCTGCAGATTTGGTTTCAGATTATCTGCTTTGATGATTGGTTCTCTGTACTAATTCTGCAGTGGTGGATCTCTCTCTCTCTCTCTCTCTCTCTCTATTATATATTATAGAGAGAGAGAATGTATATTACTAGGGTTTGGCTTTCTTTGTGGTTTCTCTGGTGTGGTTCATCCCAAGTCTCAACTTCTGTTAGCTTTCAATGCATGATGTAATATTACTTTTTGCAAAGTGGTAATCATTAAAAAAATCCAATGTTGGTTTTGGTGATGTTTAAATCGATACTTTTGAGAAGTATAGCATGTAGCGTTTTTCAAAATTGTTTTTCATGGGGAGTTTTGATTTCTGGTTTTCCTACATGCAGACGGTACGATTGCAACTTCAAAAGAAATTTTGGGGTATTTCGACTTGATCAGTAGATCCTGAGGGGTGTTTCATAAATGGCGTAGCAGTAGTGCAGTACACATGGTATAGGACCCACCTGGCAGATATCCTAGACCAAATGTCAACTCTGACCAAATTACCGAAACCATATATTTATATTGAGGGTTGTTGGGTGGGGATGCATCCCATAGTTATTATTATTATTATTATTATTATTTACGTTTGCTATATTTTCTTCGTAGACTGTTGAAACAAATTCGAAGATTAGATGGCTAAGATGATCCAATCGAGGCCATTATCCGTGTAGATCTCCTTAGTGCGACTTGTCAAATGGATAATTATACCCTTTGCATTATGCCATATGTATTTTCTACCTTTGGTAGGCCTTAAGTTGATTACCACCTGGTTTAGATGCCTAAAGTCCTTCATCCATCTCTGCAGGTGACAAGCGAGTTCTTTTTGCTGATAAGGTTTTGAAGTTCACTGGATCAGGGAAGATGAAGCGGCGCATTCTTTTAATTACTGACTTTGCCATTTATGTTGTTGATCCGATGTCTGATGTTCTTAAACGGCGGATAGCACTGGCAGCTGTTGATAAGCTTTGTTTGAGCAAGCTTAGCGATAATTTCTTTGCAATTAACATCCCAACTGAGTATGATTGTTTCATGGCTAGTGCTCGGAAGACTGAGATTGTGACTGTGTTAGTTGAAGCTATCAAGAGTATGTCTGACTACGAACTTGAGGTTGTTTTCTCCAACAGGTAAACAGAGCTAATGTTGTTTCCCTTCATGCTTGTAATACTACAAACTGAAGATGTTTTAGCTTCTGTATTTTCTAGATGAACTCATCATTTCGTATGTGATAAGGATGTTATATCCTTCCACCCATACTGTACATGTGGCCCACTGATTCAGTGATCTTGACCATCCAATTGATGGACCCAAATTTTGGTTTGGCCATAATAAATAGAAGGAATTTTGCTCTAGAAGATGTCTTAGGGCTATTCGTATATGCTGGGGCTTGGACTGGCTTCATGAACAGATTGGAAGGATGTCTCCTTCCCATCCTAACGGAAGAGATACACTTAAATGTGTGGCTCCTTTATCTGCTTAATGCATGGATAACCAGATAGGTGAGTTGGGTCAATATAAGTGATATGCCTTAACCATTGCTACTATAAGTTTGCTTCTGTTACGCTAAATGTACTTTCATGACGTGTCATGATATCGGGCTTCTCACAGTTGCCATGATTAACACCTTTTTCACTGCTATTTGTAGCCTGTTATTCTTCATATTTGTTCATATGACCTACGTGAAAAATCAAACTTCCACTCGAGACTTGTTGAATTGGCTTACATTTCATTTGCAGATGTTGATTAGTAAAATTTCTAAGTTTTATGTTTATTACCAAAGAAATTCTGGATTATTGTATCCTCTTTTAGGTATGATGTAAGGGATCTCTGTATCATTCCAATAAACTGCCCCTATTTCTTTGGATCAGTTTACTATCCCCCAAAATAAAAAATCAAAGTTGCTTTACTTTTATGAACTGCAATTATACCTTGCATAATCTTGCAGGTTTGAGTACCATGCCTCTGCCGACCTTGTCAAGGAAGTTCAATTTGAGGAAGTTGAAGGTTCGTAATACTATTTTTCTCAGAAAGTTTGGAAAGGGGTGTTGGTCAGTGGGGCATGCCGACTCACAGTAGTTGAATTGAGCAATGAGCACCACTCAATCGACAATTGAGCGGTGTAAGATTCACCAACCCCATGTCATTTTATACCATATGTGGAAATGATGAAGAGACATAATGTGGGGTGAACGTCCATAAATTTATAATATTAATAAATAATTAAACGGTGAGATGAGTCTAAAATCGTCCATTGGGGAAGCAGAAACATTAGGTGGCCACTAATACAGGACTTGCACTTCAGCTGTGTACTTTTTGTTCGTTGTTATAATGTATTTGTTTCTGAAACTTTTGATATATGTGGATTTCAGGAGGCATTAAAACAAGGATTCTGAGGAAGTGAAATACCAGTTTTTTCTTCACCAGGATTCTCAGAAGTAAAACACCTGTTTTTCTTTCCCATACTACAATATTGGGACTGTATGAGGGATCAGTCTGTAAAGTTAATTGATTCTTTTGTCATTGCACCCCCGAGCTTGTGCTTAGGTTTTAAAGCCAACTCCCTCCCCCAGGAAACTGTGATTTATTCTTTATTTTATTTTATTTTGAAATATACATTTCCTTCTCTTCTTTTGTGTAAATGTTTGCAATCGAAGTTGGTGCAGAACCAATGTTAATTGGAAAGGGTAGAATTTGGTCCAGTAGATCTCCAGATCTCCAGAAGGGATTCGAACTCACTGCTAAATCCTAGCAGATTGAGTAGCTCCTGGTTATCACAATTTGCACAAAAACACAATCGGTAACACATTGCTAAATCCTAGCAGATTGAGTAGCTCCTGGTTATCACAATTTGCACAAAAACACTATCTGTAACACAGATCTTGTTTTGTAATCCATGACTTCTGTCAAATAGTGTATTGTAAATTTTTTCCCAGAATCTCAATTGCGTTATTTTGGCATTTCATTGCCATTTTAACCTGTATAAACCAAATTCTTAATCAAAGTGTTGTAATCTTCAAATCATTGGCCAATTCAGAGAGAGAGAGAGGAGGTTTTATTATGGAGCACTATTTTTTTTTTAAAATCACAGATACCCTGACCACTAAATCCGACGACCTGACAAGACCATTCATGTTGATGAAACTACTATTATAACCAATTTTGTCAAATACAGAGAAACCCAGACAGCCAAGACACTCGAGCTATGGGCCTAACGTTTCACCAGAAGAATTGAAATAAAAATACACCTCAAATAAACTTGAAAATAGTAATGAGACTACAGAAATATATAAACACCTACTATGGGATGGATGAGGACTCCGTCCCAACTGCCTGCTGCGGTAGAGTTGGCGTTGAACCTTCTGATTTGATTTCAGAGGATGGCCGGTTTCCGGTCTCGACCCGCTGGATATCTTCCACCATCTTCACTACATCCGGCATTTTCGGTCTCTGGTCTGGCATCCTCACCACACAAGCCATTCCTATCTGCAGCATCTCCACCATCTCTTCCTCTATGTTTGGATATCTCATGAGCTCCAGGTCAAAAACTTCTGCTGTCCACTCCTCTCGGACTACGGAATGAACCCATCGTACTAAGTGGATGGTCTCATCACCACCCATGGCTTGGACGGGTGACTTTCCAGTGAGGAGCTCAAGCAACAATACTCCAAAACTGTAAACATCAGAGGGCTGGGATATTTTACGGGTATCGGTCACTTCTGGGGCCCGGTACCCAATGGCACGAGAGATGGGTGAGGCCACTGGGCTCATCAATGTGGTCAAACCGAGATCGGCAATGCAGCCGTATTGTTGGGAGTTGAGGAAGATGTTGGAGGATTTTATGTTCCCATGGACAAGTTTCCCACCATTCTCTGCCTGGATGTGAGCAATGCCTCTTGCTGCGCCAATTGCGATTCTTAGGCGGGTGTTCCAGTCTAGAGGAATCCTGTCCTCCCCTCTTTTCCCTGCAAAATGACACTTAAGAGAATTAAAGCCAAACAGTCATAAATCTATTTAGGAATTGGCGACAGTACGTAGAAGATTCAGACCTGTCTATTAATAGGCTCCACCTGAAAGACCTCTAGGCTAGGAAATAAGTATGGCAAATGGTTTTGGAGACTGTTTTATGAGATCCCGTGATCATTGATCACTCCAAAATTTGGTTGAAGAAATATCGAAGATGAGCCCATTGAACAATGCACCTTGGATACCCTGAATGCTAATGTTCAGATTTCTTTCCCTCCCAAACTAGAATAAGATCTGGTTTTCAAGTTAATGGAACACAACTTTTTACCTCAGAGTTTGAAGTAAATTAAACTCGGAATAAATCTGATGGCACTTTGCTACGAGTTCTTGGCAGAAGCAAGTCATTACCGAACTGTCCGTGGTTTTAGTTGAACTAAAACTAACTAGCTATTGCCATGACTCATTACTGACATGTTTAGTTTCAATTCCCTAAAAAGTTGTTTATATATATTTTTTAATTAGGATTGAGATAATGACGTTGTATACAAGTATTAATAGATAAAGCAATAATCAAATAACTTTTAACATTATAAATTTTCATAATGTAGAGTTATAATATACATATAATATAGGAACAAGTTAGCTTAGATTGAGTCAAATATCTTCAACATTGTAAATTTTAATAATATAGAGATACACATAAAATACGTACAAGTTAGCTTAGATTGAGTCAAATATCTTGAACATTGTAAATTTTAATAATATAGAGATACACATAAAATACGTACAAGTTTGGCTTAGATTAAGGTTTGAGAAGAGGCTTTGTCACTTTTGAGACATTGCCAAGTCAAACTTGGTTACCCAATCTTGACTATTGACTTGTATTTCTAAAGCATGGCTTGATATTCTGCCTTTGCTAGATATATTTTTTGGTTAATTCTCAGAGCCTAAATATTCTTACAGAAATTACATTGAGAAAAAGAATGTAAAATCTGGACTTCTGCCAATACCGCATGAAGATGTTTTCCTTCCTGGCGAGGGGTTATCCAAGATCCCCAATCCTCATCGTGTCCCCATTTGCTAAATGGTACAGCTGTACATGCCCCAGGGTAGGCTGGGCTGATCCAGAAACTACCATAAAAGAGATTATGCCCAGGAACTTCCTCATGCCAAAAGTTTGACTAATCAGATGATCGTACCAAAACCATGAACCTTTTTCCTTCTGGACATTTTCCAGTTACTCTGTTTATCCAAAAAGGGTTACAATCTTTCCCACACGGTATATAATTGTGCTGTGTGCACATATGAAATGAAGCTACAGAACATGGATTGTAGGATCAAAATTTTTGAAGTTGAATCCCTAATAATTATGTTGAACACCTAAAGTGGCATGCTTCCCCTTTCCAGGCTACGTGCTGACTTCCCATATAGGCGAAATCATTCAGAACTTCTCCAGAGATCAATAGGCCCAAAAATCCCTCCTCTGGGTGACCAGTGATGTTTAGAAAAACTAAGAAAATAGATGAGCAGATCCACTAACCCCTGACAATCTTCCAATGAGGACCTGAAAGTTGAGAAGCGCTATAGAAGTTTGGACACCCAAACCCATGGATCACAGGCAAAATTTGAAAGCCAATATTAAGGCAATTTGACCTCAGTGTTAGATCATAACTTGAAAATTTGAGCTTTCCTACCACTGTTCTGCAGGAGAGTTTTCTTCTAGATCCTCCACTGAACCATCATCCCCGATACAAGTAACTCTCAGATTTGTCTATACATGCAATCATCCAATCCCTCCAAAGATCTGAAAAAGAAGTTAATTGCTATGGATAAAAAGAAATGAATTGCTATGTATTCTTATAATGACCGAATGCTTGTCCAAAGAAGCCTTGCTACCTCCTTGCCATACTCATGCACAGGAGAGTTACCTCGAAAACTCACCATTGTGTGGGTACCAGTGCCAAAAACTTCTGATAGTAAATTTCTCCTGATTGAACAGCAATAACTATCTGATCAGCAGACATTTTCTAGTACAGTTACATTATTCCAAGATGTATTGTTCCCTTCATCCCCCCACTCCCAGCAACAAAAGTAATCTTCCATCCTGTTACTGTTACTACATGCCTATCTAGAGGGACATCACCATTTATGAATTTAGGGCATGGTACAAGGGTAGACTGTATCAATGGCTACAGCGCCCCTAGCCCACACAAAAACGAATCAATTCACTGTAATACATCTATTGCGAGGTTGCTTTTTTCCCAGATTTACGACATTAAGGTCTGGAAACTTCACAAGTGCCTACAAACTTAGCACCACACCCAAAAAAAAAAAATGTGAGTTGAATTATGCCATGAAAATTCAATTGATTTTTTTTCTGAACATCATTATATAAAAACTAGCACTAGGCAGAGCCAATTCCTGCATTTTTGACATTCTTTCCTGTTTCAATGAACAAAAGTCCAATGCAAGCATCAACGTAAAGTAGGATTTCTCAGCTTTCTCTGGTCATATTCAAAATTACATATATTATGAACAGATCTCCAAAAACTAAAATATTTCTGGTCATACAAACTCAGTAAACAGTAGAGTTTAGTTACAATACATCCATCAAAAGTCCAAACATTGCTAAATATTAGCTCAAAACCAATGTAGAACCTGATAGCAAATGTTTAGACATGCAAACTAAAATTGAAACACCAACTTCCGAGAGAATTTTATAATCAATAATAGCAAGATTCCTGGTTTATCTAGAGAAGATCAAAAGGAAACTAAAAATAACTGAATTAATTTCAGCAATGACACAGATTAAGGAAAGTAACATACCATGTAACATTGCAGAGACGCTCCCATGACTGTAATAATCATACACCATAAGTTTCTCATCCTTGGAATAGTAATAAGCCCTTAGCTCAACCACATTCTCGTGCCTAATATTCCCAACCACCTCCATCTGCTGCTCAAACTCCCGCTTACCCACACTCACCTCCTTCAGCCTCTTCACCACCACTGTGCTAGCATCCTCCAGTACTGCCTTATACGCTGTCCCAAATGTCCCTTTCCCAAGCACCTCAGCAGAAGCCCTCAACAAATCCTCCAGATCAAATACATAATTACAACCCTCAAAGAAAACAAGCCTATTATTCTCATCTTGGCTCGCCAAAACTGCTTTCTCTGCCGACCTTTCGCCCTTCTGCTTCTTTCCGGAAATCCCAATTTCACCTTCTCTTTTGGAGCAACAAACAACAAGCAGAAAAGCAAATGCCACAAACCCCAGAACACAACCACCAACTAAGATTCCTAACAAGGCTGATTCACTAAGCTTTCCAGAATTTCTCGGTCTCAGAGATGGTTGAGATGCGGGAGGATCGGCAGGAGGAAGCGGAATAGAAGAATTTATTAAAGAAACATTGTTACCAGAGAACGCCGAACTCGGAAATCTCTGAAGAGATTTTGGCACGTTTCCAGTGAGTCTATTGTTGGCTAGGTCTAGCTGTAGCAAATTGGGGACATGGAGATCAGGGATTTCACCGGAAAGCGAGTTGTTAGCAAGATATAGAGCCGTGAGCTGAGTCAGATTCGAGATTGAAGAAGGAATGCTGCCATTGAAGGCGTTGTTGGAGACATTAACGATGGTGAGATTTTTCCAAAATGAGAAATCCGAAGGCAACGGACCAGAGAAGTTGTTGAACTGAAGATAGAGGAAAGAGAGGTTTTTGAGGTTGCCGAAATCAGAAGGGAAAGGGCCAGTGATACTGTTGGATCTGAGGCTTAGGATCTGAAGCGCGGAGAGACGACTGAGAGTGTTGAGAGGGAATCGACCGTGAAATCCGACTCCCGGCAAATGGACGGCTATGATTCGAGAGTGATCGTTGCTACAGGTCACTCCAGTCCAGTTGCTGCACACAGGAGATCTCTCGTTCCAGTTGAGATGGCGTGAATGAGTAAGATTGTTGACGAAATCGAGTAAAGCTCGCTTATCTTCAACCGGATCGGCGGTCCCCTGCGTGAAAAGCGAAACGAGCAAGAAAATCGCAGAGAAAATGAACGGAGCGTCCATTCCCTCACTCAGATTAAAGGTCGAACAGTTTAAGAAGAACAGCCGTTACCTAATAAATTTGAAAAAAAAAAAATCGATTTCTAGACTTCGCCGTTAAATGTCGAGCTGTTTCCGAACATTTCCTTGAAGATCGAGTTCGCAGGCTTTAAATCACCGTTTCGGTCAAAAAGGAAGCTATTGTAGTTGAGTTCCACCTGAAATCCACCTTTTTGTTCTTTTAACTTTTTTTCTTGGAAGGGCGAAATCGAGAATTGCTTACTTCCTTGATAGCCGAGCGATGGAAACTGATACGCTAACCTTCCTTTCCAGATCTCATCGAAGAAGAACCTCTGTTCTTCGAACTCTTCAAAGATAGAACAACTCAGCTTCCACAACTTCTTACAGATCTAAACTTTCAGACACACAAAAATTCACAGCAATTGCAAAATAAGGAACAGAGAAAGAAATTTCCAGGACACTAAACGAAGAGAAACTAGACAGAAATTCAACACATTCTCCCGATTTCAGAATAGTTGACGAAACGCAAATGATGATGATTTCTCTTACCTGCTTTTGCTTACGAAAGCAGCAACCTAAGCAGAAGACATTGAATAATCATTGAAGAACGGTTGAAAAGCAAAGAAACTATTATTTTCCGCACTAGCAGGGGGGGTTTTGCATGTGGAGAGACAGAGAAACGTAGAAAAAGAAATGTTAATGGAGTCGGTAGAGCGGCGACCATAAATCCTGTATTTCCGCCATTAATAACCGCGAGAAACCAGAGGATTACAAGCGGAGAAACCAGCCAAGCGCCATTAATGTTCTCTGCGAAAAGCTTATTAGGGTTTCTAGTTTCTACAGCTCTGCTCTTCAGCAACCGGTTGTTAAAAGAAAAAGCTAGTTTGTACGGTCTTTATAGTCCTCGGCAGAAAAGAAAACGAAAACCATGGTTTTGTCGACGGGAAACCGCTGTCACTTTCTTTTGAATAAATAAACCGCTATGCCTATGACTTCAAATTTTTGTAGCCCTCCACTCTCCCTTATTTCACTCTCTCCTTGGTCAGCCCACAGCCCACAGGGGTGTAAACGAGCCAAACTGTGCCGAGCTGAGTATTTTTCAAGCTCGGCTCATCGCATATATATATATACATAATGGTTCAAGCTTGACTCGAGCTCTCAAATGTTAGCTCAACTCCATTTAAGGGGTGTATTCGAGTCAAGCTGAGCTAAACTTACCCTGCTCTGCTTGAAATGTAAAAATTTATGCTCGAGCTCGGCTCGATCCGTTACTCGAAAAGCTCAGCTCGAATCTAATTCACTTGGCTCGAGCTCGGCTTGGATCGAGTTAGCATGATTTATTTAAAAAAATATTTTTAAATAAAAATAATCATATTTTTTTATTATATATTACTTTTTTTATATTTTTTTAGTTGACATTCAGGCTGAGCTCGAGCCGAGCAAAATTAATCAGGCTTTGGCTCGAACTTTTTTTTTTACTTCAAACTCAAAAAAAATTATCTCAGCTCGGCTTGATTGAGACTAATTTTCAAGCTCAAACTCGGTTTAATCGAGCCAAACTTTAAGCTAGCTCAGTTTGGATAATATACTAACCACAGCCTAAGTCAATTCATTTATAAATACTTGAGCTCAAGCCTGATGCAATTTTTGTTGCCTAGGAACTGTGCTATATGTTTTTAAAATTAACAGCTTTTTTTTTTTGAGATGATTATGAATCTTCAATGTGGCGGTCTATGAGGTTCTTCATTGCAAATTAAGATTTTTAAAACAAAAAGACATGTGAAAATTTTGAGAAAGAGTGAAGTTACTTTTTCAAGTTTTACTTTGACAATAAATTTCTAATTAAGTTTCTTAACTTTTATATAAAAAATAATATTATTAAGATTATTATAAATAATATGATAAAATTTTTGAAGCCGTCTTAAGGCCAAGACTACAGAGACCGTGCTCTAAAAGCACGGGATTTTAGGTAGGCCCTACCTAAGACGGTCTTAATAGCAAAGCCCTAGATAATATGGTAAAAATAATTGAGTCAAGTGCCAAACAATTTCTCCGGTTTAATTGACAAATTAGTTCAGTTATGTAGCTTTGATTGACAAATTAGTTCAGTTATGTAGCTTTGCTCGGCTGAATGAGCGCAAATATACAACTCAACCTAAGCTCATTGATTATGATTACTGTCGCAGATATGCAATCTAATTTACATACCTCATTGGTCGATGCCCCTTTTTTATCACACATCAACTATAGTTAAGATTTACTCACTCATAAAAGCAATCTAAACTTGATTTTTAAAAAGCAAAAAAAAAAAAAAAACTCTATAATTTTATTAAGAAAAAATATCAAAATCAGTATCTTGCCTCGTAAGAATTAAGAAGGGAGTGCAATTGAGAGAGAGTGGTCCATCACTTTGAAGTTCGGTATTATTGACTTATATGCTGCCGTGGCGTGAAGCTTTTCCTACTTTTGACTTTTGAGGGGAATGCCAACTCCCTTTCTTCTCTTTTAGAATGACGTTAAAGATCAAATTTAAGTGTAGTCCATCTGAAATTGTTTAGGTGAAAGAGGGTATCTCAGTTTCAGACTCTCAGTTACTAATTTTATTTTTAAATTCCATTATCTATATGGGAAATATTGGTCTTGTGATCGAGTCGCATACGGAAATTGGCAAAAGGATTGATAGAACTTAAAAGGTTACTTGTCTATGTGGCTGGTAGCCTACTTTTTTTATTGTTTAACTCCCCCCAAAAAAAAAAAAAAAAAAAAAAAAAAAGGAGGTGTTTCGGGATAGAAGTAGCCTACTCATAAGATTA
This sequence comes from Tetracentron sinense, assembly GCA_015143295.1. NCBI lineage: Eukaryota > Viridiplantae > Streptophyta > Magnoliopsida > Trochodendrales > Trochodendraceae > Tetracentron > Tetracentron sinense. The sequence goes on from CM026551.1 coordinate 1,944,987, forward strand.
TTCTCGGGTGGGTCTGATCTATAGACTTTTAAATGCTAGAAGAAGGCATTTAGGCTTAGCTTTTACAAATGGACTTTGCTAGTAAGACTTAGGGGGCGTTTGGATCATATTTTATTATCCAAAATCAATTATTATAAGAATTGATTGTGTATGAATATGTTGTCAAATGATCACTTTCACAAATAATAGCATTTGGGGAATACGGCCAACTTCATATTCCTCAAACACTATTGTTTGTTAAAGTGATTATTTTTATCACAATTGGATTGAAAAAAAAAAAAACTGATCCAAACACCCATAAGGCATCCTAAAGTTAATGGAGACATTGCCTTGGAATAAATTTCAAATAACTTAAAATAATTTGTTTTATATTATATACAAATTTATATAAATAGATAAAAAAAAGTTTTAATATTTTATCTACAACATATAAAATTATACGGTGCATACAATTTCACAACCATTAAATTTTATGTCCTAAATTAGTGCATTTTAAGTTGAGATCTCAATTAACCCTAGGATTGGGTCTCATAAGTAGGAACAAAGGGGAGCACCTGCACCCCCACCCGAACTTTTGAAAAGCATTAAAAAAAAATTAATAGGGCAAAGCCATGAGGTAAGGGGCAGTTGTCCCCATAAACTTTTGATTAAAAAAAAAACTTCTATATTCTAGCAAACATTTGAAAAAATATATATTTTATACTATGTTATTTAAATATCTAACAAATCATAATCCGATGAAACCCTCCCCCCCCCCCCCCCCAAAACAAAGAGTAATAATCGTATGATATGTTTTGATACAGATGGGATGGTCTACTAGCATGCTCCACTACCTTGACGCGCTTACGCGCTTATATCTTCGTTATATTCTGTAATATAAGAGTGTGAATGACAAAGTTACCTTTGCACTTCTATTTTCTCTCTGTCTATTATTGTAATGAAAACATGACACATATATGTTGAGTAAAATTTGTCAGTATTATAAAATTATCCTTACAAGTATCTCAGTATCTCACTTATAACGTAATTAGTTTAAAGCTGTTACATCCAATGAATGAGGTTGCAAGAGGTGACATTAGCAAAAGAACCGGTGAAAATAGCCATTCTTTATAGATATCGTCTCTACTTTGATTGTGGAATAATTTTGGTCAAATGTTAAAAAATCAAACATGATGGGAGATTGGGAGGCAAAGTTACTTATCCCAAATAATTATTAATTTTTAAAGTAGTACCCCCATGTGTTAATTTTTTTTTGGTACGAGAGATATAAGTTTAGGCGACAACGCCGGTTAGGTGTTAGTATCTCTTCAGTTAGTGAACGGGTGAAGAGTATATATAAACTCTCACTATCTCGGAAATGGAACCCAGTACCTCCCCCAGAGCAGGGGATACACTACCACTGGTTCTCTTCCGAATGGAACCACAACCACAACTAGATCCATTATCACTATCATCTGTTTTTTTTTTTGGTTGTGCAATATCATCTAATCCATTTCTTCACCGTCCCAAATCAATTGAAGGAGAAATGCCTAACAAAGCATTCGTATGCTCATTGCAGGCCATCTCATTCTCTTCTTTTTTGTCATCTATTTTTTTAAAAAAATTGTGGTTAGCTCTTTTTAATTATGATTAATATTTTTAATTATTACATTTTAAAAAATTAATTTAAAAATATAAACCTTAAGAATTACTAAATCTTAACTGCAATTAAAGGAAATTAGAGGGACGCATGGCGAAAAAAGGGGAGATGAGACCTCCTCATGCCCCAGTGGGGAGGAGATTATATTCATTCAAAAAAACAAATTTTCTTAACTTATTAAAAGGATAGCAATGACAAGTATTGCACCGAGGGTTTGAAATATATTCGAAATATGTATATTAATAAAAAAAAAAACACTCCTATTAATGGGATTATAGTCATCTGATCTTGGGACAAGGTCAAACTTTCTGTAAGTAGCCTGCACATGATCCGAATGAATAAGTCAACAGATTTAACCTAACAATGCCTACTTCTAACCTAACTTTGTATTACACTTGGAAAATTTTAAGGCCCAGGTTGATTGCCCCTTTTTCTTACCATTTTGATTAGAAAACTTAAAAAATCGTAACGGAAGCCGTGCCCTGATGCATTACTCGTCCCAAACATAAAAGAAGAGGGTTACATCAAGAGGAAAATACGGATTTGGGCCCCGTATTATGAAAAAACCCCTATATGGGCTCCGGTTTGAAATATTTATTTCTGTAGGCTTCTACAGTGATTTTAGTGGAGCACGTGGTTTCCTCTAAAAAAATTTCTCGAAAATGCCCCCCCATCCCTGTTAGAGAACCCTTAAACACCGTGCGACTGAGCTCAAGCTTTCCCCTTCAACGAAGCGTTCATCCGAAACCCAAGCTTTCCCCTTCGTTGCAACGAGGTAGACTTAAGTTTTCCCCTTCGTTGAAGCTTTCTCCTTCATTGCAACTGAGCTAAACCCTTGTGAAGAAGAAGAAGTAGAAGAACAAGAACATAGGGTAAGTGTTTATATGTTTTTGATCCAGTTTGCGATGGTTACAGTGATCATATTCGGTATTTGTTAGGGTAATGTGCTCATTTTCCTCATTTTCTGTTATTAGAGTTCATTTTCGATGGTTGTAGTGATAAAGTTTGGTTTTTTTTGCTCATTTTCGGTGGTAATCTGTGATTACAGTGCATTTTCAATGTTACAGTTCTCATTTTCGGTGGTTTTGAGCTTATTTTCGGCGGTTTTGTGGTCATTTTCGGGGGTTTGATGTTATTGCATTTTCTCTTTTACAGGGCTTTTCGATGATTTAATGCCAATTTTCGGTGGTTTTCCAGTATAACAGTGTTTTTTCGATGATTTTCAGTGGTTTTCCAGTATAACAGTGCATTTTCGATGATTTTATGCAGATTTTCGGTGGTTTTCTGTTATTACAGTGCTATTTCAGCGGTTTTGTGGTCATTTTCGGTGGTTTTCTGTTATTGCATTTTCGATATTACAGTGTATTTTCGATGATTTTATGCTCCTGTTCGGTGGTTTTCTGTTATTACAGTTCTGTTTCGATGCTTTGATGCTCATTTTCGGTGGTTTTATGTTCTGACACTGCTTTTCGATGGATACAATACCCATTTTCGGGGGTTTTCTGTTATTGCAATTTTGATATGACAGTGCTATTTCGATGATTTTGTGATCTTCGGCGGTTCTGGTTATTACAGTGCATTTTCAATGGTTACAGCGCTCATTTTCGAAAATTTTCAGATTACTTTAACGGATTGAGTGTTTTCCAGATATTGCAGATAATGCCGATATCAGTAGTTTGTTGTTATGACGGTGAGTGGAACATTGACGACCGTGTTCGAGGGTACGTGTACAGTGGTGGAAAATCAAAGTTGTTGCAATTATCTTCGAAAATGACATATGACAAACTATTGGATAAAGTTTATCAATTGACTAACACTCGACTGGAAGAGTATGAGATTATAGTGAGGTGTTTGATTCCTACACCAGCGCCAATCCCTCCCATTGATATTACAGACGATGAAGAGTTGCGGGCATTTCTTTCACATGTCAGGAAAGTAGAAAAAAAATACTTGCCGCCATTATATATATCGAAGGTGAGGAAATCTGTACCAGAACCATAGTTTGGTTTGAATGATGCGAGTTGTGAATATCAGCGTGTTCAGGAGGTTGTTGATCCTCATATTCAGGAGACTGTCATTCCTTTCTATAAGGGGACTCATATTCAGGAGGCTGAAAATGATAACGGTGATGAATGTTTAAAAAGTATAGACTCAAGCTCAAGTAATGAAGATGAACATGATTTTTATAGTGATTTTAATCAAGATGAAGATGTAGCAACATACGGTGTCTGCGATAAGCTTGAAGACTTTTTACATAGGGAGGCAACAGCAGAGTGGGACACAAGGACTATACACTCTTATACCCCGCATGCTGATATTCCTAGTTCCTCAGCGTCTGCTTTTCGTCGAGTAAGACAAGTAGATACAGAAGCTCATCCAGAAGCATCACCACAAGCTCATCCAGAACCGTCAGCACAAGCTCCATCATCACCACAAGCTCCCGTACAATCACTGGCAAATGTGATGCAACTAAATGATGGTGTAGATGACTATGTAAATTGGGAAACATCAGAGTTTGAAACTGGAGTGGAAGCTGGTGAAATATCGCTTGGGAAATTATTTAAGGACAAAAGACGTCTACAAAATGTACTGTCTAGATATGCGATGCGAAACAATTTTCAATTCAAGGTTATGGATTCAAATCAACAAAAGTACACAGTTAGATGTCTTATAGATAATTGCACCTGGAGGTTGCGTGCATCGAAAGTGAATGAGGTTGGTGTTTTCAAAATAAAGACTTATAATTCACATCACTCTTGTGGATATCCCTTAGGTGGTACCGATCATCGACAAGCAACTAGTTTAGTTGTGAGTGACATGGTTGTGGGACGTATTGAGGCAAATGTCTCGTATAAGCCCAAAGAGATTATTCATGATGTGTGGGAAGAATATGGGGTTAGAATGAGTTATAAGAAAGCTTGGAAAGCTAAGGAGATTGCCATTGAAACAGTTAGAGGTTCATACAACCACTCTTATGCTGAACTCCCTGCCTATTTTCATGAACTTAAAAGGACAAATCCAGGCACAGTAACAGCAATAGTGGCTGACCCTGAAAATGGGGCATTTGAAAGATGTTTTATGGCTCTTGGACCGTGTATTCGAAGTTTTCAGAGGACTTTACGGAAAGTGGTAGCCATTGATGGGACACATTTAAAGGGAAAGTACAAAGGAATACTAATTGCCGCAACAGCTCTAGACGGAGACAATCACATATTTTCAGTTGCCCTTGGGATAGCAGAGTCGGAGAATAATGTTACTTACAATTTTTTCTTAACTCAATTATCAAGAGCACTTGGACACATAGATGATCTAGTGATTGTAACAGATCGACATGTTAGTTTGATAAGCCAAGTCCCTGTTGTATTCCCACATGCAATTCATGGCTACTGCGCATTCCACATTAGCCAAAATATGTATGCAACATTCAAGGATAAGCAATTGTTTCCGTATTTCTGGAAAGCCGTGAAGACATGTAGAGAAAGCAAGTTTCATGAGATAATGGCAGAACTCGCAACTGCAAACCCTCTCGTTGTGCAATGGTTGGATGCAATACCAAAAGAGAAATGGGCCCGAGCCTTTTATAGTGCGAAGAGGTATAATGTGCTGACTACGAACATAACCGAGAGTTTGAATAGTTTGCTGAAAGAAGCAAGAGAATATCCAGTCACTATGCTTTTGGAGAATGTGCGACTGAAGGTACAAAATATGTTCTACAACCGAAAAATCAGTGCTATGCAAATGAATGGCAGGCTAACAACATGGGCCGAAGAGCAAATACAAAAGGGACAATCACAGGCACGTTATTTAGATTCTCATGGAATTGCTATGTATCAGTATTATGTGGTTGGGAAAAACAATCGAGATACTGTGAAGCTTCTGGATGGGAATTGCACTTGTGGGAAATTCTATAAAATAGGGTTGCCTTGTGAACATGCCTTGGCTGGATGTAGAAAGTATCGGGTAGATCCATACAACTATTGTTCGCCATTCTACACATCACTAACGTACCAAGCCACCTACCAAGAGTCAATATATCCACTGCTTGACAAAAAATCATGGGACCTCCCACCTGAAATCATGGTAGAGATGGAGAGGATTAAACCACCGGTGGGAAGAAGACGTTCAGGAAGGCCGAAGAAGAATAGAATTCTCTCACAGGGTGAGGAAAGGTCCACTGTAAGATGTGGAAGATGTAAACAAACTGGGCACAATAGGCAAACATGTAATAATCTTGTTCCCCATGGTGGTTGAGTGTAGTGTCTAATGTTGAATGTAATGAAAAACATGTAATGCTTAATGAATGGTTGGTTTGAAGGTTCTTTATTATTTATCCAATATTAGAGAATCTCAAAAAAGATGGAAAAAGACAGAAAATGGGAATAAAATGCCGAAAGTGAGAGGAAAATACCGAAAATGGCAATAAAATTACGAAAATGGCTACTGGATTGGAACAGAAAAATACCGAAATTGACAGGGGAAAACCGAAAAATGCCGAAAATGGCTACTGGAAATGGCAAAAATGCTGAAAATGACTGCTAAAATTCAACAGAAAAATGTCGAAATTGACAGAAAAATACCGAAATTGGCTAAAAATGCCGAAAATGGGTACTGAAAATGGCAAAATTGCCGAATTTGACAGAAAAATGGCGAAAATGCCGAAAATACAGTACTGCAGAATACCGAAAATGGGACTGTAATACCGAAAATTGATCTTGTTATGCCGAAAATGCCTACTAGACAGTGTAAAATGCCGAAAATCAGCCATGTTAAGCCGAAAATGGCTACTGGAAATGGCACAAAATGCCGAAATTGAGCCATGTTATGCCGAAAATGGCTACTGGGACACTCTAAAATGCCGAAATGGAGCCCTATAAAACTGAACATAATCTGTAATATGACGAAAAAACCAAAATTCTGCAGTGGATATTGTAATAAATGACGAAAATCATCTCTAAATACACAATATTACAGGACTGTACACAAATAGTCCATAAGAAATCAATATTACAACATTACAACATCATCACAACAATCCATAATAGTACATCACAACCCATCCATAATAGTCTATCAAGAAACTGCACCCCGGCCTATCTTCTTCCTCCTCTTCATCATGGGACCTCAGCATCCAACATTGGGACGTTATCACAGCCCATCACGCCTTCACTGACCCCGTCATAACATCGAAAGCTATTCGCTTCCGCATTGAAGATATATCGTCCTACAAAAATAGTTAGAAAAAGTCAGTATGCTACAAATGATTGATGATATTTACCAATGGATGTACAAATACCTGAGTGAACGTAATGGGTAAGTCAGCGCATAAGAAGTCAATATATTTCATAACGAATACTCCACAGTCCCGACTGAATATGCAAAACAAACAGTTACAGTTGCTTAGGATGAGTCATGTTAGTGTACACAAATAGAAGATTAAATGTTTTAGAAAGACTTACGTATTCTTCTGTTTTGGTATATTTTTGACTTCTATGACCTCCCATTTTTGACCTATGAAGGCTGAGTTGTCACCACACATGTGAAACAGTGCAGGCATCCTCACTGTGATAGCTGAGATATGATCTCCATGTTGTAATGCCGGGTGTGGGAAAAATGAGTCGAAGAGGAGGATACGCCTTGTGGGGGGTTCAAGCACAACCAATAGCCAGTGACTAGCGGGGTTCACAGGGAAGTATATCCTTTCACATTCCCACATGGGGGTCCCTCCTCGAACCCCCATGATAGCGGTCTTCATATCTGGCCCCACCCGACTAGTCATGTCCTCAGTCAGGTTCTTGGAATTCAAAGTTGAATGATAGGTGTCCAAAAAGTGACACTCCTTGAATAACGAATACTGAAACATAACGAACATTATTGTTACTTAGAAATTGCGGATATACATTGGATAAATGTATATATTGGATAAACTAAAACATAACAAAAGTATTATGAGTTACCGTGAACCAAGTTTTGCCAAAAGCGCAGACTTGATTGTATTTCGAGGAGTATTGCTCCTTTCTTTGAGCCAATAACTCCGTATACATGTCAATTTGCTGTCATATTTATCCAATGTTAGATAATCTCACAAAAGAATACCGAAAATAACGATAATGGATAGTGATAGTACTACCGAAAATGGTCCTCAACTACTGAAAATGGATGTACAAATGAGAATTAAATACCAAAAATGGGTGCTGTAATGGCGAAAATGGGTACTAGATTCATTATTAAAACCACTGAAGTACCGAAAATTACACAGACAAATACCGAAAATGGCTCTGAAATACCGAAAATGGCTACTGGATTCATCAATTAAACCACAGAAATACCGAAAATTACACTGAAATACCGAAAATGGCTCTGAAATACCGAAAATGGCTACTGGATTCATCAATTAAACCACAGAAATACCGAAAATTACACTGAAATACCGAAAATGGCTCTGAAATACCGAAAATGGCTACTGGATTCATCATTAAAACCACTGAAATACCGAAAATTATACAGAAATACCGAAAATGGCTACTGGATTCAGCATTAAAACCACTGAAATACCGAAAATTATACAGAAATACCGAAAATGGCTACTGGATTCATCATTAAAACCACTGAAATACAGAAAATGAAACTGAAATACCGATAATGAAACTGAAATACCGAAAATGGCTACTGGATTCATCAATAAAAGTACTGGGTTTACCAATGAATCAATCCACGTAGTTGAGCTAGAAATCCCTCCCACAATATCCGCTGTCACCATCACCTTGTCAATCAAAATTGAAGTTGCTCCCGACTTTATGAAATCGCGCAGTTGCTTCGACTCCTCTTTTGATAAAGGATTTTTGGGGTTAGCAGCTCCAATTGTCATTTTCCTTCCTTTCATTTGAATGAAAGGGGATCGCAGATATTGAGACTTCACTACCGGTCTCTTTGACACCTGCATATATTGCCAAATATAAGTTCCGGCTTGATGAAAACCCATTTCACAGACTCTCATTACACGTCTTAGGAATGTAAACACACACCTCTAGAAGGTCTTCAAGCCCCTTCGAATCTGCACCCCCCTTCGAATCTACGGGAGTCAACTCAATGATGGGATCCATCTTCTCATCAATGAAAGAATGTCCCTGTGTCGGCGCTGCTTCGGGAGTGAAGATGGGATCCATTTTCTCATCAACGAAAGAATGTCCCTGTGTCGGCGCTGCTTCGAGACTCAATATGGGAGACATCTTATCACTGAAAGATTTTTGATCACCAGAAGTTTTTTCATCTTTTTTTTGTTGCGCTGCCCATTGCTCAAACAAGCTTTTTATTTGCGGGGATACTTGCGCAACAACTCGGTCGACAACTTGGTCAACAACTCGATCAACAACTCGGTCAAAATAACGGTCTAAAACTCTCTCCATTGCCCGCTCAACGGAGGAATTGATATCATGAACCTGAAAATATTGAACATCAAACAACTAGTAAGTAAAAATCCCGAAAATTAGACAATTTATATGTCAAAATGTCGAAAATCATAAAAAATAATCACAATCAATATTTGTACCTTTTTTGACCTCTGCTCGAACCTTCGCTTCTTCGCCGGAGATGGGGCTGGACTTACATCATCATCACCATCACCCCCATCGCTACCACCACCGTCACTATCACCACCATCACCCCCATCACCATCACCACCATCACCACCATCACTATCACCCTCCCCCTCCTCATCATCCTCCTCCTCCTCCTCATCCTCCTCCTCCCCCTCCTCATCATCATCCTCCTCCCCCTCCTCATCATCATCACCCTCAGCACTCAATCGTGCTAACACATCCTTCACAACCTGCTGCTCCTTCTCTGCAGGAGTAGGCTTTATATTGCTCAGCTTGATCTGTAAAACAACAAAGGATATGTTATAAAATAACAAATGATCTGTAAAATAACAAAGGATATTGCAAGTTGAATATTGTAAAACAACAACTCCAATTACATACTTTACTTAAATTGAATATGGCATTTGCAAGTGACTTGTAGCTGAGATAGGATGTATTCGCCCACCGCAGAACCCGTGGGAATGTCATCGTACCTAGGGGTGCATTACGAGAACACAGCCTCCCAAGTGCTGGGATGCACTCATAAGCCCAAATCTGACATCAGTTATAAATTTTACTATTAGTTCAAGTAGAAGTAAACACAAATTAGCTAACACGGAAAATTTACAAAATTTAGGTAGTCATATGTTTACCTGGAAGGCAAGAGCACATCCGTTTATATTGTATTGCTTCTTCGTATAAAGAGCAGTTTCTAGGCCAACCTTGCACAACTCAAAACCCAAAGTCCCCCATGGGTATTTGTTGAAGGCCTCCCAATCATCCACTAGGCACAAATGGCCTGTATTAACACCCACATGCGTGCCGGTGCCTACGAGCAACAACTCAATAAAGAGGACCAGTGATAGCTTCACCGCATCCATATGATCATCACATCCCTTGAACTCCTCAAGAAGCCTTGCCTTTTTAATCACCGCCAACTTTTGAAACTTTCGATACTTCAGAGAGGTTGGTGGCGCTTCATGTTTAAGGACCGGAGCCTTAGACACTTGGGCATTAAGGCCCATGATCAGAGTAAAGTCCAACACTGTGAACTCTACACTCTTCCTGCATACTTCGAAGCATAACCCTCCTTTACGCCTCTCTAGAAAATGGTGGATTGCTTGGCCACACAATGGTATTTTAGGTATGTTGTAAAGGTGGGCAAAGCAGCTCTCCATCCAAATTCTTTTTCTCTCTGGATTGGCCTCTAATAATGGTTTTATCTCGTCAAACCATATCGTTTGGGAGCATTTAATCGAAGGAAAATATTTATCTTCTTTCTCTTTTCTCTTTTTCTTTTCCCTACCGGCTTTTCTCTTTGTACGAGGCATCTTGTCGCTGCAAAATTGAAAAACAATAAACACTATCATAACAATAACCATCAAAAGTACTGACAATAACCAGTCATAGCAAAAAATACCGAAAATAGGCACTGGGATAACAGAAAAATACCGAAAATAGCCACTGGGATAACAGAAAAATACCGAAAATAGCCACTGGGATAACAGAAAAATACCGAAAATAGACACTGTCATCACAGAAAAATACCGAAAATATGCACTGCCAGGCAGAAAAACACCGAAAATAGGCACTGCCAGGACACAAAAACATCGAAAATGGCAGTCATGAAAGCAAAATACCGAAAATTTACTCTGCCAGGACACAAAAATACCGAAATATCGAAATTGCTGTATTTTTGCCGAAATTAAGCACAAAACCATCGAAAATGCATTATAACATAACCATTGACAAATCCCGAAATTGGGCTCAACATCAACAATAATACCGAAAAAACAATGTCATAATTGAATAATACTGAAAATAAGCAAAAACATAAATATACCGAAAATAAGCATTGATAACTGAAAATACCGAAAATGAGTAAAAAACACCGAAAATGGTCGTAAGAACCATCGAAATTGCAATGTATTTTTGCCGAAAATAAACTCAAAAGGGTCGAAAATGCACTTTTACTTCACCATTGAAAATCACGAAAAATGAGCAAAAATTAATAATAATACCGAAAATGGTTAATCATAACCATCGAAAATGGTTACTTGAAAGCATCGAAAATGAAGTCGTTAACTGTGGGGCCCATTTTTAGGTTTGAAATTTTATTAAAAACCGCTAAAACTTACAGGGTTGTTCTTCTTCTTCTTCTTCTTTACGCTATTACGAAGCCCGTAGAGTTCCGGATGTACTGGGTACCCAAGGGTTCTACTTTGGGGAAGGATTTGCAGGTTTCAAATTTGCGCCTTGAAGGATTTCGGATCACAGGATAACCGAGGGCTTCAGGATAACCGAGGGTTCGTAACCGAGCTTCAGCTTGGGAAGAAAGCTTTGACAGCAAGCCAGGGGTATTTTCGGGAGAAAATGCGAAGGGGCAGCACGTGCACTTGGCTCCCACGCGTGGGAGCCTACAAAAATAAGTTTTCAAACCCGGAGCCCATATACGGGTTTTTTCATAATACGGGGCCCAAATCCGTATTTTCCTCTTACATCAAGTCAAGTTAGCAGCAGACGCTAACTAATGTTTGCTCAGTTTATAAGGCCCGATTGGAAATACAAACAAAGCTCGAAACCGACGAGGCTTAAAAAAAAACCTCGCATTCAATCAGCTGAAACTCGAGGGAAAAAGTTAGCTGTCAGTGATAATTTCAAAATTATAAGCAAAATTTTGGGACAAAATTGTCACTATTTTTTTGTTGGTCCCCCATAAGAGCTCTTACAAGACCATTAAGACCGACAACATTACAACAACCAACTAGCGCGGTACAAGACAGACGCACTAGAGCATACCTGTATATTTACTACAGGGAGCTTGCAAGGCCCGAACTCAAAACCAAACCAGTAACTTGAAAAGCTAACGTCTGAGGATCTCTTGTGTGAGTGGTAGGGGTGTGGCCTTCTAATGGGAAGGTCTAGGGATCCAATCCCCCCAACGGGTACAAGCTGCAAGAGCTCCACTACCCATGCTTCTGACTGGCTGACTCTACTGATATAGGTAAATGATATCGACTACAAAAAAAAAGAAAAAAAACCTTGAAAAGGTTACGTACTTGCCATCAATACACATCATGTTGTGCAATTGTCACCCTATTTCTCAATAACTAATCATCGTATTTTACTTTAAAATTAGAGTTTTGTCAAATGAAAAATAATCACCTCCACGATCGGTGACGCGAGGAGGGGCGTCTCGGCTATTAAGGAATATATGAAGAATATTGTAATAATATTATAATGCGAGAGGCAGGCGTAGCCTGATTTTTCCAAAATTCTCAAACTACCTTTATATAAAGCAAAACTTTGATTTAATGTTTTACTTTAATTCCCAAACTATCCCTTGTTTATCTATTTATGTAAAGAATAAAATCACAGCCAATCGTGATTGAACTTGGGGAGAGTTCAATCGCACCTGCTGGTTAACATGTGTCCCTTTTAACTCCACTGTGGTTAACTCCTTCCCCTCGCTCTCACGTGTATCATACGTGCCACCCGCTTGTTGTAATAATGTGAATGAGATACACTAAATCATTCAAGTGTATCTCATCACAATATTAGATTAGCATCAATCAAAGGTTTGATTAACTTGGGTTTCTATCTTGAGGTTAGTGTAATCTCTAAATAAATCCTATTAGAGGTCATTGTAATCATAAAAGTTTATTTAATAGAATCTCTTTTCTGTCATCGGCTCCCATTTTCTTGTCATGTGTCCCCCTATTTAATTGTGGTTAAGATTTATCTATCCTTAAGGTTCACCCATCTACCCTTGGTTTTTTTTAAATAAAATAAAATAAACTAAAGGGTTAAAAAAACTAACCCGAATTAATGGGCGTTGAAGGGTCGGCTATGTGAGAGCGAGTAGGAATAGTCTCCTCCTCGGCTGACGAGGGGACTATTGCTCTTGTCAGATGTTTGAAGCGGACCTTGGCTCCTATTTCAATTAAAGAATAATATTCCCATAAAAAGTAATCAACCACTTATTGTAGAGAGTATCAAATCAAAAGATAAAATAATTTAAACAAATAAATATAAGAATTTTTAAATATGAGGTGAAACTCTAATTCAAAGTATTTGATGGGCGCTCCAATTTTAATGTAAATTTGTTGATAATCTTGTAATTATAAAGATAAAAATTTTACAAAATTATCAAGACTGCCACCATTTATTAATGGAAAATGCTAGTGAGACCGCATAGGGCTGAGACCAAACCAAGACCGTTGTTCATGTGATACATGAATCTCAAAATTTAAAAAACGGATTTAATAAAATTTTGAGATCCGTGTATCACAAGCACGGTCTCGGTCGGCCCATTGCGGTCTTAGTAGCAAAGTCTTATACTAAGTAAAAGCGGGAGCAGAGCTCAGCCTCGTAAGTAAACTCTAAATATAAAACATTTTTATCCTCTTTTATTCTCTCTCTTAATGTCAAATCAAATGTACTTAAAAAATAAATCAAAGGAGATAAACCTTCGAACATCTCTCCTAAGGTAGGCTAATGAAGAACAGTTACAATAATAATAATTATTATTATTATTTAAATTTTGAGATTTCAAATATGCACTACAAACAAGACTGAACAGACTATGGGGGCCTGGGACCCGTTCGAAAATCAATCTACCACATTCATGAGCAGTGAGATGGCGTATTGCGAAGCAACCACGAACACTGAGCTTAAGGGCCTTGGCCGCTAAATTATGCGCAAGTCATTCTTTCTCCGAAGAAGATGAATAACTTGAAATTGCAGAGACGAGCCAGATTTATCTTAATTGTTAAGGATTAAGTAAAGAGAAACAAAATAAGAGGAAGGCACAAGTCTATAACAATATATATAAAAATTCAATATTTTATGAAATTGATAAAAAGAAAATGTCGTTACTCATTACCGACCATCACGTATCATATATGTAATTTATGCCATCTAGCGTAATCCATTTGATCATATGATTGTGACCGTTTAATTGAGTTGGCTTAGACATAAGAGATATTATTTACGACACAAATGAAATGGCCATGCATGTTGCATTATGTGGTGATATTGTCATAAAAGGATGGGCAGCGTGAGGCACTCTTGCGATGTTGTCGAGATGAGAATCCCTCGCTCTAGAGTGTTTTTTTGCGGGATTGGATTTGGTCTAACCCTCGTCAAATCAAAACTAAGGGTGTTTTTGAGTCGAGTTGAGCTTGGCTTGAACGTGCATGAGCTCGGCTTGAGCTTAATTTGAGTTCGAATGTTTAGGCTTGAGCTTGGCTTGAACAAGCTTGATCGAGTTCAAGCTCGAACAATTTTTAAAGCTGAACTCAAGTTGGCTTAAGCTTGATTCATGAAATTATTTTATTTAATTTTACATGATTTTAATAAAAGTGTTTATTAATAAATAATAATACAAAAACTATTGAAAATGAATACATTCATATAGGAAAATAATATTTTGGGGTAGTCATTTCATTCAGAGAGTAAAGAGTTGGATCAGAATTTCTATTATTAACTTCTTATTTTTTGGCATCTCTTAAACTTATTTAATATAAATTTAAAATTATTACAATTTATGACAATAAATTATTATTATTTTCATTAAAGAATATAAATATCACCAACAAAATAAAATTTATATATATAATATTTTGAGCCGAGTTGAGTCAAACAAGGTCTGGCTTGTGCTTGATTTGTTTAAACAGGTGAGCTCAAATAAAAGCTTGCCCTTGATAAGTTTAAGCTTGAGATTCTAGAGCTTGGCTCAAATGAGTGCAACCCAACCAAAACCATTTTGCCTACTCACAAAGCCTTTTTAATTTCCCTTTTAAACCAAGTTGATTCTTTTAAAATAATTTTTCTAAAAGCCAAAGTTACATGGTTAAACCATAAGGGTTAATGAATCTTAACCACAGATAAATAGTGTCAAGAGAGACAAATGTTGACCTATGGGAAGGAGACCAGATGAATTTCGTATGGCTTCCTCTTGCACCGAACCCTTGTTCGAAAAAAGCAATATATATATATATATTAGTTAAGGATATATAATTTAGTTATTAGACATAAAGTAATCTTATAGGCAAAACTAAAAATAATAAAATTATAATTTATTTATTTTGTTGGCTTTGATAGGAGCTTTTACAAGACAGGTAAGGTAGGAATTGCAACACCCTTATGACACCTTAGTAGCTACCTTGCGTCTGGCTATGTGTGAGTTTAGAGCAGGGTTACCTAGTTCGCTGCCTACTAATGCGAATCGTGAACTGGTTCAGAGCGAACTGGTTGTGGTTCGGTTTGTTTGAATTCGCTCAATTTCACAAACCAGCTACCCGAATCCAATAGTTTTGGTTCGACGAACTTTTTGTTCGGATTCGACAAACATTTTGTTTGAGTTCAACGAATTTGTTTTTTAAGTTCGGCGAACTTATACTTCGAGTTCAGCGAATTTGTTTTCTGGATTAGCAAACCGACCATAAAACCTATTTTTTAATGTTTTTTTTAAATAACCTATTTTTAATATTTTTTTAAAAATTAAAATTTATAATATATTTATTTACACGATTTATATAATATATATATAAAAGTGAACCAAACTGAAGAACTAAGTGAACCGAGAAACGAATTATCTCATTTTACCCCTGGTGAACCGGGTTCGCTCTAGAGTGGCGAATTGCGAAATCGAATTCGAACCTACGAACTAGGTAACATTGGTTTAGAGTGTGTGTTATGTGATAACAATTCCATCAAAAAAACCAAATTGATTCTTACCGCATGCGTTAGGGTGTTTCTCCCAGGTTTAGTCTCACATTGGTTGGAAAGTGGACTTCGTCAGGGGTGCATAAAGAGCCATCAACCCTACTTAAGGCATGTTTGTTTGGAGTGGTTGCGTGGACTTACCCTTATGACACCTTGCGGCTACCATAGGTCTGGATGTGAGTGTGAGTTTAGAGTGTGTGTTATATGATAACAATTCCATTAAAAAAAGGGATAGGAATCGCAACTAGCTAGCACGGGTTAAGATCACCGCACCAGAGCTAACTGTTTTTTTTTGGTTTACACAATAAAAACACACACAGGTGGCCCAAATTTAAAGCCAGGTTGGTAAGTTGGAAATGTAAAGGTAGGGTTGTATTTGGGCCGGGCTTTTCCGGGCTTAGCCAAGCTCGGCTTGGCTTGAAAGGGTTTGATCTAGGCCTAAAGCCCGGCTCGGACCGAAATGAAGCTTGGAAGCATGGCCCGAATTCAAAAGCCTGGCTCGAAGCTCGGCTTAGCCCGAATTGATTCAAGCTCGAGTCGGGCTTGGCTTGGCTCGAGCTCGGCTTGAATACTTTTTTTTTTAAATAATAATATTTTATATTATTTATATATATAATAATTATATATATAAATAATATTCGAGCCGAGCCGAGCCGAGTTCGGGCCCAACCGAGCCTCAATCGAGTTGGGCCGAGCCGCATAGACATTGGCCCGAACTCGGCTTCATCGAGTTTTTGAGCTTTTTTTAAAACTTGGCTTAGCCCGTTCAAGCCTAAAATTCAAGCCGAACTCAAGCCAAACCGGGTTGAGCCGAGCCGAGCCGAGCCGTACCAACGGGCGATCGGGCTTTGTGCAGCCCTAGGTAAATGACCTTCTATCCATAGATTAGACTGATTGAATGACAAGTAGCCTTGATCTTAGTGCGCTACCCCTTTGGGTGAATTATGACCCTCTACCATGTTTACTAGCAACAATGCATTGTTGTAAATGTGGGTCCCCGCTAGATGTCTGATTAAGACATAGCATGATGCGATGTATATTAATATAGACACTTTTATAAACCAGTGGCCCGATGAGAAGTGCTCCAGTGATGACAAGTGTTGAAACTGAAGCCCACCTTTTATCTTGTGGTTAATCAAAATTTGCTATCGGTTGGTGGGTGAAGAGGGGTCCCAAAAGGGATAATAGAAATTTCCACATAAGTAAAACTAGTTTTCATTCCGGGTTTGAGATGCTCATCTTTGACCCAACTTTCAATATTAATCCTCTGACCATTGAACAAATATTAACCTTGATAACGGGGATTGCGGCCTACCTGCGTGTTCTCTACCAAAAAGACAAAAAATTATTTAAAGTGGTGTATGTTCATTGCAAGTAGGGTTGATTAGACTATGGATTCCGCTAGGATTGCCACCCCCCTAACTCAATTTGGTAGGGGCGGGCCTCTTCTACATGGTATGGATTATGGAAACCTAGTTGTAAGGCTGAATATAAGTTTCCTCTAAGATGGCACCACCCCTAACCGGTGAGTATCAAGTAGAGTCAAGCCTAGGGCTGTCAATGGACCGGATCATGATCCGGATCCGATCCGAATCCGTCTGATTAGCCGGACTTTGGACCCTATATGTGATCCGTCGGATCGGATTCGGATCGGATCGGTGGAATCCGATTATAATCCGATTGGATCTGGATATAGGGTGATCCGATCCGATAATAATAATAATTTTTAATTATTTTAAATATATTATTTAGATTTTCTATGTATAAATATTAATTTTTTTAAAAATTAACATTAATTAGTATTAATTAAGGTATTATTAGATTTTTTATTATTAAAATAGATTTTTTTAAAAAAAAATAACCTTACTCGGATCGGATCGGACGATATATAATCGGATCGGATTCGGATTGGTTACTTCATGATCCGACGGATCTCGGATCGGATTCGGATCAGTCGGATTCTTAATCGGATCGGATTCGGATCTAGGCAGATCCGGTCCGAATCCGATCCGTTGACAGCCTTAGTCAAGCCGAGCTGAGGTTTGAACCAGCAGTGTAAATATTTCAAGGTATTCAAACTTGGCTCGTCTAATTTATAAACGAGCAAAACTAAGCAGGAACATAGCTTGAGCCGAACACGAACTGAGCATAAGCTTTCAACGAGCTCGATTAAATTTTGATTAATTTATTGTAGATTGAAGTATAATTAGTTTAAAATTTAACCCTTTAATGAGATGAAATCATTAAATTCAACACCTTACTCTACAACTTTTATGCGAAGTAACCTAGCACAAGTGCACAACGAGCCTAAATGTTGGATATCACCTATCTTAAAGATCACCTCTAATCATCAGTTTTGTTCCTTAACAATAATATTCCTTTTTTTTGTATGTTAATTATATACTTAACTTAAATATTTTAGTAATTTAAAATTATTTTAAATATATATAATCAAGCCGAGTAGGGGTGTGTTTAGACTCGACTCGTTAACGAAAGGAGTTCGAAAATCAAGCTCAATCTTGGCTTGTGTACTAAATAAATGAACGGGCTTGAGCTTTTAATGAGCAGACCTCAAGCTCTTTGCGAGTACCTTGTTCGTTAATCCCCTACGGCCCGACCCCTGACTCAGTTTGGCTGGGCGAGCTTGGGCCTTTTCGGCCTGGTATGGAGACCTAGTTGTAATTGTAACTTGTGAATAGGCTGAAAAGCCTGAAATGGTCCAAACAAAAATTGAGAGGAAAACGTTGATGGAGGGAAACTAATTCTAAACTTTCCTCTAGGGGCCTAGGGCACAAGGCTAAATATTAAATTCTTCTTCAGTCAAGCCTCTCAGTCTCGACTCAGTACTCTCTCTCTCTCTCACACAGGAATGGAGTACGTGAGCCCTGAAGGGCTTCGCTTAGATGGACGTCGCCCAATGGAAGTAACTCTCTCTGTCTCTCCTGTGCTGTTTGTTGAAAGGAAAAAATTTTTTCTTCTGATTTTTCGTCTTGTTTTTTTCCGTTGTCTTTCATGTTCTTCTCATTTTTATTTTATTTTCCTTTTCCCCCCCCCCCAAATCTCAGATGAGGCAGATTCGTGGAGAGCTTGGAGCCGTGGCTAAGGCAGACGGGTATCCCCTCTGATTTCATTTTTTTTTTTGCTTGTTTGCATAAACTAGGGTTTAGTTTCTCATTGAGAGGTTCTGTTTTTTCTTTATTTCATTTGGTTTTTAATCTAATATGTCTGCAACTAATTGCATTTAATCTCACCCTCTGCTTTAA
Organism: Tetracentron sinense; assembly: GCA_015143295.1. NCBI lineage: Eukaryota > Viridiplantae > Streptophyta > Magnoliopsida > Trochodendrales > Trochodendraceae > Tetracentron > Tetracentron sinense. The sequence goes on from CM026551.1 coordinate 1,964,192, forward strand.
TGGCAGCTCTGCTGTTTTCGAGATGGGAAACACGAAAGTCATTGCTGCAGTATATGGCCCTAGAGAGGTACATTCAGCGTAACATGTAGTTCTAATATAACTTTCATACAACGTTGCATTTCTAGGGTTTTCTTTTAATTTGTAACATTGTAGACAAATAGTTTAAAACTTCAGTGGATCACTCAGCTTTAAGGGGCTGTCAAAAAAGGGTAGCGATTTCACTAAGTCATATTAATTTGAATTTTCATGAGTTGCACACTGAAAGTTTGGAACCAAGTCTATGAATCTAAATAAAATTATGATATGAGTCATAACAATGTTTATCCAACAGTCTCATCATCATCAATGCCTTATCCTCTAATACATGGGATTGGCAACACGAATCCTGTTCCTCCATTTTGTTATGTTAAAGTTCATATAGTCTATGTTTATAAATATTAATATAAGAATGTCTGAAAGAATTAATAGAATCAGTTTGGATATCACATATAATTACGGGACATTTAATCTACGGTGAATTGTTGATAACACATCCTGCTATATTAATGTTATTAATTTTTACTAGGATGAAGAGATTGGTAAGGATTTTGCCAATAGAATTAGAATCGGGTGGCTGAAAAGGAAATATGTCTAGGGGTGTCAACAGGCTTGGCTGATGGCGGCCCGTCCGATTATTAATAGGCCCAAACCTGCCCAACTACTTAACCGGGACTAGGGATGGCAACGGGTAAACCACCCCACCCCTATTTGGGGAGTTCTGGAGCATGCAGCTCCGGCTTGGGGAGCTACACCAAGGGGGGTTTGGGGGCTTGCCCCCAAGCAAGTCTTTCACCCCATGAATCGTATGCTTGTAACACTTGTAACAATAGGGACATAATTTTTTCAATTCCAATCGACCAGGCGTATGGTGTAGATTCTTTTAAGTAATATATTTGGAAATCCCCGGTGATTACTTATTAACCCTGTTTCAACTGAATCTTGATATACCTCAGAATAATACATTTTTGTTACCGTGAGATATATTGGCAGCTGCAAATCATTTGATTGGAATGAAATTTGGAATGGGTACACTTGACGATATGAATCACTTGAAAAATAAATGTATTCGTTCTGTAGTGGATCTGTTACAAGATCAATTTGGATTGGCTTTGATTCGTTTAGAAAATGCGATTCGAGGTACTATATCTGGAGCAATTAGGCATAAATTGATACCGACTCCTCAGAATTTGATAACTTGGAACGGGTTTGGGAGGTTCATAAGCGGGGTAGGGGTGAGGATGAGAAATGATGGGTAAACCCGACTTGGGCCCTCCCCATTTATTATTTAAATGCCTATTTTATCCTTAAATTAATCTTAAAATTACCTTAATATCTTATATATAATATGAAATACCTAACCGACTCGCCCCAACTAGTGCTTAACGGGACGGGATGAAGCTAAGAAGGTGGCGACTCATCCGAGTAATTCGGCCGAGTTACTCGACTAAATTTCGAGTCGAGTCACCTCGAAACTCGAAGGAGACACTATTTGCCGAGTTACTTGGGTGACTAGGTCGAGTCAAGTTGAATTTTTCAACTCGCTAGATTAGGTCGAATCTAGTGTTACCTAGTTCGCTCCCTACTAGTATGAACCGCGAACTGGTTCGAAGCGAACCAATTCGCGGTTTGGTTCGTTTGGGTTCGTGAAAATGAGCAAACAGTCTACCCGAACTCAATAGCTTTGGTTCGGCGAACTTTTTATTCTGGTTCGACAAACTTTTTGTTTGGGTTCGGCGAATTTGCTCTTTGAGTTCGGCGAACTTATACTTTGAGTTTGGCGAATTTGTTTTAAGGAATCGTGAACCGGCCATAAATCATATTTTTTTAATGTTTTTTTTAAATAACCTAATATATATATATATCTATAAGCGAACCAAGCTAGCAAACCAAACTAAAGAACCTAAGGGCCCGTTTGGCATCGTTCCAGATTAAAAATGATTTTGTTCCCCAGAACAATGTAATTTTTTTTGGAACGATTTTGTTCTTTAGAACCCGTTTGGATGCAGTCAGCTAGACTCTGTTCCAAGGAACAGAAACGACATAATCATGTTTGGATGAAAAAAAACAAACAGAATCACAGTAACATCATTGTAACTACTTTTCTGTAGGGGAGATGGTTAATCAATGTAACTATACAAAACGATAGTTGCATCCAACTTTAAAGTCTACCAAACATAGATTTCAAGCATCAAGTATCTCCCATCAAGCATTCCCACAGATTAATTCCATCACCACCAACATAGCAACACCAATTCAGAAACATATATTCAAATTTTCACACATTAACTCCTTCACCACCAATTTCACACATTAACTCCTTCACCACCAATTATCCCATCACCATCACCACCAACACAACAACACCATTCCATCACCACCAACAAATTCCCACATTAGTTAATCGAAGACAAACCAAAAAAAAATTTATCACAGATCTGGGAAAAAAATTTGTAGGAAGAGTAATTAAAAAAAACAAGAGGAACCCCAAAAAAATTCGTTAGCAAAGAGAAAAAAAAAAAAAACTACCATTGATAGATCTACAAGAGGCAGTGTCACCTAGGTTCTTCAGTTTTCCCAAATTTTGTCATGCTGACTGTTGACACTTTGACACGACACTCCATGACACGACACGACACTCCATGGTATGTGCCTATACCATGTCATGGTGACATCAACATTGTGATTAGGCACATGGTGCTTCCAGTATGTCGTGCCATTTTAAAATTACAATTGTAAGGAACTTTTTGTCAAATTCTATTTTTTTTTGGAAACATAGACAAAATTTTACTAGGAGAGCAGCTGCAACAACAACGATCAATATGTACATCTCTCTCTTGTCGCTCATTTCTACTCTTCATATGAGCATTTTTTTATGAGTTAGGTATATACTTTTTTTAAAAATTGGGGACTTGTGTTCCCTATCTTTTTATTATTATTGTTATTTAAAAATTTTGAGTTATAATATATATATATATATATAATCATTTAAAAAATTTGTATGTCAGTGCCGCTGTATTGGGATTTTTAGAGCTTGTCATGCTGAACACCCCTAGACACCTGGACACTTGGCACTTGTACCACGTGCCCAGGTAACACTGACAAGAGGAATCCCACAAAAAAATATGTTAATGGTAGGGAAACCAAATTTTTTTTTAGAAAAGATTTGCAAAAATAAATAAAAAACTTTGTAGAAGAGGAAAAAAAAACAAAAAGGAACCCCAAAAATTTTGTTAACAAAGAGAAACAAAAAAAAATTCCCTTGAGAGATCTACAAGAGGAACCCACAAAAAATTGTGGATGGAAGGGAAACTGAAAAAAAAAAAACAACCCTACAAATTTTTTGTTCAAACAAGAGAACCCAAGATCTAACTAAAAATTTCGATTTCTACAAGATCATGTGTTGAAGAGAGCAAAATCCAAAGATCTACAAGTGACCCCCCCAAAAAAGTAGATCGAGATCAAACAGCATATGTGCATTGAATCAGAATAAAAAAAATGAGGGGGAGAGAGAGAGAGAGTACCTCGTCGCCATCCGGAATTGTCACCGGCGTCGGAAAAGAGGAATTTCAGTCGGTGAGAGAGGCTCCCCCTTCTTTGTGGTGCTCGGTCTTGAGACTTCCGAATGAGAGACTTTCTTTCTTTTTTGCTTTTTCACTTTTTATCGGGCTCCGTGAGTTCAGTTCAGTTCTGTGAAGCTCATTTTATTTGTTCCACGAAAATCGTGCCCAACTGTTTTGTTCCAAGCTTTGGTCGAACAATTAAAGCAACCCAAACGAGTTTCTCTTCTGATGCAACAAAGAAATTAAGGAGCCAATAGACAGCCTAGTGGCCTTTCTAAAGGATGAAGGAGGGAAATAGATGATTGAAACAAAGTAGGTAACAATCTACGACTTTTTGATTGGTTAAAGGGAGGAAAAACCAGTTGAGAACTCCTCGTTCATTCCTTAATGCATTCTGTTTTCATACAAGAAGAGAAAATAATATTTATACTAGAGTAGTAAACCCTATTAAAAAGAGATCTAGACCATCCATCTCATCCTAATCTGGATCATCAAAATAGACATGCTCTAAGTGGTCACATGACTATCACATGGCCTCTTAAAACAAAACAGCATATGACTAACATGTCCCCCCTAATAGAAAAGCATAGAAATAACAAATCAACAACACAAATCAACATTCCAAAAGCTACTCTAGCGCTCCCCATTGCGATATTAGTGCTCTGGCATCAATCCTCCCCGAGTTGGAGAAATCTTGGCTCTAACGAGTAACGAGGAGGCTTGACAATATTCAACATATGCTTCAGGATCCACACACTTCATTTTGTCTTCTGCAATCCAAGTACTATCTTTTGCTGATCTACCTAACCATTTCTCCAAGAACCTATGATACAAATTTCCCCTTCGAGTTCTTACCTCTTTCACATCGAATCAACAATCTCCGGTTGCTTCTTTGGGAGTTGATCAACATTAGCTTCAGCCATCAAACTCATCATAAGTAAACAGGTCCCCCACATTGAAAATAGGACTGATTTGCAAATCATCTGGCAGCTCTATGACATAAGCGTTAGAGCTGATCTTGTTCAACACCTTTCATGGCCCAAACTTCCTAGACTTCAGCTTGTGATAAGTACCTTTAGGAAACCTCTCTCTCCTTAAATGCACCAACACCAAATCACCTTCATTGAAGTCCTTAAAACGTCTATGTTGATTAGCGGATTCTTCATAAAGTCTATTTTGCTGGATTTAATAGCAGCACGTACCATCTCATGAATTTGTCTCACGCGGTCAGCAAAAGCTTCTCCATCTTCACTCACCCTTGCTTCTTGAGGTAGAGGTACAACGTCCAACACATGTTGAGGTTTATGTCCATAGCCAGCTTCAAATGGTGTCCGTTTGATTGTTCGATTTACTGAGTTATTATAGGCAAACTCAGCTTGAGGTATTATGGTATCCCATGTTTTGACATGATCACCTACAATGCACCGCAACATGTTTCCCAAGCTTCTATTCACAACCTCTGTCTATCCATCTGTTTGGGTGTGACATGCTGGAATATGTCAATTTGGTACCTAATCACCTCTACAAAGATCGCCAAAAATGCCCCACAAACTTCAAATCTCGATCGGACATGATAGAAGTTGGGACCCCATGTAGTCGCACTACCTCCTTAAAGAACAATTCAGCTATATGTGAAGCATCAGCTGTTCTCGAACATGCTATGAAATGAGCCATCTTTGAAAAGCGGTCTACCACAACGAAGAGGGAATCGTGTCCCCTTGCTGTCCTTGGCAGTCTCAAAACAAAATCCATGCTTAAGTGAACTCACGACGAATTTGGCACTAGTAAAGGCGAGTACGATCTTGTATTTTGTGATTGCCCCTTTGCTAACTAACATGCCCGACACCGTTTCACTAAACTTTCCACATCCCGATACAATTGAGGCCAAAAATAACGTTCAGTCACCATGGCTAGTGTCTTATCCCTACCAAAATGACCTCCATGTAACTCCCAGACAGCCTGCTCACATAGAGAACCCTTCGGAATACATAATCGATTTCTTGAGAATACATACTATTAAGATGTAATATATATATTATGAGTTGAACTGAGTCGAGTTTTTTTCGAGTTACTCGACCCGGCTAACTTTCGAGTAGAGTTTTCAAGTTTTTGAACTATGGTTTTGATAAACGGGATGGGGTCACCCTCCCCGCCTCGAATCCGGGTTTGGGTTGGGAACATAGTAGGAGTCTTCCCTTTAGGGTTGGGGGCGCCATGACCCAAAATTGCCCTGTTGCCATCCCTAACCGGGACGCGGGCTAGCGTGGTCCATTGACAACTCCATGTGCATCTGGAGTGCTTTGTGACTTACACATGTGACAAAGTTCAAACTAAACAAATTTTTTATAAGGCAATGATAATATTAGCAATGCTTTATGGAGTAAATGGTTGGCTACTAAGAAGCAACATAAGACAATGATAATACAAGCACTGCTTTATGTTGGGCTATTAAGAAGCAACATATTGATAGTTGAGATGGATAAGCGGAAATATAAGATCCAAAAGGAGTGGCTCCAATAGGTGATAAAATAATGAAAATTCAATTGAGATAGTTTTAGCACGTCCAACGAAGATTCTAACAACTCTAGTGGAGTGAATTGGTGCTAGTTGAAGACTTTAAAATGGAAAGGGAAGACTGAAAATGTCGTGGATAGAGAAAATATTTGATATCATATTATCATATGATTTAAGCAAAGTTATGGCTCTTAATAGAACAAAATGATGGAATAGGATTTGAGTTGTCGACCCCAACTATTTGGGATCAGGCATTAATGATGATGAAGGAGGAGCGGGTATGAAAATTCAGAGCTATCATTGGTTCTCTTTCGAGTAAATGAAGTTGGAAGCTTGGGTGCATGAGTGGAGAATTATAATTTCTTTTATTTTGGGCTTCTAGCTTGGGATGGATATCCATAGAATTAAATCGACATTCGAGGTGGATTATTTAGATGTATCCAATCAATTCTTAAGGATTTCATATGTGGAGTGTGGTTCAAAGTTGGTATAGGCATTTTTGGGACTTGGGAGGACCTTTGGTGTGCAGCTCTCTCTCAAATAAATCTTATGTCTACCCCATAAACCACAAATTTAGTTCTAACCAGAGTTTTAAAGCTACAACGTGAAGTGAGACGTTTCACTTTCTTAACGCGTGAGACATAAGCCTCACGAGCATGGATTTTCTTAATAAATTAAAAAAACATAAGTGTAGGAGATATTAAAATAAATGAGAACAAATTAGAATAAAAACTGATGATACATACAATCCAACATGATGATGAAGGGAAAAAATCTTTTTATTATTATTGTTTTTTTAATGTTTTTATGCATCCAACAACATAACAGAAATGAAACATAAAATGAATACATAACGGAGGTGAAGAATAAAAAAAATACATAACATCAAATATTCTCACTGCATTATAGGAATCCAACAATTAGAAAATACAACACTATTTTTGTACATCTAGGAACCACAGATTCACATCAATTACATTTTGTTATGACCTTATGAGTCTCCACTATTCATCAATTTCAAAATAAGAAGAAAACAGATATGTAAAAATTATATCAGCAGTTCGGAAAAAAGGTGGCTGTATTGAGTATTGCATAAAATCCTCTTCCTCTTGTAAAAAGATTAGAAAAAGGGACTGAGCTCGAAATTCACTATTTTTTAAGCTAAGAGGGTAGTGACAAAAAAGAAAAAATAGTGAAAACCATCGAGGAGAGAGGGATATATATAAGTCCAAGAAAGAATTGTGAGAAAAAGAATAAAAAAAGTAAAAACCATGATGGAGAGAGTGATTATATATATATATATATATTAGATTGATGAAGACTATAAGAAGAAACATTTTATTACTGAAAAGAAATGAGAACATAGTGATTTTTTTGGAAAATTGCACTCAAGGTTAATTAATCCAAAAAGAAAATCGATGGGGAACATTTGCTTTGAGTAGAAGAGAGAGTTTTGGGAATAAAAGCTAAAGAAAAAAAAGAAATTTTAGTTACCTTTAATGATGGTTTACCAATTAGTGAAATTGAAGGTGGTCTTTGGTTGTTTTAATTACTAATTTTGAACGAAATACCCGGAATTCACTTCTGTTGAGTCTACAAAAAGATATAATGTTCTCATTTTCATTGATTTTGAGTGCCCTTAATCCCTTTCCTTCAATATTGATTCAATAGACAATTTTTTTTTTCATTTTATCCATGTTTAATTTTATCAACTTTGGAGTGCTTTGCATCCAAATCACAATAAAAGAAAATTTTATACAACAACAATAAGACTAGTGTATGCTTGGAGCAAAATGTTGGACTATTAAGAAGCAAACACTTAATAGAATTAGTGTAACGAAGATGAGGATGTTGAGATGGATGAGTGGGAAGATAAGATTGGACATGAGCGCATTTGAGAGAATCTTGGAGTAGCTCCAATAGGTAATAAGAAAAGGCAGATTGCTTGAAATATTTTTTGACATGTTTAGTGAAGCCCACTAACAACTCCATTAAGAAGAAATAAATTGGTACAAGTTATAGGCTCTAAAGGGGGGAGAGGAAGGCCAAAAATGACAAGGGTGAAGCTAGTGAAGAAAGTTTTGATAACATACGACTTAACTGAAGTTATTGATTTAATAGAACAAAATGATGAAACAAGATTTGTGTTGCTGACCTCAAATATTTGGAATAAAGTATTGATGATGATGATTATTAATTTCATTCCATTAACTAATTTCAGGTTATAATAAATTTATTTGGAAACTGAGAACCAAGAAAGATATAAATGACATGATTGTTTTAAGGGATTTAAATAGACATATGTTCAAGCCCTTGAGATGCACGCCCATGACAGGAGGCGTGAAAAAATTGTGCACCTCAACTCAATTGAATATCTGGATTGAATTAGAGCATAATTAGGCTTGCATTTTTGTTCTCCCCTCATGGACTGATGCTTGCATCTCACATGTTAGTCGCATTTCAAGCATGTGCCTCTAGGCGCTTTTCGTAACGCCTTGTTACGAGCCATACTCGTAAAAAAATTGGTACTAACAGTAGGCGTTGGTAGCTGATTGCTTCGAGTGCCTTGTTGGTTTAACTGGTGCCCCAAATTTTTAGGCACTTCAAGGATTATGAAAGTTCCAGATCTTCTTCCACCCCTTACTATGCTTGAGAAGGAATGCATTTCTATCAATGGTACAAACTACAGACATACACATCTGGATGTAGTATTGTCATGGTAATTGTACAGTCCATTCTATGTTCTCATTGGATAAAACTTAAAAACTCAAACATTGCAGAAGCTTTAGCTCTTCTTCAAGGTTTAAATATTTTCACTGAGCATCTTGATGGTCCCAGTGATTGAAGGCAAGTTGTCTATTGGCTTATCATGGATTTATGGCAATTATTTGGGTCCTTGGAGGCTGGCCAAGACCATTGACAATATCCAGGAAATGTGCATAAATATATCTTTTTACTTGATGGAGTGCTAAGTGCTAACATACAGCGGACCTCCTTGCAAAAGGGCATGCCGTCATACAATTCTTGTGTTTGGGAAATGCTCTTTCCTAACTTCTTTTCTTAATAAAGTCTCTCATTACCTATCAAAGAAGAAAGGAATGTTAGATTGTCTCTCGTACAAGACCCAATTGTCATCCAATACACACAAATTATAAGAATGCTCAGCATGACAACCTAGCATCACCCAACACTCTCTAAGCAACTTAAGGTAGAAAGATAGCCTGCCTTGACCTCTGTACATGAGAATGCAGCCCTCAGATGTTTGGGTACTGAGGCATTATTTATTAATTTCCCACTAGCTTCCTTATTTCTCTGTTGTTTTCTTTCCTTTAATTTTTAGAGAAAGAAAAAGAAGACTAGTAATCGTCCAACAGAAAGATGAACTCATGGTCAGGCTTCAATTTATTAACCATAAAAAGATGCTACAGTTTCTTGTGCTAAAAGGTGATTGTTGGTTCATAGTGGTGTGCTTAGAGATATTCTGTACATTGGGAACTCTATTCTTTAGTTTTATTTTGCCACTTGTAAGAACTTTTGTCACTTGCAGTAAAAAAAAATCCTGTTTACAATAAATCTTTTTTGGTAGGCACATTTATACTTGCTAGCATATATTCACATGAAATTGATGTTTAGTCCACCTTTTGCATTTTGTTAATAACCAAAAACTAGTTTGGCCATCTCTTTATTTATTTGAAAAAAAGATGCTGCTTATATAACAAACATTTCATTTAATAAAACTTCTGTTCTGTTTTCCAGGTCCAAAATAGGAGCCAACAATTGAATGACCAGGCACTGGTAATATGCTTTCAGTATATATTTTTCGCCATCTTTTCATTTTCAAATTTTCTTGCCACAATATTTTCCTAATTGTCTATGTATTAAGACTGTATACAGGTACGCTGTGAGTATAGTATGGCTAATTTTAGCACTGGAGATCGCATGAGAAAACCAAAGGGTGACAGGTTATCCTTTTTTTCTCACTTACTTTAGTACCTTGTCTCGGGATGAGAGTGTTTAATAGGAGAATTCCCAATTATGAAGAAGTTTGACTTTTCTACTTGCGAAGCTCTTTTTCTTGCTTACTTTCCATGTAGCTGCATTTGGTTAAGAGTAAACCTGCTTTAGCATCTTTGACTATTATCAATACTAGATCCACTTTACCGATAAAAAAGAGAAAAAAAAACTAATTTTTTTGCTAGTTTGTTCCACATGCCTAAAACATTGGAGAAAAGCAAGATCACTATTCAGATTTTTAAGAGTAAACTTGCTTTAGCATCTTTGACTATTATTAATTCTAGATCCACTTTACCGATCAAAAAGAGAAAAAAAAAAACTAATTTTTTTGCTAGTTTGTTCCACATGCCTAAAACATTGGAGAAAAGCAAGATCACTATTCAAATGTAATAGACTCAATAGTTAATATTTGTGGGATGTATTTTACATCATTATCATTTTCAATGCCTTTCCGAAATATTAAAAGTTGTCAATGATAGCAATTCAGGATTCTGTAATATTTTTTTTTAATAGTTTTTACATCTTATTGAAAATGGGGTTGATTAGCTTGGGGATTTAGTTCTTTATCATGCTGGATAGCATGTTGCTTTTGTTTTTAGTCTTGTAACTCCCATTTTTTTAATAAAAAATAAAAAAATGTCATGCCAGAAAAGAAAAAAAAGAATCATATCTATACCTTAGAACTGTCTCTACTCATAGGTATGTTCTCATCATAACTAGAGAAGTAGTCTTGCAAATTATTGAATAAAAATCCTAGTGATCGAGCATTTCATTGCAAAATCTAGAAAAAAAAGACCAGAATTGATATTTGATTGTAGAAGTAGATTTTAAACTCTTTAAATGCCTTTCCTTTCCTTTTTTCTTTTTTTACTTTCATGGCCAACTGGCTTGAATCACACACACACGCACAAAACACACTGACACACATGTATAGCATTGACCCAACTCAAATAAAATAAGAACATAGAAATCCTGAATTGAACTTCTAGAATGCCACATATAATATTTTTTCCTGATAGTTTTCTTAAATAAAATAGACTTTAGAGGCAATTGTGAAGTGCTTGTAACCACTTGATTGCCTACAAGAAGCTCCAATTAGAATTAAATTAAGAACGGGAGAAAAATGCAAATTGGTATGCCAACCGGCACCTTTTAGTTTTTTTTTCAATAAAAAATTTGAATCTAACATTTTTATATCTTAACTGGGTAGTGGTGCAAAGCCATGGAGTGCTGACATGTCGAGTGTCACCATGTGGATGCAAGGATTCCTAGGAAGTGGTAGGCCATGGGATTAAAGGGTTAGGGGGATATGCGATGGTTAGAGGAGGTCCAAGGACGAGGATCTCTTGAGTGGACTCTATTAATTTAAGTTCCAAATAAAGACCCACATGAGATCTTTTACCTTTCAGATTAGCTAGTAAGTATTGACATGATAAATTGATAACACGAGAAGCTTAATTGTGTCTAGCTATTAAAGGTCAAACTCATCAGGTCAAATCCACTCAAAAGATCCTCAGTCCACTCAATCTTAATTGCATTTGGGTATACATAAGCTTAATTGTAACTAGCAACTAAACTATCTCTATATAGAACAATAGTTCATTTGTGGGAAGGGGTGGGATTATTTTGTAGGCATGGGTTCATCAGGCGACCAGGAGGTCTAGTGCCTCAGGTCACCTTAACGCCTTTACAACACTGGATTATAGTTTCTTTCTATTTTATGAATCTTTTTATATTATATGCAGGCGATCCACAGAGATATCTCTTGTTATTCGCCAAACCATGGAAGCCTGCATATTGACACACCTAATGCCTCGTTCTCAGGTTTTATTACAATTGCTTGGGTTACTTTCCTACATATATGCGGATGCTTGATAGTCCCTTCTCTAAAACTCTATATATTTTGCAGATAGACATATTTGTCCAAGTTCTCCAAGCTGATGGAGGTAAGCGAAAAATCTCTTGCAAAATTCTCAGGTGCTCCTCTTAATGATTCTCTGTCCGCATGGGATTATGAATTCCCTCTCTTTTCTGTCTGTTTGACTGTCCTCGTCTCTTTCTTTACTTCTCTCCCTCTCTCTCCTTCAGTCCGTTCTTTCTTTCCTCAGACTTACTATTTTAAAGAAAGATGCAAGACCTTGCTACTCTTTCCTAGTGGATTTTTGTAGAAATTAGTCTTTATTATAACACACCACTTGCTAGTGTGTACCTCTGGCATGTTGGTCTGTCTTAATATGTTAATGTGAACATTTCAGAGCCTCTCTCTCTCTCTCTCTCTCTCTCCCTGTTGATTTTAGGAAGAGGCAACAGAAAGGGAATTTGTATGGATGCTGAATAAGTAAATTTATAAACATCAAAATTTGCTATGGTTTTCCATCAAATTAAATGAACTGTATCTCATGGGATATTCAACTTCTCTTGAGATTTCGACATTTTCCTTTTTGTGTTGACAAAAATATGGGGAAATTGTGAGATGTTAAAAATCTTGGCTATAAATGTTTCTTACTATTTTCAACTTCTACTGTTCTACATGATGCATGCTATGATCTCGCCTTTATCAATTGTCCTGATTGATAATTCATTATGTGAGGCAAACTGAATCCGTTATGAATTATGATCTTTATTTGCAGGAACAAGGTCTGCATGCATCAATGCTGCAACTTTGGCCCTTGCAGATGCTGGAATTCCAATGCGTGATCTTGTTACTTCCTGCAGTGCTGGATACCTTAACAGCAATCCTTTGCTGGGTAAATCCATAATTATTTGTTTTTAATCTTCTTTTAAATGGGTTTTCATGTAGAATGCTCTCAAATTTTGTACAAGAGCTGATTGATTTAAGGTTTTCTATGAACAGATCTGAACTATGTAGAAGATAGTGCTGGAGGCCCTGATGTCACTGTAGGAATTCTAGCAAAGTTGGACAGAGTGACTCTTCTTCAGGTTCAGATCTGATAATAAAATTGTTGTGAACTAACACTTTTGACTCATATTGTCACTCCAGCAACCAATTATTAGTAAATGGCTGTGATATATTCTTCTGAATATATTAAGCAAGAACTGTGCAATTTGAGGGACACAAGCAATTAATCCATTCCTCAAATTTCTATCACTAGGTTCTAGGACATTTTTCTATTTAGAGAAGAGGAGTGCTAGCCCCAGGCGCACAATTTAAAAATTTCTGAAGCGGTGGGTGCAACACGTGGCATTGCTACCCCCCTCAAGAGGTTTAGAAAAGCAAAATTTTCGAAGTAAGAATCGATGGTTTATACCGGTTCTCAAGGTAACAGGTAAAAGTAGCAACACTTGTCGCTACCACTGTGAGAGCTTGGAAATCTGTGATTGGGGCTAGCATTTCTCTTTAGTGAAATACTAACATTGGGTTGAGAGGACCGGAAGAAGCTGTTCCCCCTGCCACTGCTGTATGGGAGGTCTTCATCCCCCATTAGATGAATCTTACCACATGATCTTTTGGGCCCATAATTGCCCCAATCCAATCCAATTGTTGCTATCATAATTCCAGCATGCACCAATCATTTGGGGAGAATTTTCTTGAATTTAAAGTAATTAGTTCTTCCATGGTACTTTTGTGAACAGCTCGTGTGTATGGAAACATTCAGTTCACGGGCATCTCCTGGATCACCATTGCCTAAAAGGCAGCCTGATACATTATTCTAACCAATAGAAAATTGAACCCTTTTTTCTGGGTCCATCAGTGAGGACAAACAGAATGGTTAATATCATTCTAGTGAGTTAATTTTGGGGGGCTAGGAAATATCCTAGTTGGTTTGATAGTCAAGATCTGGCTGTGACGTGTCCCACATAGATAGACGATTGGTGGGAAGATATGAACTTTTATTCCTCCATGCCAGATGAATTATTGCATATTTTATTACTATGTATTATTATTTATAGTCTAAGACGACTTACAAATTACAATCCAATTTTATGATTCATTTGCATCTCCTTATTCTCATTAATAATGGTCAATTCTATGATGTAATACCTACTCTAAATTTTTTTTTTTTCCATGAAAGAAGTTATAACAATTTTACATTGTGTGAGTCCGTGTACTTGATCACTCAATTATTCTGTTTCTCTGATTCAGATGGATGCAAAACTACCGATGGATATCTTTGAAAATGTCATGCAACTCGCCATAGAAGGGTGCAAGGCAATAGCAAATTACATTCGGGAAGTAAGAACTTTTCAACTTGTTTTGCCTGTAGTTGAAGATCATCTTGGTTTTCGTGTTTTATGAATTTATCCATCTTCATAATTGTAGTAACTTTTGTTCTTATGTATGCTCTTCGTTAATTGTCCCGGTCTCCTTTTTTCAGGAAAAATAAAGTACCCTTTCAATGGGTTTCACAATTCCCAGGGTATTGATTTTCCTTGGTTTGATTGGCAGGTACTATTAGAGAATACCAAGCAACTGGAGTATCGCCGGGGCATATAGTCTTTCTCTCCCTTCCTTTTCTAAAGGGTAAGAAGCTCAAAACATTTCTTCTGTTACTGAATTTCGTAATTGGAAATTATGGGAATTTGCCTATGTATTATATTTTATTTTATAAAACAAATGACTGATGTGCTATAATTTCGATGTTGCAGGTATCCCTTCTCAGCTTACATTGCCTAATAGTGCAGCTCAAGTTCCCTTTTGGTGATCTTTGGATCTCCCATTTGCGGTCTGCACATTTGCATAAAATCCAGACTTCCATCTTCAGGGAGAATCAACATTGTGATTGTATATGATGGCAAAGAAGGGGCCTTATCCATGAGTGGAATTGCAGAATTTTTTTTCCCGCTCGCTTCTGTTGTAGAAAATTCTTTCTAAAGAGTTACTCTATTTATCCCGTTCTTCTTAACCTGTCAGATTTTAAATTAGAGACAGTAATATCGTGTTTGCTTGCATCATTTTTTTATTTTTTTGCATTGCAAGTTGTTACTGAAATTAATCAAAAGAAGCTGGGTTAAAATGTGGTCTAAGTGAGAGCAGTTGTGGAAGTAGAAAAGAAAGAAAAGATCTTGCAATTCAGGGTGTTTCTTCCACAGATGGTGAAAGACTTGTACAACAATCTGAGAGATCAACCATGAACATTTACTGTACTGTTCTCAACTAAATCTTGGTTTGAAACCTGTAGCTCATTTGGATGGTGCTCCATATCCATGTGGTAACCTTGAGGCCACGGTTTAGATCACAGGCTTGGTTTGTTTGCACGTAAATGGTTTTACAGCCAAACTAAGAGATCATTTTGTGTGCCATTTGGTTCGATCCGCGTAGAAGTCAGATAGTGATTAATTTATCTTAAATTTATAAAAGCAGAAAATCAATATAGGTGTGTGATATGGTGTTTACATAGGATCCGCTTCTTCATAATTATCACACGGCCGTTGGATTGTCCTACACATCAAGGATTTGAAGGCTCATGGCCACTCGATCCTACATTTGTTACAACGTTAGGATCTAAAAATATTGTAAAGGAAAAGGAATGTTATTAAAACTCTAGAGCTGTCTCCAAGCATCAAGTAGGGTTCACCATTTAATGCATGTCAGCCTTGCCACCGTTCGGTTCACTATCGGTAGCACAATTCTGGATAGCACGCGCTATGGAGAGTTTCTAATTCCCGAAAATGGTGGATCCTCGTGAAGAATAGCTGCTCTCTGAAGTACATAGATAGTATTATTATTTAAATTGCCAGTGGTATCAATGAATCAAAGTGGCGCAGCGGAAGCGTGGTGGGCCCATAACCCACAGGTCCCAGGATCGAAACCTGGCTTTGATAAAAGGTTATTTTTACGAATCTTTTTAATAATTGCGCTAATAGTTTAATGAATTTTTTTGTGAAAACACCTCTATCTTTTCAGCTATTTGTAAATACCTCTTTTATTTTTGTGATTTTGTATTATGCTCCCCAATAACATTTAGTCCATCCATAATTAGTTAACTGATGTTATTTTTATTATGAAACAACTTTTTAAACCTTTTCATAGCGAAATCTTGGTCCTAAAATGCAAAATGATCATATAAAAGACCATTTTACTGAAAGTGTCAAATTTAAATTATTTAACCCTAAGAGTGAGTGAATCTTAACTACAGTTGATGTGTGGTAAAAGGAGGGGGGAGGGGGGGGCATGGACCAATGAGGACTGTGCAGTCTAATGTGGCAGTAAGTTAAGCATTTCCCTATGCTTAATAAGTCAATCTTGTTAAGCTCTCAAATCTATGCTTTAATTAAGATAGTTGAGTGAGTTTTTGTAATAAACTACTCTAATTATAAGGTGGGTTACAAAAGATTACTTCAATTATTGACAATTTCATCCTTGTAAATAATTCAAAATCTCAAAAATATCTTCACATCTTAAAAAAGTGTATTCTTCCACTATTAACCAAAAAAAAAACTACACAAGCCTTTTCAATCTTATTTCATATTCAGATCTGTTAACGTGCAGTCTTAACTTGAATTACTACTTAGTAACGAGCTCCTAGATGCCATCTTAATTGAAAGATTATAATCTTCAAAATTGTATTGTAAAGTATTTTTATGACTCTCAGATGGCCTATAACACATCGCAAAATTTTTTTGGCATGGAATATAGAGACCTGCAGAACTGATGGCTGGATCTTCCAAAACTGTCTTTCAGAGGAAAGGTTTGCCTCTAGGTCTCACGAAAAAACATGTTGTAAACAAACCACCGTGAATTGCTGAAAAAGAAAAAGGGAAAAAAAAATAAACCTGTTATATCTTAGGGTAATGGCAGGGTGTCCCAACCTTGACAAGGAAGGACTACTCCTTGTGGATGACCGTAATCACCCGCAAACCACATGCATCGGGTAAGCCCGGGAGGAGTTGAACTTTTTTTTTTTTTGGTGGGAGATAACCAATTGCATTAAGGTGAACCAGTTACATTTGGGGTGGGGGTGGGGGGGGGGGTACCTGGAAGCCAAGATTGATCTACATTGCCAAAGAAATAATCTATGAGGAAAATAATTCCTACCAAGACTGAGGCCCAAGCTGAGTTGAGCTAGTTTATGGGCAAATGTATTATCTTGCCTGGGAATATGAGACACGCTGTGATGCAGAATACTGTGCAGATCAAAGCGAATATCTCCCAAGGGGGCCGATATTTTCAAAGGATCCGAGGATGAAGGCTGACGAACGAGTTTCACTAACACTTCACAGTCAGAGACAAACTCCACTCTCTCCCAACCTTGAGAAACAGCAAAGGAGGTTGCAAGACGAAGAGTTGTAGCTTCGGCAGATAGGGCTAAACCTCCTGGGATACCTTGAATGATGCCTTAGATTATCGATCCTCTGTGGTTCCTGGCTAAGATACCTGTGCCCGCAATACGATTCGAGGAGATGTAAGCTCCATCCGTGTTAATCCGCATCCACCCCGGTTGGGGCGGGGACTGATGTCGCCTCTGATTAGGGGAGGTGTGATTGGGAGTTATGGAGTTGAGGGCCTTGACTCCTTGGATCTGGAAACATTCCTGAGCCAAACCTTCAGCTACTTGAATAATCTGGGCCGGATTTGGGGGAGAGTCCTGGAAAATCTTAGCATTGCGAGCCTTTCACAAAACCCAAATGATTGTTGTACACCGAGTGAGGTAGGACGACTTTTGTGTACTATCCAATTTCAAATTCGCCCAAAACTTCCACCAGTCCTTTAGGTTCCTGTGAGAGCTTTGATCCGTCCTAAGAGAGAGGGGGGATCCCCACCATACACTCCGAGCTAGCGGGCATTCAAAAATGAAATGGGTGACCTGGGAGGAGTTGAACTCAGAGACCTTGTTTGCATGTAAAACACTCTTGGGACCCACAAAACCTTTTTTGGATTCAAAGATTGGTAGGGGACTCACTCACTTTTTTTAGTGTCCCTCAAAATTCGTAAAAACGAATTATATATATATATTTTTTTAAAAGCACAAATGTAAAAGAAAAGGCTTTTTAAATGTAAAAAAAATTGTCTGATTTTTTTTCAGGAAAAAAATAACTTTTTTTGAACATTTATACAACCAAACAAATCGAGTTTTAGCCATAAACATTTTTTCCAGGAAAAAAAAGGGCATATGGACCCATCACTTTCCAAGTGATAAAATTTCATCGAATTTCTAGGGTAATCTTCCTAGAATAAATGATTATGAGTAGGATTCCTATTTGTGGGGAATCACTAATGGCTACTGAAGCTACTACAATTTGCATTGCTCTCCAAATAGCTCAGATGGGGTTGAGAGGTGCTTATAAAAGCAATCAACTCTCAGCAAATCAGAAATTTTGTGCTCATCACCTTACATCCATGGCTCTCCAAACATGTATTACCTACAAAAGTTATCCTCAAAAGTAGTTTGATGATAAAGATCATTTCATCTGGTTATGAAATGTAATTTTTTTTTTAAAAAAAATATAGAGAAACAAAAGAGTGAGAAATCCAACAATATTAAAGGGTACATATTTTCAAAGTTAATATCCAAGAAATAAGCAACCCAGGAGACCTGCACAGCTAATATATCAGATCTTCCCTTAAGGGCTCTTCAATGTACAATAAAAATCCCCAGCACTATGTGCAATCTAATAGACTAAAAATTAATTTACAAGTTCAGATACTCATCTATGGAAATCATATCGGTGTTCTTTCCACTGGCGAAATCCAAGTAACTGGTCTATCAAGTTATCAACCCTCTTAAGCTAGTCATTTGCCTTGCCACTATTGACTCTATTTGAACCTACCTGATTTATGGTTAGGAGTAATTTTGGGCTTTTAATTTTGCCAAAATTACAGAATTAACTTAAATTGTAAAGTGGTTGCAGAAACAATGGTTCCTTGATCAGCCTGCGGCAACAGCATCTGCCCTGGGACTTGATTGCAATAGCTGATGGAGCTTGGTGCCTGAGTTTGAGTTCTCAAGGTTCTCACTCTCCTGCTGCACATTTCTATCAACAGAATCCGAGTTGTTTACTCTGGATAAATAGTTCTCAGTATTGATTCGCAGGGCCTCCTCTGCTTCATTCTTATCGGAAACCATTTCTTCGGCTTGTCCTAGTTGTGCATTATTCAGTTTCTCCTGCACGATCAAACCCATGTAAGTTCAAACCATATAAGTATTGGGAAATGTGTTTAGGATACTACGATACTGCATCTATCAAGTACTTCTTGTTCAAAAGCACTCCTTACTAATCAGCATGAGAATCATTGCCAGGGACTACTTACAAGATATGGATGGAAATTGGTTGTCTATACCTCACATATCTATTTACACAAACAGGGGCGGAGCCAGGGGGCGGGGAGGGGCCCTGCAACCCCCTCAAAAAATATTTGATTTTTTTTCTTCTACTCTATAGGTATAACCGTATAATTTAAAACAAGAGTAAAAAATATTAATTTTTGTATATAGTGGCCCCCCAAATTAGGATGTAATTGTTGACTATGTGGGAAGTTTGGCCCCCTCAAAATTTTAGAATTTTTTATGTGTAATATAAATTTTTTAAAAAAAATTTACTTATCTAATAGCTCTCCCAAAAGGATCCTTGTTTTTCTTGTGTACTGGACCTTTATTGGAAGGCAACATTAACAAATTTTATGACCATGATAGACCCATTACTCGGAAAAATAAATAAATTCTAAACCCATAATATTTTGTCCAGACTGATCATTTTCTACAAAACCCATTAATTTTCTTGATACATAAACTTGCCCCCTCCCCCCCAAGAAAAAAAATTCCTAGCTCCGCCCTATACACAGAGCAAACACATCAATTTCAAAGAAGTCCCCTACCAGGCATTGATTCATGCAATTAATTGACAGGATCATAGTCAAACCATCCTAGGCATCCAATTAACGGAATTTTCTGTGTACTGTTCTCGTGTTCTAATAAGTTCGATTTGTTGGCTATAGTCCATACTGGAGGTGGCTCACCCATTAGAATCTGCACAAAAGACTTGAGGAAGCGAATGTACAGTACAGTACAGTTGTGGGGATGTGAGTGAAGTATCCATGACACATGAGATAGACTTTCATGTCAGGAACAGAGACACTCATATCCTTACTAATAGTAATACATGGCTGAAACTCCAACATAACTAAACTATTTAGCTGGTAGGCTTCTTGGATAGACTATTCCCATGTCACTTCAATTTCAGGACCAAAATTATCTTACCAAGAAGTAAATTTTAATAAGGATTAAATATCGGAAAAGAATTCCATATATCAAGGACTTGGGTTTTCTGACTGCACTTCTTTTGGACAGCACATCTAAGAGTCAAGCTACCAATTAATGATACAGATCAATGAATTGTTAGGGTCATACATACAATATGGGATGGATGGAAAGAGTGTGTGTGTGTGAGAGAGAGAGAGAGAGTACCATTAGCAAAGCGTTTTCAAGCCTCAGTTTTTCTGCATTCTCTGTTATCCGATTTATTTCGGATCTAAGTGCCATATTCTCGACATTCAGGGATTCAACTTTCATCGCGATTTCTTCACTCTCGGTCTGGAATAAAAGAAGAAAGTTAACTATAGCCATTGATTTTCTCAGACAGCCAAAATATAAGTTTCAGAGGCAAAGAAATAGAAGAATCAAAGAAAATGGCAAGTTCCAAAAATTCTTGTACCTGCTTCCTCAACCTTGACTTTCTAGCAGATTCTCTATTAGACTGTTTCCTCCTCTGTCGTTTCAGCTCTCTCTCATCCTGAGGAAATGAATAACAAAATAAACAAAAGTATGGAGTACCATTGCACCTGTAAACATTTCTCTCTAACACAGTTTATTCAAAATCCAAATTGATTACTCAAAAGTCCGCAACCAACAAGGTTTCAAACTTTCAATAAGCTCAGAAAAATGAGAAGAGACTTATATTTTAATATTTTATAAACATCCGCTGATCAATGACCTAGGTTGATTTTTCTTAGAATCAGTAAGCTCTTCACTTTGAATGCAAAATTAAGCAGAATCCAAGTTCATATTCCTTTATAGGATTCCCATGATTCATGCAAGTGATATGAGTGTTGCTGAAATAGAAAAAGGAATCTAGACACCACAGCTATCTTGGAATGAGCTTATTGATGACGAGCTGAAGCACATTTGCAAAAGACACCGCAAAGAAGTAAAAGTAACAAACAGTTGAACAGTAAACAATTGCATACCATACCTGTACCCAGGTTTCGGGAGGCAGCACCACACCAGCTGTAGGAGGAACACTTGCTGCAGTTTTTCTTTTCACATTTGGGGAACCACTGAGCTCCATTGTCGTGGTCATGCTAGGTGTAATTACAGGTCCAGCCAATTTTCCTGCAACATTAGCAGGAGCCAGTGTCACTCCCAGAGCCATACTGGAAGCTGCATTTGCCTCTCCACCAGGTTTTAGACTGGCCTGTGTGTTGACTTTCCCATTCTTGTCTGTTTTCATAAAAGATTGAGCAAAAAAAGTAGCCAGAAATGAGTCCAAGTACTTACATACTAAATTGTTTTTATTTGTAGACAAAAAATTGTAAAAATGAGCTGAGCATTATTATTTCCAAGAGCTAACCACTAACACTATTCCCTTTCCAAACCAAAAGAAAGAGAGCTCTGTAATACATATATCCATAGTTACCGGAGCGAGAAGTGAAAATGAGAAACAAAACGAAAGCGAGAAGCGAGGCTCAAAAAAACCTTAGGAAATGGGAAGTAAGAAATGAGATATAGGCG
This sequence comes from Tetracentron sinense, assembly GCA_015143295.1. Lineage (NCBI taxonomy): Eukaryota > Viridiplantae > Streptophyta > Magnoliopsida > Trochodendrales > Trochodendraceae > Tetracentron > Tetracentron sinense. The sequence continues at coordinate 1,986,006 of CM026551.1, forward strand.
CTTCATTCCCATTATGTTATTGTCGGTAACTATATCTTTGATTTCATCTTACATGAGATTTTGTGGAAAATTAGGTGTCTTAGGTTCCAAACCGATGATACTTGCTTAGAATCTACACCCTAGGCTATAGATTGTGGTCTACCCCATCACTTCACACATACAACCTCATTTGACTACTAAATGAGACGTGATGGAAGCGAGCTTCCTAGGAAGCGAGATTGTCCGAGGAAGCAAGTCTATCTGAGGAAGCGAGTCTGGGAAACGAGCTTCCCACCCTATACATAGCTTCCCTACAACTATGCATATATCAACTCAAAACTCAAGAACAGAGAAGGTTAGAAAGTGTAGAGAAATTCCGTGTTCATCAATCTCAACTATCTGATCAACGCACCACCTCTGGAATGGGATGTTATCCCAAAATAACACCAATCATATATCCATTGGCATGCCCTCGATATAAGTGAATGACCTATAGATATGCATGGCCTGCTCCATATTGACAAGCATCCCCATGCATACAGTAGGCTTCCTTTGTTATTACAGATTTACAGTACATTGATCCCAGTGCTATCATTGTAACTCAAGGTCTAAACCTTGAAGAACCTAATCATACCTGCAGGTGCACCGCCACAAACCCTTTCCCTCCAGGTTTTGTATGCCTAACAGAAGATGAGAGACCATATTTAGGATTTGCAATTTTTTGCTTCACTAGCAAATATATCAAAGTTGAAGGAAAGATGGAAGATAAAAGGCATAAATCATAAGAAGGAATCCTTACTCCTGCCGTGTTCCCATCACTTCCATCATTGGAACCTTCGGTACCGCATTCCGCACTGCACACAATCATAAAATTTAGAGGTTAGCCCTTCCAAGAAAGCATTTAATTTGGTTACTAGTATGAGAGAAATATCATAAACCAGCTATCTTTTTCCCTGTGAGATCTACTGAGCGGAACACAATGAATGGAGTATAGCTTCTAATTATGCGTCATGTGTAGAGTTAGAGAATACAAGATTTCCCCTCTTTTCAAGAAAACTCAGTTTGCCTCCAAGAAAGAGGATCAGCATATGAAAAGAATGGTGTTAGATCAACAAACCTCTGTGACAGCCCATGGACCGAGCCTCCTGCAGCATTCTCAGCATTTTCATTTCCTATTGACACTGCAGACCCATTATATCCTTTCACTTTCTTCATTAAGCCTTGACCTTTCTTGCTTGATGACTTAGCAGGTGTTTCTATGCTCAAAGGAGTTGCAACCTGCATCACAGTCACTATACTAAGATCCAACTTCAACTCATGTGCAGAAATAACACTTCTTCCCATCCAGTGTTACAAATCTCATTCTTGGGTTATTATGGGCAGAAGCTTTTCATAAGAGATTTTTACATATGGAATTTTTTTCAAGTATTTCTCACCTAAATCTTGACAATGATTAAATAACAATTAAAATTATAAAAAATAGTAATTAATATCACCAATATATAAATTCATCAAACCAACAATATTGGGTGTTTTTTGCCATATTTTTAAAATATCGGCTAAATAACAGGATATTTATGTTATAAAAAGAAAAAATTGTATTTCTCGCGAGACTTTTAAAATTTTGAACTTTAATGTTTTTCTCGGTATTTCTCGCGAGAAATTAGGTATTTCTTGGGAGATTTGTAACAATGTTCCCATCTACCCTCCCTGATGATGTTTCATCGTATTGTTCCTTTAATACAACACGTTACATTGATATAGATTAAAGGCGTTCAAAGAAAAAAATCAGTACCAATGCTTCTCCTACAACAGGTGATGTTTGAATTCCATGACCATGTGAAATCGATCCCTAGACAAATAACAAACAATTTATCAATGTATTAGGGCATTTCAGTCTAAACACAGGTTTGACCTTCTATCAATAATGATCCTATCCATGAATAGGGATCAGGGATGTTGTTATTATGATAAACCTTGGGTTCCACCTCTCAATTTCTTCCTTGAAGATTCTATAGAAAGATTCCTAGGCCTGTTAACACTAAGTATAGCTAGAACAACCCGCAAACACAAAGTTGCAATATGAAAAATGCAACCATTTCTTTGTCCAAATTGCAGTAAGTAAACATATGCAATTTCATAAGCACAGACTTACAACAGGAACTGCAGGATGAGCATAAACACCTCCATGTGAGTAGATTGCTGTGTAGGGTACCCCATAAGGTGGTATCAGTGGCTGAGACAAAGAAGAAATTCAAGTTGAGAATCACTCTGTCCAATAGTCTAATCTGTAGCTTTTCTCCTAATCAAGCATATAAAGTTGCAAGATAGAAAAGGTGAACTGGAAATAATAAGACAGCCCTTGATCCTTGGGGTAGATACCTGAGATGGGGCCCACATATATGGGTGGGGAGCATGACCAGATGTGACTGTAGAGTTGAAATATGGCGGTGGTAGAGTGCCTCCAGGCCCATAATATGCCTGAAGATGTAGCAGACCACTTGAATTTTTAATAATGCCATGGTATTAAGAGTCTGAATTTTCTATTTAATGATGTGAAGGTCTGCGCTTTTGAATTACAAAAAAGAGAGGAAGAAGCATGTATAAAGTGAATAACCTGGATAGCTGCCCAATCGGGATAAGGATGAATATTGGTATGTTCCTGTCAATGCAAAAGGGGCAAACCAATATTCAGACACTTAACTTCAAAATTTAATGAGCAACAGGTGCCAGTTTTGTGTCTAAATCTTCTTCTTAGTCAGCACCTTGCCCTAACTATTTAGAAGCAGCTGTATATGCGGTAAACCAAACTGTGACTCTTTTGCCGCATTAAGACACATTTTTTTTTGGTTGCAAAATTTTCCAATAATAGGAACATTTAAGACCTTCTCAACTCACCTGAGCAGGTGAAGATGCCTTCTCAGGCGTGGAAGGTGTTCCAGCTTCATTGTTTCCCATGGTCAAGATCCAAACTGAGAATGTCAATGCCTTCAGGGCCAAATGTAGAAACTCTTTATCAGCAAGCTATTCTCTTTCTTGTGTTGAATTCAGCCAGCTACACTGGGAGTAACCATATCAAGATATAACAGCCACCATAAATAGTTAATGGGAGCCAGAAAAAATCCTAGACTTATATAGAAAATGCCGAAAACTCTGAATGAGGCAGTTGATATGCCCATCATTTTACTATCCCAAGTTCCTAACTACTAATCATAGATAAACGATACCCTGTATCAAAAAGATTAACAGCATTACATTCATGGGAGTACTAGCCCCAATTGCATCAACTATTAATCACCCAAGGAAAAGTAAACACTTTTTGGTGGGACCCACGTCCAAAAGGTGTTTGACTTTTCCCTTTTGGGTCTATTAATGGTTGACATGATTGCGGCTAGGATTTCCCTTATATACATATTAACTACGTAATAGTGAACTCACTTGAAATTATCATTTATTGTTGAAAATGTAGATAATTTCTTTCAGATAAAACCATGGTCTTCTTGAGAAAATGGGCTCCAATGTGCTCCCCACTAAAGTTTCATAACATGATGCACAATAGTAGAATAGGGACTCAAAATTCAAGCAGTTACACCTAGAAGACCTCGTACAAACAGAAGGCTGTTGCCAACAATGTAATGCCCCGTGTTGTTACGTGACAGGTCTAGGATTTAAAACCTCTTTGCACCTTTGAAATACTGATCTCATAAAAACAGGATTACCAGGTGGCAGCACAGAGAGATTATTAAGAAGCTAAATAATGAATGAAAATATCCCTGTTACTTCTTAGCTATAACTATTAACTACATACTGAACGAATTTGTACTGGTAAGAATTATAATTCAACATGATTGCTACCTATCTTTGTAAGTGGTCCTCTTCCAAAGTATACACAAATAATTCTTCTCACAAGACGGGCGGGCTAAACACTTTTATTGCTGTAATGGTGAGAATGCTAAGTCTAAGCTGCAGTGTTTGATTCATGCATAGGAAAAAAAAATCATTTTTCTTAGAGGACTTAATGAGGCCAAACAATCCCAGTATAGATGAGAAACTATTCCTAATTTCAAAACTAAATGGACTCCAAAAGTGGAAAGCATTTAACTTGAAGAATAATAAACCTTCCTGCAACCTATATAAAAAAGTTGAAGCCCTAATTTAGAAAGTTAAATGAACTTCATTCCGATAAGATTGAAAACCCGTAAGCATGGGTAAGGTTTAACCACATAAATTTTGGAATTAGTTGGCATGCCTACTTCAGCTGATGCACCCAAAAATAAATGAATAACAATATCGCTTGTGCAATTTGAATGAGAGGATCTCTTTGGGCGCTACAATGGGTTAACGTTGGCTTGGTCCGAAGGTTACAGGAGAGTTATTGTTGAAACTGACTCTAGTGCGGTGGTGAATCTTGTTACTAAAGATCTGGATAATTCTAACCCCCATGGATCACTCATCAGAGCTTGTCGGGCGCTCCTAGGACAATCTTGGGAGTGCCAACTTGTGCATGTTTTCCGGGAGGGCAACCGAGCTGCTGATTGGATTGCTAACTTTAGTCACTCTGGACCTCCTGGTGTTACCTTTTTTCGCTCCCCACCCCCTGGTGTTTTACCTTTTCTCAGATATGATGTACTGAGGGTTTCTACCCCTCGTCTTTGTTTATAGTTTGTGGGTCTTCCCACCCATTGAACCAAAAAAAAAGAATGAGAGGATCCCTTAGAGCATCTCCAAGGGGCTCCCAATTCTGGCTCCCTTCGCCAAAATAAGGAGCTTGAAGCATGAAATGGAACTCCAACGCCCTCACCAGATTAGCTCACCACTTTAGGGAAGATGATTCCGCTCGCCAAATCTGGCAAGCAGAATCAACTCGCCATCACATTTTTCCCTCTTTTTTTTCAAAAACTTACCGTTGGAAAAGACTGAATACAGGGAAGCGTGATTAAATGGGGAAGAAGAAGGGAGATGATAGGGAGTGTGTTGGAGTTTCGACTGAAACAATGGCTCCCTATCTTGTCAGGGGCTCCCCAATTTGACAAATGGGGAAGAAGTAGCACCGGTGTTGGAGATGCTCTTAGGGAGGTATTACCATTAAACTCCTAAGAATAATTGCATAAGATAAATATATTGTAAAAGGTTTGCCATACACCTAAAAGAGTAATCATCATGCCTACTTTTATTGTGACTCAACATCAATACGAAACTCATCTTTCAGGAATATATAACTTGTAATGCCCTTCAGTTTTCAAATAGATTCTGTTTGTACAATCAGGAACTAGTAATTTTTCATATGATAGTTTTACGGATCTTTCAAGCATCCAACAAGATCTACTATGATTTAAGAGTCTTTAAAAGAGAACTGGCAATAAACTTAATTCCAGACAAAATATGAAAATTTTAAAAATTTAAATACATCCACACACATTATTTCCAAATAGACGGGACATCAATGTCTTTTTGCCACCGACGGGCCACCACTACACAATTAGACAATGATGATTACAAATTATACAGGATCGCTGATGGATGTTAATTATCAGTTGAGGAAAGATGTTTCAAATGATGCAAATACCATTTTACCTAAAGAAAATACACAGTTTTTTTCAAAGAAAAAATGTAAAATATATATTGTTACCCCTTTTTTTCCCATAAGATTATGAACAACAATTTTCCCAACCTGAATCGAAGCGTTTCGTAGATACATTCAAGCTCTTTTTTTCTTTTTAGAAATCTGTCTATGTGGTATAATACAATAACTATTCCCTTTTATAGGATAAAAAATAAAGAAAAACAGACAAAAACTCAATCTGAAATCAAATAGAAAACAAGTATCCCCCCCCCCCCCCCCCCAAAAAAAAAAAAAAGGACACAGATTTTAACTTTCTATCCGAGAACTGCCAAGAAACATTGATCCAGATGAGCTGCGAAATCAGATTATGAGTTTCATGAACAAAACCAATAATCTAACTTCAAATTCAACATACCTGCAACTTCAAATCCGAAAACCTCGAAAGATCCTGTGGAATATCTAAAAAAATTCGCCTCTTCAGTTGTGAAACACAGAAAAGAAAGGATTTTCGCAAGAACACTCGAGATTCAACTATCTTCAATACGAAAGAGAGAATTTGTAGAAGCAAAAACCCTAATCTGAACCAAAACCTATTGCCGCTTCTTCTGCATTCTATTTTGCCCTCTTTCATGAAAGGGAGGGAAAATATGCCTTTTTGCAGAGAAGGAGAAGAAGAAGGAGACGGCCGCCAAGCCAACAGCCACATCAGCGACACGTGTTCGTATATCCGATTGTGTATACACTATGTATAATACGGAACCAATGGTCGTGGGCCTTGGTTGAGCTGGCTTTCGATTTTCGTGCCGCTTAGTGATTTCTCCGCGTTGCCATTACCGTACACGTGTCGGTTAGATACGTGTTGAAGATGAGATTGAATCACAGCCAATCGAGATGTATTAAGTGAGAGTTTAATCGCACCCATAGTTCAACAATCAACACGTGCCCTCTTTTTTTTACCCCAATTAACCGTGGTTAAGATTCCTTAACCCTTGGGATACAACAATCTAGCCTTAGATTTTTGGAAATTTTTTTTTTTTAAAATTAACCTTAGAGTTAAGAAAATTTAACCTTAGAATTAAATTTGATTAAAAAAGCAATTCTAAAAACCAAGGATTGTTGAACTTAAAGGGTTAATAAATCTTAATTATAGTTATTAGGGATTAAAAATGATACGTGTTGATCAGTGAGTGCGATTGAATTCTCTCTGAGTTCAACCGATGATTGTGATTCGATCCGGTTGAAAGGGAATAGGATTTTCGCTGCTAGAGTCCGGATCTGTCCAATTGTGATCGGACTGGAGAGACCGAGAGAGCTCAAAAGAACTCGCAAAGCCCATTTAATAACTGCCCTCTTTACTCTGTTAAAAATTTTAAATCCGTAGAGCTAAGATGTTTTTGATATTTTTTGTGTTTTACAAACTATGTTAGATTGCTTAACCTTAAGAATTAGTAAGTCTTAACAACAGTTAATGGAGGTTAAAAGGGAAATATCGATTCGCACCAATTGTAATTGAACCTGGAGGGAATTCAATTGCACCCTCAAGCCAACACATCTCTTTTAACCCATATTAACTGTAGTTAAGATTCACTAACCTTTAGGGTTCAACCATTTAACCTTGGTACTTAACCCTAAGGGTTAAATATTTTTAACTATAGTTAATATTTTTTTAAATAAACCAAGGTTATATTATTGAACCCAAGGATTAATGAATCTTCATCACAGTTAATAAGAGTTAAAAGAGACATGTGTTGGCCTGCATGGGCAGAGCTGGGGGCGAGGGCCATGGCCCCCCTTTTTTTAATTTCAATATAATGTATTGGTAATTTTTTTTAAAAATTACATGATATAGAAATTTTCTATATAGTGGCTCCCCAAAAAATATATAGTAAATTTTTTACATGTATATTGTATAATATAAAGGGATTGATTCCTTACGTGTCCCTTTTAACCCTAGTTAAGATTTATTATCTTAGGAGTTAATATTTTCTAGTAAAAACCAAGGGTGGATGTATAAACCTTAGGGGTGAGTGAATCTTAACCATGGTTAATAAGTGTCAAAAAGGACATGTGTCAAATGCCTTCACATTTCATCCCCTTTAACCGTGATTAAGCTAACCAACTTAAGGTTATTATTTTTTCTGAAAACCAAGGTTAAATGGACGAACCTTAAGGGTGAGTAAATCTTAACCACGGTTAGTAGATATTAAAAAAGTGGATGGGAACCAATGAAGACCGACTCATGTTTTTCACTTTTTCTTGTTACTAGACTCCTTTTGGAATGCAACATTAACGAATTTTATGATTACCGCATACCCATTACTCAAACAAAAAAAAATTCAACCCCATACATTAGAGTAAACCCCTCTCAAGCCGAGCCGAACAGGGCTAAGCTAGACTCGAATACACCCCCTACCTGTGGGTGCTATTGAACTTGGGAAAGTTCAATCGTGATTTACTATGATCCCAACTCACTGGGCCCAGAGTAAAATATTCTAGCCCAACATCTCCAACTCGCCACATGATTCTTTTAACTCTCTTTAACTGTATAATATTCATTAACCCTAGGATTAAAGAATTTAACTTTAATTTTTAGAAAAATAAAATAAAATTTAATCACAAGAATTAAAATTTTTAACCAGATTTTAAAAGAGTGTCAGATTGAGTTAAAGGCTAGCCATAGTATTTTACTCTAAGCCCCGCCAAAGTAAATCCACTCTCTTTCGTTTCTTGCAGTTTTTTTGATAACCAATCGGAGCCCATTGGATCTTGTTTTGAGTTGTTCCATAGGACACTCCTATGGAAAACAAGCCTGGTGTTCAAACGGGTAGAAAAGTATGTAATGATTCATGAACTAGAGATGCATCTATATTCTTGAATTTGTGTACTTTTTGTGAATTTTTTTCTCCTGGATTGAGCTACCCCGAAATTTTTGGGAGTTCATTGTTTTAGAACATTGATCTGGGTACCATTTTAGTTCTGGGCGTGTTTGTGTTTGTTTTTGGGTACATGTCTATCATTTATCTAAGGTTAGTTACTAAACCCTAATTGATCGGGGTTGAAAAGTGTAAATGGGTTATGTCCTGCTGTGATTTGCTTTGAAATTCAACAAGAAGAAAATTAGATCTCTGTTAGCGTTCCCCTAGAAGGGAAAATAATCCATGAAAAATAACAACAGAGCTGAGCTAATTATGGTTCATAAGGGTGACACCCCATTGCAAAATTTCAGGAAATGGCATACCGACATTCCATCGCCTCACGCCTGCATTCATATACCATCGTAATCTGGCAAATCCTCCGGCATTGACTAAACTAGGCTATTTCTGACTGGGGACTTGGATAGGCAGCCCCAATTCAATTTTCTCTAGGTAATCAAGCTTTTTTCTGACCTAATTGTTGAGCAGACATCTGAGATAAGAGCTGTAAATACACTTTTCACAGCAATCTTGACAGTTTCTTCACTCAGATCTCGAAACAAATCGAATCATACAGCTGCACATATAGCACCTGAAATATGAAGGAAATTTTCAGTTACCATGCACATTAATTTTATGTTTGGTTGTTGAGAAAGTAAGTGAAAATATGGAAAAGAAAAGAAAATTTTAAATTTATAATACAATTTTTAGTTGTGTTTTGTCAAATTTTCTTTTCTTTTCCATGTTTTTACTTATTTTCTCGGCAACCAAACATAGTGTAAAGGAAGGTAAATTTCTATTACATACCAGCCTAAAGTGCCCACTTCCCCACCAATCCCTATTGTTTAGTGACTGGCCAACCTGCAAGATGGGCCATGGCACAATATGCCAACTGGGAAATCTAACTATTTGATATACAGGATTATGGGAAAAAAAAAATTTATTTCCTGCTGTGAGGGGGGTTTCTACTTTCTACCATCTGGATCTATCTGATAAATGACATTCTGGATAGGCTAAATGGACTGGCTCATCCATTTCAGCCCCATAACCTATTGTGTAATGGACTTTCCATGTGAAAGACAGTTGAATTTCTAGAGTTTCTAAGTATTAAGGGGTGAGAAGACGTAGTGAGGCCACTCATGATGAAACTTGCCACATCGAGAGGGGGTGAGATGGTAGAATAGATGGACCCTGTTTGTCCTGCCAACTCAGCTGCCATATGTACAAAAAAAATAAGACCTAGTCACAACAGAGAGAATGCCTGTTGTGACAAACAAGCTACTTGGCCTCAGTTATATGCTATAGTGATCATCCAGTCAAAAATTTATGAGATTAACTATGAGCAGTTGCTCTGGTTCAAAGACAAACCGGAGCAACCCAAAAATATGCCTTGACAGGGGTAGTTTGGGAATTATAAGAAAATATTTTAGCTGATAGAAATACCCTTGCTTTATATTGTAATTTCCAAACTACCCGTGTGTGCGTGTGTGAGTGTGTGTGTGAGAGAGAGACAGAGAGAGAGAGAGAGACCTGAAGACCAAGATGAGCAGCAAAACTTCCCTTCATCAACATGCTTCACATCAAGCCCAATAAACCATGATCCAACACTGACATCATCATGGGCATACGCACGAAGAATAGATCTGTCAACTCAACAAAAGAGATGGTTAGCTAACTGTTTTGCATAAATAAAAGGAGTCAAGGAGCTTGATGCACTAAACAGGAACAAAACTGACCTGTTTATTGAAATAAACTGTGCCAATGCTCGGGAAATGACATACATCTCACCAGAAGCATGACGGAAGTACCTATGGGACAAGAGAACCATATTTTTGAAGAAAGATAAAAAATACATTCAAAAAACTACTTAAAGAACGCAAAGGGAAAAAAATGAGAAAACAGATTATTATTGTAACTTGTAATTTGTAAAAGAGTAGGAATGGGATGATCAATGGTCCTATAGACATATGGGGGGAAGTTAAGGCCAGTAACAGCTGTAGCTGCACAAGTAGCAAGCGTGCAGCAAGAGCAAGTGCATGTATTACTTGTGACTTGTGAGTTGTTATTATTGAGAACTAATGTAACGTTGCCCACAAATCAAGTATAAGGTAACTGTAATCCACTAGTAGTTTCCAACAAATCGTGAATAATGAAACCAATAGCCCTTTTTGAATTGTGATCTGGAAATTGAATAATGACTTTAGTTTAATAGTTGTGGATCTAAGTCTTAACATCTCATTATTCTCTAAGTTCAAGCACTATTATTTTTATTGTACTGAAAACAATTTATGCTTATCAGTTTATACTGAAAGCAACACAACTTCAAGCACCTAGTATGCTCAGTATATACTCAACCTGAGTTTTGAGGCGAATCAAACGCCGAGGCGAACAGAAACTTCATCCTATAGCTAATAATTCACCAAGTAGAGATCATATTGCCGACCTGAATAATTAACAAGCTTTTCTGTCAGAATAATCAATTTTAGGGGCGTGTGGAGTCAAGCTATTCAGTATGAAGTATGTAGAAGGTTCCAATCTACAAAGTGATAGCAAATTTTCACGGTCATCTCATACAAGTGTATCTCTCTACCTCTCCTGACTTTTATCTAGACTATCTAATAATTATAACATGCGCCTAAGGAAACTTTCTTTTCTCAATTAATGGATCCCCTTTCTTTAAAAACAACCCCAACTCCAAAATTCTGACACTCATGTATTGCGGTATCAACATTTCAAAGTAGGAGATGTACCATTAAATACTTGTGCCAATGTGAGAAAACTAAAGAAATAAAAAGCGTATCTCTCAACTATTACATAGGATTGCCTTTTTATTATAGGTTTGGGCCCTGGTCCAGATGGATAAGGTTCTAATGATGATGAGTCATGCCTTAAATTATACCATATTAACTGCAAGTGAATGAGACACTGTCAAGGAATGAAAGAAAAATCAATAAAACCAAATTGATAAATGAATGATGATGCAGAAATTTTCTAATGTAGCAAAAAAAAAAACTAGTATTATGAAGATGCAGCATTATACAGGCAACTAGAATTATCACCAAGACAAATTTATGCAACAAACTATTTCCGTGAATCCTATCAAACCAGTCAGCAAAAAACTACACCAACTACTTACTTTGATATTAGAATTATGAAGTGATAATTGTTTCTCCTTTAAAGTAAGCTACAACATAAAATCAAATGCAATATTACTCACGATTTCCCATCGCCGAATTTCCACCAGTCTGGTTCATACCATTTGTGGCTCCTGTAGAAGCCCAACAAAAAATGTTTGTCATTACAGAAAACAAACGGATGTTCAAATCTAATTAAAAACTTCTAATCTTCTAAAATCTTTATCATCAAATAAAATATTTTTACTAAACTCACGAGTCAGAGAAAACTTGGCCTGATTTCATACACCCAATATAAACACGAGGCTTGTCCAAATGAGTTGCAAGTATAGTTCCCAGGGCATCTGTATATCAAATTATGGATATGTTAAACTAATACATCCAAAGTCCAAATTGCAGATAATTCATTTGTTCATTTGCTTTCATATTTCTCAAGTTTTCTGAATTGCCAAGGTATCTAAATATTGCTTTTGTTTTCAGCAGTACTATCCGACTTGTTATTGATAATACTATAACAGTCAGGGGCGGAGCCACATGGGGCCCAGGGGGAGCTGAACACACCCCCCCTTCCCGAAATTTTGAATAACAATAGGGGCGTAGCTAATTAGGAGAGGGGCGGAGCTGGGGTGACGGGGGCTCTAGCCCCCCTAAACTTCTGAGAAAAAATATATTCATTATAAACGGACACAAACAGATGTGATGGCTCATGAATTTGGCCCTCAAATTTTTCCCCCCAGGGGCTACGCCCCCAAACCCCCACTGTTAGCCCTCCCTGCAAGAGAATCGGAGCCACTGATGACATTATGACCATAATCACTATTACAGAAGAATTCACAGTCTGCTAATAAACAAGACTAATATTTGAGTGGACAAATACAGCTTTCTCAATTACATGAATCAAGAAAATCCTCAGTAATACGGTGAAAAGATTGATCCCTCCCTATGCTTTGTGAAATAACGAAGGCTATGATTCTATAACAAATGCCAACATATTCATGTCATATAAGAGTGTTGAGATATGCTATAATTATGGGTGTAGATACATCATATCATGTCATTAAAGATATTATTATAATCTTAGTTTATAAGTGATATAAATAACTGAAAGGGGGAATCAGCCCCCTAAGCTTCTTCCCTAATTTTTTTCTCCTCTCTTCTTCTTTTTCTCCCCTACTCCTCTAGGGTTTCTACTTTCTACTAAGAGAATAATGAATGCACTTTCCTTTTCATTTTTGACAGTAGAAAGATATTATAACAAATCTTTCTACATGCAAATGAAGTATATAACGCACAATAACCAGATCATGATTTGCAGACTTGTGAGTTGAATTCAATGCATTTAAACTTCAAACAGAAATTGTCAAGTCTTAGTTTTTTTACTAAATCAATTAATTATCATTTAGCATATAAGTTATGACAAAGGATATCAGGAAAATTACCTGAATTCCATAATACTACAAGTTGCCTCTTTATTTAAATTAATCTTGATTTCCAAAATCCTTGTAAGCATTTCTGCAACCTATCATAATTTTTACCATAAAAAGCGCAAGACAGAGTTTAACAACTCATCAATATATCTAGGTTTCCAAACCTTATCAAAGTTTTTCCAAGTTGAATAAGTTCAAGCACACTATGTCCAAACCAGGTGATACAACGAGTCAACACCCGGCCCAAACGACATTTCTTATTATCTATTCTCTTCTAGTCCTAGGGAATAGAAAATCGCTCCTTAGGAGTGATGCCAAACAACCCCCCTAAATAGGTGATACAAGAGTTTAGACAGTTTTATTCTGCCATAATCAACTCATTTATTATTCAAGTGGTCACATAGTGTACAAAATATGATTTAGACAGAATGAAATATTTTTTACAAGTGGGCCATCATGTCCTACGTGGTATCTGGTAAATTGAAATGTCCTCCAGCAGGTTTGATATGAAGTATCACACAGATGCACCAAGTTATCTACACCCTCTTAACAATGAGGGACACTTACCAATATTAACATAAACATCATCATTGACCTTAGCATAGAACTCAGCATCCCAGTTATCTGCAGCATGAACAAAGAACAATTTCGTCTTCTTTGAAAGCTCCTCAGGTGCTTCTACTTGATTGTCCTATCAAAAGAAGAGGAGAAAATGCTATTATTATCTGCACCATCTATTATTATTTGCACCATCTAGCTTGCATAATATTGAATATCTTGAATAACAGTCAGACTAATGGTAACAGATATAACTCAACCGTGTCCGCGTATGTTGGTTGGGGCTCATTCTCATGCACACAAAAAAGGCTTCTATTGGAGCAGATTATGGAGTTATTTTTCCTGTGAACTATATTTTGAAGCTTCATCAAAATTAGTACTTTGTTACAACTGCAATACTACCATTTACCTAATTGAGTTAAAACTAACTATTTCATTGTATCGGTAATCAGATACAAATTCTCAAATAATCATTTTCAGTCAGATTTGCAAAATGAAATAAATGCTCAAATATGCTTAGAATATAAAACATTATAAAAACCCACCAACTATACTAAAAATTAGTTACCAATCAAAAAATACTAAACTTAAAATTAGTTTACTGGTCAGTTGAACATACAAGAACAATGAAGTCATTGGTCTGCCTATTTTCGCTGTCAATGTCCCGATCCAAACTGTCTCCACGATTTGCACTGTAAGTAACCACTTAGTTAGAAATGGATATGTCAAAAAATATTAGAAGCAAATTTGTAATGTACGAAAACAAGAGACCTTCTTCCTATTAGAAATCGTATAATGATGCCCTTCTCATCTTCCAGTTTCTTTGAAGCAGCACCTGCACATATTGTGTTACAGGTTTGGTACTACCAAAGAAAATAACTTTGAAGAGGGCTGGCTAAATACTTTATAATAGCTAAAAACATTCCGACACAGGACTAGAGTTTACAAACTCGAGTAAACTCGGTTGACAAATTCCAAGAATAAAAATGTCATCAGTTACTGTGAACTGAATAACTCATCGATCCAATAATATATATTGTGATTTAAGTATAACAACACAAGCTACAACAAGCATGCTTGAAAAAAAAAATAGAGTAGGTTTTTTAGGAGCACGTACTTACCAAATTCTAAATGGCCCATGCTCATTAGTAGAACATATACTCAAAGAGAGAATTGTTATTAATATTAGTGAATATATTATATCTCAAACCGAGCCGAATCAAACAGTGCCTAGCTCGAACGTATTTTGTTCAAACTTTGAAGCTCAAGTAAAAGCTCGTCACGATTGAGCTTAAATTTCAGCTTGAACTCGGCTTGAACAAGCCAAGCTGATGAGCCAGCTAGGCTTGAGTGCAACCTGTCTCAGATGAGACTTTATTCCTCTCTTGTTGTGCTGTTACTGTAAGAGCATAATTTCAAGGTAACTCCTATCCACCAATCTTAAATATTGCCTCATCACTATGCATGCCCTTACAAACATTGCACTCCATATCATAGTAACAAAATCGGGGTTCAGGAATAATTCAATGGTGGTCTAATTTGGAAAAATTCGGCAAAGTCCGGAAAAAAAGGGGCAAGATATGAAAAAAATATTATATAAGACTACTAATTGTTAAATTATAAACAAACATATTTCATATATTAGATATCCATTCGAGACTTTTTCAAAAAGTCGTGAATAATTTGTGTTTGATATGTGAAATGTGTGACTCTTTGAAAAAAGTCATGATTTTTTCAAAAAGTCGTGAATAATTTGGGAATTAATTGTTCGACGAAAAAGTCGCGTATTATTCGGGGTTTCTGAAAAAATCGGAGAACTTTGTTACTATGCTCCATATACTTGATCCCTGCTCATCATAGTTTAATATTTAAACCCTTAGATTCCAAGGCATCCTTGATAGATGGTAGTGTTTGGGAATTATGACAAAATAGATGACCATGGTATTAACCGCATACAATTAGGACATGATCTATGCCAAACAAACAAAGAAAATCTCATTCTACAATGATGGTAAAATAAAGGAGGAAACTTGTAAAAAGGGATGGAATTCTACCACTTGGCAACCATGCTTTACGGATTGCATCCCTATTGTTCTTGTGGCCAAACCTTGTTTCTATTCCTATCACAGCTAACAACCTTTTCTTAGAGTGAGTTCCATTGGTGTCTGACAAGTGCCTTGAAGCAAAACCTTCATGTCTAGCAGCAGCCAGCTCCATCTCAAGGGCTGATAACTTCTTATGTTGTTCTCTGAAATTCATATGCTCCATCATCAAACCCCTTGAGAAAGTTTGTGAAATGCAACAAAAAAAACCCAAATTAACCAAAAGACAGGATAAGTACACGCATCCGACCTGCAGGCTATAATTTTCAGTGTATCATCAACTGATATAGCAGAGTGTCCCTGAAAATGGAAGACCACTGGTCAACTTAAATTATTCCATGGAAAACTACAAACACACAAAATCAGAAAAAATAAAAATAAATAATATGAAATTCGAATAGTAGGTGACTGGCCAGATTATTTGAAATTCGAATCATATGAATGGTTTGGTTTTTCAGATGTAAACCATCCAGTACTAGTAGGTGCATCAACAATTGGACAGTCCAGATCAAACAGAACAAACACAAATTGTATACAAATACATTTAATCTTAAAGAAGAAGAAAAAAAAACATTGCAGAGAACAGAATTTCAAACTAAAAATAATAGTAATAATAAAAATAATGAAATAAATTACCTGACCAGTTATTCTGTCAAGCTCTTTAATTAAATAAACCCTGTTCTCTGCATCCTGCCATAGGCTACCAGAAAAACATTTATATCAAGCATTCAGTACATTAAATAATTAAGAAAAAAAAATGAAATAGAAAAGAAAAGAAATAAGAACATGCATACAAATAACCCAAAACATGAGAACCGAAATAGTGTGGAAACTCACCGGCCGGCGACATAAATCGAAGCCATTGCAGCGATCATAGATAGCATAAGAACCGAAATTCGTGACCGGAAAACCAAACCAGATAGCCGGTTATTCGAACCCCGGATCTGCATTTCTTTTTCCTTTTTTTTTATCGGCAAAGAAGTGAAGAACAAATCTTCATACAGCGATCATTCACCTCGAAATCGATCGAAATGCTTCGATTTCAGAGTGAGATCTACCCAGGTTGGGAGCTAGACCGAACCTCGAATCCAAATCTGCTGGTACAGAGAGTGTGCGAGGTAGAGAACAAGCTTCGAAACATGGAGATAGACAGAGGAGATGGTTGGTCGAGGAACACGAGACGTTCCGACCATTTACTAGCTTCGTATTCGGTTTCAAATTAGCAAGGCGGAAGTAATAGACCTTTTTATTAAGAGCAGTGATTAGCACACCCCCGCATTTGACCATGAAAGGAAATGCTATGGCCACGTCTCTTTTCAATTATTTTAACTATGGTTAAATTCAATAAAATTAAAGTTCATATATATATATATATATATATATATATATATATATATATATATATATATATTAAAAAAAATGAGGTGAGATAGCTTAACCCTAGCAATTGAGTGAATCGCAACTACAATTGATGTGTTATAAAAAGGGGGCATGGACAAGGGCAAAGCCAAGATTGTGGGGGGCACACAGTGGTTAATTAAAAAATGATAATAATTATTGATAGATTTGTAGAGAGTTATTAGATAGACATGAAATATTCTGGGTCTAGGGATTTGGGTCATAGCTCCTAATTTTTTTTTTTAATGACCGAGTTATTGGGTCATTTCATCTATACATTTAGTATATATTTTATGAGTATCGTTTCTCCTTTATTATGAGATAATGGCCTCCTTGCTCTATAATTATGTCATATTTAATAATTAAATAACATGATATAAAGAAATGTTTTTTCAAAAGTTGAGAGGACAACTGTCCCCTTGCCTCATGGTCATGCCATATTAAATCTATCTATGATATAAAAATATAAGTATCACCCAACCCCTTATCTTTACTCTCCAATCTTCAATCCTGTGAGTTTTGTTTAAAGGATGTTGCGTGACACATTTCTTTAATCTCAACCGTTAAATATTTTTCAAACACACGTCTCAGTCCCAATATAAAAATCATTTGAGAGATTTTAGGGGATTGTGGTCTTCTATTTTCTCACACGGATAAGGGTGTGTAGAGACGTGTCCCTCTTCCCACTTTTATCTCTCTATTGCCACCTATTAATCTCTTCATTTTCCTCTCTCTCATCTATACTATAATTCTCATTGTGGCTCTCCTCTTTAATTCTCATTGTTTGATCTATAAAAAAAAAACTCCAATGATCTTTTTCTAATTTTTCTCTCATATTCCTCTTTTCTCTTTTTCTCAAAGGACATGACTTCTCTTAATATTTTCCAAGAGTCCTATTACGTTTATCTCACTTTTTTTTTTTATATAGTTATTCTCTTTTCATTTTTCTTTATAATCTCGTGCATCACACAAGGGCTTTGCTAGTAGTTAAATAATATAATATACTTTTTAGGGGGCAATTGCCCATTGTCCATGACTATGCCAATTAAATAATTAATCAACTTAGTATAAAAGACTTTTTTAAGTTAGGAGTTGGGATCGAGTCAATTGCCATTGAACTTGGGAGAGTTCAATCGCACCCACAAGTTAACACGTGTCTCGTTTAATTCTAATTAACTATAGTTAAGATTTACTAATAGTTAGGGTCAAACAATCTAACCAAGGTTTTAGAAAAAATGAAAAATGCCTAACTTACAGACGGTTTCCATTATGCAATGAAATGGTCGGTACACATTAGTCCACGACCCACCTTTTTACACTCACCAATTATGGTTAACATTCACCAACCCCCTAAGTTTAAGCACACGGACCTTAATTTTTACAAGAAAAAATTTTAATTTTACTTTACTTAAGCTTAATTAGGGTAAAAGGGTGTTAAAATAGACATGAGGACACGATAGTAAGTTAAGCAGTGGACCAGGGAATCCACTAATCTCCGCTCTAGAAAAATATTTTAAAAAGGGAAATGGAAAACAGACTAGGGTCAGCTTCTAAGTTGACCCCACATCTCTCATTCGTCCACGACCCTTTTTCACCATGCATCAACTATGGTTATCACCTTAGGGTTAACCAATCTAACCATGACTTTTAGAAAAACAAAATTATTTATTTTAATTTAATTAAGCTTAACCATGGCTTAAAAATTGATAAAAAGGGATACAGGGACACTGCGGATAGTTTAGAAGAGGACCATGCGGTCCTCTTATCAGGACTCTTTAAAAAATATTAATCCTCTCACCCAGAGTCCGGTTATAACCGTAAATGATTTGGTCCCTTGGTGCAAAGGTTCAGCTCTAATTCTGACGAGCTACATCGCGTGAAGTGCATGGTTCATTCGGTTCAGCTCTAATTCTGACCAGCCACATCGCGTGGAGTGGTTCATTCTCCCAGTCAAGTGCTTCAATTTTTTTTCCCAAATTATAGCTTTATATGTTTTAGGAGTGTTAGCCCTACTCTGGGCCTTTTACACTCTCAGTCATAGGGGTGCACATGGTACGGGTCAAACCGTGAACCAAGCTGAATCGACCACCATGATCCGATTTGGTTATGTTTTTTTTAAAGGCACGGTTCGGTATTGCGTTTTATTTTACTTAAACCGATTTTTTGCGGTGCAGTCCTAGTTCATTTCAATTTGAAACCAAACCAAACCGAGAATTGAATCGAACTTAGAACCGAATGTGGAACCGCGAACCGAACTGAACTAAGAACCGAATGTGGAGCCGAGAACCGAAAACCGTACGAGAACCGAACCGGTTCTGGGTCCTATAATTTTTTTATTTTTTTGGAACCTAACCCTAATATCCCTTCCGCCTCCACCTATTGGACATGATGCCCAGAAAAATCATTTAGATTGTTAGAACCTTATTAATTTGATTAATAAATGCTTCTTCTTAATCTATTGTGTATTCCTTATGGGTAATTGACTATGATCATGAGATGATCTACACGATATGAGATATCAATAAAAGTCCATATGATATATTGTAGGAAAGTTATGTGATTAGATTATCACAGGTAGATAGAACTATCCGGTTCCTTATACCTTATATAGTCACAGCTGTGGGTAAAGTTGGGCACTTCACTTATATGGCTGCCAGAATGCTAAGATGTTCTCAATAGTTGAGATGTATCTCGAATTATTATAGTGGAGACTACACATCAGCATATGGGTGCTTAAATGTACACTGAATGATTGTATTCAATGAGAGACCTCTTGCATAAACATACTATCAGATAGTTGGTCTCTCATTCACATTGAACAGTTTTAATGATCCTTAGATCTGATGAGTTCATCTATGACTGGACAGTGATTTGACTGTTTTGATTCCACCAACGTATTTTCTAACTTAGGGAATACAATACAGTGACAGTTGGATAGTCAGAAAGTTATTCGAATCATGATGAATTTTAAACAAGAAATTCATGCTCATTAATTTGAGAGATTATCCAAGTTCGGTAAGACAGTTGATTAAGTTCAAATCCTGCGCAGGTAATTTTGAAAACAAAATAAGTTTTGAAATATACTTTTATTAAAAGGTATTATACTTATAAAATGATTTTTTCAAAATATTTTTTATAAGAAATTGTTTCTCATGGTTTAATCATAAGTCTTGGAAACCCGGATGATTTGCAATGGGCTATGGGTTAGATAATATGTCAATCTCAAAGGCCCATTAAGGATAATGTATTTGGAATGATAAATCGAATTTAAAAGTTCATGTGGCGGGATCCGTAATGGTTAATGTTCATACACTGGGATTCAATTGCAACATGGACATCTCACGTCACTTGCAATTCCGATGTAATTCCCGTTTAGGGTCAATGAGATAACATTGGATAAGTCATGATAAGAATGTCCCAGAGCAATCTGTGGAGGTGCTCACATAAGAAATACAAACTCAATAATTGATTAAAAGTTAATCAATTATTTGAAGTGATTAAAAGTTAATCATTTAATTAAACAAATTAATAGTTAATCTATTGTTTAAATTAATTGTTAATTTAAACTAATGGATTATTTTAGTAATTATTTGATTAACATAATTAAAGGGGAAATGAGTTTGACCCATATCCATAAACCCATTAAAATGAACATTTAATATGGGCTAAAGCCCATGGGTTTAAACCCTAGGGTGGGGCGCCTACTTGAGGAATCTTAATTGGATTAGGATTTGTTTAATTGAATAATTATTGAAATATAATTCCTTTTATTATGGAATTAAAATCCAAGTGTTGGATTGCAATTAATTAAAGAGTCTCTATTATAAGAGGATTCCTTAATTAAAAGGGATAAGTCAACATCCTACACCAAAGTAGGAAACCTAGTCAAACTAGGAATCTACAAGGAGGGGCGTGAGCTTCTATGAGGTTCTTTAATTAATAAGATTATTATAACTAAAGTAGTTATAGATTAAGTAGGAGTTTATTTAATTAATAATAAGAGTTATTATTAATTAATAAATCCTACTAGATAAGATCAAGTTGGAATAGGATTAGGATAAGATCCTAGTCTATAAATACCCCAACACCCTAGACCATTAAGTAAAATTCTCCAGAATTTTTTCTCTCATCTCCTCTCTCTCTCCAAACCGTGATCCCTAGGGGAGACCCCTAAGGATTTTCGTGAGCTATATTGGTGGTACTAGTTGGGTTTTACAAATCTAGGGTTTTGAACCTCAGTATTATTGGTGATAGAAGGTCTACACCATTGATCCATCTTCTTCCTCTTACTTCTATAATTCAAAAGGAGATTCTAAAGCTTCGTGGGGATAGCGAAGAACAAGGATCGAGCTTCTAATATTTTTTCGGAGAAATCTCTACAAAAAGTTCTGACGGTTCGAGTGGATTAAGCTTCACCGGTGAAAAACATTCATCGAGGTGATATGACTAAAATTCTTAGATAATTTTGATGCTTTTTATGGTGTTAAGATCCAGGGGATCCAGTTTCCGCATAAATTTTTATCCGGATTCCCCTTCACCGCCTTCCTCTCTTCGTTCCAATTTAATTTGTTTTAATTGGTAATTGTTTTTGTTCATTGATGGGATTTGAGTTTTGGTTTTAGTACATTGAGAATGTGAACTATTAGATCTATCGATATTAGGAGCAGATTATAAACCCGTGGGTAGAACCGAATTGAGGTTCTACGGTTCGGTCATGGGTTGATTTTTTTTCCAAACCGAAGCTCTATAGTTCGGTTCTGGATTGGTTTTTTTAGAACCTAGATTCATCGGTTCGGTCCCAAAAATTCTCAGAACCGAACCAAACCAAACCGTGTGCACCCCTACTCAGTCAATCAAGTGTCCAAACTTCTTAAAAAGTGTATGCTTTAACGGTGAAAAGTACTTTAACATGTTATTTTTGAGACATTTGATTGACTGAGACTAAAAGTAGAAAAATCTTGAGAGAAAGGGTAGCACTCCCTTCTTTTAAGGAGTGTTAGCCCTACTCTCAATCTTTTATATTCTCAATCTCCACCAATCAAGTGTCCCAACTTTTAAAAAAGGTCAGCACCCTCTATGTCAAATGAGTTACTTATTCTGTCACCCGTCAATAGGCTGGGGTCTGCGAGGTCTGTCCAGCTCGATTAATATTGAACACTTTGATTTTTTTTCTTAAGGAGTGCTTAGCCTAGTTGTAATAACTTCAAAATCTACCCGATGCAAGAATAGGTGCAGCACGTAAAGATTTTGATAGTTTAACGGATTAAAATAATAAAAAAATAGGAGACTTTTGACATTTTTTACCATCACATTGCGTGTATGAAAAATTGAGATTGAGACTAGGACTATCAAAATCCTTTTGTTTTTTTGCATCATTTCAATTGCGTAGCGTATGAAAATTGAGATTGAGACTGGGATTATCAAAATCCTTTTTTCTTTGCATCATTTCAAATGTGTAGCCGAGTTTGTCCCCCTTATAAGTGTCATCACACCTCAAACGGTAACGGTTGGTACTGTTTTGAGGAGTGTTTGGGTGATGCTTATGTTGGGTTGAAAGTGTGGTTGTGTGTGGTGTGTGCGCGCGTAAGTGAGTGCATGAGGTGTGTGAACGGTGAACCCGCTCCTCGCTCCACAGGAGTTTTTTTCTAGGGGAAAGTAGGGAAATGGGCTCCGGATTATGAAAAAACCCGAAAATGGGCTCCATTCTGCAAATTTTATTTCTGTAGGCTCCTACAGTGGTTTTAGTGAGCACGGGCTTTCCTTTTTTTTTTTCTCTCCAAAATACCCCAAACTCAGTTAGAGATCCCTTCAACACTGTACAACTGAGCTTAAACTTAAGCTTTCCCTTTCGTTGAAGCTTTCTTCCGAATTGCAACTGAGCTAAAACCCTCATGCTTCATCTGAAACCCTTCAACACAAACTAAGCTAAACCCTTCCTTCATCCAAAACCCTTTTGAAGAAGAAGAAGAAGAAAAAGAAGAAGAAGAAGTAGAAGAAGAAGAAGAAGAAAAGTGTTTTATACGTTTTTGATCCATTTTCGATGATTGCAGTAGTCATTTTCAATTTTTTTCTAGGGTTTTGTGCTCATTTTCGGGATTTCTTGTTATTACAGTTTATTTTATGTTATTACAGTGCATTTTCGATAGTTTTGTACTTATTTTCAATGGATTTGAGCTAATTTTCGGTGGTTTTCTGTTATGACAGTGCCATTTTCGATGGTTTCTATTATCAGAGTGCATTTTCGACATTACAGTATTTTTTCGATGGTTTTGTGCTCATTTTCGGTGATTTTCCGTCTCATTTTCGGTGGTTTTCCGTTCCTCTGGATTCTGACAGATTTTATCTTATTTTAGTATTTTGACCATAACTTTTGATTCGTTGATCAGATTTTGACGATTCAACTTGTGTTGCACTCTTCTTTCAAAGGGGAACAACTTTCATGTTTTACAAAAATCCTAATTTTAAGTTTTAAATGGTCTAAATGGGCCCATAAGTGGACTGGTCTACAAATTTCATCAGATAAAACATCAGAAAACCCACTTTTGACTTGGCTTAGACTCGAGATATGAAAAAACATTAAACATGAATCTTGAAGAAGGTTCCAATACGGTTCTAATGATTTAAGAATCACTTGATTCTGATAAATGAAGAGAAAACTAGAGCTTCCTAAAGTTTGAGGGATGTTAAGACATTCTTCTAGACCCTTGGTTTATTTCCATATTCTATCTACCTTGAATCCAACCCCTACTCCATTTTTCATACTCACTGTAATATTAAAAATGCATTATAATAACAGAAAACCACCAAAAATACACTGTAATAACAGAAAAGCACCGAAAATGGGCACAAAACCATCGAAAAGCATTGTAATATCGAAAATACACTATAATAACAGAAAACCCCCGAAAATAGGCACTGTAATAACAGAAAACTATAAAAAATAAGTATAAATCTATCAAAAATAAGCACAAAACCATAAAAAATACACCGTAATAACATAAAACCACTGAAAATGAGCATAAAACCATCGAAGAAGCACTGTAATATCGAAAATGCACTATAATAACAATGCTTTTTCAGTGGATTTCCCTATTTTCGGTGGTTTTCTATTATTAGAGTGTATTTTCGATATTACTGTGCTTTTTCGATGTTTTTTTGCTCATTTTTAGTGATTTTCTTTCTCATTTCTTGTGGTTTTCTTTCTCATTTTTTGTGGTTTTCTGTTCTTCTGGATTCTGACAGATTTTATCCCGTTTTAGTATTTTGACCATAACTTTTGATTCGTTCATCAGATTTTGACGATTCAACTTGAGTTGCACTCCTCTTTCAAAGGGGAACAACTTTCATATTTTACAAAAATCTTAATTTTAAGTTTTAAATGGTCTAAATGGGCCCACAAGTTGACTGGTCTGCAATTTCATCAGATAAAACATTAGAAAACCCACTTTTGACTTATTTTAGACTCAAGATATGTAAAAACATTAAACATGAACCTTGAAGAGGGTTCTAATATGATTCTAATGGTTTAAGAATCATTTGATTCTGATAAGCGATGAGAAAATTAGAGCTTCCTAAAGTTTGAGAGATGTTGAGACATTCCTCTAGACCCTTAGTTTATTTACATACTCCATCTACCTTGAATCCAACCCCTACTCCATTTTCATACTCACTGTAATATCGAAAATGCACTATAATAATAGAAAACCATCAAAAATGCATTGTAATAATATAAAAGCTCCGAAAATGAATATAAATCCATAAAAAATAAGCACAAAACCATTAAAAATGCACCGTAATAACATAAAACCACCGAAAATGAGCACAAAATCATCGAAAAAACACTGTAATATTGAAAATGTACTATAATAACAATGCTATTTTAGTGGCTTTTTGTTATTAGAGTACATTTTTGATATTACAGTGCTTTTTAGATGCTTTTGTACTCATTTTCGGTGGTTTTCTTTTTCATTTTCGATGGTTTTCTGTTCTTCAGGATTTTGACAGATTTTATCCCGCTTTAGTATTTTGACCATAACTTTTAACTCGTTTATCGGATTTTGACGATTCAACTTGCGTTGCACTCGTCTTTCGAAGGGGAACAACTTTTATGTTTTATAAAATCCTAATTTTGAGTTTTAAATAGTCTAAATGGGCCCACAAGTGTAAAACCACTGAAAATGAACGAATCAAAAGTTATGGTCAAAATACTAAAATGATGTAAAATCTATCAGAATCCTGAAGAACAAAAAACTACTTAAAATGAGAAAGAAAACTACCGAAAACCACCGAAAATGAGTACAAAAGTATCGAAAAAGCACTGAAATATCAAAAATGCACTCTAATAACAGAAAACCACCAAAAATAGGGAAATCTATCGAAAAAACACTGTTATTATAGTGCATTTTCAATATTACAGTATTTTTTCTGTGATTTTGTGCTCATTTTCGGTGGTTTTATGTTATTACGGTGCATTTTCGATGGTTTTGTGCTTATTTTTGATAAATTTGTGTATATTTTCGGTGGTTTTCTATTATCACAGTACCTATTTTTGGGGGGTTTATGTTATTATAGTGCATTTTCGATATTACAGTGCTTTTCGATGGTTTTGAACCCATTTTCGGTGGTTTTCTGTTATTACAGTACATTTTCAGTAGTTTTCTGTTATTATAGTATATTTTCGATACTACAGTGAGTATGAAAATGGAGTAGGAGTTGGATTCAAGTTAGATGGAGTATGAAAATAAATCAAGGGTCTAGAGGAATGTCTTATCATTTCTCAAACTTTAGGAAGCTCTAGTTTTCTTATTGCTTATTAGAATCGAGTGATTCTTGAACCATTAGAACCGTATTGGAACCCTCTTCAAGGTTTGTATTTAATGTTTTTTCATATCTTGAGTCTAAGCTAAGTCAAAAGTGGGTTTTTCGATGTTTTATCTAATTAAATTACAGACCAGTCCAATTGTGGGTCCATTTAGACAATTTAAAACTCAAAATTAGGATTTTTGTAAAACAAGAAAGTTGTTCCTCTTCGAAAGATGAGTGCAACACAAGTTGAATCGTCAAAATCCGATGAACGAGTCAAAGTTATGGTCAAAATACTAAAGCGGGGTAAAATCTGTCAGAATTCAGAAGAACAGAAAACCACCGAAAATGAGAAAGAAAACCACTAAAAATGAGCACAAAAGCATAAAAAAAGTACTGTAATATCGAAAATGGACACTGTAATAACAGAAACCACCGAAAATGAGTACAAATACATCGAAAATAAGCACAAAACCATCGAAAATACACTGTAATAACATAAAATAAACTGTAATAACAGGAAATCTCGAAAATTAGTACAAAACCCTAGAAAAAATCGAAAATGACCATTTTAACCATCGAAAATGGATTAAAAACGTATAAAACACTTTTTTTTTTTTCTTCAAAAGAGTTTCGGATGAAGCAAGAGTTTAGCTTAGTTTGTGTTTAAGGGTTTCAAATGAAGTAAAAGGGTTTTAGCTCAGTTGCAATGAAGGGGAAAACTTGGGTTTCAGATGAAAGCTTCAATGAAAGGGAAAGCTTAAGTTTAAGCTCAGTCGCATAGTGTTGAAGAGATCTATAATAGAGTTGGGGGTATTTTGGAGATAAAAAAAAAAGAAAAAAGCACGTGCTCACTAAAATCACCGTAGGAGCCTACAAAAATAAATTTTTTAAAATGAAACCCAATTTCGGGTTTTTTCTTAATCCGGAGCCCATGTTCGTAGTTTCCTCTTTTTTCTAAAGGCCCAGGCCTGGAAGCGCCTAAGGTATTTTAGTCATTAAGCAAAATAGACAACGGGGATCCTACAGCTTTCGCTCTCTCCTCTTCTTCCCGATCGAGGAAGGCTTGCAAAATAAACAAAAACGACCCTTTCTCTGTAGCTTTTGCTTTCTCCTCTAATCTCCTTCCCGATCGAGGAAGGCTCGAATCGTTCAAGAGCGTTTGACCAAATAGCCTTCGATCTTTCTGATTAGATCCGAAAATGAACGACGCAGATGTCTCGAAACAGATCCAGCAGATGGTGAAATTCATCCGCCAAGAGGCAGAGGAGAAGGCCAACGAGATCTCAGTTTCTGCTGAAGAAGTAAGCGAATTTCCACTTAGAATCGATATTTCTCTCTCTCTCATTGTCTGATTGAATTCGAATTTCTGCGAATTTGGATCGAGTTTGTTTCAGGGATCTGCAGTTCTGATTACTGGTTTCATAGGTTTCCGTTGAATATTTCCGTCATATTTTCCCCCTCTTGATCGCTTCTAGTTGCTTCTGCAGTAGCATCCATCCATCCATACATACATATATACACAAACGTAGATGTATACATGCATTTGCATGAGGATATCAACAGTTATGAGTGCTTGTTGTTGCAGGAATTCAACATTGAGAAGTTGCAACTGGTTGAAGCTGAGAAAAAGAAGATCAGACAAGAATATGAGCGTAAAGAGAAGCAAGTTGAAGTCCGGAAGAAAATGTAAATTACTGAACTCTTTTTCTCGATCTCCCTTTATTGTGTTGTTATTTTAATCCACATTTACTTTAGTTCGAATAAAATCAAACTCTCGATCTCGATTTGTGTTTATTAAATTCCATACCGTTCTTATTGATTTTGTAGATTCAGTATTAGTAATTATGGATCATGTAGTAGTCGTAATTAGTTTCCCAAATGATTCCCTATATGCTTTGGCTTGCTACGTTTTGCTCGAAAAGTGAGTGAATTTTAATTTTCTTGAGGGTCCAAAGAGAAACCAGAGGATGTTGTTTGCTTAAGTTGTTGATCGTCAGCATAGTATCTGATGTTTGTAGGGTTATGGTAACTGGTAAGTATTCCCAGTATAGTGTGGTTTTATTGGCTAAGCTCGGGAACTATCAGTTATTATATTTTATCAATGCCCATTGCTGCTTCAAATGGCCATTCTCTTTTAAATTATGTAGTTTAATTTTGCTTGATTTTTCATCTTCAGTCTAGTTATGGGTATTCATTATATGTACTTAAGGGTATTCATTATATGGACTTTACTTCGTCTTTTCTCCTTCCTGATGCTTATCATTCTAGGTCTAAAACAGACTCCCCATATATGAAGATTAAGACTCCCATGTTATATCAATTTTTTAACCTTTTCCCGTTTGTTCATACTCTTATTGCTCTCTCTCTCTCTCTCTCTCTCACACACACACACACACACAACTTTGCCATTAGCAAAATGAGCCCTTCAATCTGGGAGGGGCTAGGTTGGGTTCTTCTGGTATTATATGTGAAAGATCAACTACATTAGGCCAATAAATGATACAATAACTGAATTACATAAGATGTCATTACTTCCCCTGTGTGGAGGATGTGATCATAGAAAGAAGAGTCTACTCCCCCCCCCCCCCCCCCCCTCATTTTTTAATTATTTTTTCCGGTCTACTGAACTTGCTTGTAGTGTGGTTATATTTCATTTATACAAATAAAATCTTTTTAATTGGTTTTGTGCAGCGAGTACTCGATGCAGCTCAATGCTTCTCGTATCAAAGTTCTTCAAGCTCAGGATGACTTGGTTAGCTCCATGGAGGAGGCAGCATCGAAGGAGCTCCTGCTTGTGAGCCATGACCACCATGTATACATGAAACTTCTGCAAGATCTCATTGTTCAGGTCAGTAGAAACTGAGGCATATTACTATGGCGCTATTTTGTATAGGTCCTGAATTGTTACAAAATTACTAACTTTACTTATTCTAATGAAGATAAGAAAATGACTTCGATATTCAAGTAAATGACGGAGTTTGTTATGGGTGTGGATCATCTAAATTTGGGATGCTGTCTTTCAGTTTGTGAATCTAGACACATTTCTAAGGGATTTCTAATCAGCAAGATTTGCCATGAGGATTTAAATAATTTCACACTTCTTGGCAAAAGTATAAATCAAGAAAACAAAGTTAGAAAACAGAATAAACTTAAGAAGCTATTTAAGGGTATAATCATCAAATTCTTGCAAACAAAATCACAAGATTTTTCATTATTGCATGGAGGACCTGAACTTCTCACAAGATTTTGAGCATTTACTATTTTGGAAACTTCACAGTATTATATTTAGGTTCAAATCTCGTCCCATCTTTGACACCATCCAGGTCATATATTGCAGAAGTGTTCATGAAATGGTAAAATACCATTGCAACATGGAGAATTAGATTTACGTGCGCTGCTTTGGACCAATTAGAAGTATATTTTTTTTTTTTGAGTTTTCAAATTCATGATGACTTGAAGCATCCTGAATAATAATTTTGTTTTAATAGTCTGGACTTTTGGCTATTATGACAACCTGAACAATATGGTTTTTTTCTCATGCAGAGTTTACTCAGACTGAAAGAGCCCGCTGTCTTACTGCGCTGTCGGAAAGATGATCTGCATTTGGTGGAATCTGTTTTGCATTCAGCAAAGCATGAATATGCAGAGAAAGCAAACGTTTACCCACCTGAGATAATAGTTGACAATTACGTCTATCTTCCACCTCCTCCTACCCATCATCATGCCCATGGTCCTTTCTGGTAAATCTTTCATTTTCATTGATGATGATATATTAATCCTTAGGAATTAGTGTACTACATTTTTTTTAATTCAATTTTTTGATCAGTAATTGTACTTGCCAAGTTGCCATCATCAGAGATTACTAATAGTGAGCATTTTTCTTTTAAGTATTTCTGAATAATTTTTTACCTCCTGATATGAGAATGGGTCAATATTATTTGATGTGGAAGTATCCAAAACAGATGTATTCCTATAATCTAAGTCACATATATATGGCACAAACAGGAAGAAGGGATTATTTGGAGATGGATTAAAAACATGTTTTTGAACTTTGGACTTTCATAGTTAATTATAAATTGTTGGAGCTTACTATTGAAAAATTTAGTGGCTATTTTTCTCTCTCAAGCAAATTTGACGTAAAACATGACAATACTTTATGCACAAGTTTGTTTGATTTGAGTTGATTTTATGCTTTAAAGTATGATGGCTTTGATGGTTCACCCATTATAGTGGAAAATTATCAGACTGAATGGATGCTTATAAAGTCCAATGACCAATATGTGAACTTTGTCTTCTACTATTAAGTGTTAACCTTAAATGATCTGAGGTATCCAAGTTTAGATCATTTAGATCTCCATCAGTTTGATTATATGATTATGCCCCATCCAAGAGGAGGCCTACACGTTGAACTGTCCAGATGGATGAGTTGTTGACCCTCACATACAGTATTGGCTAGGGTCCTTGAACATGATGGAGTCTATCATTAAAACCTCACCAAAAAGGATATATATATATATATATATATATACATATATAGGAAGGGATCGGGAAACACATGAAAAAGAACACTGTTCACACACCCACACAACCATATGTTTGGGAGATCTAATGGTCACCATCATAGCACCAAAAAGTCAAATTTTCCTAAATGCCCTTCCACACATAAAAGGGTGGTGTGATGGCGGCCATTGGATCTCCTGATTGTATGGTTACACAGTTACCAAGTATGGTACGGGTATAATACGACAATGATCTGTTCGGGAAGTACGGGTGTTATACGGCGAAAACACGGGAAAATTAAAAAATAATTATAAATAAATAAAAATCATGATATTAACTAATAACAATCATTTAATACAGAATATGGATTTAACACGATAAAAATACGCATATTATACGTATTTAATATGCAATATGTGTATTAATTGGGTATTATACAGTGATATGTGTATAATACATAACATGACAGAAGTATGCCGTTTTAAATGGAGACCCCCCTAAAAGTATTATACGGGTGTTTGTTAACTATGTATGGTTGTGTGCTTGTGTGAACATGTGTTATTTTTCATGTGTCTCCCAATCCCTATATATATATATATATATATTCATTTATAGCTCGAACAGGGTTATGATTCTTTGGTTGTGCCATTCATTTTATAGCTCGAACAGGATTCTGATTCTTTGGTTGTGAAAGATTGATAAGTTGGTGAGCCAAATGTGCCGTATGCATTTGAATTATGATAGAACTCAGGTTCATCACATGATGAATCAAATAAGCGTAAATTTTGTTCTCGAATGGCTTGACTATAATTCTGAGGAATTTTATTTATTTATTATGGGTGTCATTATTTGGCTTGTAGAGCTATAAGCGTATGAGTCTTCGTATATACTAATATAGGTTTTACATTATGCTTTTCTTGGATGAGAGGAACAGAGATATATTCTTAGTGTGATATTGACGGTTCTTCAGCTTGAGAAATCTGAGACTCAAGCATGATTTGCAATTTATATGTTATTAAAAACATGGCAATGGTAAAGAATAATTCCAATGATGAAACTGTTGGTTGTTCAGCTCTGGAGGTGTGGTGTTGGCTTCTCGAGATGGGAAGATTGTGTGCGAGAACACCCTCGATGCAAGGTTGGACGTTGTATTCCGGAAAAAGCTGCCAGAGGTAACTTTCCATTCCCCACTTAATTTTGTTTCTCTGGTCACTAACAAGTTTCTTTGGTTGGGAATTGGGATTGAACTGATTGCTTAATCGGATGGTGATCTTAGCTCCCCATTCGCATGCTTACTAACAAAAAATGGAAAATGGAGAAAGAATCAAATAGTTGCCGTCTTATTTAAAAAAAAACGAGGAAAACAAAATTATGATAAGTGTTCTTCACCTATTTGGACTTGTTTATTGTTTCGTATTTCTTGTAAACCTAAAAGATGATACATTAGGTTGGTCTTCTATGGCCATCAGAGGTTTTCGATCTATCTACCTCTAATGTTTTAGGATTAGTCATGTGTCTCAAGACTAGAGAAGATGCAGACTGGCTGGGTGGAACTGGTGATTGGCAAAAACGTGGCACTTCTTTTGCAGTGGTACCCCATTCTTAAAGATTTCTGAGGCCTTACTTATCCTCTTCTTTGTGCTGGTTGGGGACCATTCTTAATGATAACATTTACAGTTTTGTTTTCACAGTCTTTAGTCTGACATCAGGTTTGTCATTGGGGGAAGATAATGGCCATCTGATTATCATACTCTTTCGGGAAGTTAAAAGAAACGCAGAAAATTCGGACCAAAAAGTCCATCCATATAGTAGATGTTTATGATCATCTGACTGGTTCACTATTTAACCCAGGATATCTCCTTAATATATACCAATCAAATGGTGGTCGCCCACCATTTCTAACTTTACCACTTGTTCAGTTTTGCTATTTCTGCACCATAGATGATGCATGTAAATGACAGCTTTAGATCATTCATTGTTTTAGCCATTTATAGTCATGCCTCAACTATATTCAACTTGTGTTTACTGCAGATCCGTAAGCGGCTTTTCGGCCAGGTTGCAGTATGATTGGTTGGATTATTTTGTGCTATCTCTCCTTTTTTATCCAAGATTGTAAGTTTAAAGGATTGGCTTTCGGCTATAAAATCTTTAGTTCCATTGCTTGTTTGATTTTTTATTTATTTTCTCGTTATTGGGTGTCTCTATTTGTTTCATTCAAAGTGGCTGTTCTTTATTTTGGTACTCATTGTTTTGTTTGGGACATAGTGAAACAGTACTCAGCTTTTTTAGTAATAAAATAAAATGTTGCTAACTTTGGAAATCCTTTATCAATTTAAGAGAAGCAAATGTAGCCGAAATGAATATGAACATCAGATCGTACTGAAATGATAAAAGAAGGCGTAGAAGTTCATTTACAGTAACTGTTTATCTAGATATCTTTTGTGCAAAATCTGATGGATCTGAGGTCCATAATTCTCAATAGCAGATTCAAGATAAAATGAAACAGGTAACTTGAAACGGTATAGAATGCACCTTGTAGCTTATTTTTCTGTCAATCATCCTCCCAACCGTACTGTAACACGTATTTGTTCTCGTTCACTTGACATGTACTGGTAATGTTGGTTAGGAACATAGAGAACCAGA
Source organism: Tetracentron sinense (assembly GCA_015143295.1). Lineage (NCBI taxonomy): Eukaryota > Viridiplantae > Streptophyta > Magnoliopsida > Trochodendrales > Trochodendraceae > Tetracentron > Tetracentron sinense. Next base: position 2,019,027 of record CM026551.1, read on the forward strand.
TACTCCATTCCATCTTTCTCTTTGCCGGACATGTTTCATCATTCATGTCTTCTTTTAGTAAGAAGATGCCAAGAAGACTCAAAGAACCCTCATTTTGCCGTTAATGATATTGCTGCTTATCTATCAAAGAACCATTCTCACCTTAAGGTTCACTCTTTGTGAATCTCTGTCTCCTTTTTGGCTATTAATGATATTGCTGCTTATCTATCAAAAAAAAAAAAGAACCCTCATTTTGTGGAGAACCAAAAAACAGAAGGAAAACAGAGGGAAGCTGAAGGTGAGAATGGTGTTGATATTTGATAGCTTTCTTTGATATTAATGCTGCATCTCATGGAGAATTAGTGCAAGTTACTCAATTTTTTTTGTTCTAAAAAAATTAAAATCCGAGAATGAAATTCATATTAATCTTAACTTGATCTGCCTATGTGATCTTCCCAAATCAGTTTTGTTTATTTTTTTTCTGCTATCAAGTTTGCTTCTCTTAAGGATATGACTAAACTGAATTGATTCAAAGTGGGTACTAGATGTTTCCTTACTATCCATGACTAGCAATCATATTCTTAAAAAGGGAATGCGTGCCACCTCCAAATGGCTTCGGATTTGCTCCGGTGGACGCCCAAGCTGGGCACTCGAGCATCCACACTTCATCGGACACCTGCCGATAAAAAGGGGAGAGATATCAAGTGGGGAAAAGTCAAAATCATGGGGAGAAAATGAAATGGCTTCTTGCCCTTTTTATTGCCAGGTGCCCGATGAAGTGTGTGGACGCCCCAGCGTAGAGCAAATCCGAAACCCCACCATATATACAATGACGAGTCATCGCAATACCCCTTTGACCAATTTCCATCCCGAGCCCACTCGTCTCACATCCTCCTTAATTACTTGATATATTATAATTTTTTCAGAAATGCTTGCCCCCAGCAATCTTCCAAAGATTCAACCATCTCTATTGGGTAGTAACACCACTTTGCCTCTTTGAAAAAAAATTTGACTTAGTGCGTCTGGGCCTAACACTCCTCTTTTTCTAAATATAAACATGAGGTCTAGTTAAAGAGATAACGGTGGTTCCCAAAGGGAAAATGTTTAACTTACTGTTACATTTAATTATGTAGTCAAATGTGCGGTTTTCATTGGTCCATACTCCCTTCCTTTTTAACACATTCCAAAAAAAACCATGGTTAAGATTCACTCTCTTAGGATTAAATAATCTAACCTTGGTTTCTAAAAAGGAAAAAAATATATTTATATTAATTTTCTTAAGCTTAACCAGAGTTAATAGTGGTAAAAAAGACACATGATCACGGTATTTGATTATATAGTCAAATGCATGGTGGGCTAATCACTGCCCCATGTCCACAAATATTATTAAATAAGGTTGATGTTGAACTCATCAAACAATTAATTCCTCTGGAAAATCATACATTCGTGATTAACTCTTAAATCTACCATAGAAACAAGGTCGACCGATATATTAGGGTTTCAATTTTGATATCCAGACACACCCGATAGCAAACTATCGTGGAATTTCGCGAATTGTCACCTTGTTAGAAAATCAACCAATTGTTAGCCAAGCACGGACCGCCTTGGTTTGGCATTCTAATTGGAGCACAATTATGGTTTCAAATCAGTGCCGTCCTAGTTTGGCGTGGCGTCTGACTCGTTCAACCATGGAGGGAAGTCACGGTTCAATTTGACAGGCACATTCTTGACTGGGCCTTGCCAAACAGATCATTCTAACTCTACTCTCTTGCATCTCTCTTTGTCAAAAATCAACATTTATCGTCTAAAATAAACACACTTAAACACGTGTTGGTTTTTGGCTACGAAAAGGGCTAACACATCTATCCGTATAGGAGAATGGTCTAGCTAACCACCATCTTAAATGCCCTCGTCAAAGGAATGACATGTGTTATTATTGTTTTTAAGACGAGTTAGATCATATTCATTGGATGTGGGAGTGTTCATTGCACCCACCAATCAACATGTGCCCTTTTTTTTTTTTTTTTTTTGTACTTCTTTTAATTGTAATTAAGATTTTCTAACTCTTAGGGTTAAAGATTTAACAACCTTGATTTTGAGAAAAATACAAACTGAAGTTAAAAAATTTAACCAGAGTTAAAAGGGCAGTTAAAAGGGGCTTCGTGACTGCGATTGAACTCGGGACAGGATCTGGAGTCTGGACTCCAAGAAATGAAAGACCCTTTTGCACCAACACTGTGTCCATCTCATAAAGAGACATCTTCATCCTTGGTATAAATGAAAATGAAAACGTTTTCCGCCGAAGTCGTGTTCGAGTCCTTCGACCACAAGGCAGGGCGATTCAGGAACTCTTCTAAACGACGGCAATCCAGCTAATTACAGAGAACTTTCACGGTAATTTGAAACCCTTTCTATGCTTAAACAAGCTACTCCATCGTCATCATCCATTTGAGCTTGTTTGAATATAGTTACCGTTTTGGGTTACTGCACTTATCCAGGGAATACGATCACGAAGGGCCTCCCTCAACTGATCAAGCTGTGCAATATCTAGCTGTTTGATATATTGCTTCAATGATAGAAAGTTATAGGTCTATTGAGTTTCTCGCAGATGAAGAGGAGTCTTTGGTTACTTCCAAAAGTTCAACTTGCAATGTGGGTATGTTTTATAATTGCTCATTTGATAAATTTGAAACCCTTCTTGTTGGATGATCATTGTTCATTCAAAAATTGAAAATCTTGATCAATGGAGGAACATTATCACCACTTTTATTGAATATAAGATACCAAATGGATTATTGAATCATTCTTAGGAAATCCTTTTATAATGCTGATTCACATTTCTCGATGATATCCCCGAAACAAGACAATTGGCTCAATACGTAAAACCATTTTATGGGTTAATTTAATTTAATTTTTTAAAAATTTTGTATGCAACATCTATTAGTGGGTTATGTTATTCTAAATAGTCCAGAATATAATTAATGAAAGTAATAAGGAAACTAAAACAATAATGTACTTACGGAATTTGTAGAACAACAAGAATAATGAGAAATAATGGAAAATCCGAGCCCTGTGTATCACAGTTTCCTTAAGACGAATTTACTCCCTCTCGGTACTCAAGGTTGATGAGTAATCGTCTCCCAAGATAGAACGGATTACAGTTAAGAAGAAGTAGTACTCCAATCTTCAAAACTCAGCGAACTCGACCAATGTTTATACTCGAACATCAATGGTAAGAAGAGAGAGAGAGAGATATGCAGAATGATTCTTCAAAATTCGATTCTTTGAATGAAGGAATGGGAGTCTATTACATAGACTCCCTTGTGCCTGTTCGGAAGAGGCACAAAAATGGACTGAAAAACAGTTTTTAATTTTTGAAGGTTTGAAATACCAACGGATACTATTTGAAAACGACCGTCCAAACCCAAAACCCATATCCATACCCATATCTATCAGGGTCAAAAAAAATTTCCGGGTCAAGCGGGTCGCACTCTGGGTTTCTTTGTCGGGTCAATTCTCATTCACCAACTTATGGTAAATCCCTTATCGGGTCAATTTTCCAACAGGTTAGTGGTTAGTTGTGAGGTGACTTACAAGATTGCTGCCTCACCACTACATATGATCTCGAGCCCTGGACTCCCAAATGAGGAGTATGATACTTACCATCCAAGTAAATAGGCATTCCCATTTTGTATTTCGTTGATGTTTTCTTTTCTATAAAAAAAATTCAACTTTGATGCTACTATAATCCATCTGAATGGACAATATATGGATTGTCCACTGGTTATGTTTTCTCATCAATCCTATGCTCCTCCTGTGGACATGGTGCACGCTTCTGGATATTTTCCGTCTTATTAATGGACTGCCTCTTGTATTTGATATAGCTGAATTTAGGAAGCATGCTTATTTAGGCTCAATGATTGATTGGACATCAAATGATGTCTAATTAGTATTTTTGTACTATGTCCAATCCAAGAGGTAGGCCATTTTTGGATGGCTTTTCGATTAATAAGTATGGGTATCACGTGTGAGATGGGTATACAAGACTTCAAGATTTTATATTATTATTTGTGAAATTGGATTTATGTAACGATTTTAAGGGAATTTTAGGATTTCATTTTAATGTCTGTTAAAACTGAAATTGATGTGAAGCATGAGATCTATTACATTGCTTTCCGCGTAATTTAGTCTAATGTGCAATCTTGAGTTTAAATTGATACCATGTTGTTGATTCAGGATTTTGGACAATGTGATGCACTGACTCCCATCTTGGTGATTGCAAGTCAACAACCATCTGATGGATTGTCATTTTGAACAAACAAAAACGACACTTCTAATGCTACCACCGTTAGATGATGCAGGATTCAAACATCAGCCTCCTCCTTTCCTTCTTACAAGGATGCAACAGCTTGAGAAAGCTTCAAAGAATCCATGCTCAAGTTATCATTAACGGCTACCAACACCACTCCGCCATTTCAAACAAGCTCCTCAACTTCTGTGCTATCTCCATCTCGGGAAGCTTACGCTACTCTCAACTTCTCTTCAATCAAATTGACAAACCACAAACCTCTACTTGGAATTCAATGATCAGAGGCTATTCTCAGAGTACATCTCCCTTGGAGGCCATTTTCTACTATAACAAAATGATGTTGGTAGGCCAATCTCGTCCAGATAACTTCACTTTCTCATTTCTGCTCAAGGCCTGTGACAAAGCTAAGGCATATACGAAATGTAGAGAGGCCCATGGATCAATAATTCGAATTGGGTATGCAAGGGATGTTGTTGTATGCACGAACCTTGTTAGATCGTATGTGGGAAATGGATCAATTGAAGCTGCGCAGAGGATTTTTGATGGAATGCCAGTGAGGGATTTAGTTTCTTGGAATTCGATGATTTCGTGCTACTCTCAGGCTGGTTTGCACGATGAGGCACTGAAGATATACAGTCGTATGAGAAGTTCGAATGTGGGTATGGACGAGTTCACGCTTGTTAGCTTGCTGTCATCTTGCGCCCATGTGGGGGCGTTGAGTTTCGGAGTTCAGATGCATAGGTTTGCGGATGAAAACGGATTCATGGACAATGTGTTTGTGGGGAATGCTCTTATAGATATGTACGCCAAATGCGGCAACTTGGATAGAGCTCGTCGGGTTTTTGACAAGATGCGAAAGCGAGATGTGTTTACTTGGAATTCAATGATTGTTGGATTTGGAGTGCACGGCCGTGGAGATGAATCAATCTCTTTCTTCAGGCAGATGTTGATTGCAGGAATCCAGCCAAATTCCGTTACATTCCTTGGTTTGTTGTGTGGCTGCAGTCACCAAGGCTTAACTGAAGAGGGTGTTGAGTATTTCCACACGATGCGCTCCAAATTCAATCTCAAACCTGGAATTAAGCATTATGGGTGCCTAGTGGATCTGTTCGGACGTGCCGGCAAATTGGAAAAGGCACTTGAAATGATTGGGAGTTCCCCTTCCATGGACGATCCAGTTCTCTGGCGGACCTTACTAAGTGCCTGCAAGATCCATAGAAATGTGGAAATAGGAGAAGTTGCCATGAGGAACCTGCTTCGTATCGAAGCACTGAATGCAGGGGACTGTGTTCTTCTTGCTGGAATCTATGCTGAAGCCAGAGACCGGCAAGGTGTTGCAAGGATGAGAAAATTGATTAGAAGTGAAGGAATAAAGACCACCCCTGGTTGGAGCTGGATTGAAATTGATGACAGAGTTCATAGATTTGTTGTGGGTGATAGGTTGCATCTTGATTCCGAAGAAATTTATACCAAATTGAAGGAAATTATCCACAGGGTGATCTTGATTGGTTATGTGGAACAGGAATCTCTGGTACCAGTCCCTGAATCTGCTGACGAGTTGTTGGAAAATCCGGGTTTATATCACAGTGAGAAGCTGGCAATTGCTTTCGGGCTGGCGAGAACACCAGAAGGATCCATTCTGCGGATTGTGAAGAATCTAAGAGTTTGTAGAGATTGTCACAGCTTCACAAAATTCATCTCGAAAGCATTTGATAGAAAGATAATTGTCAGGGATCGAGTCCGATTCCATCACTTCAAGGATGGATTGTGTTCCTGCAAAGACTATTGGTGAAAGTATCCATGGTAATTACGAGTTATGATCATTTGCAAGAGAAAATATCATTGGTTGGAGATCAGAGTTCAGGCCTACAAGCAAGAGAGGAATTCCAGCTACCCCCTTCCTGTCCCCTCTCCTCTCCTTTTTCAACATGAACAAATTTCTTGGATTTTTTTTTTAAAAAGGAAAAAGTTTTAGGGTTTTCACTACTGCCTTCCCCATCCCCACCTTTTTTTTTTCCCGACATTCTAGCGAATGCAGCATGCGATAATACAGTCATTGAGGTAAGGGATCTTTGCACACATACATCGTCCCTTATGATGCCATTGGGACGAAGGGATGCAGGAACTACAAACAGAGCAGTTGCAGATATTCTGCAATTTGTGCATACCTTCAAGTTCGCATTAAGAATTTCAGTGAAAAGGGCTTCACAGCTACAGAATGGACCTTGACATGGCATGCTGTCTCTTATTTCTTAAACATTTATACAATGGAACAAACCTTGACATGTTGGCTGCTTTGCATAAAAAGTCAAGGTGCTCTTTGAGTGATGGAGATTATGATTCGTCTTCAATGGAAGACCAAAGCCCCAACAGTTACGGACACAACTATTTCCAAGCACCAAGAAGAGGAGAGGAATGTACACTCAGATCAGGGGCTTTTCAGTGGGGGATCTACAATGATATTGTCATGATCTATAGCACAGATTCACAGAACTTCTACACCGACTTTCAAAATGCCATGGTCAAGATGGGGGACTTTAATTCATTTACAGGAAACAGGGAAATCAGTAAAAACTGTCGACGGGTTAACAATTATGACAATGCAATATGGATTTTGACCTTACTGATCAATGGTAAAATCTGTAATATTTTTTCATCGACTTGTGTCCTGGGGTGAACAAATGGTTGTCGAAAACATATTCCTGATGAACTAGTTAAGCTAATAATTTTTTGATTTTCAAAACAATCTGTAATTCAGTATATGTGACATGCCCATTTGCCGAAAATTTCTCTTGCTCGCAAAATGATCTAAACTATTTAATGCCTAGTTATGTGAATCAGATTATCCATTCTCTAGCAGGCAAAAAAAAAATAAAAATTAAGAAGATATGAAATGCAGTTCAAGGATAAAAACAGAGAGGGAGAGATCATTAATGTAATCATTTCAATTACTGAAACTTCAAGACTATAAAATGAGATTGTTCAGTCCATGTAATCATTTCAAGTTCTTATCAAATAAACCCACCAACTCTTTCAATCCCAAATTTTGATTGAACAGAACATCTCTCAAAAACCCCAAACAGTTTTCCGTTGTCACCAATGTCAAAACTCAAATGGTATTGTATTTTCCTCCGTAAATACACCTTATATCTAACAAGTAACAACCCTCTATCCATCTAGACTGGCAAAGAAGAAAAGGAGAATGGTTAAACCAAGGGTCATGGAACTTGTTCATTCTCAAGGACTGGCTGGGTTCTAATTAATGTTGCAGACGGCATTTTACTACTTCCAATCCAAATTGTCTCAAAAGCCACACCTGCATCAGCTTGTCTTTCCATTTCTCCAATTCCCTTCATCTTCACAAATTTAAAAACTACCATCCCTACCAAACCCACCAAAACCAACCCAACAAATCCACACCCAAACCCCACCACCCACAATTTCCATTGCCTCTCTTTCTTCTTTATTGGAACTACGATAGAGAAATGGCCTTGATCGCGCGTATAACAAACATTGGGCATGGTCATCTTACTGAAATCCACCGACCCGCCTGCACCAAACCTAACACATCTTATAGTGGAATTTGATCCTTTCGGCAATGAAACCTGAGGAAAATGTATGGAAATTGGGTCCCCTGTCACACTAAGGTTAAGCTTCCTGACCCATCTGGCACTTGAATTGGGTGCATCATAAGCTAAGAAACCAACAACAGGAGAAATCAATGAATAACCAGGCAAACTGTAGTAATGAGAAGACCAATTGCCCAGATTTTGATAGACTATAGCTATTCTTCTCACAAATGGCATTGGTATAATTTTTGGCGGCATACGAAAGTTGCTGAAATTTGCACCTCTGATCCAGAAACTCCCACTCCTGAGCCGCACGGCCGAAACTTCTATGCTCGATAAATTAGCAGGGAGTGTTGCTTTGTATAGAACACCTGAGCGGTGCCGGCCTACTGCTTTGCAAGCATAATCCCGAAGAAGAACATCTAAAGAATCGCGATCCAAGCTATTCGAGTTTTGACCAAATGAAGAGAATGATAGAAAAGAAAAGATCATCCAGAAAATGTACAAGCTTCTGTTGAACCCCATCAAAACCAATCCATAGGCCTGATTCTAGAATCTAGTACTTGGTTCTTCCTTGGCTCAAACTCTTCCAATGCTATCTTTCTAAAATCTGAAAAATGTAGCTTTGGAGGTTCTTTAAAGGAATTCTAATAATGGGATCTCTTTCTTTTCCATTCAAAAGCTGAGATCAAACCCACAACCTCCAAACCAAAATTTAAAGCAATGTCCCAATAAATTGTGATGAATCTAAGATTTACTCATATTCACAACATAGTTCCTTCTAGAATCAAATTCGAATGCAAAAGATCTAAATAACCCACAATTTCAAATCCAAATCTCTTTGAGAAGGGAAGTTGTATCACCTTATCTAGACCATTGGGTCTCGGAATCGGCTCAAATTCTCCGCCTCTTCGGGCTGCTTATTGCTCAAAAATTGGAGAAAAATGGAGCAGAATGAACTATGAAGAAGGTATAATCATGGTTCATGAGAGAGCTCTGATTCCCTTCTATGAAGACAGGAAATCACGCTGGAATGGACCCCACAAGAGAAGGGGTCCTTTTGAATTGGTTCATGGTTTTTTTTTTTTTTCTTTTCTTTTGTTATTCCGTGTCAGTTGAGTTGGTTTTGAGTGTCAAAACAAAAGATAGGGAAAGTGGTTAGTACAAACGATGCCAACGAGGCCTTGATTTCTCTGTCTAAATTTAACCTTAAAAAGTGCCCGGCGGCGTTTCCTCTGAGGACACGTGGAGGACACGTGGAGGACACACGTTTGTTAAAATCTCGAATGATTCGGTCAGCGAAAAAAGAGAGAATCTTGGTCTTAAGACACTTTGACCTTATAGAATGGGGGGAGCACCATAATAACGTGCACTCATTACGTTACGTACATCTTTCTCTCTCTCTCTCTCTAACCTCTTTGATGAGGCAATTTGGATTGGATTGTGAATTTGTGACCTATCATCTATGATGGTGAGTCACCCCTTTAAACACCAATTTAGTGGATGCAAGTATGCAACTATGCATGCGGACCATCTGATCAATAGAAAAATTCCTGATGGTCTAAGTCTACTTTCCACACCGAAGCATTGATGGGACTATCATTAGTGCTTATGAAGTTTTATTTATATCATTAGTTAGTGTAATTGAAGACCTAATACTAACTTGACTTTTAGATTCTCCTCTTCAATCATAAAACACTACCTATGGATGTTTATGAAAACTACAAAAAAAAAAAAAAAAGAAAGAAAAAAAAGATGGGTAGTTTAGTCTCATAAATTTGTGCCTGTTTTTATTAAAAAACAGATATGTGACGCTTTATAATTTGGAGAGGGAATAATCTAAAAACAAAGTTGGTATCAGGTACTTAACAGTTGATTTGTTCTCGTGCGCAATTATACATGATGCTTGATGGCCAAACTATAGATTGACTGACATGTGGGATCTAATAAAGCATCTTGGCGCCTTGGAATTTCGCTGCTTTGAAGCCTTAGATTAGAGGTGACGATTAGGCTGAATTTGGGCTTCAAAACCAACCTACTTAGGTTTATTTAAAAATTACTAAAATTCAAGTCCATACCCAGGTTATTGCCACCCCAAATGGATGCATTAGACCCATCCCAACTGGCTCCAGCAATTTTTAGGTTTTTTACTCCCGAAAGACTCCAACTTTTGGCGCCTTAAACTTGGTACCAACTTTAGTATTATACTAATTAATCTTCAATTACAAAAATGCCACCTATTGATATTTTTGAAAAATTGTAAAAAAAGGGTAGTTTAGTCTCATGAATTTTCTTTTTCTCTTTTGGTTTTTCAAAAGATTCTAGTACATGGCACTTTGTAATTAGAGATAGATAAATTTAATATCAAAGTTGGTATTAGTACTTAAGAGCATTCCTAACAGCCTCACCAAATTTTACTCACCAAAATAGCCAAAACTCACATTTTCTTATTTTGACTATCTATTTTTTTTAAAGACTCTCAACAATCTCACCAAAATAGCCAAAACTCACATTATTTTATTATTTATGTGAAATCACAATAGTACGAATGAAGAGAAAGTTTTATTTTATTATTTATGTGGGACCACAATAAAGAAAGGGAGAGAAATATTTAACTTTGGTGAGTGTACAATACTCACCAAACTTGGTGAGTACTTAAACCGAAATAATTATTTTGAAGAGGTAGGGGACACCCTTTTAAAGCATTTTTTAGTACTTTGATTCGCCAAAATAACTTTTCGGTTATTTTGGAGAGACTGCTAGGAATGCTCTAATAGGGATATTTCAAAGAGATTTAAAAAAAGTCTCTGAGATTTTTATTGAGAACAAATTGTTGGGAGTGACCCATTCCTTATTTTCTATGAGTGAACTCACATTAATCAATAAAGAGATACCTGTTTATCCAAAAAAAAAATTTCTAATGAAAACCTTATCAAATTAGCATTAAAACAATTAAATTTGATCTAATTTGGATTTTAGAATTGTAAAAATAAGTGTTTCATTTTTATCAGATAACGTGAGCTACAGTATAGGGGCTCCTTTTTATTTTTTTTCATTCCATGTGCTCTCTTCTTGGTGGGGATCCACGAGTCCCACGCCCTAAATCACGTAGCTTACTTTTACACATTTTTGACCTCTTTGCTGGTGGCGTGAGATTCTCGTCATTTGTCCTCTTTTTAAGTCCCTAAAAAAAAAAAAAAAAAAAAAAAAGAAAAGCTTCCCTTAATTATGATTAAGATTCTCAATAAAAAGAGATTTTTTTTGGACAAATACTCTAACTAGAAACCTATAATTTTTTATTTTATTTTATGTTTCCACCTCTGCAATCAAGCTTCAAACATACCACTACCCTATGTTACTGAGAAAATAAATGAAAAAAAGGGAAAGAAAATTTGACAAAACCAAGTGAATTAGATATTCAATTTTTTTAAAAGTATTTTTATATATTTTTCCGACAAATGAAAACAATGAAAAAAAAAGAATTTTTTTAATTTTTAATACAATCTTAGTTGAATTGTGTCAAATTTCATTTTTTTTTCTCTCTTTTTACTTTTTTTCTTGGCAATCAAACATAGGACCAGGGTTCATATTTGTAAGAGTCCTGGGAAGTGGACCTTGGGGCCGCTTCTAAGTTGACCCAAGTGTCCCGTGTCCCTTTTAACCCATGTTTAATCATGGTTAAACTTAACTAAATTAAAAATAGTAATATTGTGTTTTGTTGTTTCCAAAAATCATAGTTAAATTGCTTAACCCTAAGGGGTTAATCGCAGTTGATGGATGGTAAAAATGGGGCTTGGACCAATGAGGTCACTGAGGTTAGCTTAGCTTCTAAGCTGACCCTGGTCCGTTTTCCAATTTCTCTATTTTTAACCTTGGTTTTAGTAAAAATTGTGGTTAAAAATAATAACTGATATTTAGTTTAAAAAAAACAAAACCAATAACAACAAGACGAAGCTTCTCGCGGTACTCCGCGAGGACGGAGGAGCGGATTATTGCTCTTTTAGCAAAATCCGTCTGAAAAAGGCTTGTATTTCTTCCCGCCAATTCTGCCTTCCCGCCAGCAAACGGCATTCAAACGTCAAAGTCAAATTCCTTCTCTTGGCTTGCGCCGAGTCTATCGTAAGCTCCGATCTCCATTCTCCCAACCCCCGGCGCACATTAGCAGCCACCCCTCTGCAAACGAGCCTTTTTTTTTTCCCTCCATTTCCTGCACGCAGCATTCAATCTTCAAAACCCTAAAAATCCCTCCTTTCATCTCTCTCTCTAATGGCAGAAACCCTAGATCTGTCACAGACTAAACGCATCGTCTTCCTCATCGATCTCCAACCCCTCCTCAATTTGCGAAACCCTAACGCTTACGTCACCAATATCCTCGCAGCAGCTCGAACTCTTCTCACCTTCCCATCCCTCTCCTCCTCCCTCTTCGCATTCAAGCTCTTCTTCTCCTCTCTCTCTCCTCTTCTCTCCTCCTCCAAACTCCACCGCCTCCTCGGCAAATCTGCTGCTTCTTTCTCCTTCAATCACCCAACAGAAACCCTACATTCCCTCTCTGAAACCTTGAATTCCTTCTCCTCACTCTATGAAGCTGTAACTTCTCCCTCTCAGGCTTCTCTGATGGCCAACTCGATGCTCCAGCTTGTGCACGATTATGCCTGGGACCCCCAAATTCAAGATCCAATAGGTACGCAGAAGAATTTTGCTCTTGTTCGCTCAAATCTGATTCTTTTGTTTTCGCCAATTTCTAGATCTATAGCCTGTTTGTCTGAGTTCATGGGTGGGGAAGTGGGAGATGAATCATTGATAGCCGTAGATGCATTTTGTAAGAATTTTTCTCAAGTTTTTGGCACTGTGAAGGATAGATATGTCAATGTAGATATTCATTTTAGTTGGATAGATGTTAAGTATGAACTAGAATGCGCGGAAGAAATGGTTGAAGATGATGAATCTATATTGGGTTTAGGCTTTATTAAGAAGGGGATTAAAAGCTTGGGTTGGGGCTTTTGTTCAACCCATGCAATTATTTTGGGCTCTGCTATTGTTCCTTTCGGGTTGATTTATCCAAACATTGGGTGTTCGCCGATTTGTTTTGATTGTAATGAGAGTCGCGAGACAGTTCGTGCGGAATTGAGTCTCGAGATCTCGGACGTGAGTGGGAAACCTTTAGAATGTAAGTGCTGTGACCTCGACTTGCTCAATTTGAAGTTGCTGCCTAGGTTCAGATCTGGTGATGTTTCACAGATCTGGAAGTCTGTAAATTCAGACATGGGAGGTTACGATCAAGAGAAAACATTTTGGGGGTATGTTGGTGATGGAATCACAAAAATCCGTGTTAAGGCTGTTCAGAGGGCCGATGAACTTGTAGGGATTGAGGAACACTTACGTGATCTCGTTCTAGTACGTGAATTCTCAGGTGAATGTGGGAAAGATCAAAAAGATACTTCTGGTGTTTTTTTTGTTGACAGGGTTCTCAAAATACTGAGGATGGAAACGTGTGAGTTCACACATAGCAAACACATCCCCTTCTGGCAACTTCTTCTGTCTTTCCTCTACCGGGAAGGCTACTCAGCTTTGGTTTCTGTTTCAAATGGAAATGTGGATTCCTTCATGGGAATCCTGAAGCCAGTTATGGTTCATTTAGCTCTCCTCTCAATCATAGATAGCGGATCATACAACCCTCATGACATGTTATGTGATTTTGATAGATCTTTTAGCTTACCTCAGTTTACAAAGACAGAAAATGACATATGTAAAGCCAATGCCGACATAAATTACTCAAACGAGTTAACTATTTCTCGTTCTGGGACTTTGTTATCTAAAACATCTGTGGCATTAGAGATTGGCAAAAGGAAAAAGAATAAAAAGCATTTAAAATTGCATCAAGATCTATCATGGAGCTCCTTCTGTAAGGCAGTCCTAAGCGACACTGAAATTGACTTGGAAGAGGTATACTTTGTCAGGGAATGTAATAACTCAAAGAAACTGAGATTCTTGAAATGCTGGATGAAACAGATTAAGAAATCTAGCCGTTGTTGCCGAACAGAACCAAATGAACTGAAGTCACATGAGGAAATCGAAAAAGAGAGAGAAGAAAGACTAGTGGGGTTGCAGCAAGGAAGTGAACAGCCTGTCTCTTCACCTCTCTCAGCTGGAGAGGATTCTTTGCCTGTAGCTTCTAGAATGAAGGAAGGTGCTGCTTGTGTTTCTTGCTCGGAAACTGCAGAAGCTTTCTTTGCTGAAATTTGTCAAAAGATACAACATGGTCTTGAATCCGAAAAACTGGACTTGGGGGCTTTAGCAGAGCATCTTGTTGACTCGTCTATTCTTTGGTTGTATTGGAAGCATGAAACAAACAATAACACAACAACTACGACTCCTCCAGAACAACCAGATGACACTTATGGTGGGATGGTTGCTGCTGATCTGGTAGAACACCTACTAAAGGAGCCTAAGGATTTGGCAGTGAAGTACAAAGGCTGTGATCCATCATCTCATGCATCTGGCCCAAATACCGTCTACACTTCAGAAAATATAGTTAGAGAGTATACTTCTTCTCTCTTTTTAATCTTTAATACTTCTTTTTTTGAATATGTGCGTGTACGGGGTTGTGTATATAAATAGAGAGAGGGAGGGAGGGTTTACAGTTTTGTTGAAATTTGTTTAACATTTCCTCAATGAACATCAGGTATGAGTTGCAGATTTTGTTTCGGATGGAGATACTGCGATCAAAGGTTGGTGCTAGTATTGAAGAGCCTACAAAACAGAAGATTGTGAAGCAAATATGCTCGTTCTTAGAGATCATTCAGTGCCATATGGCAGGAGGGTTTTTTGGTGACTTGAGCCTTGATACATATGTGGAAAAGACCATAAAAAACAGGTACATGCACAGTGGTATACCAAAGTTCATAAAAACTGACTTTTACCATTATATCACCATCTCATGGAATTTTAGGGTCCTCTTTCATAATGAATTTTTCTAGCTTTTCTTCTTAATATCTGTAACACGGTTTCAATAACAACTTTCTCCTAATAATGTCCTACAATTCCCACCTTCTTATTTCTTTTACTAGCCTAACTAATACATGTATTCCTTGAGGTTCAGAAAATGTGACAAATTATTAATAAACAATAAGCAATAATTTTACTGGCCAAGATGCTAAAGACAAATAGAGAAATTAAAAATCTTTTTTAATTTAGTGTCACTTGCTATATTGTTTGATTAAAATGATGGTTTAGCATTATAAGTATGTAAACTGCAGATGTAACTAACCCGCTATTGCTTAAGAGAAAGGAAGACTAGATGGTAAAAGAACGAAGAGGAATTAGCTGGTTGTTAGACTAATTAATGTTTCATGGGCTAAAATTGCAGGTATTCTCACTCTCTAGGAGACATGGTCCGAAGAATCTACACCAGAATGGATTTATTCTTGTTTGATGAGAAGGATGGAGAAGCCCCTAGTGAGGACAGTGACCAACCCTGGAGAGACAAATTAGACAAAAAAGAGATCGGTAGAAATGCTGGAGTGGGCAGTGAATCGATTTCTGCAGAAGATGAGTCCTCACAACCTCTGGAAAATGACAATGGGACCGCATGCGGGATTAGGAATGAGGAGTATGTGCGCCAGTTAATGGAAGCTCAGCATAGGAGAGAGAGAGCTAAGAGGTTTGCATCTTTCACAAGCTGGGCGCCAGATTTGCAGAGGGTGTGGGCCCCAAAGCATCCGAAGGTAGTGAATGCCAAGCCGGAGTCTCTCCGAAAGTTGTTGAAGAGGAAGGAACGGCGGGGGGCCAGTTATGTTGTGGTGTGTGAGACCCCAATGACGGACAAAAAACGTTCATGCTCAGGAGGGGGCACTGGAGATGGAAAACACACAAATTCTGGGATTAACTCCTGTGGCTCTGTTCCGAAGGCTTTGTTTCAGGAAGACGGTGATATGGGGAGCAGCACTGTTGTATATGGTGGATGAGATGCAGTCAGATATACCTCCAAGATGAATCTTTCAAAATTTGTTTGAGAGACTAGATTCTTTTGGTGGTGAGTTGAGGCACAACCCTCAAAATTATGGTTCCAGTACAGAAAATCAAAAGTTGGAGTTGTGGGATTAACTTGTAAACTCATTGCCACAGTTCACAAACTAGATTTGTGGTTCTAATCCTAGTCAGTGTTCCAATAGCTCAAATGTTTATTATTTACTTGCAGAATGATGGGAGATGAAATTCCTTTTTCTGGCTTACCAAGAAAAATAAAAAATATTTTTGTTAGCAGTTATCTTCCATACAATGTGGACTTGGTTTGTAGATATTACTGATCTATACTCTAACCAGGAAAACCCTTTTCTCTACATCAGTCATTATCTGAAAATTGCAAAGCTTGTTGCATTTAGAGCATATTCTACAGGTATGTCTCCTGTAAATCTAAGTTTCTAAATTTAAAACTTTCAAATAAGGATGCAAGCGACCAGTTGAGGTATTTCAGGTGATTCGGCAGTGTTAATTCTTTCACTCACTCTTGTATTTATTTATTTTGATTATCTTCTTCGTTTGTAATTTTCCTTGTGTGTGTGTGTAGTGATAAAGCCTAATTCTGCATAATGAAAATTTCCAACCCTTATACAACAGTATTGTTGTTCTAGCCGACCTCCATAATGAAAATTTCCAACTCTTATACAACAGTATGTTGTTCTAGCCGACCTCAATAATATATTAAAAAAATCTGAACATAGTAGTGGCCATTGATCATCCTAATAGAAGGAAATTTGTTGGCGATTTCTTGTTCATTTTGAGAATGTGCTACAGCATGAAGCCTGTAAATAGTTGGGCTATTGATTCATGTCAAAGTGGTCTTTGATCCAAACATATGCTTTATTGAGCAGGTAAACCAAGGGGGGCTCCCCAATTGAGAACTGCAATAATGAATTTCATCTTGTACAATTCTTGATGAAGATTGGGATTGGGGCTCCCCGTTGCTTTAAAAAAAAAGGTAAGTAATAACACATTTTTTTGGCAAAAATCAACCAAATTAATGAATTAATTGTTCGACAAAACTCTTAAAAAAATTGAAGAATTTTGTTACCATGCTAAGTCCCAGTCAATTTGATATGTGAGGAAGAAGTATATAAATTTAAATTACGCTCACAATATTAAATATTACATCCATCTCCTAGTAGACAATACCAACTCATCACTGCACCATTATTCCAGTGGTGTGTATCCCCTACTTAGGAGAGAGGTTTTGGGATCAGTCCCTAGTGTGGTGCGTTGGGGGCGAAGCTTCAAATGCTAGCCTCCACTAGCAACACTAATACTACTGACACATGGATTGTAGCAAACAAAAATTGCTTATCTGTCTCTTTGTATTAAAGCATCATAAGCTTCTGATATGATTTTTTTAGGGATTGGTTGAAACAGATATTCAGACAGGGGGGGTTAGTGGGGCAACCAAGGATTATAGATAGGCGACCATCCAATGAGGAGGCTCTCTTATGCCACGTGTCAGTCGAGAGAGCAAGTGTCAGAGAAAAAAGGGAAGAAATATGGATAGGAGGATGAATGGACCAAAGAAAGATTAGTTTGGGGTGAGAATAGCAGATAGAGAAAGAGAGGAGAAGGAGAAGGAGAAGGAGAAGGAGAAGAGGTAGTTTTTGGGAGTCCATGGCAACAGCTTACGCAGCAAGCGCTTCTTCTATGGCGGCAGCCGTGTTGGGGCCGCGTTTCCCGACAATCACAACCTCACGCCGCTCCGCGCCGCCTTATCTCCCACCACGCTCTTCGTTTCCATCTTTCGCTACTTCTTTCAAACAGTTATCGGGTACTATTCTTTTCATCTTTTCTTTCTTTGTGGCAATTCATCGAGCATATAGTAGAAGGATGTCGTAGGTAAAAGGAGAAAAAGTTTTAGTTTTGTTTTGGATGATTTAGCTCAACTAATCGCATAAGCATTCGCATTCGATCAGATGAATGAGCTCTACTGGAATTTCTTGTTTAACTTGTTTTACAAGTTTGTGTTGTTTCATTAGAAAGAAAAAGAAATTATACAGCTTAAATTGGATTGCAGAACAAATTTATGATTTGGGTAATTCCCCATTTTGCAAAATAATCGTGTAAATAGAATATATTTCGATTGTTTCTGATTTCAAAAGCTTTGCTTGGGATTTGGGAAGCAATAATTCATAATGGGTGTGGTGGGAGAGATTTGATTTTGACCGGGATGAAGGCATTTGCTAGCTACTCAATGGAAACAAGAGACTAATTACATTTAAACTACAGTTCTTCCAACTAAAAGCTCATTTTAACCCTCCAGTGGAATTTCCTCTTGGGATAGGCTTCCGAGGGTGAGATGTACGGCGAGAAATGGCTAAAACCATAATTTTCAGGAAATTCAGGGCATGACTATTCCAAGTAAATGTTTTGTGTGCGAAGGAGCTTAGGAAACTGCGAGCAATCTTTTGATCCACTGTCCCACTTTTTTAAAAAAAAATTTTTATGAATCAAGAATGAGGATAAGAAGAGAAAAACAACAATACACAAAGATTCACAAAAAGTTGAACCTAAAAAGAACAAAATCAACAGAAAACAGCAAAAGCAAAATAAACACCCTAATCAATGCTCCACATCTCATACAGCAAACACAAAAATTAAGGAAAGAGATTGAGACCCTAACTCCTCAAAATCATCCCTAGTTGATATCCAATCAAATGGCAGTTTGTGCACCCGATTGACTTAGTTTTTGGTAGCAAGGTATCCTAAAAAATACATCTACTTCTCTCTTTCTAGATGGACCAAGAGATGACTCCCGGAAGGAGAGCCATAGGAAATCCAGTTGAGGTCCCAGCGAGGCTGAAAGAAAAAAAGATAAGAAGCCATGTCCGTGACTCCAAGTAGGGATAGAAATAGTCCCAGAGGTCAGACAAAGAAGGGCAATGTAAAAGCAAATGATCTACCAATTCCTCGACTGCCAAGCACATCACACAACGATTCGTCAGTCCACTCTCAAACGTCTTGGATTATCTAGTGTTTCGTCTTCTCATTATTTAGGGTCTCTCCGGTCCCCTCAAGGAAGTGGAAGACATCTTCTTTGCTTGGCCTGAAGATGGGCTCAACAAGAAGGGTAACTGTCTTTGGGACATGATGTCGGTTGCAGTATGCAGGGAAATCTAGAAGGAGAGGAACAGTAGGATCTTTGAGAATTCCAAGTTGTCCTTACCGAATTTGTGTCCCTCCATTTAGTGGGTCCTATTTAGGTTGTCAACATCCCTTCCAGAGTTCTTGGGAGTTCATAGTGCTAATTACTTGTATAGATGAAGTCAATTAATCAGTACTTGGGAAGTGATGTTTCCCACATTGGTAGTGTGTTCATAGCACCACTCATTTGGTCCGGGATCCAATTCCGTGAGGGTGTGCGTGGTTGAAAACTCCACCATTTCCTAACCTAGAACAGATACTAACCCTGCTAACGAAAAAAAAAACCTTGTACTCTAATGTTCAATTTACGATAGCTAGAGTTTAAAATTTCAACCAATTTATCAGAGCTTATCTCCTGTTAGGCTCATGGCATAATTGGCATTGCCTTAAGCTGAGTGTTGATTAAAGTTTTGAAGGAACACAGGGTCTGCTGGAATCTTAAGCAATTTTTTTGAATATAAAGTGAATCATATCTCGTAGCATAGCTGGTTATTGTTGGAAGGACAATTGTGAGGCCAAAGCTGTGGAATAACGGTGTAAGTCTTTAAGATTCCCTTTGATTGGTCCCCGTTTCAGACATGAACGGAACCTTGATGAAACTCTTTTGACTAATCAAGAATCTCCATCTCTAGGGAGTTGAACAAAGTCTTCATAGTTTGGAGTTTCTTCTTCATGCTTCAGCAACCATGTTCATCATGTTATAGAAAGTGTTGCATTGAGTATGGGCTTGTCCTTTTTGTTTCCTTATTTTTCTCGTGGTAAAAGTAGTGTTACTCTCCTTTCAAATCAAAAGAACAATGGGAGCTCATTTCCTTCACCATATGCAATAGAGTTATCCTTTTACATGAGCTGACGCTTAAAAAATTGTCTTGCTAAGGGCTCGTTGGTAGATCTTGTCTATTTCGGGCAGATCTTGTGAAAATAGATATGTGGCAAAAATATATATGTAGATAGTAAAACTGTTTGGCAGCTCACAATAATAGACGTAGTTTTTTTTTTGTAAAACTGTGTTTGATGTCATTTAAAAAAAAAATCATTGGTTTGCCAATTCAAACATAAATACATGTGGGGTATTCATCAACCATCACAAATTCTTGATTCATAATAATAATAATGGAGCCCTGAGAAGATCTCACAAAGACGTTCCTTTTAGAATCCATCGGATGTTGAAATATGGAGCTTAGAACATTGCCATTATATTGCAAGCTTTTTTCTTTGGATGGGTAAATCAGGAATCTTGATTTCAGAACTGTAAGCATAATATATTACTTGTTTCTCTTTCAAACAGAGTCCCGCAGGTTTTCTACACTCCAGATCAGAGCTTCTTCTTCAGAAGATACATCTGGTTCTGTTCAAGATGGAGATATAGTAGCCGACTTAAAGGAGAAGGTGAGAGCCTTCCATATCATCTTGAATCTACAGTATTATATAATTGTCAGTATGTCGGGCCAGCCGGGCACAATCGGTCACCATCGATACAAGACAAGACATGGTTATGTCTGGCTATATGGTCTCGGATCTGATTGTCCAGGCATTCATACCTAATTTTCCTCATTTGATTATTATCATGGTTAACTCTAAACCTATTTCTGTCTGTTACCAATGATAGTGGGATGCACTTGAAAACAAGTCGGCAGTACTTACCTATGGAGGTGGGGCAATAGTTGCAGTTTGGCTATCTTCCATCATTGTCGGTGCCATCAACTCGGTCCCTTTGGTAGGTGATCTGATTAAGTACACACTTCTGTTTCTTCAGTTGTAATTAATTAAGGAGATGGATGCTTCTCCAGTCTTTGATGGCTTGGCACAATAAAATTCCTCTAAACGAATATAGTTTCTTCCTGTAATTATCTTTAACCATTCTGAATTGGGTTCCTCTCTTATTTAACAGCTTCCAAAGATCTTGGAGTTGGTAGGGCTTGGATATACTGGGTGGTTTGTCTACCGATACCTTCTCTTTAAGGTAAAATCTGAAGAACTGTACATAGTAGATTCACGTGCGTCAGATCCAAATTTCTTTTTATGGACATGGATTATTTGTTGTAGAATATGATCTGTGTTGGATATACTGATGGGTAATAGGGATAAACATTGCCTTACATGCATCACCTTAATGCATTTAGCGGCCATGTTTAGTATATGAGCAATAGTCCCCTCCTCGGCCAAGGGGACTATTCCTCCTCGCCCTCACAAAGCCCTTTCAAACTATGGTTAACAATTTTTAACATCTGTGGTTATTTTTTTTTCGTTCTAAAAATCATTGTTAGATCCTTTGCCACAGTTAAAGGGAGTAAAAAAGGGGGCTGAGACGGTAATTCACCTCCTCGGACCGAGGAGGTGAATATTTTCCTTAGTATATTTAGAATTTGCGATGTTATATCGCTGATGCATTCCAGGACCATTTACCAAATGGCATTTCAACAACAGACATGGAAACAAATTCCGGTCCCTTGTGCCGAAATGATTTAGACACCGTGCAGAATCCACTGTTTCAGAATCAGAAAACCGACCTCGATAGGATAGCTTGTGAGTTTATACAAAATTCACTTATTGGGTTTCAAGTATTATTTTGACTTTTTTTTTAAAGGTCAAATAAATGCCTATATTGTTATTACAAACCACTTGTTGCTAACAAATACACTTGTTTCCTCAGTCAAGCAGAAAAGAACTAGCCACGGATATTGAAGCATTGAAGAAGAAGATAGCTGGAACTGAATAGAGCCACATATGAATTGGGCGACAAATGTGTTTTACATCTAGTTCAGATCATTTATTCAAAATGTGTCTCTGGATCTGCTGTAGAAGAGGCACTTGGATCCTATAATGTAAACGCTGTTCTATCTGTTTCCCTTTAATCTTGTATCAACCAGCTTGTTCCTTGTAACGACATTTTGCAATTGAGTTCTCACTTCTCAGGGATGCCATTGTAACTTTGGAGCGTAAATCCCATGCCATACATTTGACTCTCCCTGAGTTCAATCGCACCCGTAGGTCAACACGTGTTAGCAACCCGAATAATTATAGTATGTAGATACGATCGGAATCCAAATAATTAAAGAGATTGGATTGCACCACCCAATCAAAACATGGAACTAGCAAAAAATCTAAAAACATTTTTGAAGCCCTAATTCCATTCAAGCCAAGACAGTGGTTAAGACATTAATCCTTAGGGTTTAACAATCTCATCTTGGTTATTAGGATAAAAATTAACTCTTAAGGCTAAAATTCTAACCCTAGGTTATAGTTTTTTTTAATTAAAACCAAGGTTTGGTCGTTGAATCCTAAGGGTTATTGAATCTTAACCATGGTTAATAGGTGTTAAAAGGACACGTGTTGACCTGTGG
This sequence comes from Tetracentron sinense, assembly GCA_015143295.1. Lineage (NCBI taxonomy): Eukaryota > Viridiplantae > Streptophyta > Magnoliopsida > Trochodendrales > Trochodendraceae > Tetracentron > Tetracentron sinense. Next base: position 2,041,406 of record CM026551.1, read on the forward strand.
GTGTGATGTGAACTCTCCCTGAATTCAATTGCGATTGGCTGTGATCCAATCTCCAATTTAGTTATGTATGTGATGTGAATAAAGCAGAATTATAAAATAGTTAAAAACCTAGATAACAACAAGGGTTGGTGGCGCAGTTGGCTAGCGCGTAGGTCTCATAGCTTCTAAATAAGAGTTATCCTGAGGTCGAGAGTTCGAGCCTCTCTCAACCCAGCTACGTTTTGACTATTTTACTAACCGGGTTTAATAATGATTGCAAAGAAAATAAGTAAAAATATGGAAAAGAAAAAGGAAAAAAATGAAGAAAACACAATTAAAAGTTGTATTAGAAACTCAAATTTTTTTTTTTTCCATGTTTTCACTTATTTTCTTAGTAACCAAACATAGCATTTAGGATTTAATAATCTCACCTTAGATTTTGAAAAAAATGTTAATCCTAAGGGTTAAAATCCTATGGTTTAATAATCTCACCTTGGAATTTAGAAAAAAATGTTTTAAAAACTATTAATCCTAAGGGTTAAAATAGGGACACGTGTTGACCTGTGAGTGAGTTTGAACTCTCCCTGTGTTCAATCACAATTGGCTGTGATTTGATTTCTCAAGAAAGTCATCCGGTTAGGGCTCAAACATGCATTCTCCATTTGGTCAAATCTGTTCTACTGCTTCTTTTATTGCATTGCAATCTGGTGCATTGCCAATCAAGCTAGAATTTGTTCATTATTTACTAGCAGACCCAATAAGATGCACGGGTCTAGAATTTCAGGGATTAGAGTTTGGAGATCAAAGAGGAAAGTCTTTTTTTTATGGTATAGATTTGAGCTTCTGAATTTCCCAAACCCTAGCTCGAAAAAGAACATGGGTATACTCCTTTAGGCTTGGCGCTCAGCTACTCGGTTTAGAATTAGAGATGACAGATCTTTACTCTTTTCTGAATTTTGCGTGCTAGCTAGTAGCTATTGCTTTTTCTTTCTTTTGTAATGGAGATACCATTTAAACTAAACAGCAGTCACATGGGATGCTCTATTGCATGTAGGGCTGCACATGGGGCCGAGTACGGCCTTTTGTAAATGTGTCGGACTTCAGGTTAAAAAAAACAAAAGTCAAGCCCAAACGTGGGCCACGTGCAGACCTAATTGCAAGAAGTCAGCTACATTAAACAACTCTGAATGACAACGGAAGAAAAAATTAAAGAGGAAAGCATGCCCAACAGGTAGTGTGCTGAGATATTAGCTTTTTACGCCAGCTGAAGTGGAATTGTGAATTGGGAAGTCAAGAAAATAGTTCTCTTAGGAGTTTGTTAAAGATTGTCAATACGAGGCAGAGCTTTAGCGCCTTGACCAGAACTCCCCTTGCAATCTTGTAATAATGGAGAGATAGTGGCAATTTTTTAAAAGAAATTTCTCACAATAATTACAAGATTGCCAGCAAGTTTACACTAAAAGGGGAGCTCCGCTCAAGTCGCTTGATGCAAGATCGCCGCTTGATATGTAAATACTCTTATACACTTTTTCATTTTTTAAACCAAAAAAAAAAAAGCTAAGAACTCAAAAAACTGGCACATTTTTTGTCTTGTTCAAAAAAGATAGAAGTGAATGAGAAACCATTCAAAATTAGAACTTGTTATACTTTACATGAAGAAGGAAAAATTGCTAAATCTCCTACCCCTTGTTCAAAAAAAATGGAGAAAGTGGATGAGAAAGAAGTCAATCCTTCCGATGATTCGAATATGGACCTTGTAATACATCATAAAGGGAAAATTACTAATAACCCCCCTTACACACAAATACAAGGAGTGCTCATTAGGTCCCATATCTAATTCTCTCTCAAGTCTCGACCACCCTTTTTTCTCTCAAGCAAATTTACATGAGATTTTACCCCTGCCCTACCCAACCCAGAAGCCATTACCTCTCCCCACTCATAATTTTTATTGGAACACCATCCCAATCTCCAACTCCTTAGTGTATAATTGAAACAGAACTGATAGCCTTTGGTTGCCTCTAGACCATATATCTTAACTAAAATTTCATACCTATACATGTCATAATTAGATTTATACCTTAAACATTCTAACTCAGTCTTACCTATTTTGAAACCCTCTAGACTCTAAAACACACTTCACAAATCTAGTTTGAGTCGGTCTATAATTACTTCCTAATCCTAACCGTTTATAACTAACTACTAAGGGCCGAGATTTGACTTGCTTATTTTGTCTTTTCTAATGCTACATCAACTCTTAATCCTGACTGTTTAATAATTGAGTTAAAAGGTTTAGATTAGGTAGTATATTTGGGAGTGTACGTAGACTAATTCATCTAGTTTTGGATTCACCCCCTCAAGTCTTGTTAATCAACACCATGTTCATCTGCAAACCACACATACCAGCAAAACCTAAGCTCATATGAGAAGCTAGATCATCTATAACAAGTTCAAAAAGTGAAAAAGATAAGGATTTACAATGAGTAAACCCACTTTAACCAAAACTAATCCAGTCTGTCCATTTGTTTCCCACAATATTTCTCACTCATACACGTCCTTAATGATGTAGATTATCCACTTGCTACTCATTTCTTAATATCAACAAGATTACTTCCCTAGCTGTGCTTTTGAGTAAAATGTGAAGATTCCTCCCTCTTCTAACCTCTCCACCAATTGTCTAAACTATACTATCTATTTTAATCTACAAGATGCTAAATGAAGCTAAAAGCTTGAGTTATTAATATATGATTAGTTGTGAGCCACCGAACTTATATAGACACGCTTCAACATTAGATTTAGACAACCACGAGCAAAGCTTCTACCACTATATTGGAGTTCATAAAATGACCTTCTTTCTTGGAACTTTGGAACTACCTTCCTTGTCTCGGTCATCTTCTAGTTCCTAGGATAACCTTCTCAATAGTCTTAAAATTGCACCTCATAAATGGTATTCTCATTCTAACTCATCTTCTAGCCTCCAAGGATAAACTAACTGAATAATTGTTCTCAAATTTAAAATGTCACCGATTCCAAGATCTCGTTTAGTACCAAGTTGGGTTCATTGAACTTCTATCATTCCTGCTTGTACCCTTATATTTGTAAAAATCAATTATATCCCAAAACCATTGTCAACCTCAATCAAATGCATCAATGAGAATTCAACTTCCAACCTGCTCATTGAGCCACACAGCTTCACAAACCAAGTTCAGCCTACTTCTCCACATGTTCTTAGAACAAGATAAACCAGTCATATTATTATACTCACAAACAAAGGACTGCAACTCAAGAAGAGTGAAGCCATCACCAAATAAACCCCCACTTCCACAATTATTCCATTCAACACTATTTCTAGACGAACCCACCATACTCGTCAATGTCCCTGTTGCCTAATAAGATTCATCCACAGCCTCAACTATATGCCTATCAAACTACAGCAGCCACCACATCAAAGCAATGGGATCTCCTTACAACACAGAGCTAGCAGACTGAATATGCATACTGACAATCAAAATAACCCCCAACAAAAATAGGGAAACAAAGATGACAGATAATTAACAGAGATCCTTTGATCAAGGAATCAAGTTTCCCAAAAGCATGTCTTAAGATCTCCAAAACACAATTTTCCTGCTTTTCAACAAGGATATCAGGAACCAAAAAGCACTTCAGTTGCTAAAAAAGGGTAACTGTTCATGAAGAAAAATAAACCCAGGAAAAGCAAAGGATAGGGTGAAGGAAGACACCCATATCTAATCCATTCTGTTTTTTCACAAGAGTTTAAGAACAAAGGGATTCCATTTAGATAGAACAAATGTTTACTATCTTTACACAAAGACAAATCACATCCCAGCAAAAAATTGGAGGAATAAAGAAGAGAAAGTACTAAAACTATCACATCCCAGCAAAAAAATAGGAGGAATAAAGAAGAGAAAGTACAAAAACTATTACATTACCCTAAAACCCATATCAGAAAATCATACAAGTTAAAGTTAGAGCAACAGATGGTCTGTTAGCAGAATAAGTATGGGCTGTTTGATTACTGCAACAATTCTATTCGATCAAACTTCCACTGAATTAACAACACAAGAAATTGTTCATCAAAAAAAGCCCTAATTTATAAACCGTATATCCCATTCTAAATCCGCTAGACTTAATACTACATACAACAAAACCCTCATAAGAACTCAACCATGAAAACAATAGATCGAGAATTGGAACAAACAAAAACACAGACCCTAGATCTTATCAATATCCTCGTCCTCAAACTCGATGTAATCGTCGGCAGCACCATCGTCCTCCTCATCGAGGCCAGCTGAGATACCCTCGTTGAGCCTCGTATTCTCAGGCAACTCACCATATGCCTTCAAAAGCCGAGCCTCGTCAGGCATATACTTGAGGATCACATCGGCCTTGTCGTCTTGATAATCCCTCAGTCCGACCAAGATGATGTCTCCGGCAGCAATCCATACCTTCTTGTGCATCTTACCTCGAATGTGGCAGAGCCTCTTGGTTCCGTCTATGCACATGGCTTCGCATCTGCCATTTCCGAGCATTCGGAGGACCTGAGCGTATTCCTGGCCGTCTTCTTTGAATACGAGCTCTCTCTTCTCGTCGTCTGCTTCGTTCTTCCCTCTTTTGCGGTTCTTACCTCCCTTTCCCTTGTTCTTCGGCATCTCTAACGATCTCTGAAACCCTAACCCTAACCCTAGCTTTTGATTTTTCTACTGTATTTTTTTTCTTCCTCGATTCGAGTCTTGCTTACGAGTTTAAAGGATGCTTTAGTCAGCGTTGAAGCTACGAGGGTTATGTTGTACGTTGCGGGTTTCGGAAAGATATAGTGTGTGGACGATTATACCCTCTCTTGTTTTTTCGAAAACATGGAGACGTCCTGTTCTAGATTTCTAAATTCTAATCCTCGAATAGGCAAATATGAATGTTTCGTAATTCATACTTTCGTCATTAAGAAAACGTGTTTATTAAGAACCAGAACGTATCGGACTCCCTGTTGTACCGGAGATACGTGTCCCCCACGACAAGCAAATTTAGGAAGTTTCTTTCTTAATTTGTGTGGAGTGCTTGGTGTCGGATACTCATACTTACTGCAAATAACCATGTAATTAATGGAACCGTTGTATCTTTTTTGGTTGGTTTCTACATTATCTCTATCTCTACTATTATAAAAAAAGAAGTCGGGTTAAAAATGTGGTTGATTTTTTTCTAATAATCCTAATGAGTCCCGATCGTATAGTATCTTATCATGAAAATAGTTAGTAAGGTGATTTTTCTTATGTTTTTTCTATTTTATCCATAACTCTATATAAAACAAATTAAAATATTATGTTATCTTATTTTATATGAGAAAAATTAGTAAGGGTATTGAAGTAATATCAACTACAACTAACGAGAGGCATACCCTCTTTCTTTCCCCTCTCTATCTTTCACATGCATTGCACGTGCCACCCACTAAGTATATCTTAATGACTTTTATTCTCTTTAATTATAATTAAAATTTATATATTGAACCAATAAAATAATACCACATGATCTATTTAACAAGACTACTTTTTAGAGATTAATTACAAATAAGTGTTATGGTTTAAGAGAGAATCAGTTTACTATGAAAATCTTTTTTCTACTATTATTATAATGAGAAGAATATGGACATTGTAAACGTTGAATGGATTTTATTTTATTTGATAAAATTATCCTTATACTTATCATCTCTTCTTTATCTTTACTATTATAATGGGAGAGCGCCTGATTTTTCCGAATTCCCAAATTACCCATACAATTTAATGTTTTGCTTTAATTTCCAAATAACCCCTTGCTCATCTATCTATTTAAAGAATAGAATCACAGTCAATCGCAATTGAACTTGGGGAGAGTTCAATCACATTGGTTGGGTTAACATGTGTCCCTTTTAACTCCTATTAACCGTGGTTAACTCCTTCCCCTCACTCTCATGTGCATCACATGTGCCAACCGCTATTGAACCCGGGGAGAGTTCAATTGCACCTGCGGGTTAACACGTGTCCCTTTTAACGCCTATTAACTGTGATTAACTCCTTTCTCTCGCTCTCACGTGCATCGCATGTGCCACATGCTAGTTTATTATAATAAGAATAACAAAATTACCATTACAATAATATTTTTTCTATCTCTGCTATTATAATTATTATTGACAAAATTTCTTTTACACCTATTTTTTTCTCTCCCATTCCCTTTCTTTCACATGCATGGCACTTATATTTTTCCCCCCCCCCCCCCCCCCCCCCCCTCCTCCTCTAACTTCCTCTTGTTTGAATTTGCTATCACCATAGGACTTTCGAAAAAACAAAAGAATTGCGAGAATAGGGCTAGCACTCCTCATTTTTGAAAAAAAAATCTCTGCCAAGGCATACTTTGAAGAGCTCTGTTCGATTGAGTATTCAATTTCGGACACCTTGTCCTATTTATGAAAAGAAATTTGTTTATTATTATTATTATTTTATATAATGTGTTGTCCAATCAAAAACAACGAGCTACATTAAAAGGGGAGGACCCAAAGTCCAAAGTCCACGACCGTTGGTCAGGGAAGGACAAGACCTGGGAAGAGAGGTATGCCTAATAACCAAGCGAGAGGCAGCTGATGGGCTAAAGAATTGGCCGTTTGATGCAACATTAGAAAAGCGATGTGGGATTGGCCGTGAAGAGGCTGTGGGTACTCCAATGAGATCGACAGCTGCCATTCGTTGGAGATAGCCTCTTAAGGCTTCAGCAACCAGTGCACTCACCAAGGCCCAGGTGAAGTGATGAAGATCACGAACATGAGAGGGAGAACTGAAGGAATTCCTTCAACATCACATGAAAGAAAAAGAACAAAATACATTAACTCACCATATTATAACACAAAAATACAAGGACCCCCTATATTTCTCAGATTGCCTTGATAATTTATATATATATTTTTAAAAAGGGTTGAAGAACAGAACCTCTTCCTCACAACACCAACACCATTTACAATTTCCCATTTCTTCTCGGGCTAGTCAAGAAAAGATTCTTATCATCCAGCCTTCCAACTGAAAGTACTATCTAGGGTGCCTGCCTGATATCTTTGGTGTTTTGTTCAGCACTCCTAAAACTACAACAAAACAACATGTAACAGGAGATAACAAGCAAATCAATCCAAAGCTCAATATGAAAAGAAAATGCCTGAGATTAGAGTCACTGCCTAATGGTGAGCTCGGCCCTAAGGTGGAGGATTCCATTGATGAAGTAAAGACTGTCATCAGCCATGAAAGAGGTCCACTGTATGGCAAATAGGTTGCGGTACCCAACTGCCTTTCCCCCTGTGAATGTGTAGTTGCCTTTATATTTGCTCACGTACTCCTCCGTTGGCTTTGACCTTGCTGCAAACTCATAGTCCACTGCAAAACTCACTGACCCCTTCTCCTGCATTCCCAAAAACAGCCCGAAGCAGTGGAACGAGCTCTGCTGGTCCATGTTGCAGTGGGCTGACAAGAAGAACCCCTGCCCACCCAGGTGGAATGCCTGCGAGTACACACGCCCTGACGGGAACAGGTTTGCACACTCCTCTCGCTTCAGGTCCAGGTACACCACACACTGCTGCCGAGGCAGTTCAAACTCCACCACCTTAACAGGGCGGTATTTGTAGGCTCGTTCTCCGAAGCGACTGTTGGAGGCAGCTGACTCCTCTACTGCCAGGATGCGCTGCCGGTGTGGGGCCTCGGCCTTGAAAAAGAGGGCCTCAAGCACAACCTTGGATGCCAGGTCATGATCAAAGTCGTTGCAGGTTAAAACCTTCTTGAGCTTTCGACAGGTCATGTAAGGGAAGCGGATGAGGCGGCCAAGTCGTGAGCCCAAGATCTCCCGCCGGTCCTCCAGCTTTGGATACTGGGCTCGGGCCCACTTCAGCACAAAGTCATAGACAGCATCCTCTGATGCCACCTGGAGTTCATCGCTGGACAAGACCGCTTCGATTCCAGCTAGAGGCAAGTTCAACACCTCCTCTTGGAACCTGATCAAAAGTGTAGAAAATCACTAATAAGCCCGTAAGTAAAGATTACTAGCTGCAAAAATAATAATCAGAAATTCTACATGAAGAAAGGTCAGTCTGCCACATCCAATTTTGGTCTGGTTTCATGTCATGGGACAATATTGCCACCTTTATGATACTTGTGCTGTAAGCGGCCACAAGACCTACTTTACAACTTGATTCGTGCATTACGCACTAAAAAGTGGAGGTCAAAAATTTGATCCAATTTATCGAGCCAGAAAAAAACTGCTTCACCATATACAACTTTCTTAACAGCATCTAAAAAGAATGTTGTTAGTCCAGATCTCAACTACAAAGTCAAAATAGGTTTATAGAGAACCCGACGGATAAGGTGCAGCTTTATCAGGTAAAGAAACACAATTTTTCCCATACACAGTAACAAAAAAGGAGGATTCTGAAGGGCAGGAAAGCCCTGGAGTTTTAACCTAAGTCATTCAGAAAGAAAATAAAGCTATATGGAACAGAGGAACTCACTTGGTTATGTCCTTGTAGCGTGCAGCGAGGTACTGCTTTGCCGCATCTGTCAGTGGCTGAACTGCTTCGGCCATCAAAACACTGGAAGGAAGCTCCAGATAGAGAAATGCAGTCTCAGGTGTCATGGGCAAGTTCCGCAGTAGCCGACTGCAGTACCTCATGCATGAGGCAACCTCAAATTTGTCAGCAGCCATCAGCACATCCAGTAAAGCGGGACCACTGGTTGTTGAAAAGGTATTGCTGTACATATAATTCAGGAGCTCCATGAGGGCAGCTTCCTCTGTTCCAAGGAAAAAAGAAAGGAATGGTAGTAAGGTGACAGTGTCTGGTTGAATAAAGTAATTATTTTTGATAGCCACAAGAGCCATTGAAACCTAGGGATGGATTCAAATGATACACAAGGTAGTCAAGGCGATTAGGCCTGGCCAGGTGAAGCGCTGCCTAGGCGATAAAAATAATTAAATTATATATATATATATATATATATATATATATGCACATAGTAATTCAAACCTCTTAGGGTTGACAATAATCTAAACAAATTAACATTTAATATTGATGTAAGTCTTTTTCTGCTGAACTTTTTTTTTTTTTGATCAATACCTCATTTTATTAAAACCAAAAAGAAGAAGAACAAAGAAAGACCAAGGGCCATCAAGATTACAAGCTAGTAAACTCAACCCCGGGCTACCATAGACCTAATACCTTCCCCCCCCCCAGCTGCTAAGATGACTAATATAGAATATCATGGATTTCCTCCCTCGTCCTATATAACCCCACCCACTCCAAAACTAACCACCTGACTTGAGCACACAACCTGGGCACTGTAGAAGAGATATCGTCAAAAACTCTACGGTTTCTCTCTTTCCAGAGTTCCCAAGCAATGGCTCCAGGAAGAGCTCCCTAAATCTCCTCCTAAACCCCTTCACCTCTATCCCGCTGCCAACAATCAAGGAGAGAGCGAAGAGAGGAGGGAGCAACCCAAGCCACTCCCATACGAGAAATGAAGAAACTCCACACTTTCGACGCTAGAGGACAGTGCAAAAGAAGATGATCCGTCGTTTCTTCCGCCTGGAGACACATATAACATCTGTTCGCCAAACTCCATCCTCTATGCTGCAAATGGTCTCTGGTAAGGATTTTATCCAACGACGCTGTCCAAAGGAAAAAAGACACCTTGGATGGGATACCTGGGTTCCACACCACCCTACAAGGATAAGAGCCCGCCAAGAAGGAATGCAAGGATTGGAACAACAATCTAACCGAGAACCTCCCATTGCTGCTTCCATTCCACAACCTCGAATCCCGAACCTCAGGGCACAAAAGAGACGAAGACAGCCTCTCCAAGAGCCGAGATAAATCACTGATTTTCCAGTCATTGAGATCCCGCCGCAGCTGTGGACACCAAACTACTCCATTTGGCCCTCTCTCATAATAGTTCTCCACCAGGGCGTCCCTATCCATAGAGAGAGCATAAAGATTGCCAAAGTCATCCATGAGACGAGATGACCCTAACCATATATCCTTCCAAAACCTAATTTTCGTACCTCTCCCCGCCCTAAACCGAAAGAAAGGCACCACCAGATCAACATTAGCCATAATACCCTTCCAAAGACACAGCCCATGGGATCCCCTAACCGCCCTAGGAATCCAACAAGAGGACTCCCCATACTTGGCAACAATCACCTTCCTCCACAGACTGTCTCTATCAACCCAAAACCGCCACAGCCATTTGCCAAGCAACACTCTGTTCATCTGGGTGATTGGTTTAAGATTCAACCCACCATTCTCCTTTGGATGACACAACTGGGACCACTCCATTAAGTGATACTTAGCTCGGCCCTCCTTGTCATACCACAAAAATTCTCTCTGCATCTTTTCAATAGAAAGGGCCACTGAACGGGGAATATTAAGAGACGACAAAAGGTAAGTGGGAAGACTTTGCAACGTGCTTCTAATCAGAGTCAATTTCCCTCTTTTCGATAAATAGGACGTGCTCCACCTGGACAACCGGCGAGCCAAACGGTTTAAAACAGGATTCCAAACTGACCTTACTTTAAATTTAGCTCCCAAAGGAAATCCGAGATACACAGACGGAAGAGAGGCCACTGTTAATTCTTTTCTTTGCCTACAGTAACGCCTTGTGGTGTTTCTGTGTTAACCAAAAAAAACCAACTTGAGTTTAGTCCCACCTCGAAAGTGTACTTCCACACACTCTACGCCATTAGGCCTCAAACGGTTTTGAGGTTCACTTGGGTGAAGCTTCATGGGCTGAGTGTGGTGTGGTGTGGTGTGTGTGTGTGTGGAGTGTGTTTCCTTACCTTTGCCTACAGTAACGCCTTGTGGTGTTTCTGTGTTAACAAAAAAAAAAAATTGTTAATTGACTTTTTGACCTGTAGATCAAATTATTTTTGAAGACTAAAATATGAAATATTTTTTACCAGACTTCTGAGTTTTAGTAATGTTTTGATATAGCAGAATTTATAAAATTTTAAGATTTGAGAAATGAGTCAGTCTAGAGGTACTCCCTGTTTTAACTCCCTATTTTTACACCTTATCTAAATCATCAATCAAAGAAGATCAATGACTCAAAATAGAACTGAGGTGACATCCTTTACTAAAGAAACATAATTCCAAAATTACCCCTTTCATAAAAGATACGATCCCCTCCCATCTCTTTCTCGATTCTCGTTCTCTCTCTCATACTCGTCTCTCTCCTTCCCAAAATTGCAGGTCAGCGAGAGATGCAAGATATTGTCTCTCTCAAAACCACTCCTGGTTTTCTCTATACGTCTTTTCTCTCCTCAAACATATCTCTCTTGCATTTCTCTTAATTATCATTCTATCTCTTCTCTATACGTCTTTTCTCTCCTCAAACATATCTCTCTTGCATTTCTCTTAATTATCATTCTAACTCTTCTCCATATCCAGACAGGAGCAACATCACTAAAAAATCTGAAATTTTTGAGTTCGTAGAAACCCAAATAACAATAGCAATATAAGAAATCTGAAATTTCTGGGTTCATAGAAACCCCAAATTCAAAAGTGTCTAAGATTTTGATTGCATTTTAAATGAGAGAATGGTTGATTAGTATTGTGTTTAAGGAAGCAAGGAGACAGATAGAACTCATGCCAAACCTAGAGATCTAATGTTTCCACAAAGGAAATTGGGTTTGAGGAACCTCAATGACGAGATCAAATTACAGAAGAAAATCTTCTTATCAATGGGATAAATCCAGCATTTCTTTATAGATAGGATATATTCTCGTGGAGAAACCCTAGATTTGGCAGAAATGTCAAAAAGCTGCTATGAAAAAAAAAAATGACTATCGAAGATAAACAAACAAACTATGAAATAAAAGATTATATTCTGGACAGGTCTAATGTTTGAATTGTAGAAATCCTACATCTGACGAATTACAAAGACAACATCCAACTACAACAGAGCATCGATCAATTACAAGATGGGACTACCATTTCTCATTCATCTGTCATTTAACACAGCAAAAAGCCCTAAATCAGGTGGATTCTTCATGTTCGGTTTTTATCCCTTGAGCAGAATCCTTCACTACAGCACCAAAGAAGCAGATCAAATTTTATCATCCAAAACTGAGAAACAATGGATTAAACCGTATGGCCATGAGATAACAAGAAGACAGTCATGGCCTTGGGGCGGCTCACATCACCATAGATGATTTTGAACTCTCTCATCTCTAGATTTGTTGTCACCGTCGACCTCTAACTTTGGGAGGGATAGAGACCAGTACGAGAGAGAACGAGAATCAAGAGATGGGAGAGGGTCGTGTCTTTTATGAGGGGTGATTTTAGAATTATGTTTCTTTAGTAAAGGATGCCACCTCAAACTTATTTAGAGCTATTGATCTTCTTTGATCAATGACTTAAATAAGGTGTAAAAACATGGAGTACCCCTACACTCACTCTTGAGAAATACCTAAGCATTTGCAAGTTAAAATTTTGATATAACCCCTAAAAACTGGATTTTGTTCATGAACTGAAAAATTGACGTTTTATTCTTCAAGAATTTAAATCTAAAATATACTTTTAAAAAAAAATTAAATGGAAGGTATAACCTTATTTACATATAAATATCTTAAGTAAATGAAAGTAAACTTTAAAACTATTTACTTAAATGATAGAGAGGAGTCAAGTGATGCCCGTCCAAAATCACCTAGGCGACACCTTGACTACACAAAGGAAACCTGAGCACGAACTAGGGCAGTACTCAAGCCAAGTTAGCTTGTCGGCTTAACTCAGCTCAGCTTGTTTGAGCCAAGCTCAAGTTGGCATTTTAGGCTCGAACGAATCAAGCCAAGCTTTTATTTAAGCTCTAATGTTTAAAAAAGTCAAGCTCAAGCCATACCTTGCTTGATTCGACTGGGCTTGAAGCTCGACGCCTCTAGAGCTCAATTCGGCTTGAGCTCGACACGAAATATTATATATGTATATATATATATATATATACACAATATTTTTTGGTAATGTTATTTATAATTTTATATTAATACAAAAATTATTATTTTTATTTTTTTGTCATTTGTAATAATTTTAATTTATAATAAATAAATTGAAGAGGTATAATAAAAAAAATTAAGAAGTTAAAAGCAGAAATTTTGATTTAACTCTCTATTCTTTGGACCGAAGCTCTACCCCAATTCTTTATTTCCATATATGAATGTATTAATTTTCTATAGTTTTTGTATTATAGTTTATTAATAATCACTTTTATTAAAATCATGTAAAATTAAACAAAATAATTCCGTGAATCAAGCTTGAGCCAACCCAAGCTCAGCTTGAATAAAGTTTGAACTTGTACAACGCTTGAGCTTGATCAAGATTGTTCAAGCCAAGCTCAAGCCTAAACATTCGAGCTCGAATCAAGCTCAAGCGAATCTCAACCTGAGCTCGTGCATGTTCAAGCCAAGCTCAAACTTGGTCAAGCTCAGATCGGCTCGAATACACCACTAGCACGAACTCAATTACCACATTAATCAATCCCACAAAACAAGGAGGTTGTACTTTCTATATGCGAAAGCACACCCACAAAAAAGATAAGTGATGGTCACAAATGGCATTCAAAAATAAAATAGAAGAAGAGCCCACTCCACCCAAAATAAATAAAGAAAATCCAAAAGAACTACTAAAAGAGAGTAGGAAACTAATGATGTTTTGTACTATTTACCAGAGGCATTGATACGCAGAGTTACATGTCGCTGCTCCGATTCTCTCATCCCATTTGAGAATAGCTAGAGAAAAAAAAAAGAGCATCGAGTAATTTAAGCAAGCAAAGGAAAAACATCCACTTAATTTTAAAAAAAAGATGATTACCTTGTAGAAAAATGGACTTTTCGCTGCTAAAATTGGAGAGCTGATGTGTAAAGTCTTAACTCTTATAGCTGCAGAACAATCCATGCTCCAGGATGAATCATTGCTATGTGCACCTTCGTCCCCTACACAAGTATTAAGCAAATTCTTGAAATAAGTACTACACAACTGATAATGAATTGAGATAGAAATATGGAACCATCGTCGACAAATGAGGGCTTCAGTTAGCAGAGGCAAAAATTGATATCTTCTGGCTGAAAAATGGAATTAATTTCTACTAAGCATCCATGCTGCAAACTACAAGATCAGAGTAAGTAATACTCTAGAAACTGCTTAAGGAAACTTTTTAAGAGACCAACAAGAGCCCTTCCCACACTTCCCTTTCTTGGCTTATGGCGTACACACACCAAGGGCAGTGCACCATCTAGAATCTTCTCCAAAAAAAAATGTGACATTTCACTTTCAGGCCAACTGAAGATAGGACACTCTGCCCTTAGGGTGTGTTCGGTTGAGGGGTAAACAAATGAGAGAAAATAAAATGGGGTAAAGTAAAGTAAAAGAAAAGGTTTCACTTTAATTTCTCTCACTATCCGGCGTTTTGGTGGAATGGAAAAAAGGTGAAAGTGAAAGAAAAGTAGGCACTGTTGAGAAAAGTTGGCATTGGAGTGTGCTTTTCTTGCATCCCGAACACTCAAAAGGTAAGAGAAAGTTTAGTTTTCTCTTACTTTACCCCAGAATCCCTTGAAACGAACACACCCTTAGGGTACAAATTGATTAAATCCACCCCCAATATAAGCATAATTGGGTCAATCTAGAATTCTCAGCAACAGAGCCGCTGGCAGTTTCTGCAACAGAGTTGCTTTCATACAAAAATTTCCATCATCTTCTAACTGGATTCTGGAGATGAGGGAAAAAAAAAAATAGAAAGATAAAAATACCAACTTGACTCAAATTATCTCAATACCTGAATGTGATTCTTCAATCATTGCCTCAGCTTCCTCATCTTGATTTTCATAGGCCACACCATCATCAATATCAGGCTGGTTACAGTTCACAACCTGCTCCTCTTGGTATATGGCAAAATCTGCAGCTGAGAACAAAGAGTAATGGGTGCCTATAGTCAGTAAAATTAGTATTCAAATTGCCATTGAAAGTAAGTTACACACACATACACACACACACACATATATATATAGAGAGAGAGGCAATTAGAAACTTGAGCTCAAAAATCATAATATTTCAGTTTATACTTTTAAGACAAGTGGGTAGACAATAAGTCTTAATTTGAACCTAGGGTAAGTAGGGAACTATCTCCGAGACAGTGAATCTGATGTTGGCAGCATGATCATGATCATGTTGCAGTGTGGATTCATTATAAAGGAGCTTCCCTGTTCATAACAATTTGTTCGATATCCAACATCAAAAAGGAAGGGTGGGTGGGTGGGTAGTGGTGGGGGTAAAGAGAGCTTCTCTAAATTCACTACGGATTATTTTGAACATTGGGTAAGCATTACTTTGTTACTACTGCCAGTGCTCAATTTTGCATGGCCTAACTTTCTACGGAAGAGACCAAAGCCTTCCCTATAGCTTAGAGTTTTAAAAAATACAAAAGGAAATGACATTTTATCGAAGTAAAAGTAATAATAATAAAGCCTCTCATCTTTTTTTGGGGCACAGACAAGCCTATTTCAACCTAAAAATGATGCCATTTTTTTTAAGTGCCCAAATTGGCCTGAAATTGATATGTCAGCAACCACATGCATACAGATGCAGATTCCAAATTGTGTTTTTTTGGCGTTTATGATTTTGCAATCTGACATTTTCAGCAGTTCCTTATACCTGAGAAGGCAAGAACTCTATACAAACACTATTCTGAGTTAAAAAGGCATACTATCATACCCCCCCCAGTAGAAATCCTTGCACTCTGAAACACCCAAAGACCTCAATTGAAGAAGGATAATAAAAAGAGTCAAGCACAAGTAAGCTCGGAAAAATACATGTTACTCAAGACTCAAGTTACCTACTTGTTTTATACTTCAATTCCAATATTCAAAAACAGGTACTCTAGTTAAAATCAGATAAGATGCTAATTAGTTAATTATTTTACTCGATTTGATGGCATTTCAACTTGTTTCAAATTGACTTCCCTTTTTTTTAAACCAATAAAACTGATAGCTCATTACTTGTTCTTTGTTACTAGCACATATTTTATTTTAAACCAAGTTTGCTAGTGATAATTTTTTCTTTTATTTGAATTTTTTTCCAGTTGATTTTCTATGTGTTATTATAATTATGGTGGATTCATGAGCATAGCATTTTATTTATTATCCCGAACTTGTAAGAATTCTGATCGTAATTATTATTTTCCGTCAAAATTCTGTTTTGGGACTTCTGGATGGGTCATCAGCTAAAATCAAGTCGTTGGCACTGATAATGCTGACAGTCTGATTTTAGCTAATAATCAGGTCGTTGGTAACGGGTTAGCCAATGGGCTTGTTCGTTTTCTTTTTCTGAATATCTGAAAACTATTTATTTTAGTGATTAGGGTAACCAAATGTTTTGGTCCTTTTCGCTAGTTATTAGGGCTTTAGTTTTTAAAGGAGATTATTCAACTGAAAGAATAAAAAAATGGATTTAATGAGTAAATTAGGGCAGATGAGGAGGGGTGCCTAAGACCTTCCCAGCATCGTAATTGAATCCTATACCCTCTTTTTGGTTAGGGCATTATCCTCTATTTTGGAGCCATTTTACCAAAATCTTTCTTTTTTGTTTCCCAAACCGGTACCCCAAAACAATAGGTGGTGACTCCTTTATTGCTCATCAAGGTTTCTTGAACCTTGAGTGAAATCCCTAACTCACAACTAACATGTATGTGTGTGTGTGTGTGTGTGTGAGAGAGAGAGAGAGAGGTGAATGTTGATTACAATAACTATTAGAAGTTGGCTCAAATTTGGGGCCAACCGCTCGGGTGGAGCTAATGGTCGCTCAAGTGGTGGTCAATGGTTTTCTCCTGAGTCCACATTTTTGGAGGCGCAGCTATTGTGGAATTCCATTCGAGTGGAGCTTGGATCCCGTTCAAGCGGAGGTAGACGAAATTGAGTGGTTTAGAGAGTGGAGCTTTGATCCCGCTTGAGCGGTGGTCGCCGATTTTGGTGACAAATTTCATTTTGGAAACTTTTTTTTCGGTAGAGTCTGTTTCTTTTTGGTTTTAGGACTCTTTTGGGGCTATAAAAGAGTGATTTCGAGATTAAGGTTTGTAAGGTTGTTAAGTTTGGGTAAGAGTTGAGAGAACAAGACTTCTGTGTGTGTGTGTGTGAGAGAGAGAGTGAGAGAGAGAGAGAGCATTGTGGGCTTTCCTTGGGTTTGATCTTTGTTGTGAGTTCTTCTCCTCAGTTTGTAATCTTCTATTGGAATAATGAAGTTTGCTTTGATTGCTTCGACTGCGGACGTAGGCTTTGAGGCCGAACCACGTATATCTTGCTTTGTGGTGTGTGTGTTTTTGTTTGCTATTATTGTTTCACCCTTGTCATTGATTCTATCCTATGGGGTTTTCGCACAACAAATTAGTATCAGAACAAGGTTCGAGATTGCAGATTTGAGATTTGCAAGGCTTCAGGGTTGCGAGATTTATGACAATTTTGAAACTGTTGTTCGAGGCATGGTTCAAAAAATCGGTATCGGTTGCTGTATCGGTAAGTCCAAAACAGTATACGTATCGACGTATCGGATGGATACGACGGGAGAAAATCAGGATACACTAAGAAATGCTTGGATACGCAATGAAAAACTTGGATACCTTACACAAAATTTCTTTTAATGCAAATATAAGCTATTAACAAACTAAATGAAGATCTCTAATTATGTTTATAACCATACATATGAGAGTTGAGAATTTTATAAGTTAAAAAAGGCATGCATGTTGTGCTGATAAGAATGCATGAAAATACAAACCAGTCACTTAGCTAAGTATAGGAAAAATAATTTAGATATTAAAACCTTCATTCAATGAGTTAAATACGAATGTATTGAATTATAACCATAAATTTTAAGCTTAATGTAAGTTTTTTATGTTGAATTGTTACACTGTTAGTTGACCTTTTGAACTTATAGATGAAAATATTTTTTAAGACTCAAATATGAGACTTTTTTTACCAAACTTCTGGGTTTTGATAATTTTTTATATAATAAAATTAATGAAATTTTGATATTTGAGAAATACTTTATCATTTGAAAGTTGAAATTTTGACTCATAAAAAGAGGGTTTTGTTCTTGAACTGAAAGTTGACTTTTTATTATTCATGAATTTGAATCAAGATAATTTTTATTGAATTCAAAAGGGGGGATAACCTCATTTGCATATTAATATCTTAAGTAAATGAAAATAATATTAATTTAAAATTATTTACTTAATAATATTTTATATAAATAAGTTGTGCATATCAAGTCTGTGTTGTGAATTCTAGTGTAAATGGAAGAAAATAAAAAAATTATTGAAAAATCCCCCATATCAAGCCTGTATCAGTCTGATATGGGAGAGTTTTTTTTTTTTTCCCAACGTACCAGTGTATCGGGTAGCTCCAAAAGGGATACGTATCGGCCCATATCAGTCGATATGTATCGATATTTTAAACCGTGGTTCGAGGTGGAGATTTCGTACGAATACAGTGGAATTTGCACAAAATTGGTGAAAGAAAATAGATTAGTGAAAGAAAATTGTTTGTGACTGATTTGATAGAATTCAAGTTAAGGTGGAGAATGTTGGGAATTGCCTACAATTATATTTTGGGTGTAACTCTATTATTGAGGAATTATTTGTTGGTATTAGAATTTTTGGGGGAACTTCTAATTTTTTGGGGAAAGTTCTTGTAAGCACCCCATTTTTGCACCCCCAACCCTTCTCTCAAATCCCAGGCTTCAAGGAAACGCTAACCCTAAAATTCTAGCCTAATCCTAATCCCTAGTCATAACCCAAGCTGAAATCTATGCAACCCAAGAATTTAACCTTGCCTCAACCAAGCCCACTACCCTAACCAACATACATTGTCTCACCCGAACACACACAATCACACACGTACCAATTTGCTTGTTAGCATGTAGCTAACACACACTAGGTTTACACACATAGTCATGCTGTTTTTCTTAAGGAAATGTTATAAGCATGCAATTCACACACACCAATCCACTCAACTCACACATCACAAACACATCCTGTTTCTAGGAATGCTAGTATGTAACTAACACACACACTAAACTCACATACACACATGCTAGCATGTAACAAACACCCACCCAAGCACACACGCATACCCATACCTGAAACCTACCTAAGCCTTGACTCATTTCCCCTTTAATCATAAACTCAGAAAACCGGCCCCTAGTAGCATGAAACCAAGCCAAAGAACACCAAATCAGACCAAGACACCAAGCCCAAAGCTCAGAAAATTCAAAAGCTTGAATTAACACCTAAAGCTCTCACTATCGTCTCTTTGGTGTTAACGGAATGGGCAGACATCCTCTTTGGTGTAAAAGTCAGAATGCACAGACATCCCTACAACCAACCCTTTGACCACCCAATCATCCCCTTTTCCCTCACCTAACCCCCTTTCAAATTACAACCATGCCACAGATCCCATAACTCTATAAATTCCAGCTCAGTTCTTCCTTTGGGACGGGTCCAGAAATGACAAAAAAACCATACGAAAACCCCTTTGCACTTTGGAAACCCTCAACCCTCTTGCTCCTCAGTGATTGAGTTAAGCCCAAGGGAGGCCTAGGCTTTCCCTACATAAGGTAACTATCCTTAGATGAAGCAGACCCCTCCCATACACACACCTTGAAGTTTTGAGGAAAGAAGGAGTAGGTTCCACAACCCACCCCTCATATTTTATTTTATTTTTTTGGCTTTGTTCCTAATTATTTTTAGTCCTAAATAAGGATCGTTCCCCTTTAAGAAGGGGGCCCTCTATGTTGCCTTTGATGGCATAGAGGATCCCCATGCATGAAGGACAAAGGATAATCTCTACTTGTTTTTCTTTGTTGTTTTTCTCTCTTTTTTTCTCTAAGGCATGTATGCTGTTGTTTGGGTGTTTGGGTTGATGGTGGGTTGGCCAAAGACTTTTGCCCTTGATCTTTACCAAGGTTAGTGCATTTATGCACATTGTAGGGAGGGACTCCCATTACCATCGAACCAAACTTTAACTCACAGGGGGTTGGAAGGTAATGTGAACACCCTCCAGCAGTCACTTGATCAAACCGTGGCTCTTTCACCTATTTGGCGAATCCAGTGGCCTCCCACCTCAGTTCATGTCTCTCCCTCTGGTCCTTCTCCTCCAGAGATTTTTTTTTTAGGGGACAACTTGTCCCTCGGAGTTTTTTGTTTAGACCTGGATGTACTGTTTTTTCCGATACGCAGAATACCCCCATTTCTTTTATTTTTCTGGGACTGTTATAGGCTTGGTTTTGCCCCCTTACTCTCCATGGTACCTCAAAGTTTGATGAGCCTTGTTAGTACAACAAGTCTAGTCCCTAGGGTTTGTTTTCCACACCTAACAGCAGTGGATTTTTATCCCATTACTGCCTAGTGCATTTGCACTATAAAATTCTGGATGATACTGTGGCTACAACCCCTCTCATGTGCTGCCGAAACAGCATAATGTTGTGCTCCCCCATGCCTTTTGGGCCTCATATTTAGGTCTAGAACCCCCTCAACATTTTCAACTTCTACCCCCTTTTGTTTTGGGTCCAGCAAAGTAGTGCACGAGACAGTGTGCGTCCCCCCCCCCCCCATTTGGCTTTTATTTTGGTTTGATTTGACCGAGCACTGTCTTTGCTTCTAAGGCATCTTGACCATGGTAGATCCCTGGTTAGTCCATTTCTTACAGCCCTAGGAGGCTGGTTTCATTTGATTATATAGGCTGTAATTTCAGCATCACCCATAACATTTGCACTACAAAATAAGTTGGGTGATGTTGGGATTACAACCCACCTCATTCAATGCTAACCAGTGTTAGTTCGGGCCTCCCCTAGGCCCATTGGACTTTGTGATAACCCTACAAGCCCCTCTTCCATTCCAGACCCATGATCCTAGATTTTAACTAGGGAACCCCGATTAACTTGCCTTTGCCATAGATGCTTCCCAATGAGTCTAAATTATTATTAAAAATCCCAAAAACACTATAAAACCTCAAAAATCACAAAAAAATCAAATACACAAAAATCACCAAAAAATATTCCTTGCTTAGCATGCTTGCTTAAGAACTACTATGGCTTGATCCTGTCAAGTCGGGTAAGTAGGTAGCCCTAACGGGGTCCAGCTCACCTAAGACTAGTTTCCCTTTCCCCCATAATCTTATTTTATTTACTTAATTAGCATAATTAAATAACATACCTAATTTATATTTGAATTTCTTCTTTAATTGGCTTAGACATAGGGAGTAGGTTACCATCTCCGGATGGGGGCCCTAGGGTGCCAAACACCTTCCCTAGGGTTTAATCGAATCACTTACTTAGAATCTCATTTTGAACCTTATGCCTTATCCATTGTATATTTGGGATCCTATTTTCCCTTTAATTAAATAGGTGGCGACTCTTATTTTAGGCTTTTAGCGTCGTTCCTCCGTAGAGCCTACCCGGAAGGAAATGCGGTAAATTCCCTTACTCATAGTTCTAATTTTGGGGGACTCGACAGTTAACAGAGATTCGGCTCAGATTTAAATTGGAAAGGTAAACAATGAATTGTGGGTTGTGTGCTGTGTGAAAGTCTTTCAAAGGCTGTGGTAGAGTTTTTGAGTTTGCGTATTCTTTTCTATCTGTTCTCATTTAATCTTCTATTTAATTAGTAGAGGTATATCTGGATTGTTTCGAGTGTGGATATAGCTTTAGATGGATGAATCACGTATATCTTGTGTTTATTGTGTATTTGTCATATATCTTTTAAGAGCACCCCATGATGGCATCGCTTCCATACCCCACAAGTTTTTTGCCAAAACTAGCGCCTCCTTTGTTGAGCTAAAATTAGGAATTGCAGGAGTTTTCTTCGCCTTGAATGCTCTACCAGACACTGTGTCATCCCGCAACACATACACATTCCTTCTTTTGCCTATCATCACAATCAACGCTCCCTTTCGAACATTTACCACTCTATCTTTTGCATAGAATCTGCACCCCCAAGAATCTAAAGTGCCCAAAGAGATCAAATTTTTCTTCAAATCTGAAACATGTCTCACTCTCATCAATGTTCTCACTACACCATTGTGCATTCTGATTTTGACTGTCCATATTCCAAAAATCTTGCAGGGTGTGTTATTACCCATTAAGACAATGCTACCTTCAACCTTGTTGTAGGTAGCAAATAAGTCACTATTTGGAAATACATGATAGGAACAATGCAAATGAAGAATCCACTTGTCCTTAGACCAATCCTTAGTTGTAGTAACCGAAAAGACCATGTGATCACTGTCTGAATCATAAGATTCTTCATCAGACACATTGGCTTTATTAGAAGATTTTATTTCCTCCTCCTCACCTTTCTTTATACGAAAATATTCAGCTATAATATATGTCATTTTTTATGGCAGTGATAGCACTCAACATTCTTGAATGATTTAGATCCCTTTCTAGAACCGTTACCCATTGTCTTCCCCTTCACTAGTAAACCAGCTTTTGGCTTTCACTAATTTGCGCACTCTTTCTCAAACTCATTAGATAAGAGAGCGGCAATAACATTCTCCAAGTTAAAGTCCTCCTTTCCGTAGAGCAACGTCGTAACAAGATGCTCAAACGAAAGAGGTATGGAAGTTACAAGGAGTAGGGCTTTGTCCTCATCATCAAGTTTCACTCCAATGCTCATTAATTGAGCAACAATCTTATTATATTCACTAAGATGGTTAGAAATTTTCATACCTTCTACCATCCAGAGTTCATACAACCTTTGCTTCAGGTATAACCGGTTAGTAAGTAATTTCGTCATGGAGAGGCTCTCTAACTTCCAACCAAAGTCCTGAAGTCATTTCCTCATAGAGAATTTTGTATAATACCTCATCGGCAAAGCATGGACGTATCACATTCATCACCTTCAAATTGAAGTATGCCCAATCTTCATCCTTCAGATTTTTGGGCTTCTTATCTTTTCCCTTTATTGCTTTGTGCAAGACTTGTTGGATCAACAAGTCCCGAACCTTGATTTGCCATAACCCAAAATTTTTCATTCAAATTTCTTCACTTCGAATCTAAAACTCGCAACCTTTTGCCGTCATTCTAAAAACCTAGCTCTAATACCAATTTGTGGGGTACAGAAGCGATGTTAGCATGGAGTATTCTCAAGATAATACGACAAACACACAATAAACACAAGATATACGTGGTTCACTCATCTAGGGCTACATCCACACTCGAAATGATTCATATATACCTCTATTAATTAAATAGAATATTACATTAGAACTAGATAAATAAGAATACACAAACTCAAAGACCCTACCACAGCCCTTGAAAGGCTCTCACACAGGCCACAATTCATCGTTTACATTCTCAATCCAAATCTAAGCCGAATCTCCACTAACTGTCAAGACTCACTGCCAACTGCTCAAGCGGCTTCCTGTCTTCGTTTGAGTTGAATCCTGCAGATGCAATCTCCCGAGTCCTTTCAGATATAAGGACGAACCAGTACTCGTTCCCACACGGAGAGCACACCGAACAATCACCAAGGTAAGCCGTGAACACGCCCTTCCCGCTCGAGAGCCATCAAGGGTTTTCCATGAGATACCACCCACTCTCCATGGAAACCCTACGTCTCACATCTTGCTTAGCCTTAACCGATAAGCCTCCACCTCAGGCCTATTTATAAACACAAAACAATTCCTAAACCAATTAGGAATTTCCCCTAAAAACAAATCCTACACCAATTAAAACCTTCACCGAAAATTCTAATACCAACAAATAACTCCTAAATAATAGAGTTACACCTAAAATAGAATTATACATTTATACCCAAAATAGAATTATAAGCAATTCCCAACAATAACTCCACTCTTAAAATTCCATTTCTTACATTAAATTCATATGGAATATCTAACAAACCTTTTTCTTCCATTTCTTCAATCCCCGTCCCCTTTGCATGTTGAGACACAGTATCACAGTGGACTATTAGCTAAGAGATAATAACACACTAAGCGGCATGCACACATAAGCTAACATAAGTGGTGTCCCTATTTATCATGAAACCTAATAGAAAAAATGGAACTGGGTATAATCAATTCTTAATTCTAAGGATGCCGGAGCATAGAAAAAATCAGAGTATCAAACAACTAGGAAATTGAGTATTAGTCATATTTTCTGAACTTAAAGCTCAGGCGGAATTCCCTCTTAAACTGTGATAGAAGGATTAAAATTTTGCCTCTTAAGATTGAGTCTGCAGGGAAAGCCGAAAATAAAGAATGAGTGCTTTTGAGTGAGGTATCAGGCAACAATATCAGATGTCATGGGGCATTTGAACCTTCAAGTCCAAGATGAAAACATTCATTCCATGAGCGAGCATGCCACTTCCAATTCCCACATGAGCAAGATGAAAAGATTCATCCCATGAGCGAGCATGCCACTTCCAATTCCCACATGCTCATGCACTAAGTCCAGATCGCATGTTCCAGACCAGTTGCATATGCATCATTTGGTTGCTAGAGTCTGAATCGAAGACGCAAGTCTAATAATATTCATTCATGTTACATCAGTAACTTTTGCCTCCCAATATCCATCAAGAATGTGAGGTATGCCATTTGTGACCTTATCCTTCAAATAGCATCATCGCTTCCATTTCCATGGTCTTTTAGCGAGCAAATTTGTTTAAAATAAACATGAAGGGAGAATGGAGACAATGAATTTGAAATCAGATGTCCCTGTCGTCATTTTTATGTATAATTATTCCAAAGAATTTTTAAGTTTGTCTAAAGTAAAACTTGAGGAGAACATAATTCAAGTAAAAAAAAAAAGAGGATATCAAACAATCTTGCAAACCATGACCAAATATAGAGAAGAACCACCAAGAAAACCCGAACTGACCAAGAACCAACCAATAATAACTAGAAAACAACAACAAAAGAATCAGATTTTTAAAAAGAAGGAAAAAAAACGAACCATTTTCCTTCTTCATATCCTCCCTCCTCCTCTTCCTATTCGTCGCCCAATAAGCGATACTGTTACAGCCCTCTCCATCAGACTTGCTTTCCGGCAACTCCGCCATGATCTCGATCCTCAAAACTCGATCGGAGAAATTGCTGTCGTTGAACGCGAAAGCGAAATCAGCATCAGAAGGAACCCCGCTGTTGCCACAAGGAGAAAAATCGGAGTCCATGACTGTTGTAGGATCGAAGAGATCCGTGTTCGATTCTTTCATTCTCCTTTGCTAAGCAACTCTTCAAGCATCAACAGATCGAGGAACCAAAGATTGGAAAACCTAAAAGCTAATCGAGTTGCAGAGATCGAAAACCAGACGAGAAACCTTCTTCGCTTGTTCTAATGGCTCCGATGCATTAAATTAAGGAAGAAAATAATATCTGGTAAGAAGCATAAAGCAACGAAAATACCTAAACTCAAGTGCCGGGCGACGACCTTCGGTTTCTTCCTCTTTCTTTTTTGTCTTTTATTTGACTAAACTACAAATGGCCTGGGCGCGGATTTATATTACAAAAGTAACCTCCCGTCTTAGATACGATTATGATATACGATATTACCAATAGGAGTATGTGTTTTCCTTTGCTCTGCCTGCAGCTTTCATCTTGTGGTATAGTTGCTTCCAACCAAAAAAACCAGTGCTGGGTGTGTGGATGTGTGTGTTTTCCTTGCTTTGCCTGTAGCTTTCACCTTGTGGTGTAGTTGCCTTCAACAAAAAAAAATCAGTGTTCCTGAGTTTAGCCCCACATTAGAATTAGTTCCGAGCTCTTAATCTCTTAAAAGTTTTATCACACCCCAAACGGTTGGTACCCGTTTTGGGGAGTGTTTGGGTGAAGCTTCTAAGGGTTGAGAGTGTGTGTGTGTTTTCCTTGCTTTGCCTGTAGTTTTCATCTTGTGGTGTAATTGCCTTCAACCAAAAAACAAAAAATTACCAAAAGGACTTTGCTTTGGAGACCTCTTATGGTCAAGGCCCCACCTGAAATCTCGTGCTCTTAGAGCACGGTCTCGGTAGTCTCGGCCCTAAAGAAGCTTTATCTTTAGGGCCAAGACCATCAAGACCGTCCTTTAAAAGCACGGGATTTCAGGTGGAGCCATTTCAAAGGGGTCTCAGAAGCTTTATCCTTACCAAAATAGTAATGAATTAACTAAAAGTATTCTTTTTACTGTTTTAGGTAGTTCAATTCAAAACAGGTATTCTTGTACAACGGCCATTTTCTGAGGGAGATATGGGAGCAGAATGAGATTAAATCACAGCCAATCGTGATTGAACTCGGGTAAAGTTTAATCACACCCACAGGTCAACACGTGTCTCTAATTAACCTTTGCTCTTGCCTTCAGCTTCACCTTGTGGTGTTATTGAGTTATAAAAAAAAAAAAATTTAAAAAAATCTTTATTAACTATGGTTTAGATTCACTAATCCTTAAGTTTCAACAATCTAATCTTAATTTTTTAAAAGAACAAAAATAAATGGGAGAGCCTTAACTGTAATATAAATATGTTTTTCATCTATGCTTCGCTTGTTTTGATGTAAAATAGGGGAAAACAAATGAATTCAACGGAAAATATCATTTTCGTACGTATTTTCTTTAGGACAATTGATATTTTCAGTGCAATTCATTTGTTTTTGTTTTCCTACATCGAAACAAACGGCGCCTTAAAATAATAATAATAATAATAAACCGTATAAGGCTGTCGCGTCAACCCACTTGCATATTGGACTGAAAATAAACTTATAGTTAATCTCATTTATATATGAGTTGGACCAGGTTGATGGTAAAGAGCTCAAATCTGACACTCAATCCACCCTGTTGTCACCTATTTGTATTTTTTTTGTATGCATCATCATTTATCTAGGAAAAGAATCCGTTCCTATTCTTGCCTCTTAACCTGACATGTGTCCCTTTTAAACTCTTTTTAATCGTAGTTAATATTCTGTAGGATTAATTTTTTTTTATCTTAATATTTTCAAGAAACCAAGGTTACAAATATTAACAACAGCTAAATGAACTTAAAAAAGAACACGGATCGGGTTAGGCTGTTAGAGGAGGCGGGACTCCACTCCTTGCTCTTCCGAGCGGATTATCACTCTTTCGAATTATGTGGCGGGCCCACCGTCCACCATTTCACATAAAATCTTTATCTACTTGCCCCCTTGGAAGTACAGAGGAGAGTGGGGCTAGGCTAGGCTAGCAATTTTCTTGTTTGACTTTGGATTGTCTCTGGGCGAACCCAGAAACTGGTCTCGGGTTCCATACATTGTGCGAGTTCCGACAGTTGGCATAAAATGGGGAGAAATCATTTCATTTTCTCCTATAATTTTGACTTTTCATCATTTGATATTCCCCCCCCCCCCCCCTTATTCACACGCTTATAGCCACATGTCTTATTATATGTGGAGAAGTCAAAATCATGTGCCCCATGATTTTGACTTCTCCACCGCTTGTCACCTATTCTATGGAACCCGAGACAAGCCCTTTCTGGCTTCTCAGAGACAATGCAATGCCTCCTTAAATCCTTCGTACTGTCACTTCCATCTAGGCTTGTCAAAAAGGTACCCGGCCCTTCCAAACCAGCCAAAGCCCGACCCTTCTTTGGGCTGGATAGGGCCCAAAATCAAGAAGCCCTTCTTCCATAGGGTCGAGCTAGGGTTGACCTCTGCCCAGACAGCCCGCCCTCCCTTCTTTAAAAACAGTTTAATATGAAGCTGAACTTTGCATCATGCGGAGCTCCCTTTTTACACTACCCATGGGCAAATGTTCATAAATTCACAACCCAAACCTTTTTATATACCAATTTTTCTTTTCATCACTTTTGCCCCGGCCCGGCCCATTCTCTTCTGGCCCTTTGGCCCGGCCCTAACCCTTCTGGGTAGGGCTAGGGCCCTACTCTTATAGGGAAGAGTAGGGCTAGGGTTGACCCAACCCTATCCCTACCCGGCCCTTTGATAGCCCTACTTGAGTCTTCAATGTACTTTTTTTCTTTCATCAATGAGATTTTTCCCTAAATACACACAAGGTTTAAAAATGAGGGTACACCAACTTAGTTGTTAGTAGAGCTAAAGGGGCTAGTGTTCCCCATATCAAGGTTTCTAATGGAACCAAATCCTCTAAAGTGGTAACCGGGATTGGTAAATCCGATTGTGCCCCTGAGGTCGCCACATGTCCCTTTTAACACCCCTTAACTATGGTTAAGATTCATCCACCCTTTGGTTCACGTATTTATCCTTGGTTTTTAGAAATAGATATTAATTCTTTTTTAAAATGTTTAAAATATTTTTTATATTTTTTTCTAAAAAACAAGGATAGGTGAGTGAATTTTAACCACAGTTAGGCGGTGTCAAAAGGGACACTGAGTGACCTAAGGGGCACAACCGAATTCGCTAGAGTCCGGTGTACCCTTCATTTGAGGGTGAAATCTCAAGGATGGAAAATTCCGGTCTAATTTGTCTTGGCGATATGTTTTGCACGAGGCCCACTCGTCATTTTAGGGATTTCAACGTGCCCAATTCTTGATGGATTGGGCTGGGCCTGTTTATTAATTTAAGAGTAAAACTGGATATTTGGGTCCTGTTTTGCATCACTCTCAAGGAACGGAATGAGTCGGGTCTAATAACTCTAATTTGAAGTATGTTTGAAAATAGTGTGATTAGACTTAAAGATTTAGTTCTAGGCCCGCCCAATTACATAACCGAGTCAACACAAATTGGTAGCCCATTTACCACTATCACAATTCACAGGTAGATTGATGAAGAGATTTTTTCCTAAATACACCTCGGGTTTCTTGAGACCCCCAAAATATACCCCATTTTTAAAATCTTCCCTAAATACACCTCAAAGTTATTTTGAGACAATTTTACCTTTAAATGAAAATAAAAGGTAAAAGAAACTCAAGAGTTAAGAGTTTCTCTTCCCACCGTAATCTTTTTTCTTCTTCACCATTTTTTCCGCCGGCTCCCTCTGTCTCACGCCGCCGTTTCTCACCATTGCTCCGCCGTTAGATCTCGTGGTGATTAGTACTCTCACATCCCTCCTCTCCATTTTCTGTAAGATGAAAGTTAGAGTTTATTTTTTCCTCTCTCCAATTTCTTTCTATCAAATTTTTTTTTTTGGTTAAAAAAAATGGGGCTTCAGAGTGTCGTCACGGCCCTAGGCACTGGCCTCGAGTTGGCGTCCAGATTTAAGCCTACCCATAGTAGGCACCTACCACCCGAGTACCAATGGCCCCCACGTTCAGTCCCACATTGCTAGGTTTCAAGACGTGCGGCCAAAGGGCAAGCTTGCAAAGAAAGGCCAATTCCAAACCCCCACAAGGTCGAACTCGAGACGCCTAACGTGGCATGGAACACATGAAGCCACTGAACCACCCCCTCGGGTAATTCTTTCTATCATTCACTCTCTTATTTTCATGTTTTTTTTTTAAATTTAATAGAAGATTTTTTAAAGTAAAGTTGAGGATCCATGGAGGGATCCTTCATCTTGAATGATTCGAAGTCGAGAGTGAATGATTTGAAGTCGAGAGGTTGAAGAAAATCGGATTTCTGATTTTCGAATCATTTACAGAAACTCACGATCAATATATAATTATCGCGATCAGATCAAAATATTCGCGATTAATCTTTATTCTCACTAGTTAGCGGTCAGTTGATTGTGACAAGTTAGCGTCCAACCATTACCATTGATTGATCGCGAATATTTTACGGTTAATCGTGATTTGTCTACCATTTCGCGATTGAAGTTTTCCACTAATTCACGATTGATTGCACTGTAATTAATGATCTTAAAAACAGATTAAGTGAATAAATGGATTAAGTGTCCTAATGTTTATTATTCATGATTTAATTATATGTTTATTAATGCATAAATGTTCTCATATTTGTAGGTAATAACCATTAAATCTATTGTTTGCCTTTATGATGGTGAATGGGTATATGAAAATGATAGATTCTCATACAATGGTGGACTCTCAAGATGCGTAATTGTGAGCAATGAAATTACATATGATCATGTTCATCCTAATTAACGATCCAGTGAAAAAAATCACGGTAAAAAAAAACAGACCGCAATTGAAATTGAGATTTAAGCCTGTATTTAAAGATCAGGTCTACCGTAATTAACGATCTAGCGAAAAAAATTACGGTCAAACAAATAGAGAATGACAAAATTCTCCAATTATCTTAAGCATTTACAAATATGCAGAAATACATTCATCCATGTTCATCCATGACAACCACTTCCCTCTACCAATACTATTGAGGACCCCGCTCCTTGATGTGCTTCAAATAGTCAAATGAAATTGTATTCCTAAAGTTTGTAAATTTTTTTTGAAAATTAACATACAAAATGCAAGTCATAACCAAAATAGAATATGAATGTTAAATATAAACACATGTATCTTAACTTACCGGATCAAAATCGACAGGAAAGTTGCTACATAAGAAATCAATGCACTTCATGACAAAGATTCCACAGTCATGGCTAAACAATGAAGCAAGAATAAACATGTGATTGTTTACATTTATGTATCAATAAATATTTAAAAAAAAAGTTAAAACATAAGGAATAATCTGATTTTTAGATCGTTAATTATACTTCATCCAATCGCGAATTTTGGGAAACATCACGATCAATCGTGAATTTGTTTAGAGAAAATAATGATCAACCATAAATTTGGTTAAAAAAAGATCAACATGTGATCATTTCTATTCCGTTTATATTCTTTCAAAACAAAACCCTCCAAAATTTTCAAATTTAACATGAAGAAGAGATCGTTTCTTCTTAAAGAAAAATAACGATCTAAATCAGTTTCTTCTTAAAGTCACGATCAACTATAACCAGATAATGAAAAAATCATGATTAAATATAACACGAAGAAGAGATCGTTTCTTCTTAAAGAAAAATAAAACTAACACAAAGAGATCGGTTCTTCTTAGAAATAAAATCCCCCAAAAATCAAAACCTAAATCAAACCAATACTTTTACTACAATCTACCAAAAACTATTTTTAAAAAATAATAATAAAACTCAACAACCCAGATTGCGAAAAACAAACCATTTTTTTTTCTTTCTTAAGAAAAACAAAAGCTCGGAAAATGATGATGTCATCCTTCTCAAGGTATTACAGGAATCAGAGACTCGACCGTTTGTTTTTATCAATTTTTTTAAAAAATATTGGAAGAGAGTTTTGTTTTTGTTCCTTGGGTATTTTGAAGACCAAAAATCTAAAACCAGATCTTCTATTTTAGCCTCAAGACCCTCTATCTATACAATTCAACTACTAGTCTTCAACTATACAATACCAGAAAAAAACCATGTATGCAACAACAATTTTGCAACTCAAAGCAACAGGTTACTACAATCTGCAAAAAAATCATCTCAAGAGATGAAGTTCCAAAAGCACAAAGAGATTTTTTTTTTAAATTTTTAAAAGGGTTTATCGCGAGCTAAAAGCAAATGTGAGAGCACTAACCACCATAGGAGTTAACTGTGGAGCGGCGGCGGGATACGGCGGCGTGAGATGGAGGGAGCCGGCGGGAAGAATGGTGAGAAAGAAGAAAGGTGGGGAGAAGAGATTCACACGGTGATAGGGAGAGATTCTTG
Source organism: Tetracentron sinense (assembly GCA_015143295.1). Taxonomy (NCBI): domain Eukaryota; kingdom Viridiplantae; phylum Streptophyta; class Magnoliopsida; order Trochodendrales; family Trochodendraceae; genus Tetracentron; species Tetracentron sinense. The sequence goes on from CM026551.1 coordinate 2,073,012, forward strand.
AGTTTCTTACATTTACCCTTGATTTTGGTTAAAAGGTATAATAGACTTAAAAAAACTTTCAAGTGTATTTGAGGAAGATTTTAAAAGTGGGGTGTATGTTGGGGGTCTCAAGAAACCCTGAGTGTATTTAGGTAAAAATCCCAAATATAATTCCCAATGTCGATCCCCAACCATACCAAATATTCAATTTAAATTTTTGGATAATTTGGTGAAATATTTGGACTATTTTATTCTATCAAAGTATTCTCTAATTTTTTTTTCAAAAATTTGGGCTAAATATTGAAATTTTAATCAAAATAATCAAACTTTTTTATATTTTTTGTTAATATATTTAAATAAAGTCAGTATATGCAAATCACTTATCTAATTATTAAATTAATATAATTGAATATAATACTTAATTATTTTTATTGTTAATCTAATATAACTTATTAAATTATCTTTACTGATATAATGGGAGAGGTAGGCGTAGCCTGAATTTTCTGAAATTCTTTAACTACCCTTATATAAAACAAAACTTTAATTTAATGTTTTACTTTAATTCCCAAACTACCCTCATCTATCTATTTAAAGAATGGAATCACAGTCAATCGCGATTGAACTTGGGGAGAGTTCAATCGCACCCATAGGTTAACATGTATCCCTTTTAACTCCTATTAACTGTGGTTAACTCCTTCCCCTCGCTCTCACGTGCATCACACGTGCCATCCGCTACTTAATTATAAATGCAAAAGAATCCGTTGCTTGATTGGCTTTGCGCCATACATGGATAATAAAACAATTTGATAAGTTCGGAATGAGCTCTTTAGCCACCGAAACTCTAATCTCTAATGTTAAGGAGGGTCTGATTTCCTATTCAGGCAATCGACAACCGATTTGGAATGAAGCCTCTCTATTGGTTGTTGTTATGTTGGTAAGATGTGTTATACTTTATTAAGATCTAGCCAATCAATATTCAAGAATCACATACCTGTGTCGCCCATTGAAAATAGAGAGGAAAACCTTTCATTGTCGATGACGATGAAGCACACGGTCTTCAGATTCCATGACTCCTTTGTTCTTGATGGGGAAGATGCTTTTCTGCAGGCTTTCTTCTTAGAGTTGGATCTGGGACCGATAGCCTATATGTAGTATTTATACTATAGGGTTTAGGTCATTAGAGTCCTAACTCATCAAGGAGACTATAGACCATCCTTATAACCCGATATACTTAATTAATGCATAAAACACCACGGTTTGACTACAATTGAAACCTTAACTGGAGTAGACTTTATCCGGGTTTGGACCATGATCATTGCAAGACCATAAACCTTATAGAAAATCTTACATTCTCCCACTTGGTCTGTAATGATCATCAAAAGAGAAAACATTTTACTTATGTGGAAAATTCTTTTAAAATGACTCTCCCGGATAAACGACTTAATTTTGAAAACAACAGACATGTGGCCACATTGAAAGCATACTCCAGATAGTTAAGCCAATATACATAAATGTGGTGAACAAAACCTAGACAAATGAAAACACTAATATCGGATCACGGAGGCCATCATATCAACACTATGACATGACACCATTCCATGGTCACCATACTAGTACCCTCATTCTCCATGGTTTCAAGCATTATAACCTTATGATGTGCTGATCTCACACATCCCAAAATTCGATCCTCAAAATTTGCCTTGGTCACTTAATCTACAAATTTAAAACACCATTTAACACAAAATGGAAATGCAGAGTGATACATCGCTTTGTCGTTCTGATTAGAACAAATTAACAGGCAAATCTCAATAACTATAGCAGAGAACCTTTTTGTCTGTAACCGAAATGCTAGCAACATACTCCCACTAACCAAATGAATCTAAGCTGTCTTTTAGTTTCATTTTAGACAAGCTCCAAAAATGCCTTATGATTCAACTTTATGGTTAATGGTTCAGACACCTTATGTTCTCTAACATTCTCTCTTACAACAAAACACCTTACGCCCATGTGTTTGAACTAACTTTAAGTCTTATTGTTTTGAGAGAAGTAAACTGATGCGGAATTATCACATAATTATATCCAACGGCTTCGTAATAAAACTGAAGACTTAGAGCCCTGAGATAAAAATTCCGCAATCACATAACTTGTTCAAAAACCTTATAACAAGTCATGTATCCTGCCTGCCTAGTCGACGATTCTATAATGAAAAGCATTATACTTTTCACTAGATAGCATCATAGCTAATAGGAATAAAAATTACTGTCGACTACTTGATGTTCAGACGTCCAACACAATCTGAACCTGAATACCCGATAACCTGATGGGTATCAATACCATTATGTGAGTCAATGTACTTTAATCTTCTACAATTACTCTATAACTATCTTAATGGTCTAACACTCAAATATATCACAACTAAAATGAGAACTTTATTTAACTGCATGAGATATATTCGAATAAGTGAAGACCTGTTTATCCATAAGACTCTTCAATCGAAGTGCAATAATGAAACTTTATAACACAAATTTTAACCTAAGTCTTAGAGCACTCTGACAAGTTAACCTATAGTTCATAATACAGATTTCTCTTTGGGAGCTTAATGTGACATACCAATCATCTTTAGAACTTTCTCAATGAAAAAACTTTTTCTGTTACAATTACAAGAGGTCATGAGACCAACGAATAGAGATTTATATTGGTGAACCTAAATGACACATCTCTAAATCCTTAATGTCACAATTCTATGATATGAAATCGAAGTATATTTTCTCCCACTGACCTTAATGTTGATGTACTCAACTATAATGTTCACCCTAAAATTGAAAGAAGTATTCACTTGATTTTCTGCTCAAAACCTTATGTAAACTTCCTAAACTTACAAACTTAATACTCATTATCTTCTTTCTAAGAATCTTTTATCATTTTGTATACACCTCCTTATGAAGATCGTTGAGTAAGAACATTATTCTAATGTTTATCAGCTGTAACTTTATTAAGTTTAAAATATTACTTTTCTTCATGAATTTCATACTATAATCAATATAATACTTCCCCTATCTTGATGAAAAGTAATATATCATCCTTATTCTCAAAATTGTCTTGACGTCATGCGAAACAAATTAGACGGAATGGGAGACAATTGCACCTCAAAACTTTATATGATGATCATCAACTATATCAAAATAAGAGACTTTAGGTGTGACACAACATCACTTCTTTAAGCCTATTGATAGACTGAAATATGACTATCCTTACACTTAATAGGTAGAGACTTTATACTCCCACTGTTATCGTCATTTTTAACATTTTACATTTTAATCTCAATAATACTAGTGTTATGAGAGAGACTAGATGATATATATATATATATATATATATATATATATATATATATATATATTTCTTAATTTCTTTAAATGTCTGATAAAGAAGCAACTTAATTTCTTGAAATTTTCCTTATTTTCAAAACTTAATGGTGTCTTGAACATTGCCTTATGAGGAACTTAATTTGAAATATACAATATAGTCTTTAGAGCATTTCCTTATACGAATTCTAACATAAATGAATAATTGTTCATGACTTTAGGTAACATGGTCTTCCCTTCCAATTGTTCATTATGTTCTTAAAAGATTGAATTAAATAACATTTTAAGTATCTCATAATCTTGAAGATACTAAGTAAACAACCTTTAATCTTTACTTTATGTCGTATTTCATAACTTAGATATTTTTACCAAGAAGATTATGAGCTTTATCTTTATGGATCATAAACAAAATCCAGACTTTGATATCTATATATATAGATTAATGAAACATCTTTATACCTCATGAAAAGTGGAAAAATGATTACAAATATATGTGTAGGTCATTTTATCAGTATTTGTGTTTGTAGAGAAATTCTTTGAAGCCTTTAAATTTCCTTTAGTTAATGCTATCAAGCAAATCTTCATATTGAAATTGTTACATTTCAAAATTACTTTATCGTATCACTTTAAATACATTATTAAAATATTATATTTTAATGTCAATGTATTTTCACTTTACAAACCATGAATTTTAATAATATGATGCATTTACAAATTTATAAAGAAATGATCCCCTTACCAGATTTAAATCTAATAAACAATGTGAGTATTAACATTTAATCTATATTTCTTTATCAATGATTTCTCTCAATCCTTTTTATTTTCAATTTTGATGAATCTTTCTAAGATATTATGAATATGAATTGGTAACATTAACCATTCATTACCTTATGAGTTTTCTAGACTTTAATACTGTAATTTATTCTCATCCTGAACTTATATGGATGTAAATATATTTACACTTTATCCATTTTTCATTTATGCACTTTAGATTAGTTACAGATTGGTTAAAATACACATGGAGAGATTCAAATCCGAACTACAATAGAGAATTAATGTTAACTTTTCATCCTAACGGCATCCTTATTTGAAACTAGATTAACTCTATGTAGGTTGTTTCCATGAACTCCAATGAGTCCATCATATCAAACATAAGTCAATTGACTTAGATAAACACTTATGATTCTCAAATAATAAAATTATTCAACTTGCCACCTTATATGGTATTAGAGATTGTACTCTAAACAATCTTTGAGATTAACCATTCATAGTCTTCAAGCTCATACTATTGTCGTTTCTCATTCCTTATGTTTATGTTTAACCTTTAACTTATCTTTATTTATACATTTCTTACTTTCATCCTTAAATTGACTAAGTCTTAGTCCATGCTACCTAAGGTCAGCATAACTTGACACATTCAGTGCCCATAGAGTAACAATTATCTGTAAGAAAAGACTAAAAGGCTCACATAAAATTTGCATCTTATTATCCTTATGCATGAACTATTATCCTTATATCATGCTCTTATTGATATAAAAACACATCTGACTGATGGGGTATTAATCAGACAACCCAGAGTGATTGTAGTATTTTAAACATTTCCTCTGGTGAGATTTCCATTTGCATCATCACACTCCCTCCTTTGGGCCGAGAATGCAACATGCGATTGGCTCATCTCCTTTGGTGAATTAACTTCACCACAAGACAAGTTGATCATGAACACAACAGATTTCAAAAACTTTAAACCTTTGGGCCTAAACTCCTCTAGTCTGCAATGTCACATCAACCTTCCTGCTCCATTTGAATTGTACAAGATGATGACCCATCTTTGGGCTTGATCACCACCCTATAACAATCAAACGCAAAACCTTATGGCACTCCCTTTTCAATATATAGCAAATAATCATATAATCATACACATTTGAACGCCACCCAAATTTTCCTGATCGAGGTTACTTTGGTGACTAACACGACCATTTCAATCTGGTTGGTTCCAAATAAGGAGTTGCCTAAAATTCCATACCCCAAGGAATTATTGATTGTTTAAATAAACATGCATCAATGAATATTATAACATATTCATAGAAATCTCGTCTTCCACATGATAGTAAATTAAAAGAACATAATTTAAAACATGCATTGGAAAACACAATGATAATGCAATTCATGAATTTTTAAAAACAAACAAGAATTCAGTTTTATACAAGAAATCATCATGCATTTAATGCCTTGAACTTCAAATAATTTGTTGAATTATCATGCACATTATACTAAGTATTCATGCGCATATATGTTGAGACACGAATAAACCTGTCTTAGCTCTAAAAAATTTGTTTAGAAAAATAATTTATATCCAAAAGATTACATCAAAGTGTGTAATCAATTAGTGCCTGAAGTCTGTAAGAGTTAAAAACTATATTGAGTGTTATTCTGAATGCACAAATGAACTTAATCATGTGTTCCCCCATTTTCCCAAATCAATAGACCGGAAAGCCTTAAAGCTCATTAAACAATCACCAAACATACTTTATTTATGCATTTAATTACTTTATAGGCAATTTAAAAGGTTAATTTAACCATACAATCTCTCCGGGGTGCCCAGATACTAGACTATGCATAAAAGTAGGTCTAGAATTGAAAATTAGTTATATTAGGCACTTAATGCCACAAAAGGTCTTTATAGAGGCACAATCAGCTGAAATAAACCCCAGATATTTACAAAGAATACTTTAGGGATGGTCCAAGAGTTACTTTAAGCTTGAAAAGTTTTCTGGAGTTCCCAAAAAACAAATTAGGCATCAAAGGTAGGTTCAAAATAAAAAAAAATAGCCCTATTTGAGCACTTAATATCATAAAAGTCTTCTATAGAAGACAAATTAACTAAAATGGACCCTGGAATAAGGTTCTACAGACAAAATTAGGCCAGGGAACATAGGACACGCGCTAATAGCGTGTCGGACACGCTGACACGTGCAGGGACATGGAAAACCCACTGGAGTGCGCATCACGCGCCTAAAATGCGATTGACGCGCAGGAACAGCGCATCACGTGCGGGGCGTGCGCTTCACACGCGGTTTACATGTCACATGCGCGCGGTTCGACGTGATTACGTGGTCCGGTCCACGACGTAGTTCGGTCCGATCTGGTTCGGGTTCGGTCCGGGGGTAGCTCGGTCCGGTTTGGTTCAAGATCGCTCCAATAGAACTGGTCCGGTCCATCAAACCGGACGGGTTTTAATTCGGGTCGGGTTACGAAATTCGGGTGAAATATTTGGGTCGGGTTCAGTACACCCGAGTCGGGTTAAAAATCGGGTCGGGTAATAGGTTCGGGTTGACCCTCGTGGAGTCATCTTCCCAACCCGAAACTTTAGTTGTTTTTTTTATTTTTAAAACCCTAAAACCATTGCCTGTTTCCCTTTGTTGGGGGCCCTACCGGCCACCTTACCGGCTGCCGCCGGTGCCAAAATGATGGCCTGAATCCGGCGACCAAAACCCAGCTGCCGGAATCCTTCTTCGGCGATGGATGCCGGCGTAATCGCCATTCAACTGAAATCGGCCGAGAAACCCTTTTTTTTTTATAAATCACAATCCAGATCCGATCTTGGAGGGTCTCAAAATAAAATCCATTAAATAAAAAAAAACTTTCAACATTATTTAAAGGTGTTTTATCTCCGGTAACCGGCGTAATCACCGGAAAACCGAGAACCTCCCCTTTTCTTTTTCCCTTTTTTTGTTTTTTTTGTTTAATAATTTCAAATCCGAAATCCTTTATTCTAAAACCCAAAAAATTGAAACAGTGAACCAAAAATTTGCCACATAATAATGCTACATAGGAAGCCTACCATGGTTCTCCGGCGATGAGTTTTCGCCGGCAAACCTATAAAATCTTGTACAAAATTGACCAAATTTCATTGGAAAAATCATATTGAAAATTAATAGGTAAAACTTTATGCATTCTTGAACTTGATTGAGCACCCTAGGCTCTGATACCACATGTTATACTTTATTAAGATCTAGCCAATCAATATTCAAGAATCACATACCTGTGTCGCCCATTGAAAATAGAGAGGAAAACCTTTCATTGTAGATGACGATGAAGCACACGGTCTTCAAATTCTATGACTCCTTTGTTCTTGATGGGGAAGATGCTTTTCTGCAGGCTTTCTTCTTGGAGTTGGATCTGGGACCGATAGCCTATATGTAGTATTTATACTATAGGGTTTAGGTCATTAGAGTCCTAACCCATCAAGGAGACTATAGACCATCCTTATAACCCGATATACTTAATTAATGCATAAAACACCACTGTTTGGCTACAATTGAAACCTTAACTGGAGTAGACTTTATCCGGGTTTGGACCATGAACATTGCAAGACCATAAACCTTATAGAAAATCTTACAAGATGATCATTTGGAATCTCTAACTTAAAAACTTAGAATTTATTTCTTTTCTATACATGATATGCACTCCTATTTGGTTGCCAAGAGAAAATAAAAGAAAATAAAAAAAATAATATTGTTAGCAGTCATATTTAAAAAATCAAAATTTTCTTTTGAGGGGTTCTGAAAATAATAAAATGGTTGATGACCTAGTAAATTTGGTATGTGTTTCGAGATCAACAAATTTTCTAAGACAAAGGAGCAATCATAGGTTTTCTTGAGAGAGAGAGCTTTTATGTCCCCGACATAAATGTTTTTTGTATTAAAAAATTGGAAAGTGGCAGGGTGTTACCTTTTTTTTTTTTGGTAGGATTAATTTGTTAACTAACTATGTCAGGGGTTAGGACTGTCAGCAGGGTTAGAACTCAACACATGGTGGGCGTCAACAGCCACACCAAGGACTCGAACACGAGTCTTCCCTCCCCAAATGGGAGATACACTACCACTGGGCCAAACCCATGGTGTGTAACGGGGTGTTACTTGTCTTTCTCTTTCTCTCATTTTATTTTATACGAATAACTATGAGCAGCCCGATTGATCAATCAACCTGATCAATCCTAAAATTGCTTGGTAACGAGTATTTATGGAAAAAAAGTGTAATGTTAAAAAATAAGTTTAAATACAAAGATGGGCTTTGCTTCATGTCAGCTCCCCTTTTATATTGTGAGGGTGGCATTGTTATAATTATGTGTGTTACAAAATTGTACCAGCCTCCCTTATTAAATATAATCGTGTCATTGTCTTTAGGTAAATCGATGAGCTCCACTTCAATACCCTGAAACAGAGCTTTGACTCAAAAGTAATCTCTTAAAACATACCCATCTCTGTTTTTTTTTTTTGAACGGTAATGCTATCTTTGTTTTCATAATTACCAAAGACAATTGCTTGGTTGACTGTTCATAGTTAATCTCTTATTTTTATCTCAACAAATCCTCAATTATTTACATTAGTTTAAACAACACTGTTAGCCCTTGTTTTACTAAGCATACTGTAGTTCTTGCTACAATTTTTTCCATTTTTAGGCAAAAAAAAAATAAAAATAAAAATAATGTAGTTACATTTGAACAAGACGTGGAAGGGAGGGATAAAAGGAAAAGAAAAGGAAAGGTACAGATGAAAGAAGGGAGAAAAGATGTGTGATTGGACATTGGGATGATGATGATGGGAAATGAGGGAGTAGAGAGGGTACCATTTTGTAGGCAGCCTTTTGTAGACAAGACCCTAAATGCAGTAGTGAGGAGAATCTGATGTTCTGGTGTGAATTGTGATCTCCGCCCATAGACCCTCTAGTGTCACTTTGTAGTTTTCCTCCTTGCCATGATAGATTAGTGGTATTCTATCTGCCTATCCTTTTTCGTCGTTTCTCAAATCTCAATTCAACACTCATTTTTCCGTTTTGCCATTTCTTATTTTGCAACCATATAGAGGTTTTTTGTTTTCTGCTGGTGTTCCAAAAACACACAGGACTCGTGTTCGAGTCCTGATGCGGCCGTTGAGTGCCCACGAGTTCCCCCCCCCCCCCCCCTCCCCCCAAAATAAGTTTAGTAAGTGTGTCATTCACTTGCTTGGATGGATTGAATTGATTCTCGTGAGTTGTCGTGACATTAAAAAACCTATTGTTTAACTTGCTTAGATACTCACTTCTTACATTTTTTTTTGTTCATATATACTAGCGGGTGACACGTGCGATGCAAGTGAGAGGTTGGGGAAAGAGTTAACCACAGTTAAAAAGGACATGTGTTAACCTGTGGATGTGAATGGCCTCTTCCCGAGTTCAATCGCGATTGATTGTGATTCTATTCTTTAGATAGATGTGGGTAGTTTGGGAATTAAAGTAAAACATTAAATTAAAGTTTTGTTTTATATAAGGGTAATTTAGGAATTTCAGAAAATTCAGGCCTCTCCCATTATAATAGTAAATATATAGGACACAACTCACACACACCCTCATGCATCAAAGCACACAACATCCACACAACCTTAAAAAAGAGAGCTGAATGAGACCTGAAAGAGTACACGAATTAATAGTAATCCACCGATATAAGACTAAAATAAGGGGCGAAGCTCATTCTTTTATATATATATATATATAGAGCACACAAACACACACACACAATTTTTTACATATTAACCTAGATAAATGATGTGAAATCAAAAAAAAAATAGATGAGTTTAGTGGAGATTCATTAATCAAACACCCCCTCCCAAACGGGAAAAAAACATAGAATCCAAAGTGAAAAATCCAACTAAATTATAAATCACTTGGGCTCATAACGATCAACCATTACATATCCATTAGCTTTGATTGATTAGTATTTGAGATATCCAAAAACAATGTGGGATAACCAATTAAAACAGTGCTTCAAATCCTCGACCCCCTATAGAATCATATGAAGGGGAACACAATTTTCCTCAATATAATTGCACTTTCACATTTGATTTGTTTATAAGCGGCATACACTAGGAAGTACGGATATGGATACAGATATGGGTACGATACGATATGGATACAACGATACGACAAAACCTAAAAAACTAGGATACGGGTATGGCCAGGATATGTCTGTAATTTTTTTAAAATAATAATAATAATACTATATTTTGTATTATAATTATAAAATAACCATTGGTTCAGTTCTGTTTATGTATAAAAAAGACTATGTCCATGCAAAAGCAAAATAAATAGGGTCATCTCGTCATCCACTAAGCAAAAAAGAAAGTCATCATAGCATCCACTAAACAAAATATAAAGAAGATCATCTCCATGCAAAAACAAAAGAGATAGGGTCACACCCCTGGGTCTCAAAAAAAAATAAAAAAATAATATTCATGGCCGTATCCCGGCGTATCGGAGCCGTATCATTGCCGTATTCATAATAAAAACTTTGTTTTAAATTAACAGGATACATTTGAGTTGTATTCCATACCGTATCGGAGGTGTATCGATATCCGATACATATCCGATACGGGTATGATTACCTATTTAAAGTATCCGTGCTTCCTGGGGCATACATTATTAAACAACAACCAAAATCCGAAATCTGAAAACCTAAACTTGGTAGATGAAAGTATAAAAATAAATTCACTTGCAATAAACTAGGAATAGCACAAACCAAGTATTGGCTAAATTTTCTTATCAAAGGGAGGAAAATTTTGATGGAAGCAAGCAATTCCCTTAGCTCGCATCGCATTGTCAACCGAGTGACCAAGGGTCACTACTTTGAGGTTATGAGTTCAATTCTATCAAATGCTAATTACTTTGCCAATCTACTAATAAAATGTATATAATTATTATTATCATAATAGATTCTTGCATTGCAAAACAATTTAGATTATTTGATTATCAACTGGTTAGGGTTTTGATTTGTATTGAGTATTGTATATGGATTTTGCTTGTAACTTAGTTTTTCTAGATATATTTTAATACCATTGTTGATTATTGGTGCATAATAAGACTTCATGAACTACCTTAATCCACACTCTTATACACACAATGTTTCATATAGCGTGGACCCCTGTTTTCCATTTAATCCGGATATAGTAGACCAGATTTTATGGCTTTTTATTTCGGCAGGTTGTTCTTACTTCTTACTTTATGGATACCAGCTCTGCTTAACTTGTAACAAGTATGGCTTTCACTATTATAATATAGAACATACTACAATTTTCAGTAGGGGATATGGTCTCCTAAAACAACTCAAAAATTATAATTTGAGAGTCGGGTAGCTTTTGGCCATGTGGACCTATTATTGAGTTTGCTCAAATAATATTGATTTCTCACACTATTGGCTTGGCTCAATTAATCTTGATTGAGATTCGTGGAGAAGGCTGACAAATACAAAATGAAACAAAATCCTCTAGGGTAAATCCGGTTATCACCCTGAGGTCGCCACGTGTTCCTTTTGACATTCTTTAACTGTGGTTAAGATTCACCCATCCATCTTTGGTTTTTAGAAAAAAATATTAATTATTTTTTTATATTAAATTATAAAAAAAATAATTAATATTTTTTTCTAAAAACCAAGGATGGGTGGGTGAACCCTAGGGGTGAGTGAATCTTAACCACAGTTAAAAGGTGTCAATAGGGACACATGCCGACCTCAGGGGTGATAACCAGATTTATCAAATCCGGTTATCAGCATAGAAGATTCGTGGAGAATGCTAACCAACACAAAATCATAGAAGATTCGTGGAGAATGCTGACCAACACAAAATCGATTATGTGTTGTAAGTTGTTTCAAAAGATAACTCCCTTATCATCATCATTATTCCAATAAGAGATTATTAGTGCCACTTAAACTTGTCCTAGTAATACCATTAGGGTGTGATGACAATTCATGTGTCTATATATGTATATATTATTTGGACTTTGATACTGAGACTATCTAGGGTGGAGACCACCTAGCTCGAGACTGTTCACAAAAGCACGGTGGTTCAAATTTTTCTTTGAATCCCGTACACTTTATTTTTTTTGGCCTCGGATTGTCTCTTGCCAGAAACCCCTCTCGGGTTTCCATACATTGTGCGACAGTTGGTGTAAAATGGGGAGAAGTCATTTATTTTCTTCCCATGATTTTGACTTCTCCCCATTTGATATCTCTCCCCCTCATTCTCACACACTTATCGCCATATGCCTTATTATGTGTGGGAAGTCAAAATCATGGGCCCCATGATTTTGACTCCCCCACCACTTGTCCCCTTTTCTATGGAACCCCGAGACAAGCCCTTTCTGGCTTCGCGAAAGACAATCCAAAGCCATTTTTTCTTTGATTTCTTCATGTTGTTGGGAATGGTCTCAGGGTGGTCTCCATCTCTCAATAGCATTTTCCTAAGGAAAATGCTAGGGATGGATTTCCATAGGTGGCAAATCCTCTCCAGTTATAACTGGATGTAGCACATCCGATTATAACCCCTAGAGGTCGCCACGTGTCTCCTTTGACACCTTTTAACCGTGGGTAAGGTTCACCCACCCTTAGGGTTCATCCACCTATTTTTGTTTTTTTTTTTTAAATATTAATTCTATTTTTAAAATTAAAAATATGTTTTTAAAGTTTTTTTAATATTAAAAACATTTTTTTAATTTTAAAAATAGAATTAATATTTTAAAAAAAAAACAAAAAATAGGTGGGTGAACCCTAGGGGTGGGTGAACCTTACCCACGGTTAAGGGGTGTCAAAGGAGACACGTGACGACCTCTAGGGGTTATAACCGGATGTGCAACATCCGGTTATAACCGGAGAGGATTTGCACCCATTTCCATAATGCAAGGGATTGGAGGAGGGTTTTGGTTATATACATGGTAGTAAGAATGAAGCTTATGAATGAGTCCCTTCCATTTAATTGTTTTTAATAAATTCTTAACATTTAATAGTGTCTGATCTCAGCTCTTCTCTTACCTATATAAGGTCATTCTCACCGTCACAGATCCATGAGCTCCTTGGTTCATGGTTGTAATAGTGATAACAGAAGCTCCTCTCCATCCTCTTTAGTCGTTTGTGAGAAGTTTTCTCTGTATAAATCTCTCCCTACCTCTCTCTCTCCTCCTTACTACTGAATTTTGCTGCTTCATTAAGTGGAAAGATTTTCTCTCTCATCTTTTCTCTTCCCTTCTCTAGTGTAGGGCTTACAGTGGCGTTGTTTTAATCATACTTTTGAGTAATTTTGATAGTAATTTACTAGGGGCACTCATTATTTCTTTAGTCATATCTAAGCTGTATAGATCTGTTTGTTGGACGTTTTCTGAGTAAGGATTTTCATTGTCATTGGAATGGGATTTGTGAGAGAACTCTCTTCAGTCCACTAATGGTAGCTTTAAGATTTAATTAACTGCCGACTCACTCATCCAAATGCCAAGTGAAGAACCGGAAGACTGCTCGGTAAATGAGTGAGTGATTCGGGAGATAAATTGAATCTTATGCTTCCTGTACTTGGACTGAAGGGAGCTCCTTCGCCACTTTCTATCCAAATTGCTCTCTGTGTAGAATTTTAGTTCAAAATTTAACTTCCTCTCTATCATTATTTAATTTTAGTATTTGCTTTGATTAGATCTACAAGGCATCATTTTTCGATCTCTTGAGAGAGATCTCATTGATTTCATATGATCTACTTTTGCTGAGGTACTGTTAGTTACACGTGAAACTATCTATTTAGTGTGATGGATTTCCTTTAAAATTATTTCAACTTTTGGTAGGTTTACTGGCCTTTGATGACTTGATATTGGTGCTTGTCTATCAGATCAACTAAGATCTTTATAGATCTACTACCATGTGATTATGTTGTGTAGAAGAGGCTCTGTGTTTTTGTTTTATCCAAAGCTGTAGTCTTACCATAACCACTCTCTTATCTTTCAAAAGCTATTGATTTTCATGAAAGCATGCTTCTTGTTCTCCTTATGGGTTTCAGATAATTTATGGGTGCTCTTAAAACTAATGGGTGCTCTTAAAACTAACAGTTTTCTCTTTATGTTGAACAAGTGAAGGATTTTCATGGAAGCATGCTTCTTAAACTCCACTTGGGGTTCAGATAGTTTATGGGTTTAATTCAAACTAACAGTTTTCTCTCAGTGCATCTGTTTTTGCCAAATCTGCAGTGCATGTCACCATAACCATTCTCTTCACTTGGGTTTCAGATAAGTTTTGGGTATTATTACAACTAACAGTTTTCTCATCTCCCAACCCTGTAATTGTAGATAACTCCAGATCATGTCAACTACCAAATCATGTTTCTAGATCTCATTTTAGGCATCAACCATGAAGAAGAAGAAGAAAGGATATGGAAAGTCATGGATTTTCATGGAAGTATGCTTCTTTTTCTCCACTTGGGTTTCAGATAATCTATGGACTTTGTTTAAACTAACAGTTTTCTCATTTTTAGCTACCTCAGGTAGTCAGGTATATGGATAACTCTTGATCATGCCACTTTTAGGGTTTGTAGCTATGAAACCATGTTTCTGGATAATCTGCGAGTTTTTGATAGGGCATCCACTATAAAGAAGTAAAAAAGGAAAATGGTAAGAGCCCTTTAATCTTGAATTTTCATTTTCTTTTGCTTGTAAATCTGTTAGCAATGGCAGCAGCTTCAAACAAGCAACAAAGCAGAAAACAAGGGTTCTAGGGTTGATAGGTTTGCTACTCTTCTTGTTATTGCCATCTTTACAGGCAACAGACGTAAGAAAGCCTTACAACTAACGTAATACGACAATGACTTCTTGGGGTTAGCCACTGCAGCAAGTTCCTTAGTCATGTCTCCTTGAGGGTTCAATTACCTAAATAATAGCCAATAATGGTGCCTGGGAGATGCTTCATGACTCTTTCTATTATATCTTTCCAATTTGAGGGGGAATTAATGTATAAACTCTATTGATTTTCCCATGAGTGCTGATGTTTTGCCAATGAGATCTTTCATTTCTTTTTAGGGTCTGTTCTTTTGCATTCTTTTGCATAGACTTATAAAGTCCAGTACTTTAGCACTTCATAAGTTTTGTCAATGGATAATATGTATTTTCTTTTTAGAACTAGATATATGATGCTTTTCATTGATTTGGTTGCAATTCCAATAAGATTTAAATGCAGTAAAATGAATGATATCAAATCTCATTAAAAAAAAAAAAATGGTAAGACTTAAACTCTCATGATAATATGAATTAATCTTATTACAAACTTTGTTAGAAACTTAGATTGACTCAAATTTCCTATCAATTACCACAAGGAGATGTAAAGTGCCAAACTTTATAAATCTCAACAAAACGGACCCTTAAAGTTTCATATGTAACTAATTGTTATTTATTAAGTTTTTTTCCTAACAATGAATGAAAATAAATAAAGAAATTAGTTGACTTTGGAAGATAAAACACAATTTATCTTAATGGCTCTTTTTAGTCCTTATATTCCACCATTGGAAAAGTTTGGAAATATAGCTGGAAGGGAAAAGATATGAGTGTTGGTGGGCGAATTACCTAAAAAAGGGGCAAGTGTGGGTTGTGTTTGCTCTTATTCATCCTAACCTAATACTTAATATAAGATTGTCAAAAATTATCAAATAGAAAGTAGACTTTATTATTTCCCCTTCATTAACTCTCTCTCTCTCTCCATACACACACATGGTCTTGCCATGTCACTTAGTGCACAATAATAGTTCGACCACCCACTCTTTTATCCCTTATTTTTTCAAAAACTGAGAATATCTTTGATAATTTATGGGATATATAATGCGCCTATTTTATCTCTTTGTTTTCCTATTTTCTCTCTTTGTTTTTAAGATAAAGAGAAAAACTTCGACACCTCATTTTTCCCCTTATTTTATATCTTTTACCTTTTTTTTTTCTCTATTATAATAAGAAAAGTGGGCATCAAATTTTTCCCCTTATTTCCTATCTTTTACCTTTTTTTTCCCTATTATAATAAGAAAAGTGGGATCCTATTCATCTACATCAAGTATTGGAGAAGTTTTCGCCATTACCACTAATGTTGTACCACCTATCTACATGAATCAATTATATATATATATATATATATATTAAATTTTAATAATGTTAGTATTAATTCCTAGGATTAATGTTGAGCGAATATGGTTAATGAGTCATGTGATAGAATGATGTTTTGTGATGGAGGAGAATCCTCAAGCACTAATACATCAAGTCTTCTTCATATTCTGGTTTTCTTCTTATTATAATAGGGAAAAAAATAGGGAACAAGAAGATACGAACAAATAAAATAGGGAAGAAAAAAAAATCGAAGTTTTTTTCATATCCTAACAATAAAGAGAAAACAAAATTAGAAAAGTTAAGAGATAAAATAGGCAAATTATTTCATAAATTATTAAAGATACTCTTAGATTAAAAAAAAACAATGACAAAAGAATCCGGATGATCAAAACCATTTTCATGCACCACGTGAACGATATATATATATTCTCACGGGTCAAAAAAATTTCTTACTCTCCCCTCTATGAGTTCGGATGGGCAAGTTGCCATGTTAACCTCTTGTGTCTTATAAGGGTGGCCCCCACATTCAATAGGAGTAGACCTCACATCCAAAAATGATAGGCCCCACTTTTCTCAAGACACAAAGAGGCAACTGAGCAACAGCCTGTGTTGTTGCCTATCCGAACTCCCCCTTTATTGATAATAAAATAATTTTTTTTATCAGCAACCTTGTTGGCCCAATATAAATTATTTTTTTATTATAAAAAGTTGTGAGAGTATGGAAATGCGAGAATGACTAAGCAAAAATCATATATATGTATGTGTGTGTTTATACGGGGTAGTTGCTCAATATTAACTCCGGTTAAAATTGTTAACCAAAGTTTAAAGAAGGGAGTGAATAACAAAGCAAAGACTTGAAATCCTCTCAACACAAAAGCCTTTTTTTAACTGTAGTTAACAATTTTAACCTTTAGAGTTAATATTTTTTTAATTTTTTAAAAGAACCAAGGTTAGATGGTTGAACCCTAAGAGTTAAGAATATTAAAAGGTACACGTGTTGCTGGTGGGGCTAACTGGACTCTATTACAACCATAGAGAATTTCACGTGCAAAGCATAACATTTTTACCTAATGAGAAGATTCACGAATTCATCTTGTATTGGCTGTGTAAATCAACTCTCGACACTATTGGATAAAAAAAGAGGTTCTTTCTTCTTCTGGTGCTTACCTCGTCATACACGCTTGGGTTTGTCCCGGTGGTAGTGTATGTCCCTTTGAAGAGGAGTGACTCGTGTTCGGGTTTGTCCCGGTGGTAGTGTATGTCCCTTTGAAGAGGAGTGACTCGTGTTCGAGTCCTGGTGTGGTAGTTGAGTGCCCACCCTTAAGTTCTAACCTAGGAAGCACGGATATTTTGAAAATGGAAACGTACCCATATCACCGTATCGGATACGGTACTCTAAGATAAAACTTAACTGTTTTTCATAATTTTTGCCGTATCGTACCTGTGCTTCCTAGGTTCTAACCCACCTAACTCCCGACTTGACATAGGAAAAAGAAAAAAAAATCTCGTCATGACTAGTGATTGCCGAGTGACAGAATTGCCTTGGTTTCCCTCTTTTCCATGCGAATCTCTGTTCCCAACTCACACACGCAATGACCACAGCAGATGTTTCTTCAGCGAGGTCAGCTCTGCCTTTCTCCTCTTTAATTATATATTTCTAGTCTCAGCTTAGTAACACAATGCCATTTATGAACTTGAGCTTTTCTTCACCCTCCCTTTACCACTTTTTCAAACCCAACGGCTCTTTCTCGTGGCTTGTTGTATCAATGCACCACACACACACACATATGTATATATATATATATTATTGCTGGAATGAGATTTTTCACTTGCCAATCGCCTAATGGGGTCGCTAGTGATTCAAACATGAGATACCTCGTCATTCTACCAGAAATATTGCCTGACAAGTAAAATGTATGTGTGGGAAAGCTTGAAATTCCTTTATTCAATGGGGCATAGATGCTTCAACCCATTTGAAAAAAAAAGGTTTAGTCAGTGTACCTGAACAGGGCCGGCCCAAGCCATTTGGAGGCTTAAAGCGAAAATTCTAAATGATGTTTTTTTTTTAATTTTTTAATATTATTAAAAAAAATTAACTATAAATGAGACCTTTTTAATATTCTAAATGGGCCTATTATTTATTTTTAATATTCTAAATGGGGCCTTTTTAATATTATTTTTCTATTCTTTTTAATGGGGCCTAAAGCAAAGGCTTTGATGGCCTAATGGATGGGCCGGCCCTGTACCTGAATTAGACCCATTGATAATGTCATTCTCAAGTCTCAACACCAACATCATATCATAATAAAATGGAATGAAATAATTTGTTAATTTAGGTACTTTATTTTGGTTAAATGAAGAATCCCATGGTGGTATGAACTGGTAAGTATTATAACCCCATAGATTTACGACAAAGACACTTTTTTTTAATTATAGTTTATTAGGAATCCATAATTCTTTCTTCTACTTTAAACTTCGTTAGCAAAATTGGAAACTACAGTATTAAAGAAATATAATAACTAATGTTGTTATAACATGAATTTAACTGAAGTTTTGGCTTTTAATAAAACAGAATGACAGAATAGAATTGACGTTGCCTACCCATGTGTTTGAATAAAGCATTAATAACAATAATGATGAACTTCTGTAGATTACACATTGCTTATGCATGTGTGTGTGTGCATGAAACTAGGTTGCATGAAGTTAAAGATGTTATGCAGGGAAGTGAAATCTGTTGGAGTTATTATCTTTTCTGGGAAGGGTGAAGAGACCATGCAATAGGGATGCTAACGTAAAAAAAAGTAGTCTATTTGAAGTGGCCATATATATAGGGGCCTAGAGCCAGCTACTTCAAAGGTACGATGACTACAACATATGCATATCTTTAGTTAATAGTAAAAGTTGTAATTTTGCACTACAGGTTGAAATATCCATCGGTTTTACCAACCTCGAACAAATACTAACTAACTAATAACTGGGTTAAAGCCTAACCGTATATCTTGAACAAAAATAAAATAAAAATTGCAATATATGATTCATACTATTGATTGAATTTGGGCTAAGCTGGCTAAAGTTGGAAATAAATGCTGTAGGGGTGCACGCAGGACTACTAAAATCCAAGATCTGTAATTAGTGGGGAGTATTAGGGAAATATTATGTTAGGGAAATAATTATGTAATATCTATGAGATGTTGTGTTTTTTGGTGTGATTCAAAACTAAAGGAAAACATTGTTTTTTAAGTTTGTGTGTTTCTTTTAGTCCCACATGGAAAAACTATGAATAGTTTTACCTCTTCATAAGAAAGAGAGTTGGAAGAAGGCTTGGGCCTTCAAGGGCCTTTGAATTTGTTGTCTACCCACCCATTGCACATTGTGACTATATTATGCTATAACTCACACGCGCGCGCCGAGTCGGGCGGGCGGGTCGGGTTGGGTTGGGTTGGGTCATTGATAATATATTATTTTTATACAATGTTTATTATTAATTTTTTAATTAATCATGGTTACCGTTTTATTACCGTTTGGCATACCTCTAATTACTAGTAATTATTTTATTCCCGTTTTATTACCGTTGTGGTAATTAATTAGATTAATTTCGGGTATTAAAAATTCAGTTTTGGAAATCAATAGACTTCTCACTATTTCCTAAATCTATATAAAGAGGGTTTCTATACAGGTATATACACAGAATTTTTTTATTGGGTTCTTCTAAAAAGCAAGCTAGTATATACGAGTTCATCTCTTTTCTTCCTCTGGTTTTGAGGTATTTTTTTATTAATATTTTCGAGTTTGCTGGGCTAAGAATACAGAGTGGTGTACGATAGTAGAGGGTGCATTTTCTACTGTCAGGAATAGATCTGTGAAGCTGTTGTATCTTGGGAGACATCGTGACCAACAACCCATTGCATCTGTGGGGGCGCGAATTGTCTTAAAGAGAGCGACGTGATCCGCGCCTCACTTCACAAGAGCTATCGAGTTGCTAATCAATTTTCAAGTGCAGGATTATTTCTGAGTTCGTGGTAGCAGTATTGTTCGTGATTTTCCGGGTTTGCCTTTCTGGATTTAGCATTTACAGGTATTTTGGAACAACAATTTTAAGACAATTCGCCATGACTTCTGTGAATGTTAGAACGAATGATTCTGTGATTAGGACTGAAATTTTTGATGGGTCTAACTTTAAGCGTTGGCAACAGAAAATGTTTTTTCTGCTCACATCGCTTAAATTAGCATATGTTTTAACTGATATTCCTAATGAAGAAGAAGAAGAACCGGGTAGATCTCATTATAAAGAAAGATGAGAATCTGCAGATTTTTTGTGCAAAGGGCACATTTTAAATGGCATGACTAATGCAATGTATGATTTATATTGCACTGAAAAATCTGCAAAAAGCTTATGGGTAGCTTTAGAGAAAAAAATATCAAACTGAGGAGGCTGGGTCTAAAAAATATGCAGTGAGCAGATTTTTAAAGTTTGTAATGGTTGATGATAAATCCGTAGTAAAACAAACTCAGGATTTTCAAATAATAATTCATGAGATTATTATTGAGGGAATGAAAATTCCAGAACAATTTCAAGTGGCTGCTATTATAGAGAAATTACCTCCTTCATGGAAGGATTTCCGAAATTCTCTTCGCCACAAATCAAAGGAATTTTCGATTGAAAATTTAGTAATGAGAATTCAGATTGAAGAAGAATCTAGAGCCCAAGATAAAAAAGAAGAAAATTCTGAGATGACTTCAAAGGTTAATTTTGTTGATTCTTCGGGGAAGAAAAAACAGAAATTCTTGAAAACCAACAAGAAGCCTATGAAAAATAAGAAGCCTTATCAACCTTTTCAGAAGACAGGAGAAAGCTCAAAATCGAGTGGATGTTTCGTCTGTGGAAAATCTGGACATTTTGCTAAGAATTGTCAATTCCGGAAAAGGAATTATTCTCAAGCAAATATGGTGGAAGAACCTTTAGTTGCTATGATCACTGAAATCAACATGATGGGTTTCAGTGAGGGTTGGTGGGCAGACACAGGTGCGACGAGGCACGTCTGTTATGACAGAAATTTATTTAAAAAATATGAGGCTGTCAAAAGCAACCATGATGTCCAGATGGGGAACTCTTCAACCTCTAAAGTTGTTGGAGTTGGAGATATCACTCTCGATTTCACTTCAGGGAAATCTGTGACTCTGAAGGACGTTCTTCACATTCCAGATGTGCGGAAAAATTTGGTGTCGGACTATCTTCTGAACAAGGCTGGATTTAAACAAGTAATAGAGTCTGATAACTATGTAATTTCCAAATATGAAAAATTTGTTGGAAAAGGCTATGCAGCCAATGGCATGTTTAAACTTAATGTTTTAAGCAATAAAATTTCTTCTGCTTATATTGTGTGTTCAGTTAATTTTTGGCATAATCGATTAGGACATACAAATGAAAAATATGTGAAAACTATGAGTAATTTAGGAATAATTCCTAAATTAAATGATACTGTTTTTGATAGATGTGTGTATTGTAGTCAATCAAAAATAGCAAAAAAATCTTTTCACAAAGTAGACAAATCATCAGATATTCTAGGCCTAATTCATACTGATATTTGTGATTTAAAAGAAACAGTCACAAGAGGTGGTAAAAAATATTTTATTACATTTATAGATGACAAATCTAAATATACATATGTGTATTTAATTAGATCTAAAGATGAAGCTTTAAATATGTTTAAAATTTATAAAGCAGAAGTTGAAAATCAATTAAATTTAAAAATTAAAATATTAAGGAGTGATAGAGGAGGTGAATATACCTCTAATGAATTTGATTTATTTTGTGAATCAAGTGGAATAATACACCAAGTTACTGCTCCTTATACTCCTCAGCAAAATGGAGTTGCTGAAAGAAAAAATAGAACATTAATAGAAATGGTTAATGCAATGCTTAACAGCTCAGGCATACCTTTAAATTTATGGGGAGAAGCCCTAATCACTGCTAGTTATATTCAAAATAGAATACCTAGTAAAAAATCTAAAATAACTCCATATGAGATTTGGAAAGGGAGAAAACCAAATTTAAGTTATTTTAAAACATGGGGATGTTTAGCAATGGTTAGATTTAATGATCCTAAAATAAATAAATTAGGCCCTAAATCTAGGAGATGTGCTTTTATTGGTTATGCAATAAATAGTAAAGCATATAGATTTTTAGATATTGAAAATAATGTGATTATTGAATCAAGGGAAGCTGTTTTTTTTGAAAATCTTTTTCCTTTTAATTCTTCAAATAGTGGGGGTTTAATAAACCAAAATCCTAATTCTAAAAATCTTGAAATAATCGATTCAAATGAGGCTGAAATTGAGCATAGGAAAAGTAAAAGAGTTAAAAAGAGTAAAGATTATGGATCTGATTTTTATACCTATATGGTAGAGAACGATCCTATTTCTTTAAAGGAGGCATTTGAGTCACATGATTCTTCTTTTTGGAGAGAAGCTGTAGAAAATGAAATGGATTCAATAATGTCCAATCACACTTGGATACTAGTTGATCCTCCTCCTGGAACTAGAACTATAGGTTGTAAGTGGATATTCAAAAAGAAACTTAAAGCAGATGGGTCAATAGAAAAATATAAGGCTAGGTTGGTAGCCAAGGGGTTTAAGCAAAAAAAAGGAATAGATTATTTTGATACATATTCACCTGTATCAAGAATTACTTCTATTCGAGTACTATTTGCTATTGCATCTATTCATAATTTAATCATTCACCAAATGGATGTAAAAACGGCATTCTTGAATGGTGATTTAGATGAAGAAATTTATATGGACCAACCAGAGGGATTTATTGTTCCTGGACAATCTAATAAAGTGTGTAAACTTGTAAAATCACTATATGGTTTAAAACAAGCCCCAAAACAATGGCATGAGAAATTTGATAGAGTGTTAATATCTCATGGATATAGTACAAATGAAAGTGATAAATGTATATATTACAATTTTAATGGTGATTGTGGAGTTATCATTTGTCTATATGTAGATGATTTACTGATTTTTGGTTCAAATCATAAAATCATTAATGAGACAAAAGAATTTTTGTCTTCCCAATTTGATATGAAGGATCTTGGAGAAGCAAATTTAATTCTTGGAATTAAAATAATAAGGAGAGATGATGGGATAATTTTATCTCAATCTCATTACATTAAAAAATTATTAATAAAGTATAATCATTATGATTATAGTCATGTATGTACTCCTTATGATCCTAGTATTCACCTATCACCTAATAAAGGAGATAGTATAAACCAAAATGATTATGCTAGTGTTATTGGAAGCTTAATGTATGCTATGAATTGTACTCGTCCGGATATTGCATATGCAGTTGGAAAATTAAGTAGATACACTAGTAATCCTAGTAGGGAACATTGGGATGCAATTAGCAGAGTTCTTAGATATTTAAAAGGAACTATGGATCATGGTCTTCACTATGGTAGATATCCTCCTGTATTAGAAAGATATAGTGATGCTAATTGGAATTCTGTCTCTGATGAATATAAAGCAACAAGTGGCTATATATTCACCATTGGTGGTGGTGCAGTTTCTTGGAAATCCAAGAAACAATCAATTCTGTCAAATTCCACTATGGAATCCGAATTAATAGCTCTTTCTTTAGCGGGAGAAGAAGCAGAGTGGCTTCAGAACTTTTTGTTCGATATTCCTTTCTGGAATAAACCAGTCCCAGCTATTAAAATTAATTGTGATTGCAATGCTGCAATAGGAAGAGCTAATAATACTCAGTATAATGGGAAATCTCGACAAATACGTCGAAAACATGCATGTTTGAGAGAACTCCTACGAGATGGAGTTATATCTGTCAATGAAATCAGATCACCTGAAAATCTGGCAGATCCCTTAACTAAAGGTTTAGTAAGGGAAAAAGTGTGGACCACATCAAAGGGAATGGGACTTAAGCCAATTGAAAATAAACCAACTGTAATGGATACCCAACCTGAAGACTGGAGATCCCAAGAACAGGTTTAATGGGAAGAACGAGTTACTGAGTGGTTTGAGGTGAAAGCACTATAAAAGTAGAATAATATTATTATTCTTCTAGTCCTTTCCTATGGTATAAATAGTGCATAAAGTATGTGACGATTAGAGGCTGAGGGTTTTCTCTTAATGAGATCTATAGCTCTGTTGAGTGGGATGTGGAGTCACATAGGCATCCTTGATAGACTCACCTATATAAGTGTGGAAGTGGGGCCGCTTCCTATGAGAAATTGGCTATTTCTCTAGAGCACTTATTAAACTGGGATAAAAGCACATGGCCGAAAAGTGCTGGCTAAGACACCTGTAGACTCTGTAAGAGTTAATGTGTTTAAAGTATAAAGACTCATCACTAAAGATCTCAGTTTTGAATACCAAGACTTATGATCTATGGTAACTGAGTATCTGGTGAGAATTTTACTTTAAACTATACAAAGGTTCAAATCTACGTGACACCTTTGTTTATGCATTAAATCTAATCTTACCCAGATATGTTAATTTTATTATTATTGTTTTTGAATCAAGTGGGGGATTGTTGTGTTTTTTGGTGTGATTCAAAACTAAAGGAAAACATTGTTTTTTAAGTTTGTGTGTTTCTTTTAGTCCCACATGGAAAAACTATGAATAGTTTTACCTCTTTATAAGAAAGAGAGTTGGAAGAAGGCTTGGGCCTTCAAGGGCCTTTGAATTTGTTGTCTACCCACCCATTGCACATTGTGACTATACTATGCTATAACTCACACACACACGCGCGCCGAGTCGGGTCGGGCCGGGCCGGGCTGGGTCGGGTCAGGTCATTGATAAAATATTATTTTTATACAATGTTTATTATTAATTTTTTAATTAATCATGGTTACCGTTTTATTACCGTTTGGCATACCTCTAATTACTAGTAATTATTTTATTCCCGTTTTATTACCGTTGTGGTAATTAATTAGATTAATTTCGGGTATTAAAAATTCAGTTTTGGAAATCAATAGACTTCTCACTATTTCCTAAATCTATATAAAGAGGGTTTCTATACAGGTATATACACAGAATTTTTTATTGGGTTCTTCTAAAAAGCAAGCTAGTATATACGAGTTCATCTCTTTTCTTCCTCTGGTTTTGAGGTATTTTTTTATTAATATTTTCGAGTTTGCTGGGCTAAGAATACAGAGTGGTGTACGATAGTAGAGGGTGCATTTTCTACTGTCAGGAATAGATCTGTGAAGCTGTTGTATCCTGGGAGACATCGTGACCAACAACCCATTGCATCTGTGGGGGCGCGAATTGTCTTAAAGAGAGCGACGTGATCCGCGCCTCACTTCACAAGAGCTATCGAGTTGCTAATCAATTTTCAAGTGCAGGATTATTTCTGAGTTCGTGGTAGCAGTATTGTTCGTGATTTTCCGGGTTTGACTTTCTGGATTTAGCATTTACAGGTATTTTGGAACAACATGAGATACATAAAATCTCATAGATAATCTTGGATTAATATCTTTTGTATATTAAGATTATTTTTAATATTGTCTTTTTATATTAAAGAGTTTTGGGTTATTAATTTATACCCCTTATGAGTTATTGTAATCCATCAAAGCTATTATTTAATAAATCGGTTTCTCTATAAGGACGGAATCTCTAAACTTCGAATTTATTTGTCTACGCAATAAGGGATAGACATTTTTTTACACTTTAGATTGTTTGGTAACACATTTATTTGATCCACATGTTTATAACAAATTTCAAAATTTTAGTTATTTTAAAATTTTTTAGTTACTGTTAGTAAAGAAGAGCACCTCTACAGTGGGTAGATGACAGAATTGAGATTTCCGTCATTTTTTTTTACTGTTTTGCATTATTACAAAAAAGCAATCTTTATCGTAGATCTATTGTCGTTAGACCAATTCGAAATAGACAAGCACTACCGAAGGAACTGTTGGCAAAACGATTTTAGAATTGGCCCACATCCAAGTATCTATCTTCGCGGATTCTATGGCCTAGCAAAATCCTGTAACTAGTATACTATACACTCGCGTGCCACTATGCGGACGACACGGCCAACAAGTGCTTACCCTGAGGTTGGTGCAGTTGGCTAGTGTCCCAGGTTTGGTCCATTGTGGTCATGTGTTTAACTCCCACTCCTCGACTTACCCTGGTATCCATAGGGAAAATTACTGAGAATGCTAAGAGTGCAACTAGGTGCAACTTGATTGAGTTAACCCAATCCCAGCCTGATTTTGGCTGGATTTGGTTTGACTTTTCATACTCAAGGTTGGGCTTGGGGTTCTAAAAACCCAACCCAACCCTATCCAACTCAACTCGAACCCAATCCCCTATAAAGATTGATCAACAGATAAAGTGAGACAAAGATTGATGAACAGATAGATAATTAAATTCCAAGATAAAACCATGGATCCCCTGTTTCAATAAAGGTACAAGTTGAGAACTCCTTAGGCCAGCAAAGAAGAGCAGCTCAGCTATCAAAACAGATTTAATATGATCTCCTAATCACTGTTTGGAGCTATGGATGATTCAAAATACCCCATCTCCACGAGTCAGGTTTAGTCTCAAGTCTCCTTGGTTACCATTCTCTAATTGCCTGAACTTTTCAGGTCCAACACTCCACACTCCATTTTTTTATCGATGTGATTTATCTGGATGAACAATTAATTTATCTGGATGAAAAATAATTTTATCTATCATTGAAGGGAACACAAAGGAGGGAGGAAAAGTTTCTCACCTCTTCTCAGTGTCTCAATCAGGTTCATAGAGGCTCAACATGTGCCCATGGACTCACTGCATCTCTGCAACCTGCTAGAATCTCTGGAACAGGACCTAGAGCAGTAGGGCTCATTACAGCTTGAGCTCGGCTCATTAAAAGCCTAATCGAACTTGTTTATTTAATTAACAAGCCAAGGCCGAGCTTGATTTTTAAGTTTGTTTAATTAATGAGCTGAGCTTGAATACACTGCTCAGCTTGATTACATATATATATATACACACACTTAACCTACTAAAATAGTTAAATATACTTTTCATTTAAATACTAAAATTAAGTGTAGTTATTATATACTAAAGATTAATAATATATAATGCAATTGATATGATAAGAATACCCTTTATACAATTATAAACTTGTACTAAAATTTTAGGTAACACTATAATTGCTTTACCTATACAAGGATAATAAAGTAAAATTTGCACCTAATATAAATAGCTATTTCTAATGAAGGAAGCTGCTCGCGAACTGCTCTAGCCTTATTATTTAAAAACCAAGCCAAGCTCAAGCTTGATTTTCGAGCTCATTTACTTGATGAATAAGCTTGAACATCCCACTAGTATCAACCCTACCTAGCAGTTATTAGAAAGACTTGACTGATGCTGTTGGAAGTTCGGGTTGTAACCTTTTCGTGGATCTCATATTAAATGGAACAATCCAGATCGGCTCCTAATGCCATTAGTTACTTCGTCAACGTGAAGGATAGAAGTGAAGAGTATCCCTTCTGCATGGCATGGTCACTGTGAAGCTGTAGTCAGCAGTTAACTTGATCAAATATAGTCAAAGCACAAACACGTATAGAAATCAACTTTATTGATGTCCATTTCATGCAAGTAATCAAGGACATTTTTTCTTTGAAGTTCATTTAACCAAACTAACAAAGAAGGCAGAAAATAATTTTGATCTAATTAGCCGAATTCCAACAAAGCTAACACTTGGAAAAAAATTGTCATGGTTTAGGAAAAAACAATGGAGTTGTTGTAATCTATACAATTCATGGTCAATGGAGTAGGTAGGTAACAAAGCTCAGTATTACTCAATAAGGTGAGTGGTTACAGGCTTAGAAATGCATGCTTCACATTTATGAAAGGACCTGAATTTACCGTTCTTTCCCAAAGGTATGACTTGTATATTGAATGTGCCAGATATATCTTTAAGAGTCGCTCCAGAAACTGGGGCAGATTCCAAATGATGGGCTCTTGTTAATTTGTGCTAACCTCAGCCCTATAGAAACCTTGGTTTAGTGTGACCACTAAAGATCACCGGTTGAGGAAGAAGTGACCTCACAAATTAAATCTAGGTCTTAGGCTCTTAGCTGTAAAGAGCAAGACTTTTGCCTCACCTGATAATATTGTCCAAGGTTTCCCCAGTGATGAAATGTTGCATAACTGGCAACCACGACAATACAATTGCAGCATTATCATGTAGTTGCCTACTAAGAGAAAACATAATAATAATTTAAAAAAAAACCTGAATTTTTATACTCACAACAATATATCCTCCAAAAACCTCATAGATCCCCACTTTTTTTGCATGCCCTACTCTAAGGCATCTCTTATTTCCACTTCCCTACCCCAGAAATTTTCTAAAGTCTCCATCCTTTATTCACAAGCTTGAACCTTATATTTACCCTCTCAAGGAAATCTGATATACAAACCCATCAAAATCACCACCTTGACTATATTCTCAATCATAGAGTTCCATGATACGATATTTTATTTAAGGCATCCCATCAAAAACTATACAAGCATTATTAATGCGATCCAGTTTTCCGTAATCATCAACGAAACAGCTGTTTGGGAAAAAAAAAAGTCAAGACTTATAACCACTTCTATGGGCAAACCCATGACCCTCTCTAGTCCTTCGCCAATCTCAAATTCCCGGAACCACCACAAGCTCTAAGGACACTACTCAAGATAAACCCATTTATTCTCCATGGGTATATCACTAAAACCGCAAAAAAGCCACAACCCGTCGTTGTACTGACCATTTCTAAAACCCATTTAAGATGCCGACCACAGGAGCAACGTTTTTGACAGGAACACTCTAAACTACCTGCAGTGCATTGTTCAAACTCTCTTATTTAACAAACATAGCAAAGGCTTTCATTCCAATATAACCACTTCTGTGTAAAATAGAACCAGTGACGTGGTCGTAAACCTTGTTAGCAAGAGAAAGATCTCTTTCGGAGGCAATCAAATGAATCCAATCATAGATGAGGAAATTCTCAGGAGGTATGTGTAGTCATCAGATCAAATCAGAATACACCTCTTGGTTGGGGCATAGCCCGAAATCGTACCAACCGGATACTTCTCATCACCCAATCTATGATCTACTCCTAGCATAAACTTATTCAACTAACTGTCAAATTTTACCATAAATAAGTAGCCAAAGATCTTTAAAAACATCAATCTCACACTAAATTTAACTATGAAGACTGATCCGAGAATCAATTGCATCCATCCATGTGATAACTTTATTAACAAACCAATAGATGGGTTTACATGGCTTACAGAGTTGGAAGCATTTCAGACCTTATCCTTTACTCTCTTCAGGAAGTTACAGTGAAAGTAGAATATACAAGTAAGCAAAACCAGACTAGAAAAACCATCATTATTGCAAGCCAAGGAAGCTTTCAAGATGAACTAAAACAAAGAAAAAGATCGGGGGCATCATATTGTCTATCAAAGTCTATCAAACGTGCCCAAGAACAAGTAATCATGAATTTTAAAATCAAAGTATTTCCGGATTCATTAGGTTTGGGATTTCAAGCAAAGCAA
The DNA here is from genome assembly GCA_015143295.1 of Tetracentron sinense. NCBI lineage: Eukaryota > Viridiplantae > Streptophyta > Magnoliopsida > Trochodendrales > Trochodendraceae > Tetracentron > Tetracentron sinense. Next base: position 2,102,834 of record CM026551.1, read on the forward strand.
TTTATCTGAAATTATGAAATAAATAATCAAAGCTGAAACTGAAAGCAGCACAAAGATTGGATAACTGAATCGAACTTACATCAGGGCATCGGCAGAGAAGAGAACTTTGGAGGGCCGGAAGCTAGAGCAGATCCATGCAAGGAGAGTTCCAGCAGAGAAGCCTCCTCATAGTGGAACAACAAAATTTGAAGCCAAGCCCTGAACCACTTGTTTTTTCATGTATGTTAAAAATGTTAAATTTGGTGTAACAGGAGACACCGTATTAAATTGTCTGGAGTATACCATCACACTTGGATCCCTCAACTAGTAGTTTCTAGAGAGATGGAATACCATCCACTACATTGTAATAATAGCATAATAGAAGAATGATTTGGAGGGATCCCAAACAGATTAAATCCTGGTGCTACTGGTACATCGAAATTCGAAAGCTAAAACCAATGCATAATTGTACATTTATATTGTGCTAGTAGTAGGTGAAGGGTACTTAGATAATCAAAGAACACAATATAAAACTATTGATTGAATTACATGTGGAGCTCCCAGCCATTGGATTGCATTACAATCAGATGGACATATGTCTTAATTCATGGCAATTCTGGGAAAAATTTCATGACCTCCTTGATTTTCATGATAATTGTAATGGATAAAATTCATAAAATGGGCAAGTATGGCTAAGGCGAGTGGAATATTTGTGCTCTAGAGGACGGAGTCTGGAATCGTCATCATCAGGACAGTGTCTGGAATCGTCGTCGTTAGGACAGTACTCGAAATCGTCGTTATCAGAGCGATGTCGTAGCTCGTGGTCAAGACATGATATCAATAATCATGGTCGGATGACAATATCTACGTAGAGGACGGTAATAACGTGAAGGATGAGACTAACACAGAGGACGGAGTCGTAGAGGACGGTAATAACGTGAAGGATGAGACTAACACAGAAGACGGAGTCGACGTTTAGGACGAAATAATCAGGAGGCGATCTCTATGCTCTGACGATTAGGAGTTAATGATGGTCATCTCAACCCACAAATAGTCCAAAACCGACCAGAAGAAAGTAGACTTACATGTGCGGCATGTATGAAGGAAGATTAGTCTGACATATTTGGTAATGATCATAAAACAAGTGATAAGATCATGTATGAGCATTAATGGGCAGGCAGAAGCATCCAAAACTCAAGCTTATAAATATCTTCGATCTCTCACAAGGAAAAAAGGAGAAGAGGTTGGTCTCTGGCTTTCTCCCCCCTCACACAGAGAGGATAGAAAGAAGATGATGAAAATATCAAAGGGGAAGACTACGACTATAAAACCTTTACCACAGGGGGCCCTTAATCAAGGAGAAGTCTTATTCAAAAATGAAATGTCTTAAGACGTTCTCTTATTCAAAGCTTATTCTATATATTACATCTCCTACATATACTGACTTGATCGTCGGAGGCCTTTGTCAGGAGGGACCCCTACCCGTACCAACAAAGGCGATCTGTGATCATACTTGCATCCTTCTACTAGACAACCTGAGCTAATGACGCGTAGACGATCTAAAGGATTTCCCCTACAGAAATTGGTGCCGTCTGTGGGAAACTCGTAAACGATCCCTCTACCGTCCATATTCGATGTGTGCTCGTGGTAGGTAGAGTTCTGAGGAAATGACTACATTTGTTGCCTCAGGAAGGGGTCTGACGTCGAGACAAGTTCTTGATGGAAGGGACGTATTACAACATACATCTCGGCCATCTCTTCCTAAGGGAGATATATTTCAGGCCAGCCTTGCCCTTGCGCTATTGCAGCAGGAACAACAGTCGATGTTGGCTCAATTAAGGAGAGGCTAGCAGAAGGACGCTTGACCCGACGTTGCATCCATAAAACCAAGATGACCCGCATGACAAAGCCAGGCGGCCAAGCTTTCCATATCATGATGCTCAAAGAAAGACCTCACCAAGGCCGGACGTGTGACGTTGGCTTCTTTTCCCGTCTCCTCTAGTAGGCCTAGGAGCATGGCAAGCATCTCCCTCAAATGCATGGCAATCCCGTTAATAGAAGCCATGGACAGGACGGATGGAGCATTCACCTCGGAGAAATGACAAAGACCACAATGAGACCCCTCGTATGATAAAAGATCCTTGCAATGTGCGTAGCGCGAGGAGATTGTCAATATGACTCAACAAAATCGACGCAAAGCAAAGGTCATATAGAGGGTGGGGTAACCAGACGATAGAGAAGTGCGCATGTCAAAGCCAAAATCTTGAGGGAATGCATAGTCCCTAGAACAACCATGGGGCAAAGACGAGAAGAGGAAGCCATGAAGCATCGTACAATTGAAGCATGTCACGTGCAGCCTATGGCAAGGGGCATCAAGCATGCTCTCACTTTTGTGAACCATGACATGGCAACCGTGGTTCGGCCTCATCAAGACATCCTTGGCATGTTGCTCATCAGTTCAAGAAGATCGACCTAATGGAAGCTCGATGCAGCATCGCGGAGAAAGCCGTCTTCCTTGTCCAGGCTAGACTTACCATCTTACAAACTCGATTCTCCATCCTTGATGCCTTTTGATCAATGATGGACGCATGAGATAAGGACTGTTCTCTTGTCTTGTTGTCAAGCACTGGAGTTCCCAGGTGGGATCAACGAAGATCAGGGGAAAGCAAAAGAGCCTCCCAGAAATGTCAAATCGTCAAACCAAAAGACAAACGAGAAGAGTAGAGGAGATGTCATCATGACCGCACAAGCCATGATAAATCCAAAAAGCCTATGAATAAGCAAAAGAATCTTCAAAGAAAAGGATGATGCGAAAGGCAAAAGAGAAAGGAAGGAAAATCAGGAGAAGAAGGAAGATTGAGGGGATTGGGTCATTCACACAACAAACCCTAAAAGTCTAAATAAAATGAAGATCACCACCCGTCTGATGCTCTCCACTTCATTTGATGTTCTCCGCACCACTTGATGCTCTCTACAATGTTGCAATCGATCATGACTACTTGATCCTCTATCGAATCTGCCTTGTCCACTTGATGATCTCCCAGGTAGATATCCTTACACTCTGTCAATACCTAACGCTTCATTACCATCTACTTGATGATATGTCAGTGTCACACTACCACGTGCGATCACATAATTAATCACCTGCTGGGTACGTTTGTGCCCGGTGCCGTTGTTTGAGCACGTCGTCCTAGAAAGTATGTCGCCCAAGCCCGAGCTTGACCTGATGAGCATGTCTCTCGAGCTGCGCCCTTAAAGCCACATCCCCAAAACATGTCTCAAGAGCATGATATTTGAGCTCGTCCCTAGAGCACAACTCCATGGTCCCGTTCTTGAAATGATCACGTCCTCAACTCTCCAAGCTAAGTCCCCCGATGGTTATGTATGATGCCCTCAACCTATATTGGCCTCCACATCTGACTATGCTCTATTAAACAATCAACAACCACATGATAGGACAGATGACCACCTACCTTACGGAAGACAAACCCTTGATGAGTTAGAAGACAAACCTGAAGCTAGACCGTGAATGAACCCATGCAGAATGTCATCTCCTTTATCGAAATGTACTGGACGACAAAGGTATAGGGGACGTACGCCCGCCGATGATTTTACTGGGCTCGAACAATGCCGCCTTCAAAAGATACGATCTTGCCCCTTACGTTGAGCCATAGAAACAACATGCATCTCTGAAGGAGAAGCTTCTCCATCCTCTATGAAGCACGGAGATGCTTCTCTGTCCTCTAAATGAATTGTCTAATGAACTATAAAAGGAAATGAAATATCAAAGGAAATGTCAAAATCATATAACGAATAAACTAGCAAGAACGATGACTGATGAATGCTCAATGAATTGTCAAACCTCGATGAACGATCAAAGAATTGTCAAAACGAATATCTAATGCGATGTTTGATGAAAGCTCAAAAGAATTGTCTAAAGACGTCTCTTAGATAGATTATCATGTCTTTTCATATGAACGTGGTACTCATCACGGGGTACGATCAAATGAAATGCCATCTGAACCAAGTATTCCCTTAAACAAAAGAATTCAAGGTTCAACCTACGAAATTTCATTTGATCTATTGCATTTGCGATGTATTGTCTTATTATGCTTCCGTGCTTATGTTTCCCAAGCTTAAAGTTAGTTATTTCATGATTATGTTTTCCGTCATTACGCTTGGAAGCAGGACGATCAAATGTAAAATCAATGAAAAGGCAATGTATCAAATTTAATGTAAAGGCAAAATGCAAAAGTCAATGTAAATAAATGTAAAGAGACATTTTATTCATAGAACATCCGAAGGACGGATGAAGCAATTACAAGAGAAAGGAAAATACAAATGACCGTACGAGCTGAATGCAACCATTACAACAAAAAGAAAGGATCGGGAATTTAAGGCGACAATCAAGTCTGCTTCACAAGCCGACGAGGGGATGTGCCCTCGAGAAGCTCTTCAGGTTCAAACACGAACTCGATGGGAGGTGCACTAGGCTCAGTAGAAGGCTCAAACCATTGTGGGGCACGCTTGAACATGAGAGAGATTATCCACAGTCTGATCCCTCTTTGAGATGATGATGACATCGAAAGAACTGCCATCCCAAATGGCTTTACCCTGAGAATCCTCGATCGATGCTCAGAAATTCAGAAAATCTTCAGCTGCTCATCACGGTCCTCTACCATCTCCTTCTCAAAATCTCTAAGGATAACATGAACCATAGGCACGATTCAGCTTGTGAAGCCAAAGTTAGGAAAGGTCACCAGAGCAAGAACTTGTCAAAATATAAAGAAACGTTTGAAACGGACAAACGGATGTTCGAAGCATCGTAAATGGGCAAATTGTAATGGATAGAATTCGTAAAATTGGCAAGTATGGCTAAGGCGAGTGGAATATTCGTGCTCTAGAGGACGAAATCTGGAATCGTCGTCATCAGGACGGTGTCTGAAATCATAGTCGTCAGGACGGTGCTTGAAATCGTCGTTATCAAAGTGATGTCGTAGCTCGTGGTTGAGGCATGATATCAATAATTATGGTCGGAAGATAATATCTACATAGAGGACGGTAATAACGTGAAGGAAGAGACTAACGCAGAGGACGAGACCAACGTTCAGGACGAAATAATCAGAAGGCGATCTCTATGATCCGACAATTAGGAGTTAATGATGGTCATCTTAGCCCTCAAACAATCCAAAACCGACCTAAAGAAAGTAAACTTACACGTGTGGCACGTGTCAAAGAAAGTAGGCTTACATGTGCGGCACGTATGAAGGAAGATTTGTCTGACATATTTGGTAATGATCATAAAACAAGTGATAAGATCATGCATGAGCATTAATGGGTAGATAGAAGCATCCAAAACTCAAGCCTATAAATATCTCCGATCTCTCACAAGGAAAAGAGGAGAAGAGATTGGTCTCTGGCTTTCTCCCCCCTCACACAGAGAGGTTAGAAAGAAGATGATGAAAAAATCAAAGGGGAAGACTACGACTATAAAACCTTCACCATAGGGGGCCCTTAATCAAGGAGAAAGTCTTATTCAAAAATGAAATGTCTTAAGACGTTCTCTTAGGAGATGTTAAGCAAATCATTCACTAATCTAATTAGAGAAGCTAAGTCTGTCACTCTCTTGGGGTATTTTAGTGACAGAGGTTTAAGAGATCTTAGGAGATACTAATCTCTACAGAAGACAGAAGATCATATATGAAGTTATTCAAAATCGTCGTGGGACATGAATTCCAGTTGATCCGTGTAGCTATGTCATAATAGTTTCTCATATACAATGTAAATCACCAAATTACAGAAGACAAAAGATACAACTTATACTGAAAAAACAAAGGATTACAACATTCAAATTTTGAGAGAAGTACCTTGGCCATTATCCACAAACCAAAAACTCTCAATCAGTACTTGGTATTTCAGCCGAACCAACCAGTTCCATTAGCCCAAGACTAAGAGGAACCTTTCGAAGCTTTTAAGCGAGAGTGCTGCCCCTCTAATCTTGCTTCAATTAGCTTTGCCTTCAAGGTATTCTCTTTCAGGCTCCGTGGCCATTTCGAAGAAGATTCAGATATCTCGAGATCCGGGGATGTGATTCTAGACATCCATTGCTGTACTGGACTAGCACCCCTCCAGGCAGAGTGAACACAAGAATCTTCTCTGTAATCAGTCTCAGGACGAATCTTTCCACCTTCCGACAATAACAATTGACTTCTGATTAAGTTATCAATCATATGGTTCGAGTTAGGTCCATGAGTTCCAGCCAATTTATTCTTTCTTTCATAACTGCTTTCTTGTGCAGCGTCACAGTTTCCAGACTTCTGCGAAATGCTTCTTTCAAATGGGTTCCCTTCTCCTATTTTCTCCTGGTCCCTATCCACAAGCTGGGTCTTGTTTCCATTTGACATGGCCCAAGCCATCTGTTCTTCAAACTGCACTTGCAAGCTGGATGGGTTACGACCTTTGACCCTTTCCCGAGACCCAAGCTTTTTCTTTATAGGATTAGATTTCACTACTTCAAGATGACCTTCTACAGCTTCATCAACATGTGGTTTAGACCGGCCATTGCTTTGTTTGCTACCCACGTTCTTGATTAGCTCAAAACAGTGTGACTCACTACCTGTAGAATCCTCTTCATCACCCACATCTTGAGGTGCACTTACAGCCTCATTCAAGTGGATGGACTCCAACGACTGCCGCCGCAAGCAGCTCTCCTTCTTGGTATCATTTGGGAGCAAGTTATCATTGTTCTTACAACTACCAGATCTTTTAGCTCGAAGGAATGTCTCTATTTCGAAGCTTAACTTGTCCACTATAGTGTTTTTTTCTGTGAGATCGCACCGAGCTTCTGCCAGCTTCATCTGCATCCGCTCATCAAGCCATGCCTCGGAAATATGGAGAATCAACCGATCATGGTTGTCCTTGCCACGTTGATCCTTCTCGGGATTGTGTTTCAAGGTTCGCACCTTCTGTTCGTAATCTCCGATTCCCCTAGAAAACTCATCACATAAGTCTTCCAACAATGTCCTTTCTTTTCTCTCCTTTTCTATTTCTTTCAGAGAATTAGAGAAGGCAGATTTCACCTCAGACAGTTCTCGAGCTAACCTCCGGTGCAGGCTCTCCGAACGCTTTCTTAACTTCCTCTCGTCTTCTAGCTCATCCCTCACAGACTGAACAGCGGCTTTGATGCGGTCCTGTTCCTTGCCCTTCCGAACTAGTTTGTCCTCTGCAACTTGCTTCATAAGATTGTCTATTTCATGCCGGTCTGCTTGCTGCTCTTGTAGCAAATCTTTGATCCGGGACCGCGCATGGCCCAGCTCCATCTTCAGTGCTCTCACCAATGAAATATTTGAAGCATGCTGTTCTTCCAGGCTCCAGATCCGATTCAATACCTTTAGCAACTCTGTAGATGTTTTAAGACTATAACCTGACTCCCCAAGCCTTCCCTTCAAGTCCACAGAACTAGTAGGAGTAACAGCGGGATTATAAGGTGTGACCTGCGTGGAACAAAAAAAGGTATGTGAAGGTCCTTGTTACGAATGATGATAAGAATGCAAGTTAGTATGTGGGGATATGTATATATATATATATATATATTTACGTAAATTATATATATTTACGTATTACCCTGTTATATTTGATTATGTAAGCTGGGTTCAATCCACACCCTTACCAGAGTTATGGCATTTTAATGACAGAACATGATTTCTTGTTGCCAACCCCAAATAGTTGGAATAAGGCATTGATGAAGATGACAGGGCATGTGCGTGATCGATAACAAACATATTGGGTGCTTTTTCTAACAAGGGAGAGAGAAGAGATTGTTCCTCTGATCCAGTAGGGACTGCTTGTTCTGTAATCTGCTTCCCTAGCCTCAGAATGCTATTCTACTCCAATAAATTTTTAAATAATTTCCTTACTAATTTCATTTAGGTGGTTAAGCTGGGTTGGACAGACAACCTCATGGTTGTACTGCAGTAGGCCAACCAATTTAGCTGCAGGCTCAAGCCTGTAGCACTAGATGGTCTGCGCCAATCTGAGTGCAATGATGTTTCAGTTAACGTATCTCATTCTAGGCATACAATACTCGCTTGTTACTCAGCTCTGAAAAAGATAGGACACAAAATACACATTATAATTCTTATTGGGAATTAACAACCCCCTTTTGTTTCCCTTCTTTTGCATCCTTCATATTTTCTTTATTATTAAAAAAAAGGAAGATAAAGAAACACTAGGATGTTTACCTCCATTGAGCTACCATAACTTGCAGGAGATAGAGGCTGTAGAGCATGACCATTCCTTTCAATTGACCGATAATGGTGCTGCATCAGTGTTGCTGTGACATGCCTCCTCAAACTACTTGCACTACCTGGCTGGTATGAGAAACAAGAAAGATCAGTTGTTAAAAAGAAAATCACCACTTTATTTAGCTTCAAAGTTCTCGGTGTACCTAAAAAGACTAGTATAACACCCCCACCCCCATATCATAAATAGTGCCTAGCAACTCTTAACAACTCATACTAACTAGATACTTATAGTCTTACACCACCCAATCCATGAACGTGTTCCTAATTTGAACTTATTCGTTTCACTCCAAGTTAATCATCAGTTGATTAGGTTCTGGGCTACGCTCATACAAGAGCATCCACTTATTGAACAGAGCCACGTTCACACTGCAAAAAGTAAACACCTCATGGATGGTAAACCTTAGGTTTATGGTACACATTTTCTCTCATTAAAAGCAGAGTGAAGTAATAACTCAAGCTAGCTTTAATACCATTTTCTCTTACTAAAAGCAGAGTGAAGTAATAACTCAAGCTAGCTTTAACAAATCAGAAGTCGCAGATATTTGACAATAAAATATTTTACTCATTTGAAGACCACATTTGACAATAAAATCTTTTACTCATTTGAAGACCAAACTGGACGACAATTGAAGATCAGTAATTACTTTCCCCTAATGTAGAAGGTGCTAAAAGTTCAACTAATGTAGAAGGTGCTAAAAGTTCAACTTACAGAATTATAAGCTATTATAACTTTAGCCCAAGATAAAAATATCGGCAACTACCATACCATTCCGGACCAAGTTCACTCCATTCTATAACCAAAACAGGCTGAATGATGTACTCTAGCTTAAAGAGTAAGAATCTAACTACAGAGATTTAAAGTTCCTTGCTCAAAACAATAAATATATAAATCAGTCAAAGTAGTGAAAATCTTCATAGAGAAGCATTACACATGAAGTACATTTGGTTCTCCCCCCATAAATGGGCAACTTCTATTGCAAATATGTCTATAAGAACGAAGTCTGGTAGACGAAGGATCAATAACAGTAACAGAAACTGTCTCTATAGAAGAAGCTCATTGAAAAGTATTTTTAAAAAAAGAAGTAAAATGGATCCATAAACGATCTAAAGAAGATCAGCCAGTAACAAAATCAAGAATGTGTAAGTGAAAATCTACATCAAAGGAAATACAAAAGAAGTCCAGATAAACCAACCAGTAGAAGATCAGAACAACAATGACCGAAATCAATTGAAGACAACAAAACAACTATGGATGATGAAATTAAATAAATCCTAAAAGATAACACAAAATACATCAACTTAGGAAGAAAAAAAAGAAAAAGAACTGCTATGATATAAAAAACAGTTAAACCCAGCAGGACTAGACCCCGATAAGTGGGGGGAAAGACTTTTTTTCTTCTTATAAGTTACTTAAGAAGTAAATTTCAACTAGAACAAGAAAATATATAAATTAAACGATGAATTGCAAAAAAACGAAAAATCAATGAATCAGGACTAGCAAAGAAAAAAAAAAAGACATATCAATGGAAGAATTATATATGCTCTTTCCGAAACAAAAGATGGGTAAAATCATAAACCAAACAAGAAAGCAGGACAAACGAGAAAAAAAACCCAAACAATGAATGAAGAAGAATCCAAGAAAGAAAAAAACACAAAACCCCGATAAACCCTTTTAAAGAAAGACCCCGGAAAACACAAAAGAACAAATTTTTCTTAGATAAAATAATAATTGAGAAAAAAAGAAAGAAAAAGAACCCCCATGAACATAAAACAGCCCAGAAAATCAAAGAAAGTGAGTGAGGCCCTGTTCTACCTGCTCAGGCGAACTGGGAGAAGGATCGGGCAAATGGGTGGTGGGGAGTTCGAGAACCTTGTCCTTGTGGTGATGGCGAAGTCTAACACCTCCCTTGCTCATTTTAGCAAGATGGAGATGGTTCTGAATCTCCCAAAGGTTGGCACCGAGCTTTCTAGCAGAGATGGTGGGAGGTATTGTGAGTGGTTCTTTAATGGTGCTATCTTCAGCACCCCCAATTCTCCATGTGGGTGCTGGAGTACAAGGGCCCCCTCTTTTCCCTACCAAAATCCCGCGTTTCAACTTTATTCCCAACAATTCCTGCTTTTCTGTTGCCCCTTCTCTACCTTTTTCTTCTCTTTCCATCTCTCTCTCTCTCTCTCTCTCTCTCTCTCTCTCGGTTTCAAACTTCTCTCTAACCCATCTCTCTCTCTCTTCTTTTACTCCTTTTTTTTTTCTCTTTAAAATCTACTGGTCTTTTGGTGATTTAAGGCTTGGAGGACGATGGTGATGATGATAATCTCTTTTTGTTCTTCAATTCCTCCTTCTCTTACTGTGTCTGAAATTCTCTTGGTTGTTTTGTTATTCTGTTTTTTTTTTTCGAGAAGTGACATGATGAGTTGTGTTCTTCTTTTTCTTTAATTGAGGTTTTCTGCATGTGTTTAGTCCTAATGTTCGAAAGAATAACGAGTTTAGCCCCGCAGTTCACATGTGGGTGTAATACGCACCTACCGACGGTACGGACTACTGGTTGTGGTCAGGATTGTAAGGCGGCGACATGGTTTGTGGTTCCAGACTCTAATAAGGGTTGGTGTTGGGACCTGAGGTTCTGAACATTGTGGGTCAGGGGTTCAACCCCATCTTAAGGCGGTCTAAAGGGAATGTCAGCATTAAATCCTATACCAAGGACTAGATCTAGCATTAGGATTTCATTTCAACAATATGTCCTTAAATGGGGCCCACCGATTACCCATATCGTATTACCCAACAACCCCAAAATGATGATCGGACGGGTAAAAGGGTTGTGGTTGTACTACTCTGGTGAGGGATTGTTTTGGGATTAATTTTGGATTTAGAAGATTTCGAAATTTCGGCGATATTTAATAAATTTATTTTTAAATAAGTTTTTTTTAAAATTAAAATTTCAAAATATTTGGATATTTTTATTTAAATTTCGAAAATTTATAAATTAATTTTGAAAATAAAATAATAAAATTTATATAAATATATAAAATTTTAATAAACTATTATTTTTAACATATATATAATTAATAAAATATTAATATTTTATATTTTGAAATTTCGTCAAAATTCATAATTTTTTAAGATTTTGGTTCGGGTTGACAGATCGAACTGCAAATTTCAAAATTAAAAACCTTAGTAACTTGTGAATAGATGCTTACACAGCTTGGGTTGTGGCCCAACCATAGTTGCGATGAAATAAAATAAAAACTTTTACCCGGATCTTTTTTTTTTGATGAAAATATTATCATGTAACTAACATACACAATCAGACCTAAGTAAGTTAGCCGCTAAGGTGACTCCAAAAGGGCCTGATTCAGTTCATATTTGCTGGAGTTTAGTTAGCTAGCTGCCCCAAGCCATCACGAGATTGCAATGGCCTTAGGCCACAAAATCATGAATAGATAGGTTGGACCTAGCCTGCTCTAGACCCAGCTTACAAGCGCATACCCAGCTCAAGTAATGTCACACAATTGTGAATAGTAAAAAACAGAAGTAGTTAAGCAAGAAATCGACTGGTTATGTAGCAAGGACTAAGTGGAAATCATACACTCCGGATTTACTCCCATGAACCCGGAGGTTTCTCTCTCTGGGTGGATCATCGTTCGGCCATCTATCTCGTTAAGCTTATTTATTCAGCATTAATAATAGGTTTAATGCTTTACCCAATTTAGATTTTAGAAAAATCAGACTAAAGTTGGCAACCCAGAAGAAAATCCTCAAGATTGATCAGAGCAAATCCGGATTCTCGGGGTATGGGGATATGTCATACACCACGAATCACTATCCCGGTGCAGTCACAGTCGTCCACTAGTGCAGTTCCTGGGCTGAGGTAGCTTATTAACTGGAGTGTAGGGAGCACTATCCTAACCATCAATCACAGTCTCGTATAATACAAGTCCTTTTCACACACAAGTTTAGGGGTGGAGCGGGTCCGGTTTGAGCTGGTTTCACCCATTTTTTAAATGGTGTGGTCCATGAATCAAATGCTACAAGCTTCTAGTGTGGCCTCTTGAATTCAAGCCACTTGGAGAAGAAAATAGAAGAATTGCAACTACTTGATTTGGCCCACAAGACCAAGAAAAGTACTTTAGCTGGGATTGTGTTTGGGCTTCAGCTTATAAATAAGTAAGGCTGTCAAAAAAGCCCATATAGAAGGGTACCCGGCCCAGCCCGGCCCTCCAAAGCCCGGCCCTACCCCAGCCCTTGGGCCGAGCAGGGCCAAAAAATTAGAAGCCCTTGTTCTGTAGGGCCGGGCTAGGGCTCCCCCTGCCCGGCCCTTCCTAGCCCGGCTCGGCCCTACTTTATCTTAAGATAAATATATTTTTAATAATTTTACTAATATGCTCCCTTTAACCTTTCATCAACGTTATGAAAGTAAGGCTATGTTTGTAATTGCGCCAACTAAAGACCTAATAAAAACCAACCTAACACAGACCAAACCCTAACTTGTATTCACATTAGAGTTTGCCTCTTCATTCTTCAACTTCAATCGCATAGGCCACATACTACTTCGGCTCTTCATCGATCATCTCTCTCTCTCATATCTTACTCTCTACTCTCAGTTTTATATTTAAATATATTTTAAATTTTGTTCTATATAGTTTATTATTCTGTTTGTTTACCTATACTATGTTTTGGTTTATTATGAATGACTGTCACTGACAAGGAAGTTTTTTTTTTTTTTTTTAACTCTGTCATTGCTCTTTTTGTTGCAATGTCAATCCCAAACCCGAATAAAAGATGAGGGTATCAATTTCTATGTCAGGTTGACAGTCGGTGTAGTAAAAAAATAACTTATCATCTTAGATGACAAAAAAAATTCCGCTTTTTCTTCCGGCCCTTTGGCCGGCCCGGCTCGGCCCCGGCCCTTGAGGGGCTGGGCTAGGGCCCAATCAACCCCGGCCCTTGAAGGGCTAGGGCCGGGCTAGGGCTCTACTCTTATAAGGAAGGGTAGGGCTAGGGTTGACCCAGCCCTACCCCAACCCGGCCCTTTGACACCCCTATAAATAAGCGTTTAGATGGACTTGGGCCTGGAGTACATAACTTGATTTGGGCTTTAGTAAGGCATCAGGAAAGCTTGGACCAATCCTATCAGTTAAAGGCAGCATCAAATGTCGCGTAATCTAAATCGTCTGTGTGTTTAAGAAGAGAACCTTTTTGCTTATAGTTTAAACTTGAGAAGTTATAAAAAAATATCTTAGAATGTAATGATTTAATTTAAGACAAGTCAAATCATTACACAGAATATATGAAAGGGAAAGAAATTAAGATTGATGACAAAAAAATATTTCAAAGTCACCGCTTCTAATATCTAATATCTTGACTTAGTTATTTATAACAGAAAGAGAGAATAAAGATAAGATGGTCCATATAATCAAAATTGAGTGGCTAAAATTGAGAGTGGTTACTGGATTCTATATGACCGATTCATCTCAATCAATTTTTTTAAAAAAAAATTACAAGACATGATACAAGTTATGCTTTATTGAGCTACAAGCGCCCCTTATACATTGTGTGTGCATGTGTGCGCGTCAAGGGGGTGGGGGGCAAGCTGTCATTTTCACCAATTTATTTATTTATACTAGTGGGTGTTACGTGTGATGCACGTGAGAGAGAGGAGAAGGGGAGAGAGACTGGCAAGAGGGATCCTCGTTAGGGCATTTTGAAAAAAAATATTAAATATTTGGGTTTAGAAACTTGAGAGATTTCTAAATAATTAAAAAAATTATGAGGGGCACATTAGTATAGAAAGAGACATTTCCATATATTTTTTTCTCTTGAAAAGTAGTTACGACGTATAGTGAGTGTGCCTCTTCATTGAGAGAGACCAAGGAGGAAGCATGAGTGAAGATAAGAAAAAGGATTTAAGTGAATTGTGGAGATATAGATGGATTATAATAGTAAAATAAGTTAACATGATATCTTAATTTTTTTTTGTCATCATTGAGAGAGACTAATTTTTCTCATGTAAAATAAGATAACATGATATCTTAATTTTTTTTTATATGGAAAAGAGTAAATATAAAAATTCACCTTACTAACTACATTTACAGTAAGATAACCATAAAATTAGGAATATTAGAAAAAAATCAATCAACTCTGTAACCCCGCTTCTCTCATTATAATAGTAAAGATTTATAATGGCATGTCAGCTCGCCGGTGAATCTCCATAGGGTTCACTTTACAGTATAACAGAGGCAAGGCCTTTTGTCTATGTCCTCTTTCTTTATTTAGGGTAAGTTGCGAAATCACTTTCCCTACATATAGTACAGTATTCTCAATAAACTTCTTTTCTGTTCCCTTCTTCCAAGAGCTTTTAAACATTTTTAGAATTCTTTCAGTCTGGTACTTAGCATTATTTCAGATGGAGAACTCAAAGAGACTCTTGTTTAACCCCAAGTTTTTTGTTTTTTTTATTTATTGATGTTTAAGCCCAAGTCAGGTTTAAAGATCATACCCCAAAACAAGACATGCATTTCCAAAAGGCCCAAAACCATACGCCACCAGGCTATGGTCATGTCTCATACCTAAAAACGGCTCGAGTAAATCTCATGAAAACCAAAACCAGTACAAAATAATGGAAGTACTCCCACAATACTTGAAATTGGAGGCAATATGGTCACACAAGCCGTGGTGTGTGTGAGTGAGTGTCTGGGATGTGTGTTTCCTTTGTCTTGCCTTCCGATATCACCTTGTGGTGTAGTTGAGTTAACCCAAAAAAAAAAGGTTGGTCACACGAGCCTAACTTTTTTATATAATTTGAACTCAGATAAGACTAACATTCAATGTCACTAGCATGTGAACCCATCTCTATATTATGACTGAAAGCAGGCAAGGAAGCTCCTAATTAGGGAATACCCATCTGAAAATTTTGAATGGGGGTGGAAAGGTAATTTTCAATATTGGAAGTTTGAGAAGTACCCAACTTTCCCATATTGAACCAATCTCTATATTTTGATTTAATGCAGGCAGGGAAGCCTCTAATTAGAGAATACCCACCTGGAAATTGACTTTGGGGTGTAAGGTAAATTCAATATTGGAAAGGTTTTTTTTTTGGAGAGTGGAGGATTACCCATCTACAAACTTTGAGTTGGGGGATTAAAAAATCCCCAATATAATAATTTTTCTTTTAGGTTATAGGTCATATGGTTAGGCCAAAACCCCAATTAGCAGTGTTAGTATCTATCTATTAATTGACCAAATGATAGATTTTTCAACTGCTCCATCAACTCATGAGAATCAATTACCGACCACCCAAGCAGGGATACACATACTACCACTGACGGGCCGGATTTGATCTGGCTCTTGCCTGACCAAAAGTATCCGGCCTCCACATAATAGGGTGACATGTGGTGATAAAAAGGGGAGAAATATCAAGTGGGGGAAGTCAAAAAACAGGGGAGAAAATAAAATGACTTCTCCCCCTTGTTATCGCCACATGCTGGATGTTTTGTGGAAGCCAGATGATTTTGGTTTGGCGAGAGCCAGATCAAATCCGGCCCCTACTACTGATAGCAACGGGCAGTCCTAATATAAAAAGGTTAAAGCTTTATGGAGAAGCACCCATCCCCGAACTTTGTTTTGGTGGATGCAAAAGCATCCAAAATTCTAAAGTTTGCCTTGGGGTAAAAAGAAAAACAATCCAAAGGTAATAGGAAGAAATATGAATAAGAAACATACCAGATAGATTGGGACCTGAAAAATGAAATAAAATGGGCTGAATGCTCCCTTATTGAGAAAAGAAAACCTGGAAGCAATACTGGTCCTGCCAGATAAAATTAAAACAGGCATGGGGTGATTAATAAAAAGGGGAGAGATATCAATCGGGGAGAAATCAAAAACAGGGGAGAAAATGAAATGACTTCTCCCCTTTTTAGCGTCACATGCCGGTTAATGAGTGGACGCCCGAGGCTGGGCCTCTGGGAGTGCGTTGAGGTAATCCGATACCTTAAAACAATATTAAGAAAAGATTTATCGACCTTAGGGAATTGAAACATTATGGAACTTTGAAGATACAAAGGCAGGGATGACTTTCATATTATAGTATCAAGTTTGTATCTCATCCAAACTGTATTTTTCTAAGCAAAGAATAATATTGCCAATATCATAAATGAACAGCTTTATCCGCTGGTACATTTTCTATGAATTTTCTCATCACTTAGATTCCAAAATTATCTGAAGAAAAATAGGGGGGAACTTGGAGGAAATTATCCACTGGCAGATCAAATCAGAAGGGAACCTAGATTAGGGTTCAACTTCGAGCCTGGGTTCAAAGCAAAAACCTGTGAAGAGCTGAAGAGGGAATCTCTTTGTCACAGGACACTTTTGTGACCACTTCCATTGTTTCTGGTTCAAGTCGAACACGAGAAGAGCTGGAGCTCCATAGCTCTGGATGTATATGAGATCATCTGCTCCACTACTTGAAAAGACATCATCAAACTCACCAAATCCTTGAAAACACTTGTGAGGCATCCGAGAAATCTCTTGCCACTCTTTCCCCTTAAGAATCCAGATTCCAATCCCCTTAATAATGTCGGGACGGTCTTGTTTCCCAATCCCTCCAACCATTACAAGCTTCTCTTTGAGGTTCATCAGGCGGCCACAGGTGAGAGAACAAGGAACTGGGATAAAAGTACTAATTAACATGCCATGGGAAGATCGTCTAGAGAGATCATACATGATCAGGCCATGGCGGTTCTCAGTCCAAACCATGCCACCTACTGTTGAGTAAATCAAGAAGTAGAGAACCCCATCACAGATCACACTCTCATCACCTGCCCTCCATCCCGTCAAAACTTCTGTTACAGAATTCACCCACGCCAGAGTTTCCGAATCATAAACATGGATTGAGAGATCCCATTGGATATAAGTACCCGGGACTTGCTTAGATTTCGCAATTGCAACAGTATAACTCTGGGATAACTTGTTTACTGAGATTGCAAGAGCACTATAGTCAGAGAATTTCAAACCAGGAGGGTCCTCAAGCTTGTTGCAACGTTTGGTGAATGGGTTGCAGACATATAGATCACTTCTACTTTCATTGTCCATGAAGCAAATCAAACCACATGATGAAGCAATAAACCAATTGGATGTCTCAATATAGGGGAGTTCAAAGCTGTACCATTTCCGAAGAATGGGATCATACACATACCCTATAGGTTCATCAGAGCTGGTAAACATGTAGTACCAAGGTTTATGTGATAACACATTTGAGAAGTTCCATAGGAAACTTTTTGAATTCACTATCTCATTCCACCTTTTACACACAGAACCTGCTCTGAAAATGCTCTCAACAGGCAGATAGGTTAAAATTCGTTCGAGCAGATCATCAGGGAGGATCAAATCCATGGAAATGGGTGTGCTTTCTTTATAGCATTCATCATTGAGCTCTGAGAATGAATCAAACTCAACAACCTCTCTCCCAATATTATCAAAGTGATGGTTGATCCACGATGTTTCCCCCTCCATGATCAAAAGTAAGAAAAACTGAACACAAGTCGAAAATCACACACATATCATAAGATTAGGATTGCTTATAAACACCTCAAATTTAGGGGAAATGTGAAAAAAAAAAGAGGTCATAACCATGGTAACTTAACCCAAATCACCTTGGTATATATCAGATTAAGAAAATCAAACAAAGATGAGAGAATCCTACCACAAAAATCAATTTCAGATATTATCTGATCATAAGAATTATCCAGATAAGTAACAACAACAAATCTCTATCTCAAGAAAATGAAATAGGAAAAGTAATTAAATATTATTATATTAGAATAAATTCCTACAATGGAGATATTATCAGATTAAGAAAACTAGGACAACTACACATAAGTATTAATAAAAACAAATGGATTAGAACTTTAAGATAGGAAATCTAAATCACATTCATGTACCTGAGATTAAGAGCAATTGAAGGTAACTCAAACAATGAACCCATATCACCCAACCATACAAATGAGCTAAATTAACAAGATAAAAACACCTATAAAAGAAAAAAAACACTCGATTCTAACCAAAAACACCATACGTTTTTCGGAAAGAAACAATCACCCTTTCATGATCTTAACATCAAACCCTAGACAGATTTTCTCAAAAAACAAAATGTTAGGTAGGAGATTAGGCCATGGAGACCCATCGATCAAAAATCAAAGCCCATACTCGTTGACACAATAGCTATATTAAAATATAAAAAAATGAAATAGCCCAATCAAAGCACAAACGTATCAATTGTAAAAACCCCTAAATGAATAAAATAAATAAATAAAATCACTAACAAATAGGAGAATCGTGATGAGCATACCTTGCCGGAGACTGAACTTTCTTTTTCTCTGCGCACACTCCTTCCCCTTTTTGACCAAATGGGTGTTCCTATGTTTGTGCAAAACCTCTAGATTTAGCAAAAAAATGGCCAAGCAAGATTACTGAAGAAAACCCATTTGCAGAACACAAAAAAAACAAAATGGGTCGCTCTAATTTATTCTAAACTGATAGATTAGGCATCGAAGAGGCCTAGAGAGACCCATGTAGGCCTGCACAGAGAGAATAGAGATAGAGATAGAGATAGAGATAGAGATAGAGAGGGAGGAAATAGTGCTTCCTGTTTCGACAAAGAAGACGACAGAGAGGGAATGAAATGGAAGGCGGTTCTGTATGGGGCTGGGAGGATTTGGATTTGTACAGAGAGAGAAAGAGAGAGAACCCCTTGGGTGTTTGGTTGGTCTTACTAAAATAATGCTGTCTTGCTCATCACCCAGTACCCTCATTTTCCTCTCTTTATTTATTTATTTATTTCTTTGTTTTTGTTTGTTATTTCTTTTTCTTTTTTCTCATTTTGTTCCCACTTTCTTAGCGGTTCCCCTCAGTGGCCTTAATAATGGAGTCTATACACAGGTGTCTATGAGGATTTCTTGAAGAATTTAGAGAGTATGTCACATAATCCCCTAGACAAGGGCATTTTTAGATGAACACAATAATTATGAAATGCAAACATCATTTTAAGTTAGAGAAAAAGAGAACGTCTCCAAGTTTCACAAAAAAAATGACGCTTATTAATTTTGATTTTATGACGCTTATTAATTTTGATTTTTTTTTTTTTTTTTTGGTGTTGTACAAAAACGTCAAAAAGGAAGTGTAGTTAGAGACTATCTTAAATAGTCTCTACAAAAGATTCGAACTCCCAAGAAGGTTACCATATATCCCAAACCTCATGGGGTAGCTCTCTTTTATTCTTGCATTGGCTTTAAATAAAGAAAGAAAATCATAGGTTCCTTTCATGTTGGGTTGAACAATTTTTTTTAAACTCAGGTGTCCCCACCCGACCCTTTGGTCAGGACTAATCCCCGTGAATGTGATGTGAACCTGCAACCCGCCATATCGATTAGTTCAAGAAAATCCCGTGTAGGACTAACCCCAGAAGAAGGATTGAGAAGTCAAACTTAAGACCTTCCGCTTCATAAGGCGTCAATCCTAGAACCACATGTCCACCCCTTTGAATAGGACTTAGAAGCACCAAAGCCTTCTTTTATTCTCTCAAATCTCATCAAACGCATGTAATGCCACCCACCAAATGCCATATGTCTATTATGTCATGATAATAAACTCATACCGAAGTAAAGTTATATGGGAGGGCAACACAGGATTTTTCAAAAAACTTATTTTGATCAACTAATATTTATTTCATTTTCTCAATTAAAATTTGCGTGAGTTTTTTTCTTCTTGTTGAGTAAATGATTACAAATCCAATATTATGTGTTTTTTCTTTTTTGTTGTTGTTGTTGTTGTTGTGGTAGAGGGTAGGGTGAGTGGGTCTCTTGTTACCTTACAAAATGGTTACAAAAATGGAAAATTTGTAGATCAATAGTTTTGGACACTGCCACACACCCTACTTTGGTGCCAAGTAACTTTTTATGTTATATTTAGGGTTAATTCCATATAAGAACCTATGTTATTCAAGAATGACTTCAAAATACCTCTTTAAAAAGAATTTCATTCTCAAACCTCCTTCTAAAAAAATATGGACAAATTAGGACCGGTCTTTAAATTCCGTTAAAAGAGTTGAATGTATGCATTGAAATGACGATGTTACCCTATCCCTTACTTAGGTAATAACAACATTACCCTACTTCATGTATAACTCATCTCAATCTCTCACACACCCTACCGTCATCACTTTTTTTATTTATTTTGGAGACCCTAAGTTACTCAACCCTTGGGGTCAGGACAAATCCCTGGGGGTGTGACAAGCGCCCGCAACCCCCCACACTTGGTAAGTCCGGAAACCGTGGAGGAGCTGCCACCAAAGGGGGAGTCACGAATGGAACCCAAGAACTCCCGCATGGCGAGATGACCTAGGAGCCATTGGTCCACCCCTTCGGTGGTGTCATCAACCACCTACGACCTATCACGACCCCATTTGGTAAAATATCTCTAATGAGCTCCACATTAAAAAACTAAAATCTACAGTCTGATGATTCTGTATGTGCAATTTAATTGCTGATCACCTACACTCTCAAACCTATGATCAGCCCGAATCCCAAATCAAGACCGTTCATTCTCTTGAACACCTGTTATAGTGTCAAACCTCATAACACTATCTGATCAAAATTCTTAAAGAGAGTTTGTTAATGGTTCAGATTACAAGATTGCCATGATCTTTTGAGGCAAACTATTTGAATGAATGGTCTAGATCATCAAAATGGACGGCTAAGATTCGTTACTCCATGAATCCCTATATTTTCAACTGTGCCATAGAGTTATCTCTAACAACACCACTCTTACTCTCTAATACGCAGGACACCCCTCTCTCTCTCTCCAATCTCACGACCTCTCCCTCATCACTCCTCTCCTCTCCTCTCTCTCTCTCTCTCTCTCTCCAACCACATTATAAAAGATATACAAATGTTTAATTTACTGTCTCATTTGACTAAGAAACGAAGGTTAGATATTAACTTTAATTTTGTTAAACTTAATCATAGTTAAAGGGGTGTTAAAAGGGACCCGTGAACATGGCATTTGACCACACAGTCAAATGCGGGTTGGGCTAATCACTGCCTTAAAAAATAATATAGATGAAGGGTATGGTAATGAAAGAGATCAAATCACAGCCAATCACGCTTGAACTCAGGGGGAGTTCAATCGTATCCACAAGTCAACATGTGTCCTCTTTAACCCCAATTAACCATGATTAAGATTTACTAACCCTTAGAGTTCAATAATCTAACATTGGTATTTAGAAAAAAGTATAAATAAAATATTTAATTCTAATTAAGAATTTTTAACCCAGTAGGGTTGATATTTAATATTTCTTTTTAGAAATTGTACTGTTGAACTCCAAAAGTTGGCGAATCTTAACCACAATTCATAAGAGTTAAAAGGGACACGCGTTGGCCTGTGAGTGTGATTGAACTCTACCCAAGTTCAATTAAATGATAGGGTATACTTGTTAGGGTTTTTCTTATTAAATAAAAACCCATGTGGTCTGGCGCAATCCTTAGTTTTCAAAACTCGGATTGTATTGCTGTCAATAGAGAATGTTAAGGATAATGGGTCCCACTAAAGAGATGTGATCAAACAGGGACTCTTTAAGTGTTATTAAAGCTAACAACATGGTCAGGGTTGGCGACCGTTAGATCTTTGGTGTGATCCCTCTTAGCCATTGGATCTTATGATGGGTAGGGTTCCAAGGGTATATAAAGCATAGAGGGGGTCCCTCTTTTCTCTTACGTCAATTGGAAGCCCCATTGAATCAGACCTAAGGAGAAAAGAGAAGACCCTCTCATTCCTCTCAAGCGCCGAGAAACACAGCATCACACCGTAAAGGGAATAGGGAAATTCCAGCGAAAGGTATGAGATCATCTCTTTTAATCTGTGTCCCTTTTTTGATTATGAAATCTAGAAAAGTTAATTGCATGGTCTAGATCCAGTATTTGAATAATCTTGTTTTGTTTTAACATTATTATTCTTAAATCCTAACAATTGGTATCAGAGCGCAGGGTTGACCTTGTGATTAATTTTTCTCAATAATCAAAATCTGAGTTTAATTTATTTTCGGATTTAAATAATCAATTTTCTTGTGATTCGGATTTAAGGAAATTGAGAAATAGAATTTTAAAGGTAATAAGATAAAGAGATTGATTTCGGATTTTGATATTTAATTTTAATTGGTTTTGAAATAAATTTTTGGATTTTTAATAATCATAGCTAGGATCCGAGTGAATCGGATTAAAGGTTAACAGTAAAGAAATTTTCAAAAAAAAAAAAAAAAAGAAAAAAAAAAAAGGGGTTTTTGGCCGTTTTCGGTTGGACGGCGATTCCGCCGCCGTCCGTCACCGGAGAACGCTGCCGGCGGTGAGGTTTTGGTCGCCGGTGGGTGGCCGTCAGTCTGGCACCGGCGGCAGCCGGAGAGGTGGCCGGTAGGGTCCGTAAAAGGAGAAACCAGCATACGGTATTTAGGGTTTGGAAATTAAAAAAAAAAAAAAAAAAAAATTGTTCGGGTCAGGAAGATAGCTTTCACGAGGGTCAAACCGACCCGGTAACCCGAACCGAAACCCGACCCGTAGGTTCTGACCCAAACCGAACCCGAATAGTTTTGACCCGACCCGACCCATATGGGTATGACCCCGAACCGAATGAGATCCGATCCGGTTTAGATGGACCGAACCGGTTCAACCGGATCAAGGCCTGAACCGGGCCGATGGCTGAACCAGACCGAACCAAGGCCCAGACCGGACCGCGTGACAGCGTCGAACCGCGCGCGCGTGAGGTACAGATCGCGCGTGACGCGCAAAACGCGCGTGAGCCATTTCCGTGCGCGTGAGGCGCACCACCGCGCGTGAATCGCACTCCCAGCGCGTGAAACGCGCGTGCGCTGCGCGTGACACTTGCAGGGAGTGTCCCCTGCGCGTGACACGTCCACAGGACACGTACTGGGAGAGTGTCCGACCCTTCCTGAAGTTTTTGGGTGTTCTGATTCCGTTTTTGGGGTCCATTTTGACTTCTGAGCACTGTAAATAGCTGTTTTAGTGCATGAATATGATTTTCCTATGGTTTTGACATTAAATAAAGGAAAAACTTGATGCTTTTACCCAAAATTAATATCAGGAATTAAAGTTAGATCATCCTATGGGGTTTAGGTTTGATCTGTAAGGCAGTAATTCGAATGGGCATAACTGAAGTAGGTTAGATTGTCTTGCCCAAAGGTGACCGTCCTATAGGAGGTTATGGTCCTTCGAATTTGAGATTTTGATCTCATTTAGACTGCGAGTTTGCACTCACCTACATTGAATAACTAGTCTTGCCCAAAGGTGTCTAGGGACTTCTTGTAGACTGAGTGGGGCAGAATGATTTGTGCGTGGCGGTGAGAGAAGGATAATCCTCTTGCCCAAAGGTGTGGAAGTGTCCTAATCAATCCAATACGTGATAGATCAGTTCTGTGCGCGATTATTGTCGCCAATTGGGGGGTGAATTGCATGTCGAAATCTCTTGCCCAAAGGTGTGATTAGATAATGCGCCCACCTGTCCCGTAAAGTGGAAGTAAGCAATTTTAAAGTAAACCACTTTAGCTATCCGGCTTAACCCCAAGACCGGATTAGATTCATAAAGCTTAAATAAAGTCATGTAATAACAAGTATAAAGTAAATTATTATAATTTGTGCAACAATTTGTTAGACATACCATAACATAGTAAAACATTGACATTTTCAGATATGGATGGGTCTGTTGTTCAGAAACATTTGACTGGGATTGAGCCTCTGAATGGTTCAAACTATAGTTCTTGGAAGATGCAGCTAGATATAGTTCTGGGTTGCCTTGATTACGACTTTGTCCTACTGGAGGAAAAGCCGGTTACTCTCACTGCTGAGTCTTCAGATTCAGATAAGTCTTGGTATTCGAAATGGGAGAAGGCCAATAGGATGGCCATGATGATCATTAGGGCTTCTGTTCAAGAAGCCATCAGAGGTGGTATTCCTGCTGCTGATACAGCTAAGGTTCTTCTTGAGACTATCAAGAAACAATTTATGGGATCTGTTAGGTCTCGTCAGTACAGTTGTTTAACTCAGTTGATTTCATTGAAGTATGATGGTGCTGGAAATGTTCGGGAGCACATCTTGAAGATATCCAAGTTAATTATCTCTCTTAGAGAGCTTGGCTTGACAATTGAGGATGACCTCATGGTGCATTTGGCTGTAGCCTCACTTCCTGAATCATTTGATGCTTTTAAGGTTAATTATAGTGCACAGGATAGGAAGTGGGACCTGCATGAATTGATAGCTGTGTGTGTTAGTGAGGAAGAGCGCTTGAAGCGTGGGAAAGCTGAGTATGCGAACTTGGCTGTGAATTCTGGTAGTAAGAAGAATTTTAAGAATAAAGGGTTCAAGAAATCTGATTCACAGAATTTCTGGCAAGGACATAATTTAGGACAGAGTTCGGGACATCAATTTCAGGGAAATGATAATACTGAGGAACTAGAGGAGATTGAGTGTTTCTTCTGCAAAGGAAAAGGTCACATGAAAAGAAACTGTTTCAAATATAAGGATTGGTGCAGGAAGAACAAAGGAGTTCATTCATCAGCGAAGCGCCAAGGCTGATAAGCTGCTGATTTTTGAAGAACTCTACACCAACAGTATTAGAGTCTGTTAGAACTTGCTGATTAGTATTAGACTTTGTTTCTGGTTTTTACTATTAGATGTTATTTTCATTGTGCCGTTGTTTAGGCGAGATATTATTGGATTGGATACAGTTTAATTTTATCATTGAGGGGAGTACACTCTCCATCAGACATATTTTTCAGACAGTTAGTAGTAATATATTAGTAGATGATCTTTATTAGCTAAACTTGGACTCGTATTTTATATCATTCTTGTTGTATGTTTGTTAACATCAGACATATGTTAAGGTCAGTGGGAGCAGGTTTTTAAGTTATATTTTGGATATCAAGATTACCAGAGATCATATTTCTAGACGTTTGGAGTTATCTCATAGGATTTCAGTTTAGTTTACAAGAGATATATCGAACTAGAAATTTAAAAGTTATTCAGACTCTGATTTTTGCTTGTTTTTAAGATAGTTTGAAATCTTCATCAGATTATGTGTTGTTGAATATTTGAATTATAAACATGTTTGGATTGTGAACCCGTTAAGTAAAAAACTCTCCACCAAAATTTTTTTAAAGAACTTGTTACTATTATGGAACCTTTTAGAATCGTTTGATTCTTTTATTTAGTGGGAGTATTGTTCATTGTTTTATATTTCAGACATTTATATGATATACATGTCATTGTTTTACACTCTCAGATATTGATATGTTATGGTTATGCAAATTAAATAATTGATGCATCATTTGATTATAGTCATGTAATTGAACTGCACGTGCAAAAGGTAAAGACATCAAGTGATGGATTTCACATGACGGATGTCATTGATATCAGGTTTGCCCGAGAGCCTCGCACAAAGCTCTCAAGTTGCTTGGGCTGAACATGGTTGGGCACCATGTTTGAGGCCTTCATTCTGGATACAAGGTGATGGACTTCATATGGCGGTTGCCGTAAAGTATCGGAATGACATGCATATGCTTAAATGCATGTAGCGTGGACAATTTTTGGACGTATACATTTTTTGATCACATAAGGTTGTGTATAGTCCATATCACACCATACCTTGCCACCATAAAGAACCGCTCTGAAACATTAGTATTACTAGCTGTTTGACCATGGAGTGGCTTGTATCATAGTAAATGAACACTAGTAGATGCTAAATGCTTCCATGATCACCGTTAGTGGTGCTTTTGAATCAAAGTGACAGTTAAAGAACACTTAATTCTCGACAGCAATGTTTTTCAAAATTAAAAGAGTGGCCACTCATGTTTTTAAGGTTGTTCAATCCGAAGAGTCATTTTATTTTATTTAAGGATTGCTTGGACCAAGTGGGAGATTGTTAGGGTTTTTCTTATTAAATAAAAACCCATGTGGTCTGGCGCAATCCTTAGTTTTCAAAACTCGGATTGTATTGCTGTCAATAGAGAATGTTAAGGATAATGGGTCCCACTAAAGAGATGTGATCAAACAGGGACTCTTTAAGTGTTATTAAAGCTAACAACATGGTCAGGGTTGGCGACCGTTAGATCTTTGGTGTGATCCCTCTTAGCCATTGGATCTTATGATGGGTAGGGTTCCAAGGGTATATAAAGCATAGAGGGGGTCCCTCTTTTCTCTTACGTCAATTGGAAGCCCCATTGAATCAGACCTAAGGAGAAAAGAGAAGACCCTCTCATTCCTCTCAAGCGCCGAGAAACACAGCATCACACCGTAAAGGGAATAGGGAAATTCCAGCGAAAGGTATGAGATCATCTCTTTTAATCTGTGTCCCTTTTTTGATTATGAAATCTAGAAAAGTTAATTGCATGGTCTAGATCCAGTATTTGAATAATCTTGTTTTGTTTTAACATTATTATTCTTAAATCCTAACAATACTGCCATTTCAAAATTATTATTTCAGTTGGGGTAAGTTTGACATTTCAATGAAAATATTTAAC
This sequence comes from Tetracentron sinense, assembly GCA_015143295.1. NCBI lineage: Eukaryota > Viridiplantae > Streptophyta > Magnoliopsida > Trochodendrales > Trochodendraceae > Tetracentron > Tetracentron sinense. Next base: position 2,129,685 of record CM026551.1, read on the forward strand.
CTTGTTAACAGAATGTTGTACTCTCCACCCGCCCTTAACTTAGAACATATACTAACTTCTAACCGGGGTTGTGGCCTAACCCAAGTGTCTCAATATCAAAAAAAAAAAAATGTTACCAGAGGTCCTCTTTGTCCATATTTTTAAAAAGTAGGTTTGAGAATAAAATTCTTTCTAAAAGAGGCACTTTAAAGTCATTATAGAATAACATAAGTTCGGAATTAACCCTTATATTTATTCGCTTTGTTGGTGGCCTAACGCACATTGTATGTTTTCTGTATGACCTTGTTTTCGATTTTTTTATTTGTTAGTGCTGTCAGTTTTATCGTATATGCGCCATTTATTTTTTATGGTAACGATGTCATCATTCTCCGGAACATTAATGCATTCAATTTGTACCATTAACCTTGGCATGGGTACTTTTGATGATTTGTAGGGCTTAGAAGAAGAGGTATGTTGACTTGAAGAACACTATCATTACATAATTAGCTCATGCCATCCCTGACTGGTCTATAAGTGTCATCTTCGTCAATCCATTAGAGGATGAAGAGAGGACTGAATGTGATATCGTCGTCTGACACACTAATGTAGCACATTTGAACATCACACGGTTTAATGTGTCATTAGTTGTTAGAGACAATGGAGATCATCTATAATCTATAGACTCTGTGACACATGTCCCAATAGTTGCAAATGAATTAATATAATGTTGGGAAGTGACTTAAAACTCTCTATAATACCTACTATCATCCAGAGTTCGACGGTTAGATTCAAGATCCAATGGTTTCAAGTATTAGGTTGGGCTCTCATTTAAAGCACGCAAAGACATGGAACCAATAGATCTCGAATCCAACGGTCCAACTCTAGATAGTAGGTACTATCAAGAATTTTTCATCACTTTTCTATAATGTTTACTCTTTATTGTTTACTCTCTGAAATACATTGGTCTTTGTATTTAGAGTCGTTATACGAAAGAGAGCCCTAACCTCTTTATCTACCCTGAAACACTAGTATGGCTCAAAATTGAGCCACAGTAAGGTTTAGCCTCTTTCTCTATAACTTTTATTCATGTGTAATCTCCCTTCACTCAGCTATCATTTTTCTCTTTTCCTGCTAAACATATCACTTCTCGTTCAAATAAGTGGAGGAATCATTAAGTTGTGAGGCCATAATGCCATGTGTTTCCAATGCCAATAAAAAATAACTCATCCAATAGTACTATATAACATCGAGAAAACTGCCAAATAAAATGCATCCCAAGCCGAACTATCACAAGTACCACCTTATCCCGGACCGTTGCAAACAATTGAATAAGAGAATGGTCAAGACGATACGCACCCCACATAAAATTCACATCTTATAAGGCGGAGAACTTTTATCCATCCTATATTAGGAGTTTCATTATTCATAACTAGTAGGCGGCATGTGCGATGCACGTGAGAGAGAGGGGAAGGGGAGAGACAGGAAAGAGAGGACTCTAATAAAGGAATTTTAACTTAGAAAGATGAAGTAGTGGGTTGAAACTACCTCATAACACATGTCCTTATTTTTTTTCTCGAAAAATAGTTACAACGTAGAGAGAGTATGCCTCTTCGTTAAGAGACCAAAGAGGGGAGCATGAGAGAAGATAAGGATAAGAATTTGAGGAAATCATGAAGATATTGAGAGATTATTGTTAGTTTTAATTGAGATTAACTTCAATACCCCTACTAAGTTTTCTCATGTACAGTAAAGATAACATAATATCTTAATTTTTTTTATTCGAAGTTATGAGCAAAATTTAAAAAATTCACTCTTATACTATAAAAGTAAGACTTATTAGGGATATTAGAAAAAAATTAATCAATTTTTTAACCTCACTTCTCTCATTATAATAATAGAGATTAGAACTTATGACTTATGGTAATTAATGAGGAGCATAACTTCACCATCCGAGCTACAGTGGTGGGGCCAAGTATTATGTTTGTATTTTTTCTCTCTTTCTTGGGTTGGAAAGTATTTTGTGTTAGTGTGTAAACATTTGTGTGTATTGATACGATAAGTCTAGATCTATACAAAAACAATGAGGATATCCATACATACTTCTTTAAATGTTTAACGGGAAATTGTAAATGTTAATAACCTTTTTTTTTTTTTTGGAAAGAAATGTTAATAACCTCGCTGGCATGTACACAAATATATACATAGGTACATGTAACCTATGCATTGGTGTGCCCGAGCGTCAATGTTAAAACATTAAGGGGGGATACACTGGCTGACTCTCCTATTCGCTCTTTAACGAATAGGCTCATCCTTTTATGAAAATAAAAGTCAAAATAGAATCTATTATTTAACACAAAGATATGTGGTAAACTTTTATTAATTTGTTAATGAGATAGTTTAATGGTCTTAAAAGCCATTTACAATAGGATATTTCTTTTTTCCTTTCTTTTTCTTTTTCGTTTTCTGTCTTTATCTTTATCTTTGGTAAGGACTAAGGAGGGAAGAAGCCTCCATAGGAATAGAACATATCCTACAGGATATCCCTTTTCTACTCTCACATAATACATGCCTTACAGTCTTACGATAAGTATTATTTTTCCTCCTCACAAAGGGAAAGTATGTAGAGCCTAAGGGTTGTCTACTGTAGGGATAGTCCAGTGGTTGTGTATCCTCTCACTAGGAGGGAGGTCCGGGTCCAATCCCATGAGGAGAGTGTGTGTGGTTGTTGACTTCACCCTGGAACAGATACTAACCCTTGCTAACAAGACTGCATAAAAAAAAAAAATTCAAAATTAACTGTGTTTGACAAAAAAAACTCTAAAAATAAGAGAAATAATTTTATAAGAAAATTAAATTTTTTGTCCGAAACAAACAAAGCCTTAAGTGAAACCAAAGCATATTGATCTACACACCTAGCAAACATGTTTGTACAATTGTACTACACAAAGCTCACTAAGGTAGTGGCAGCACCACTTGATATTTCTTACCAACCAAGTCATCTTTTGCCCACTATGTCATGTTTCACTTGAAATAGTTTATTCCTAACTATTTCAACCATGCAATAACTCAGGGCCGGCCGGTCCATTAGGTCATCAAAGCCTTTGCTGTAGGCCCTATTAAAAAAAATAATAATAATAAAATTAAAAAACCCGATTTAGAATATTAAAAAAAATAAAAGGCCCAATTAAAAAGGCCTTATTTATAGTTAATTTTTTAAAATAATATTTTAAAAAAAAACCATTTAGAATTTTTGTTTTAGCCTTCAAATGACTTGGACTGCCCTGAATAACTGGTCCTATTATAGATTGTTTTTGTTATGATTTTTCCAAGGAGACTATGATTGCGCCAAATGAAGCTGGACGCAATCCACTTTGTATCTATTAATACATATACAGTCTCTTAGTCTTCATTAGGTCGTCCCTAAGATTAATTGGAATACTCTAATGATGTCTAAAGAAACAACGCATTAATTAACACGTAGTAGGCTTGCACCCAACCTTGGTGTAGACTTTTTTTTTTTTTTTTTTTGGAGGGTGTAGACTTTTCGATGGAGGCTAGACTTACGCCAAACTGAGCTGGCCCAAGCCCGCTCTGTCTATGTGCGCCCTTCGAGGTACGCATGTACAGTATCTACAGTTATATGCATGTTTGTAAGTCGAGAATTAGTGATTAGCGGACCCCGCATTCTGTTTGCCGAATGCCTTCCCGTTTCGTCTTTTTTTTTTTTTTGTAGTATTATTTCGTACTCCTTTTTTTTAATTGTGGTGAAATTTAGTTAAGCTTAAGTAACTTAAGATTAATGATTTTTTTTAAATAAAAATATTAAGGTTAAATAGATAAACAATAGAGGTGAGTGAATCTTAACCTCAGTTAATGGGACAAATGACAGCTTGTTGACCACGCAATCGGCTACCTAGTCGAATGTGTGGTCCACTATATATTTCTCCCTTTTAAGAAGGAAAATAAAAAAAGGGAAATGTTTGGTGTACATGCATTCGACTTTGTAGTCAAATATTGGTTCCCAATATTGGTCCATGCCTCCCTTTTAAGAATCCATTAATTGTGTTTAAGATTCACTCACACATAAGGTTCACCCCTTTAGCTTGATTTTTTTAAATTAATTAAGTTTAATCAAGATTAAAAGGGACATGTGGATTGACATTTGGCTACATAATTAGTGCTCAATAAAAAAAATTTAAAGTAAAGTCAACTTGCTAGCCTGACCACCCAATCAGAGTAACTCAATGAATAATAATGAAAAGAGGACCCAGGGTCACTTCTAAACTTACCGCAATATTCCGGTGTCCCTTTTGACACCTTTAACCATGCTTAAGCTTGAGTAAATTAAAATTAATAATAATTTTTTTTTTTTCTAAAAATCATGGTTAGATTACTTAACACTAGGGGATGAGTGAATTCTAACCACAATTAATAGGTGATAAAAAAAAGGGCGTGGACCAAAGCTGATCCTGGGGTCCATTATCCATTTCCCTAATTAAAATAGGACTCAAAAGGTATCCGGCAATATAGGTGTCCAGTTTTCTTCTAACCATATGGTACAATAGATTTATTTATTTATTTTTGGTTCAATAGAAAGTTACGGCTACTATGGGTGATATCCATGCAGACCTTCAAAGAATACCCTATCATAATGTGGCTCATATTCCTAGACAAGCTAATTCCTTGGCCCATAAGCTGGCCTATTATAGCTTGGGCTTTAGTCTCAACCGTTATTTCCATCCTCCGAGACTATCTCCTTCGCAATGCAGATTGATATTGTCATCCAGGAGATCTCAAGATGTTTTTGTTGGTTTTTGATTGTATCTGTTTACCTCTTACCTAAAAAAAAAAAAAAGGTTACGGCTACCATGCTAACCTTTAATCCCCTAATCATTGCTCTTTTAATAATTTTCAGAAATTTCATATATAACTACATATAGAGGTGTATAATGAGGTGTATCATCAATACAATCACTTTTCACCTATTGTATTTTCATATGAGAGGGAGGTTGCAAGAGTCTTCCTAATACTCGCGTGATAAAATATTCGGATCTTATAAATATAATCTGATTCAGATTGATTCATGATCCGACGGATCTTGGATTAGATTCGGATCTGTCTAGAATCTGATTCAGATTGATTCATGATCCGACGGATCTTGGATTAGATTCGGATCTGTCGGATTAGATTCGGATCTAGACAGATCCGATCCGAATCCGACCCGTTAACAACCCTAGTAAGAGATGGGGATTAAACAAGCCATTACTTATTTATTAAAACGTTAATTACATTAACGAGGGGGATAAAAGGCCCCAAAGGCAGCAAATGATGAGACTATAAAAGACTACTCTTTAAATTGAGCAAGTTTTCTAACTTCCCTATGTGGCCTTCCTTGAGAAGAATAAATAGTTTATGTGGTGTCAATTGTTTTATTCATCTTCTTTTTTTCTTCTTTCTTTTAAAGTTAATGGTTGAAAATCGTTTTTTTCTCTTTAATAAGAATATCACCGCATCACGAGTTAAGTATGCATGCCTCACTTGACATAAACACATTGTCACACCCCAAATTTTGTAATAGTAGGCTTATATATATACTGGTTGGATATTTAATATATTCTTAGGGAGAATTGTATAGAAGCTTCTCTAGAAACTTCCTAGACAGAAGATGAGAAACTTCGTAAAAGAATAATACTAGAATAGTCCTAGAGAGGAGGTGATGGGAGTTCTAGAGAAATCTTCAAAATGAGGTGAGAATGTTCTAGAGTCTAGAACCTTCCCTTGAGATGTATATAAAGGGGATGACCCCTCATTTGTAGATCATTTAATCCAATCCAAGGTATCCAACAATCCAATCCAATGAGTGGTATCCAATGAAGGAATCCAATTTTGTATACTCTCGTAAGGTAATAAGAGTGGTAGCTTTCTTTCAAAGAGTGTTCCTATTTCTCTCCTACTAAACTTTAGGGTAAGACTGACTCTTCTAGGACGAATTCTAGTACGAGTGCCGCACGGTCAATGTTGGGAAAATAATTAAGGCCATGACAACATGCCATGGGTGTGCGAGTGCCATCGTGTTGCCAGCCAACTTTACAATTAAAAAAAAAATAACCTTTACAAATTCCTTACCTTCGGACGCTCATGGTCTCATTAATTATAGTTAAGAAACACTAATCTCAAATTAATATTATTAAATTTTTAGATAATTAATATGACGAATAATAACCGTAAATCATTTGACCTTTGAAAGAGTCTTGAATAGTTGGTGTGAGGGGGGTGGTTCAGTGACTTTCCGTGTTCCGTGCCATGCTAGGTGTCTCGAGTTCGACCAAATGGGGGGTGTGTTGGCGTTGGCCTTTCTTTACGGGCTTGCCCTCGGACCGTACGTCTTGAAACCTATCAATGTGGAACCGAACATGAGGCCATTGGTAATCGGGTGGGTGGTAAGTGCCTGCAAGGGGCTGGCTTAAATCTGGACGCCACCCATCAACTCGGTGCCAGTGCCTGGGGGCCGTGACGACACTCCGGAGCCCTCATTTTTTTTTGGGGAATGCTAGCCCCAATTTCCCTTCAACTCACTTTCCCTATAATAGTGACACGTAAGGTTACTTTTCCCGGCTGCTTTTGCAGCCGGTTAAAGCTTCATCTACAATACTCATTTTAACAATCTCCTTCATAGTTTTTAATTTAAAAACAACCCCTGAAATTGTTAACCTTTCCTCAAATCAAAGAATAGAGACAAAAAGTCTCCTCAAACTCCCGCCAACTCACTCTCTCTCACTACCGTTTCGGCTTCTCTTCCCTTATTTTAGAGTATGCTCCAGTCCACTTTCTGAAACTCTCTTTCACACATTGCTCTTTGGTGAGGTGAATTTTCGGGTGGCTTTAAGATAGTAGCGGTAGAGAATTTGAAGGAGATGGGGGTGGAATATTAGTAGAGGAGGTGAAGAAGGTGAGACTACTTGAGGAGGAGGCGGTGATAATATAGGAAGGGGTGGTGAAGTCACATCCGGAGGAGGGGCACGAAGAGGAAATGGCGGCGGTGGGAGCACAGGCGGAGAAGTAGGCGGTGGTGGAGGTGAAAGCGGGGCTGGAGGAGGAGTGACAGGAATAGCAGGAGGAGGGGATGAAGTTTCCGGTGGATTTGCATTGGGCTGAGGAAATTGGTGGAGTCGTTGAAGGAGAGGAAGGTGGTGGTGGACTAGTAGTGGAAGTCGGTGGAATTGTAGAAGGAGAAGAATTGGGAGAAGGCGTTGACGACACCATCTCCGCCAAGATTGGCCCTTCTCACTAAAATCAAAATCTTCATTCACTCCCAAATTAAAGTTGCAAACTAGCAACACCCAAATGCCAACGCTATCTAGAAAAATAAAATAAAAATGATCACAAACTCCTAGTATCTGTTGAGCAGAAGCCAGTCACAAATCTCTTTCAGAGCAAAACCCAGGACTCAACACTCAATTACAAATTTATATTTATATATACATGAAAGAGAAAGTAACGTAAAGATTGTTGTTAGAGAGAAGCGGGAAGTGAAAAAGGGTGTGTGTGACTGAAGAGGGTGAGACATGTCTTTGCTCTTCTTCTTCTTCTTTACTCATATCATGACTTTCATATGAACTCAAACCATTCTCTCTACCTCTCAAACTCAGTATCAAGACCCCTCTTTTTTTTCTCACACCAAACAGAGCCATATCCATTAATTAATCTCATCTTTCTATTCTTAGTAACCCCTTTTTTTCTCCAATGCCCGGAACTCCACCACCACCACCGTCGTTGCCACAAACTCTGCATTGTCTTCCTCGGAAGAGCATGACACAGCCTATTTCCTTCTCATGTTATCCTTGAGCGAGAAAGTGGTGGGTAAGAAAGAAAGTTCTTTTCTTTTTTTGTATTCTTTGATTGAGGAAGAAGCCAAAGAAATGCTACTTTATTTTGATGTGATGTTTTGAAGTAGTTATTTATAAATTATAAACTATGAGGGCAAAACTTAAAAAATATTGTGTAGATGAAGCTTTAACCGGCTGCAAAAGCAGCCGGGAAAAGCAACCTTACGTGTCACCGATTATGGGGAAAGTGAGTTTCAAGGGAAACTGGGGCTAGTATTCCCCTCTTTTTTTTAACCCAAAAAAAAAAGAAAAAAAAAAAGGGTAGAGAGCAGTTAAAGTTTGAAATGAATCATTTAAATTTAGAACGAGGAAAACACTAAACTAATAAGTGAGGCAATTACATAACGTGCGCCGGTTCCGACCGGCGCAAAACCCGGAGATGGAGGCGTAGACGTTGAGTCAGATGGGATCATGTCATGAGAATCCTGATTTGCTAACTGTCCTTTATTTCCACAGCTTTTCGTATCACACATTGTGCTCTGCTCAACCAAACCCAACCCGACCCGGCCTTGGCTTGCCTCTGGCGAAGCCAGAAAGGGCTTATCTCGGGGTTCCATAGAATAGGTGACATGTGGTGGAGAAGTCAAAATCATGGGGCCATGATTTTGACTTCTCCACCTATAATAAGACATGTGGCGATTAGTGTGTGAGAATAAGGGTGTGAGATATCAAATGGGGGAGAAGTCAAAATCGTGGGGGAGAAAATGGAATGACTTCTCCCCACTTTTACGCCAAGTGTCGCATAATGTATGGAACCCCGAGAGCCCTTTCTGGCTTCGCCAGAGACAATCCGAGGCCGACCGGACCCAAACCCCGCCATTGATTCTGATGTTTCTGCATTGTTGGTCGTGCCATTTATGTTTCCTGCCTCCTCTACCTACTTAATGCTTTACCAACTTCTACATAAAGCACGTTTGCGTACCCCCAAAATTAGCTTAAGCCAAACGGCAATTGTTTCGAGACCGTGTCGAACGAAGAAGCCATTTCATAGCCAATTGCGATTGAACTCTCGCATGTGTCATGATTTGATTGGAGGATAAAAACAGAAAAGTGAAAATTTTAAATTAAAATTTCTCACCATAGTCAATTGCAATTGAATTCAATTGCACATGTGTCATGTACGGATTGGAGGAGGAAAAAAAATTCTCCTCTTATTTTTTTACTTCTTTTTTACTCCTTCAAGCCATACATGGCACATATGTAATTGAATTCACATGAAATCAATTGCAATTGGCTATGACCTGATCAGAACGAGGTAGCAGGAATCTCAAGATAATAAGGGAGTTCAACGTAGGTCATTGGGGTCCATTGGTTCAAGGCCGGTTTGTCCATTCGAAAAATAAGGGTCCACACCCCGCCTCTTGCGTAAGTGGTAGGGGTGTGGCCTTCCAAGGGGATGGTCTGCGGATCTAATATCCCAAGTACGAGCACCACTGCCCAAGCTAACGACCAACAAGAGCTCCACTGCCCAAGCTAACTTCCGACCGGCTAACTCTACTGACGAAGGTAAATGATATCGACTACCCCAAAAAAAAATAAAAAATTAAGGGTTCCTAAGATAAATAGTGCTATAATTTTCCTATCTTCTTTCTTTTGGAATTGGGAAATGGGAAACGAACAACACTATCTCATTAGTCCACACTCTATTTTTTAATACCCACTAATTGTGGTTAAAATTCACTCAACCTTATGATTCAATCATCCAACCTTGATTTTTAGAAATTAAACAAATATTAATCATATTTTTGTTAAGATCAACCACAGTTAAAAAGGAGTTAACACAGATATGGGGACACTGTGATCTCAGAACTCTTTGGAGTTCTATGCTAGTCGAGAGTACTCCACACACCCCCCCTTTTTTTAAAAAAAAGGCACGCTAGCTGGACATGTTAAAAAAACTTTTTAACAATGGTACATTGCCCAGCCATGCTCTTTAGTACAGGGTTAGGGCTTAGTCAATTTAGGCCCTTGAAGTGCTAGGATAAGGTTTGGGTCTTGCCCTGATAAGTAAGAGTAAAGTTGAGGCTGACCCTTGCCCTGTCCTGACCACCCCTACCCTAACTTTCAATCCCTCTTAAAATCGTAATTTTAATCCCATGTAACCTTAACCCTAAGCTTTTTAGTGACTGGTTTTGTAATCCTGACACTTTGACTACAACATAAGTTTGTTGTTAAAATATGTTCTATTTTATCTAATTGTTTTTTATACTTGTTTTATTTTACTTTTATATTTAGTTTAAGTAATTTCATTTGAATTATGTGTTGAGTTAGCATTCGGTGTGGAAAAAAAATCTCAAATGAAAAAAAAATCATGATTTTCTTTCAACCTTGTAGCTCTATCCTAGCCCTAGAAGGGCTAGGAAAGGATTAGGGTCTTGTCCTTATAAGTAAGAGCCGGGTTAGGCTAACCTTTGCCCTGCCCAACCCTATCCTTTGATACCCTAATGCTATCCCTATTCTCAGACATTTCTTACTCTCAGCCAAAAAATAATACAGGTTTTGTAACTGATTATAAATTTATATTAAAACAACGAGAGAGTCTAATTGGTTGCTTTTGCAGCCAGTTAAAGGAAGACATGTGATTGATTTTCGGGTGAGAATAGGGAATGTTTGATAGTAGAGGTTGTAAACGGATTGAATTCGGATCGCCTCCTATCAAATTTGAATCTAATTAATTATTCAATAGATCCAAATCCAATTTGAGATCTATAGGATGATAAATTGGTCAATCTAAGTTTGAATCTGGTTATCTTGTCATGATTTGAATCCAATTAATATTACATTTTTAAAATTAGATTTTAAGTATATAAAAAATCAACGAAAATATCTATAAATAATTAAAATAAAAGCAAGCATAGTATTTTATGCATTCCAAAAATATTAATTTATTATATAGAAAAATCCAGACATACATGCAGACATATAATCAAATCGGATTTGAAAATAATACCCGTATCTGATCCGAAGAATCTACAATCAGATCAATCTCCGCTCTAATCGGTTTGGATTTGGATCATGATCCCTCCATTGACAACCCTATCTGATGATACAGAAAAATAGTTTGAAATTCTTCTGACACTCACAAAATGCAGCATGTGCTACGGATTCTGAAATTTTTAAAGATTAATATTGACTCATTTAGAGTTGTAAAGCTGTAGAATACATAATTTGGCACTATCAAGGTTAACTCAGCCATTTTAAAGATTAATATTTTCTCAATTAGAGTTGAAAAACTGTAGAATACATAATTTGGCACTACCAAGGTTAACTCAGCCACAGGAGATGCTAGTTCAATCCAGACACTGGATGTTCTAAATGCTCAAAGTCGGGCTTTTGGGTGAGCCCGCAAGGGGTTTGGATATTGGAAAACTCTACTCGGATATACGGATTTCTGGGTTTAGGGGTGATCAAAGGATGACGGATTCACTGTGAAGGGAAATGTGAGGAGATCCGAGGATGACTGATTTACTATGCAGGGAAATGTGAAATATGAGGAGATATGAGGACTGATTCATTCATGTGTAGGGCAATTTGAGGTAATGTAGAAAATAGGATTTTGCTAGTCCCACTCGCCTCATAATAAATTTACCCCATTTTTGGGTGGAGCCCCCAAGTTAATTTTCAGTGTATTTAGATTTGGAAAGTTATTGAAAACTCTCTGTCTTAGAGTTAGGCTGCACAATTGAAAATTTATCAACAATACTGTTAATGAATTAAATGATGGAACCACTTGATGATTGACGCAATTGGATCGTGCAGCTAACTCTATCTCTATTCAGACTTCAGAGTTTTAAATCACGTCCCTTTAGATTTTAGACAAAATAGGACATGGATCATTGAATCCGGTCCGAATTGAGAAGATTGCAAGGCTCGACAACCCGACAAACAACACTTGGATTTTTCAATTCAAGATGGTCAATTACAATGGTAATTAATCTTGTAATAACGTGAAAAACAGGGGGCTATTTTCATCTTCCCAAGAAAAAAGCCTTTTGTTCCCCCAACCGCAATCAACGCGCGGCCTCAGCCAAGGATGAAATCATTTTAAATTTTCGTATTCGTCATAAGAGCAAAAGGGCAAAAACAGGCTGTAAAAGAGGGTTAGTTCATAAAAAATGATAGGAAAGTGATTTAAAACTCTCGGTGGTACCTACGCCACTCGATTCAAAATCCAACGGTCTCGCAAGGCATATATGCATTAACTGGTGGCTCTCATTTGAAGTTTGGTGTGTTAGATTTTTAATCGGACGGCCTAACTCTTGATGATAGTAGGTACTAGAAAGAGTTTTAATCCACTTATCTTAGATTAATCCTAACTCTTCTTTTTTGGTCAAGGTATCAATACCACAAGGCAAAGCTACAGGTAAAGGGAAAACACACACCACTCATGTGCGTGCACACAGCCGCATGCAACCACTAAGCTCATGAAGAATCCATCCTAACCCTCCACATTTCACATTTTGAGCCATAAACTTCAAGGTTTTGTTTTTCAATCGGGATCTTTATGTTTCGCCTTATTAATGTTTATTAGGTTGACACGTGTTTTAACTTTGTAACCTGAGCCCCAAGAATACGTTTTGTTTCATTTCAAGGTTTTTTTAAAAATAAATATTAAAATTCTGTGAGGACATTTTTATTTATAAATTTTTGACTAAGTACTTAACAGCCTAATCATAAATTTCAAAAATTTCCTAATTCTCACAGTTAGTGCACCAACGGTCATTGCAATCCTTCAACAAATTTAGAAAAAACTACTTTTTCCGGAACATATGACCTCAATGAAAGTAAAGGAAAAGCAGTGACACATGTCTTTAGTCTCAACCACATTGAGACTTTGGAAGCTTGAAACAGGCTAGCATTTCTCTAAAATTTTAAACTTACCTGTGTTTTGAGAGTTTTAGAAATCCAGATAATTAAACTTAGAGCTCCGGTTCATAGTTAAATTCAAAGAATAAATTAAAATTGTTCCATTTGTACGAGTGAGAGGACACGTAATCTGAATTCTTTTGTATTTTACTCTTAATCAACGTGTAGGATAACTTTGGAAAGGATATTACCTTGAGACTTTGGAAGCATATCCCTTCGGACTTTGCTACTTAGACCCCTTTAGGGTCGAGACCACCGAGAACGTGTTCTAAGAGCACGGGATTCAAGTGAGGCCCATTTCACATGGTAGGCCCCACTTGAAATCCCGTGCTCTTATAGCACGTTCTCGGTGGTCTCAGCCCTAAGAGCATCTCCAACCCAAAACTCTATATCTCGCCTCTATTTCAGCATCTCCTCTATCTTTAGAGGAGATGTGCCCCACTTTTGAGTCTTTGGCTCTAACCGTGTTCAACTCTAAATCACTATTCATATTCTATAACACTATTCATTTATTATTTTACAAAATAATTTGCATGTGATTTCTTCTCCATTTTTCCTCTCGAACTCAATAATTCACAACTTTTGTCTTCAACACTAAATAATTGGCCTACAAAATTACCACTAATTACCAAGGATTGGTGGATGAATCTTAACCACGGTTGCCACGTGATCCTTTTGACACCCCTTAACCGTGGTTAGGATTCACCTACCCATCCTTGGTTTTTAAAAAAAATATTAATTCATTTTTAAAAATTTAAAAACTGTTTTTTGAGTTTTTTAATATTAAAAATAATTTTTAATTAAAAAAATAATTTATATGTAAAACAAACCAAGGATGGGTGGATGAATCTTAACCACGGTTAAGGGGGTGTCAAAAGGTAAAAGGACACAATCGGCATTTTAATAAAAATTGAAAGACAAAAAGAGGACACAAGTGGTATTGTAAGAACATGAATAGGGTTATAGAGGCCATCTCTATCTTCTCTCCCGGTCTCTAAATATAGAGACTCACTATAGCAATATAGAGGCCGGCCTCTAAATATTTAGAGTTATAGGGCCCGGTTGAAGATGCTCTAGGGGGGGTCTCAGAAGCTTTATCCTATACCTAAAGCCATTCAAAGATGAACTTCGAAATGGAAAGCAATACAAGGAACGGAAGTTGCCTATATCCTCTTGGAGTTAGGCACAAACATGTGATAATCTTGCTTTGGTAGTTTTCTACGTGTGAGGTGGAGAAACTTTGCTTATATTATTGGTGAAAGTCATGGTCATCAAAGAATACGTATTGCCTTTCCCTTCAAATACTGAAACTTCATGGCTTTTTGCCCTTTTGGCCATACTTAAAATTTACTCAGATCAATCGATGACTGTTCGATTCGCAGACTATTCAATAAGTTTGAAGACGAGGATGGGTTCTTAATCCAACTCGTGGTTTCGAGTCTTTCGGCACCAAACAACTTTACCAACTTAGCAATGCCTGTGATTTCTTTAATCATCCACCATGATATTTGTCCCCACCGACCCATTTGAAATTTTCCCATAGAGACATCAGGGTAAGTTGAGGAGCTGAGAGTTGAACACACGACCATAAGGAACAAACCCGGGATGCTAGGCAACTGCCCAAACTCCTGATGGGTGGCTAAGGTCATTATATCAAAAGGTATATACGCAAATTTTAAGTAATTCTGCGACACGTTACGCTAGACATGGATGCATGATATCATTTGATGATTGTGGTCTCCACACTGCATTGTGGTCCAATTTTACAGCCTAGAAATGGACCCCTAGATTGTCATATCTTTATGATGTCTAGTAAGATATTTACGACTTCTGAGGTTTTTTTTTTACTAATGATGGACACAATCAAGGCCTAAGATACGAAATCATACTTTTCTTCCACAAAACTTATAGAGATTAGACACCCTAAACGCCTATATAAGGTTTATCTCTCTCCATTGTTGAGCCAAGCAACAATCTATAGCTAACCATGGCAGCCCAATCACTAGTACTACTACTCTCCCTCTTGATAGTTGCTCTGGTTAAGCAGTCACACGGAGCAGGAATCGCCGTCTACTGGGGCCAAGACTCCGGGGAAGGCACCTTGGCCGACGCTTGTGCGACGGGCAACTATGCTTATGTGAACATAGCTTTCCTAACCACATTTGGCAATGGCCAGACTCCGGTACTCAACCTAGCTGGTCACTGTGATCCAAGCTCTAATACTTGCACAAGTTTGAGTAACGATATTAGAGCTTGCCAGAGCCAAGGCATTAAGGTTTTGCTTTCTATCGGAGGTGCCACCGGTAGCTATTCAATTTCCTCGACCGACGATGCAACGCAAGTCGCGAATTACCTATGGAATAACTATCTAGGCGGCCAATCGAATTCTCGTCCACTAGGGGATGCCATTTTAGATGGTATTGATTTCGACATCGAGAGTGGCTCGGACCAATACTGGGATGAGTTAGCTAAAGCACTCGCCGGATTTACTCAACAAAAGGTGTACTTAGCGGCAGCTCCGCAGTGTCCCTTCCCGGATGCTCATCTAAGTGGTGCAATTAGCACTGGCCTCTTTGATTATGTTTGGGTCCAATTCTATAACAATCCTCCTTGTCAATACTCCGGCAATGCGGACAATCTTATAAGCGCGTGGAATCAATGGACGACGGTTCAAGCTAGTCAGATATTTCTAGGACTGCCTGCGGCGGCTGAAGCCGCTCCTAGCGGTGGGTTTATTCCCGCGGACGTGCTCGCGTCTCAAGTACTTCCGACCATAAAGGGCTCATCCAAGTATGGGGGTGTCATGCTTTGGAGCAAAAAATTTGACAATGGGTATAGTTCAGCTATCAAGAGCAGTGTTTAAATTACTCTTAGCCCACATACCTCTTGAATAAATTCTACATCTCCTCATGATGTACTCCGGATGATAATATTATTACAAAATAAATTTACATGCATTTGCATGGGTTATGGTTCTCATAGTTGGGTTTGGATCAGGTTTCTAAACGGGTTGGGCTCCATGGGTTTGGATTGGGCTTCCCAGACCAGTTACCGAATCGTTTTTATACTGATTATATATTTTTTTGCGGGCTTGGAAATGAATATCTAGTGAACCAAAATCTCAGCCCATGGGCAGGAAAATTACCTCAAATGGACTTCATAGGACGTCGATTGGCAAAGAGGGAGGGACCGAGGGCCACAATGTCCTAGAACTTGGGCATTTAAGGGCCTAGAAATGACAAGCCTCTATAGGCTTAAATAATTTGACCTCTGAAAGCAACTGACTGTATTGAATAATTACAGAAAAACAGAGTCCTAAAAAATTAATCGATTCCTTTTGTCCATGAAATTTACCATGTGATCAAGAGTATCCAGATTCAGTAGTTTATATTTTTGAAGTAACTCAATGTGATAAGCTGTGGGGAATTAAAATGATCAACTCAGTGTTAATGTGTTAAACAATATGTAAGTGTTAATATTTTCTTTTCTTTTTTGCTTCGGATATTGTCAGCACCCCATTTTTACACCTCCTTTGTAACCCTGGTTAACCATGATCAGCTCACCCTAACCCTAGGACAAATCCTAAAACAAACCCTCACCCCTAACCGTGTGCAAAGCCCCTAGACCCAAGCCTGTGGCCCATAGCCATAATCTGTGAGCTAGACCCCAAGTCGTGGCCCAAATCCAAATCCCCAATCTTGCTCATCAACAAGTTCCCAAGCAAAGGCCGAAAACTTAGACCAAAGCCAAGGTAGCCCAAGGCCCATTTCGTTTGTATCATGCACAGAGCCCAACATAATTCCACTTTGGTGTTAAGGCCAAGCCCCCACCAAAGTCCAAGACCTGCCCCTATTTACACATCTGCCCTATTGAACCTATAATCTTTTACACTGGGTGTATCAGGTTTTCCCAATAATCTTTTACACTCTCATCTCACCTCACCTCACCTCACCTCCTATTTACACATCTGCCCTATTGAACCTATAAAACCCCAACTGCCCATCACATTTGAGGGAGGAGAACCCAGCAAAAAAACGAAAAAAAGAAGAAATACTTCATGGTATTTCGGTATTGAGAGAGGGAGAAAAACTTGAGAGAAAAGAAAAGATGAGAAGAGTAAGAAGCTTGAAGGTCCTTTTGCAAGAGTACTAACCGCTTTCTAAATCTCTCATAGAGCTCATCCACCAAGGAAAGAGACCCCTGGTTTTTATGGAGAAGGATTTTTGAATCCTAATATCCAAAACCAAGTCTTCTTGAGGTGTTTGGATCGTCCAAAATCAAGGGTAAGACTTTTGTTTTATTTTTTTTTCTTCTTTCTTTATTTATTCTTTGCAGCTACAAACCCTTTCAAAGGCTGTAGAAGGTCCCCTATTCCTTCCTCAATAGGATAGGGGGGCCTTCCATCAACAAAAAAAGAAGCAAGTGCTCAGGCACTGTTTATCAGTGCTGGGCGTGGACAGACATTTCATTTTTTTTTTTTTTTTTTGCTCTTTCTTAGCCTATGTTATTTGTTTTGTGGGGGGTAAGTATACTTTGCTTACCCTCACTTCTAATGATGTTTAGAACCATTAACCAGGGTTGAAAGTAACCCTGGTTAAGTCCCCAAGCTCTAGTCGTGGCAAAGCAAACCCATTCCAGCTTGATTTTTCGGATTAGACCACCACCTCGGGCTGAATATAACCTTGATTAAACCTTTATTTTTTTGATTATTTTGGAGGAGACTCAATGTTCAAAGGCCTATAGACCCCTCTTCAGTTTTTTTCTAACTAGGGTTAAACCTAACTCTAGTTATCTTGTCCCTTGCACTCAAAAGGAAATGATGAAATGAGCACTGTCTTGTGATTTGTTGCTTGTAAGCCTTCATTTATGAAGCTTTGCAAACTACCATTGGGCATTTGGTGAACCCTCATAGACTTCAAACTAGGGTTAAACTTAATCCTAGTTAAACCCTCTTGTCCACTAGACCTCTAACTAGGGTTACACTTAACCCTAGTTAACCAATAGGATCATTTTTCACTGTTTTTTTAATCCAAAAAACAGTGCTGTTTTGGGACGCTTTGCACTGCTAATAAGGGTTAAAACTTAACCCTAATTAACCTTTCTTTGCCCCTTAGACCTCAAGCTAGGGTTACACTTAACCCTAGTTATCCCCACAACTTTTCTTTTATTTCTTTTTTCATCTAAAAGTGCTAAAATAACATAACTGTTTTGGGCATTAAATGTATAAAAAAATCAGTTTGTTTGGATGGTTTAAAAGGTCAAAATTAGGGTTAAACTTAACCCTAATTAAACCCTCTTTTACCTCAGGTCTCTAACTAGGGTTACATTTAACCCTAGTTAACCCCAATAGGATCCATTTTCATTTTTTTTATCTAAAAACAGTACTAGAAATCAGCACTGTTTTGGATGTTTAAACCCCAAAATTCAGTTTTGTTTGGGTGGTTTGCATGGGCGAAACTAGGGTTAAACTTAATCCTAGTTAAACCCTCTTGTCCCTTAGATCTCTAACTAGGGTTACACTTAACCTTAATTAATTCTCATACCCTAGGTAAGATTTCAATCCAAAAAAATAGAAAATCATCAAAAAAATACCAAAAACACTACAAAATCACTTGGACCAAAGTTGACATTGCTTGCTTTCTTAACCATGGTTAGGCCTCCCTAACCATGGTTAACACCTTCCTAACCGCAGTTAGACTTAATCTTACACTTGACCAACTCGGTCAACTAAACCCTAGCCATGGGTTAGACCCTTGACTACCCAATGCATACACACACACCCCTAACCTTGGCACGGGCTTGTGAGCATGGGATTTTCCTATCCACTTTCACATGATGTGTTTTGACTAAGAGTCGGCACCTATTCATTCTAAGGGATAGGTCACGAGATTGTTTGGATAATGCAAGTATTCTATTAGAGATTAGGGTAAATGGTTCGATTAAGCCCCGGGGAAGGTGTTAGGCACCCCAGGACCCCCGTTTTACAATGGTTACCTACTCCCTAAACTTAAGCTAATTTTAATATCAAAGTTTAATTAAATGCCAAAATATTTTAAGTGAATGCTAATCCAAGAAAAAGAAAAAGCTAGATGACTAGGGTTGAACCCGAGTTGGGTTGCCTACGTACTCACATAGTGAGATCAGACCTAGCGTAGTTTTGGCACATGAGCCCCTGCCAAGGCTAGGGGGGTGTATGTGTGTGCATAGGGTGGTCAAGGGTCTAGCTCGGGGGCTAGGGTTTAGTTGACCGAGTTGGTCAAGTGCAAGGCCAGTCTAACCGCGGTTAGAAGGGTGTAACTAGGGTTAGATGGGCTAACTAAGGTCAAAAAAGTCAAAAAGTCTATTTTTGATTTTTTTTTATATTTTTCTGATTTTTTTGATATTTTTGGGGACTATTCCAAAAGGTTAAGCATCTTTACCATGATTAAAACTAACCGTGGTTAGGGGATTGAGGCCCGGGGGTAAAACAAAGTTAACCATGATTAAATCCATTCAACCATGGTTAAGAGGAGGCCTAAGGTAGTCTAAGTCAGATTGAGGTTTTTGTACATTTCAGTTTTTTGTTTGCTTTTTTTGGGGTTTTTCCAAGTTTAAAAGGAGCTAACGTGAATAACTGAACCCCAAACCAAGGGCTGAGAGTGGCAAACCGGCCCACTAGGCCTAAGCCAGATGGGCCCATGCAAAATTGGGGCTTGACCTTTAAAAGATAACATAAGGTGACACTAATGTACCAAAGCCTATTAGCCTATGATGAGAAATGGTATAATGGGCTTTGGTCCAGTAGTGGGACCGAATAAGCCACGCCCATAACAGGGGCCACAAATCTCAAGCCAATCAATTCCAAAAAAAAAAACCACTGGCGTCCAGGCCGAGCTCATGGAGGAAAAATATGGGCTGTACTAAGACCCATTAAACTAAGAGAATGGCTTAATCGGCTTTGGCCCAGTAACATACTCTAACCCGAAAAGTGGAACTCAAAGGCCTGGATCCTGTGTAAAAAATCGCACACAGGTAGAGTGGTGGGACTGGCGTTCAAGCCTTAGGCCAAGAGAACCTGTCTCTGGTTTTCTTCCCTCCTTGTTTTTTTTTTTTTTGAAAACTCAATAACACCACCAGGTGATTACGGAAAGAAATTGAAGGAAATACTCACACCACCCATTCAAACACACACACACACAGCATGCATACAACCCACCACACATATATATCACACAGGCAGCCCAAGTAAGTTGAAATCAAACACACCTCCCTATCAGATCCTCACCATTAAATCAATCAAGGAGAAATGGGGAAAAGAAAGGAGAAGAGGGGTTTTACCTGCGCGGGTTGATGTTGCCGGCGGCGGATTTGTTCCCGTTAGCTCGAGGGTGGTGGTTCTGTTGCTCGAGTTGGACAAGAGAGAAAAGAAAAACTCTCCCTCTCAGTCACTCCCAAACATACCCACGTTAAGAGTTTACAACAAACACACAAAATGAATAACAAAAAAAAAAACTAGAGATAAGTCCCTTGGCGTGGCAGTGGTGGCCGGAGTGCCGCTGGTGGTCGGTCGAACGCGAGCAGGGAGCTATGGGGCGGCTTGGTGATGATGGGGTTGCTGGCCAGTATGGGCGACTGGTGGGGGTGATACTAACGGGTTAGGTCGGCTCTCGGAGATGAGTTGCTGGCCGAGCTTGGTGATCTAAACCGAGTGGTAATATTGTTGGATTGAAGATGAAGGTGATAGAAGTATGTGGTGGCGGTTCATAGAACTTTCTAAGCAAAGGAAAGAGGCTGGAACAGGGAGCAAGGGGGCTGAAATTTTATTTTTTTTGCAGATTTTTTTTTTGAATTCCCCCTCAAACAGTGATCGGTGGTGGGTTTTAAAGGGGAGGAAGGGAAGGAATAAGGATGAGGGATCACCCCTAGGCGTGGGGGACAAGGCAGGAGGGGCCAGGTGGTCAGGGGAGCCAAGGGCAGGGGCTGCCTGTATGCAGGTCCAGCAGGAGGGGACGATGAACACTGCCCCTGTGTTTTGATTTTTTTTTGTTTTTTGTTGTTGATTTGGTTTCCATTTAGGCCCAACCCCTAGCATGTGGACTAAAGAAAAAATGATTTTTCCATTTAGGAATTTGGCTCCCACATTTGAATTTTTTTGAAAAAGCAAGTGGGCCCCATTTGGGTTGGGCTTTGTGGGCCCTTGTTTGAGCTCAAAGATAGGGTTCTAACCATGTTTTTGAGAGTTTTTTTGGACTTGAAATGGGCCTTGGGCCCGTGGGGCTTTGCCTAGGGTTTAGACTAGGGCTAAGCTAGGGCTAGGCCTAAGGTTAGGTCTAGGGTCTACCTAGGGTTAGTCCTAGGGTTTAGTTAGGGTTAGCCTAGGGTTTGACCTATGGTTTAGGTTGAGGCTTGAGCACAAATGGTTTGGATTTTGGGGTTTTGCCTAGGATATAGGATTTCACCTAAGGTTTAGCCAAGTTAACTATGATTAAGTTAATTAACCATAGTTAAAATGGGGGTGTAAAAATGGGGTGTTGACAGGGTTCATGTGCCAGAACTACACTCGGTCTAATCTTACCCTAATGTGAGTACGTAGGCAATCCAACTCAGATTCGACCCTATTTTAGCTTAGCTTTCTATCTTTCTTAGATTAGCAGTTAATTAAACATTTAGGCATTCTAATTATTTTTGAGATTAAATTGGCTTAGGTTTAGGGAGTAGGTAACCATTTATAAAATGAGAGTCCTGGGATGCCTAATACTTTCCCCGGAACTTAATCGAGCCACTTACCCTAATCTCTAATAGACCACTTGCCTTATCCAAATTAAATCCCGGAACATATTTCTAAGAATGAATAGGTGGCGACTCTCAAGTCAACCCTTATGTGGGCGGATGAAATCCAATGCTCACAGATATCATTTACCTACTAACGTTAGTTTGGAGATTGGAACTCTTGTAGACTCATCACCCGGGGGATTGGATACCCAAACCTTCCTCAATTGAGAAGCCACATCCCACCACTAGCGCATAACGTTGTTAGGACCATAGTCAGTAAATATGTAAACAATTCGTGTATGATTTGCAAATTAGACGGGTTGTTCGGTTAATTCGACCGTTGAATTCAATGATTTCTTTCGAAGGATTTCGAACAATTTGCGACTCTTTTTTGACTAATTTCAGAATTTCAAAAATATTATAAATTACAAACATATTGACAATAGTAAATAAAAGTATGACAGATAGTATCTACAAAAGGACAAAGGATAAAATGTAAAACCATTTCTCCACAGAAAAGTATTATAAAATTTTAAATGACAGACAAAATAGTACAAAATTTCAGTTCTATAAAAAAACAAAAAAAAAAATTTGAGGGCCAAGGCTTTAGGTCATCGTGGGTGTTTGTATCAACTTGTATATATTCTCTCAAAAGCTTTGGGTGAGCGGCGGGGGGAGGAGGTTAGAGCACCCGTCCCCCAGCTCCGCCCCTCTCCCAGGCTATTAACATTCCACTAATTTTTTTTTTACCTGCAGGGGGGGGGGGGTTCAGCCCCATGTGCCTCCACCGCTAGCTAACGAGAAGTGCACGTGCTGAGACACTACACATGCGTGCTCAAGAACCGAATAGAAATCCGCATATTCTTCGTGGAAAAGTGAAGTAAAGCAAATTGGGTTGTTTTTTTTATTACCTAAAATTGTTTCAATAATTGTGTTCATGACCTTTACTTAGTCGAGTGAGGGTGCAGTTGGGTAAAAAAAAAATTATTTTTACATTTTTAGGGAATGTAAAACATCATTTATCTAACTGTATTAGCACAAAAAATATCATTTTGGGCGGGGGGGTAATAGAACGAATCAGTCCACATTTTCTAGAAGTGCTAGCCATAGTAGCCAATCATGCATTGCCCCATTTGAGATAACTAGTTAGGATCCGCATGGATAATGCTTGAAAAAATTGAAGGTACACTAGGGGTGTAAACGAGCCGAGCTGGGCACTATTTGGGCCTGGCTCGTTGGAATTTTACAGAAGCTCAAGCTTAGCTCGTCGGCTCGGCTCGAATTTTTTTTTTTAAATACATTAATAAACACTAAATTCAATAAAAAAAATTGAAATGACAATTTTTTTTTTGGGATGTCATGTGACTCATGTGAAAGCTTCAGTTAAAACTTAAACAGAAATAATTATATTAATGTATACTAAATATATTTTACCAAAAAAAAAATGTATACTAAATATATAATATAAATTTAACTTTTAAAGGGTATTACTATAAAATTAATCGAGCCGATCCGAGCTGAGCCACCTATTGTTCAGGCTCAGCTCGTTTATTTTTCAAGCTCACTTTTTCGGCTCGGCTCGGCTCGGCTCAACGAGCCCAAAGTAAAAGCTCAAGCTCGGTTTATTTCGAGTTGAGCCGAGCTGGCTCGCGACGTTGACACCCCTAAGGTACACCCAAATGTCCTAACTGTTAAAATGACTTGAATTTAGGGAGTGGGCGATCGATCGCCCACAATGCCGTTTTGGTTGTTTTTTGAATTCGTGAACTCTTATGTTAGGCCAAACGTAGGGGATAGAAAAGGATCCTTATACCTAATGTTTGGTTATGCTTGAGAGAGCTTGAGATCTGTAAAGAGGAGGCCATTAGAGAGTGAGAGAACTCTTACAACTACTATGTGTTGATTCTTATAGTGAAAAGCTCCGATCACCATCGCCCGTGGACGTAGGCATTAAGGCCGAATTACGTATATCTTGTCTTGTGTGATTGAATCCTCTTGTGGTATTTCTCTTTGCTTTGGTTTGTTATTTCTTATTCTCACTAGATCCTTAGGGGTTATTTCACAACACTAACAACGTTATGCACTAGTGGTGGGTGTGGCTTCTCAATTGAGGGAGGTTTGGGGATCCAATCTCCCAACCGATGAGTCCGCAAGAGCTCCAATCCCCAAACTAACTTTATTAGGTAAATGATATTGAAGCAAAAAAAGAAAAAAAATTTAACACTTACATATTGTTTAATGACTAAACATTAACACTGAGTTGATCATTTTAATTCCCCACAGTTTATCACATTGAGTTATTTCAAAAAAAATATAAACTACTGAATCTGGATACTCTTGATCACATAGTAAATTTCATGGACAAAAGGAATCGATTAGTTTTTTAGGACTCTTTTTTATGTAATTATTCAATACAGTCAGTTGCTTTCAGAGGTCTAATTATTTAAGCCTACAGAGGCTTGTCATTTCTAGGCCCTTAAATGCCCAAGTTCTAGGCCATTGTGGCCCTCGGTCCCTCCCTCTTTGCCAATCGACGTCATATGAAGTCCATTTGAGGTCATTTTCCTTCCCATGGGCTGATATTTTGGTTCACTAGACACTCATTTCCAAGCCCCCCAAAAAAAAAATATAATCCGAATAAAAACGATTCGGTAACTGGTCTGGGAAGCTCAATCCAAACCCATGGAGCCCAACCTGTTTAGAAACCTGATCCAAACCCAAGTATGAGAACCATAACCCATGCAAAAGCATGTAAATTTATTTTGTAATAATATTATCATCCGGAGTACATCATGAGGAGATATAGAATTTATTCAAGAGGTATGTGGGCTAAGAGTAATTTAAACACTGCTCTTGATAGCTGAACTATACCCATTGTCAAATTTTTTGCTCCAAAGCATGACACCCCCATACTTAGATGAACCCTTTATGGTCGGAAGAACTTCAGACGCGAGCACGTCCGCCGGAATAAACCCACCGCTAGGAGCGGCTTCAGCCGCTGCAGGCAGTCCTAGAAATAACTGACTAGCTTGAACCGTCGTCCATTGATTCCACGCGCTTATAAGATTGTCCGCATTGCTGGAGTATTGACAAGGAAGATTGTTATAGAATTGGACCCAAACATAATCAAAGAGGCCAGTGCTAATTGCACCACTTAGATGAGCATCCGGGAAGGGACACTGCGGAGCCGCCGCTAAGTACACCTTTTGTTGCGTAAATCCGGCGAGTGCTCTAGCTAGCTCATCCCAGTACTGGCCCGAGCCACTCTCGATGTCGAAATCGATACCATCTAAAATGGCATCCCCCAATGGACGGGAATTCGATTGGCCGCCTAGATAGTTATTCCATAGGTAATTCGCGACTTGCGTTGCATCGTCGGTCGAGGAAAGTGAATAGCTACCGGTGGCGCCTCCGATAGAAAGCAAAACCTTAATGCCTTGGCTCTGGCAAGCTCTAATATCGTTACTCAAACTTGTGCAAGTATTAGAGCTTGGATCACAGTGACCAGCTAGGTTGAGTACCGGAGTCTGGCCATTGCCAAATGTGGTTAGGAAAGCTATGTTCACATAAGCATAGTTGCCCGTCGCACAGGCATCGGCCAAGGTGCCTTCCCCGGAGTCTTGGCCCCAGTAGACGGCTATTCCTGCGCCATGTGACTGCTTAACCAGAGCAACTATCAAGAAGGAGAGTAGTAGTACTAGTGATTGGGCTGCCATGGTTAGCTATAGATTGTTGCTTGGCTCAACAATGGAGAGAGATAAACCTTATATAGGCGTTAAAGGTGTCTAATCTCTATACGTTTTGTGGAAGAAAAGTATGATTTCGTATCTTAGGCCTTGTTTGCGTCCATCAGTTAGTCAAAAAAAAACTCAGAAGTCGTAAATTCTTACTAGACACGGTACAGGTATGACAATCTAGGGTCCCATTTTTTTTAGACTGTAAAATTGGACCACAATGCAACCATTAAGAAGGAGTCTTGGCCCCAATAGACGCCGATTACTGCGGCGTGTGACCCCCCCTTAGCCAGAGCAACCATTAAGAAGGAGAGCAGTTGCAGTAGTGATTGGCCTGCCATGGTTAGCTGAAGAGTAGTGTTGCTTGGCTCAACAATGCCTACATAGGCGTTAAGGGTGTCTCTTCTCGCCCCAATCCATACGTTTTGGTAGAATAAAAGTAACTTTACGTATTTCGTGGGGCATTTTGGCAAAAAAATACTCAGAAGTCCAAGGTTTCTTACTTGACACCATAAATATATGTCAATCTAGGGCCCCATTTCTTCTTAGACTTGTAAAGTTGGTCTGAACGGCAATGGCACGCCATGTCCACGTGTCAGGCGGAGACTGCAATTGTCATTGATATGATGACTGTTGGGATTTAAACCATGTGTTTAATCCCTAAACCCTTCGGATCTTGAGAGACTATGAATCACAGAAATCACAGAACAAATAGAAAAATTGCAGAGAAGAAAATAGAGACAAAACACACGGATATACGAGGTTCGGCAACGTGCCTACGTCCTCGGGAGCCACACCAATTCACTATATTGAAGATACAGAATACACAGAGTTTTTTTCTCTCTTCGAAAAATTCCGGCCACTTCTTACACTCGTTAAACCTAAAAAATAAGCATACAGCTATATGTTTAGGGTTAAACTGTAAAGCCAAAAATACCCCTGCAGAAACGTAAAATATCGATTTTCGTCGCAAAATCTCAATGACATCCATGCCCCCCTGCCACCCCCCCGGATAATCTGCTAAAGGTTGTCTACATTCCCAACAATGACCTTAGCAGATCAATCAATGACATCCAGGGTAGATGATCAAAGAAATCATGTTTGAGTTTGAGAGAGATCCCCCAAAATCTCCATTGTTTTTTTAAAAAAAGGACACGCAAACACACCATAACCCATATCCATGGTTCATGACCCATAGTCCACTTACCCTCGCCCATAGTGTTTGGGTGATTAGCTTAGCACCCATGATTTGACTTGGAAGTATATATAAGCCTTAGATACAAAGGGTGGCATGGTCACTGCAGTATGACAAGGGAAACTAGCTTCTAATTCTACTTGCTTTTGTGTTACCAGTAACATCTATCAAACATCAAATTCTAGATTTTCGGAAGGTGATCGATTAGAAAGGATAAAAAAATTACTCATAAGAGAAATAAATCAAGACCAATTGTTGAATAGAGCCAAGGAAATGGGGAACCTAAGTATAATAAGATAATATTCTCGAATCAATAATATTCACATTAACCAGTTAGAGCATTCCTATCAGCCTCACCAAATTTTACTTTCCAAAATAACCAAAACTCACAAAAAAGTTATTTTGGTGAGCCACATTTTTAAAATACTCCCAACAAACTCCTCATTTTAACAAAAAAAAAAAAGGAGAGAGAAACAATATTTTATTATTTGTGTGAGAAAACGAAAAAAAAGGGAGAGAAACATTATTTTATTGTTTGTGTGAGATCACAATAAAGGTTGGAAGAAAAAATCCTTTATTTTATTATTTGTGTGGGCCCACAAAAAATGAGCGAAAAAGAAATTGTAGCTTTTGTGAGTGCATTGTAACTCACCAAACTTTGTGAGTACTATACACTCACCAAACCTAAATCTTTATTTTGCTGAGTTTTGATGAGGATGCTAGAGAGAGTTTTTAACACATTTGATTTATTTTGGTGAGGCTGCTAGGAATACTCTTATAGCTCCATACAACCATGCTTAGAAGCTTAAACATCTTTGGCCAATATTTGAGAAACAATCACACTGGAGTTGCGTTCAGTAAGTTATTCAGTTTAGCCTTCGGGATGATGCAATAACAATAAATTAAAATTCTGTACGGTTACATAGTTATTTAGTTTAGCCTTCGGGATAATCCATAACCCATATCCATGGTTCATGACCCATGATCCATTTACCCTCGTCCATGGTGTTTGGGTGTCTCTCTTTTTTTTTAAAAAAAAACAAATGAGATTTTGGGGGATCTCTCTCAAACTCAAAAAAGGAGGTCCTCAGTACCCATGATTTCTTTATCATCTACCATGGATGTCATTGATTGATGGGCTAAGATCATCATATCAATGACAATTGCAGTCTCCACCTGACACGTGGACATGGCGTGCCATTGCAGTTTAGACCGACTTTATTAGTCTAAGAAGAAATGGGATCTAGATTGACATATATTTATGGTGTCAAGTAAGAAACCCTGGACTTCTGGGTATTTTTTTTGCTATATAATTGACCAAACAAAGCCAAAATGCCCCGCGAAATACGTAAACTGACTTTTCTTCCACCAAAACGTATGGATTGGGGCGAGAAGAGACACCCTTAACGCCTATGTAGGCATTGTTGAGCCAAGCAACACTACTCTTCAGCTAACCATGGCAGGCCAATCACTAATGCTACTGCTCTCCTTCTTAATGGTTGCTGGCTAATGGGGGGGGGGGCAGTAATCGGCATCTATTGGTGCCAAGACTCCTTAATAGTTGCATTGTGGTCCAATTTTACGGTCTAAAAGAAATGGGACCCTAGATTGTCATATCTTTATGGTGTCTAGTAAGAATTTATGACTTCCGAGTTTTTTTTGACTAACTGAAGGACCCAAACAATGGCTAAGATACGAAATGTAATGATCCGATTTAAATTTCTCATTTTCATGTTATATGATTTAATTTTTCTAGATAAATATGCTTGAATTATGCATCAATCCTGTCAGCATCCCATTTTTACACCCCCTTGATCATGGTTAATCAACTTAACTGTGGTTAGTATAACCTAAATCCTAAGTCAAAGCATAGGTTAAACCCTAGGATAACCCTAGCCTAACCCTAGTAAACCCTAGGCCTAAGTCCAAGCCCTTAGGGCCTAAAACCCATAGGCAAGCCAAGCTAGGCCCAAACATGGGCCCAAGATCCCTAACCAAACCGTACATGGAGGCCTGGCCCTCAAATTTTTGAAATTTCAGAATGTCGGTAGATTATCTACCGACATTCTCAAACCTTTGTTTTTGAAAATGGCGGTAGATCATCCCTGTCATTGCGTGTTTGCAGCACATACCGCCATCCCCTGCATTGCCACCCACTCCAGGCCACCATGCAGCTTCCCCCACGCGTCTGAGCTCCCTCAGAGACCCGTCCACGTGGCTGCAACCTCCACCAACGTGGATCGAACCCGTAGGAGAGAGGTGAGGGTGAGAGTTTCCTCACCTGGAACAAATATTAACCTTGGCTTACCCAATAAAAGTGAAAAAAAACATATTTGTATATTGCGTACTTTATTCTGTTTTAATTTTTTTTATTAGAGTATAGAGAAAAACTCATTTGATGTATTGATCATTAGTACTGTACACTTACGTGCATCGCACGTGCCTTCCGCTAGTTAGTAGTAAAACTATTTCAAATCATTCTCGGAGGTGGCATTGGTGACTACATTCTTTCCTCGGCCAATGATGCAGAATTTCCTATGGAACGCGGTCAATCGAATTCCCGTCCACTCCGGGTCCGGGATGCCATTTTAGATGGTATTGATTTTGACATCGAGCATGGCACGGGACAACACTGGCCGGGATGATCTTGCTAGAGCTCTCTCCGGATTCACTCAACGAAAGGTCTACTTAGCGGCGGCGGCGCAGTGTCCCTTCCCGGATACACAACTAAGGGTTTGTCTAAGTATGGTGGTGTCATGCTCTGGAGCAGAAGATATGACAATGGCTACAGTTCAGCCATTAAGCCCTATGTCTAAATTATTATTCTTAGCTCGCCTACTATTATCTATTGTAATAAAGTAAAGGGTGTATCCTATCACAATCTTAGATGGGATTATATTAGAATAATCTTTGAGATTGACATTCTATGTCTCTCCTCTTTTATTAGGATAAAGCTTTGGATAAAGCTTCCGTCTTATGGCCGAGATAAGAGCACTAGATTTCATGTGGGGCTCATTTCCCACCTCGACTCCCATACTCTTAGAGTAAGGCCTATGTAATCATCAAAGTTATTCAATAAATCTCTTTTCCTCCACCTACCTAGCTCTTGAATAAATTATATATATATATATCATCATGTAGACTGCAACCTCTATCAACAATGTAATTTATACTTTTTTTTTGGACGGTATTTAATCTATCTTGTCATGATAATACATATTACAAAATAAATTTTAATGAATTTTATCCTGTGTGTATCAATTAAGGGTACGTGGCAAAAATGAATTAATTAGGGGTGGCAATATACCCAAACCCTCAACAAGCCATGCATATGCATGGGTTATGGTTCAGATTTTGAACTCATGGTTGGGTTTGGTGTTGGAAAGTTGTCATGAATTCTATTCAAAGTTTTGAGGACCCATTGACAACCCGAAGCGGCCCAAAATATTGATTTGACCCTCAAAGGGTATTTTTGACCTATTTTGTCTCTTATGTTGTGTAACCCTAAGTATATAATGATTTTTAGAGTTTATTCGAAAGCAAAGAAGGGAGAGCCTAAAATTAGTGTAAAGGGGATTAGCTTTTGTAGAATCTTCTTGTTGAGTTAGTGATTGCTTATCGCTACCCATAGATATAGGCATCTTGCCGAATCATGTAAATTCTTGTGTCTTCTCTTATGATTTGTTTTTGCTTCATTTTGTTTTGTTTACCTTTTTTGTAATCGTTTTATTGTCTTAGCACGCTTCCGCACAACATTTGGATCTAGTTTTCTCAACCCATTTACACGTGTTGGACTCCCAGGGTTTGGACTGGGCCTCCTGGACTAGTTGCTGAATCACTTTTTTCCTTCCTTACTTGGAAAATGGGCAGCTGAACCAAAATTTTAGCCCATTAGTAGAAAAAATGAGTTCCAATGGACATGAAAAGGATTGGACCCAAATGACACCTTTTTAGCATAGGATGACCTAGGGTTTATTTAGGGTTTTGTAGGTTGCCCTAATAGGGCATCAACACATTGAAAAATGAGGCATTTGGGTCTGGTCCTTCACAGTGTGTAGCAGTTTAGAAAACCAGACTTCCGAGCTCTTACTGTGGTAGCAACAAGTGTCGCTACCTTGAAGATCTATATAAATGATAAATTCTTCCTTTGAAAATTTTGTTCCTATAACGTGTTGGAGGGGTAGTAATAGTGTTGCACTCATCATGAGAGTTTGAAAAACATTCAAATGCTTGGCTAGCACTCCTCATTTAAATAAGATGCTTTGGTGGGCCTTATCTTTCTCCTCTTTCAACTCTAATAATTTTTAGTTCCATTTTTCCCCTGACAGGGAAATGTTAGAAAAGCACCATCATTTGAATATAAGCATAAACTCTTAAAAAATCTAAAATGATCATTGAGTAGTGGGGTTAAATACAACTTAGCCACCAATAATCAATAAAAAAATGATATGCTAAATGCGAAACAAGATCTTACTTTGTAATTATGTTGAGTAATATATGCTAGCTAACTGATGATCTCGCTTATAACCCATGCCTACTTGTAAAGGTGTGCCTACAGCGATGGTCACATGTTGATTTTTCAGTTTTTCTTGGTAGTAGGTAGGGTATCGGAACCAGGCTAGCTTGAAGTTTGGCTCGGCTCGGCTCGGCCCAATCAAGTCGGTCTTGAACTCAAAAAATAAGCTTGATCGAGTCAAACTAAGCTATTGTTTGAGTTTAAAAATGTATTCAAGTCGAGCTCGAGCCAAGGCCTGATTGATTTGGCTCGGCTCGAAGCTCGGCCCGATTGAGGTTCGGCTCGGTCTCGAGCTTGAGCTTGGCTCGACTTGAATATTATATAAAAAATAATATATTATATATATCATTATTATTTATATAAATAATAATATATTATATATATCATTATTATTTATATAAATAATATAATTATTATATATAATAAAAATTTTATTATTTTTATTTTTATTAATTCAATCCCAGCTCAAGCTAAGCCATTCGAGCTTGAGTCGAGCTCGAGCCAAGCTAAGAAAATTCGAGCCGAGCTTTGCGAACTACATATTGAGCTGAGCCGAGCTCAAGCATAGATAAAAAAAAAAATTCAAACCGAGCCGAGCAGGGCCAAGCCCTGCTCGAATATACCCCCAGTAGTAAGTGCCTGCCAAGATTATTTATTTATTTATTTTATTTATTTAAGTACAAGGATCCACAACAACGGGCTATCCACAGGAGAAAGCTGACTTGTCAAAGAAGCAAAGTGCTCGCACCAAGTGCGCATTAGGGTAAGGATCAGGGTTTTCATTAGCTCCTTTTGAACCCCGAAAATCAACATGACATCATTTTTTGCTCTAACACATAAGCATTAACCCGACCTTCTATTTTAGGAAATGCTAAAGATGTTAGGGTTTACACCCTTTTGCAGTGGTCTTATACACGCTGCCTCTTCCAACAGCTGCTTGTGTGTGCCTTTTTTGGTACGTGGAAAGTTTGAATTTTGAACCTATATTTGTCGGTATTACACAAGCAGAACTTACAAACTAGTTGCGTGCTCATTAAAAATTCGAAAAGTTATGCCAGGGGAAGTGCTTAAGAATCTTGACCAGTACCTATCACCGCCCCTAAAATCAACACCTACCCCCACCAATATTCCACCAATGCACCATTTTTTCCAAGTATGTAATGTTGACCATAGTTATAGATCGCAACATTTTTTTTAATATTTAATTCAAATTGTGAATACTCCCACACCCTTTTCAAGCCTGAAGGAAAAAGTTGATAGCCTTCCCTCTCTGTAGGCTTAAGGGACATTTTTACTTGGAGCTTGGGGAGTTCAAAAAATCAACCTATATTTGTCGGTATTTCATTTCTATCTTTTGATAGGGGGTAGCAAAGTACTAATTACCAAAATCATAGTACGATCATATTTTGTGTTCAATTCTACCTCCCAAATCAGAGATTAACCAAACTGCCCTTCCCATTTTAAAGCAACAGATGAAATCTAGTTTTCACACACGTCGCCTCCATGTTATACTCCTATTCTTTCACACCGCATTTGCATCATAATTTTTTTTTTTTTTTTTTAACTTTTAAACCATATGGCATTTTCACTGTAATGTCACCGACATCCAGTCAAGAGGTCATTTCGATAATTTGGTGAGCATTAGTGTAAAATTCCAGATGTTGACAACTAAAATCTGAGATTTTAGTGGTTAGCTGTGCTCTATCTGTGATGATGCAGTCAAGAACTTTCAAACAGTTCTAATTAGCACTCCCTATATAATGGGATGGAGGGGATGTACAAACTCAAATCTAACATAGTTTCATAGACTATTAGCTTTACCTCCTTTGCCTTTTCTTCTCCTCCTACCAATTACCAAGAAGAAAAATGGGAGCAAGAAGATTCACTCCCATTCTCCTCTTCTTCATCTTCCTCTCTGGATCTTTTGCCATTCCTGGCAAGAAGATCAAGCAATATCAACCATGTAAGCACTTGGTTTTATATTTCCACGACATTATTTACAACGGTAAAAATGCCGAAAACGCCACTTCAGCCATTGTAGCGGCACCCAAAGGCTCTAACTATACCATATTAGCGGAGCAAAACCATTTTGGAGACGTGGTGGTGTTCGATGACCCCATTACTCTCGACAACAATCTATACTCAAAACCAGTCGGCCGGGCACAAGGTCTCTACATCTACGACAGGAAAGACATATTCACTTCTTGGCTAGGCTTCACATTTGTTCTAAATAGCACAGATTATCAGGGGACTATTAACTTCATCGGAGCAGATCCTATACTGGTCAAG
This sequence comes from Tetracentron sinense, assembly GCA_015143295.1. Taxonomy (NCBI): domain Eukaryota; kingdom Viridiplantae; phylum Streptophyta; class Magnoliopsida; order Trochodendrales; family Trochodendraceae; genus Tetracentron; species Tetracentron sinense. Next base: position 2,162,901 of record CM026551.1, read on the forward strand.
ACAAGGGACATTTCAGTTGTGGGTGGCACCGGAGATTTCTTCATGGCTAGGGGTATTGCGACTCTGATGACCGACGCATTTGAAGGATCTGTGTACTTCCGGCTTCGCGTCGATATTAAATTGTATGAGTGTTGGTAAGATCTGTGTTAGTGAGTGAAAATAAGTCAGCATGCATGTGTTGGTTTTTCTCTAGTCTTCTAAATTTGGTAGAAATAAGGCTTTTAAGCATGTGCTTATTGTTGAGAACTTTATTGTTGAGAACTTGATTGAAATATATAGAAAGCCAGAGCAAGAATGTCATTGACAAGGGCAAGAATCATGCCATTGATAGATACCAAATCCAACGTACAGTAGAAGATAAGGATGAAGATTCTTAATGACTCCACCTTCCCAATCTCCTGCAATCACTTCCTTATCTATGTCCTTCATTCTATCTTACTTTAGAAAGTCTGTTATGATTTTTGAAAGGTTTCTATGTTTTGGAACCTTCCATTTGTAACCACTTGTATCTGTATGCCTTTTATAAGAAGAGCAATGTAAACAATCTCTCTAAGAAAAGAGAGAACCCAAAACTTCTTTATGGTATCAGAGCGAGACACAACTAAAGTTGTGTGAGATCCAACCTACGTCTTTCTCTTCCACCATGGCCAACACAGCAACCAATCAAAATGTGAAATACCCATACCCTTCAACCTTAAACGTGGGTAACTTTGTCTCTATCAAGCTTACCCAAACAAATTATCTCTTGTGGAGAACACAAATACTAGGGTTGATTGAAAGCCAAGAACTCACTGGATTTATCAATGGTGAGGCAGTAGCACCACTTGAAATGATCGTCGCCCCAGATAGCTCGTCTGCTACTGGTGAGAAGATGATTGTCAATCCGGACTTCGTTGCATGGAGACGTTCGGATCGTTTGCTAAGAGGCTGGATAACCGGCACCTTGAATGAAGATGTCTTGAGTCTTGTTGTTGGACTTGAATCCTCTAAAGAGGTATGGAATACCTTACATGATGCTTATGCACAGGATTCTCAAGAACGAGAATTCCATCTTACACAAAAATTACAAATGCTCCGAAAAGGTACATCATCCTTATCTGATTACATTCGAGTTTTTAAGAATATTTGTGATGATCTAGCAGCAATAGGGAAGCCTCTTGATGATAAGAAGAAAGTTTTTTGGTTGCTGAATGGCTTGGGGGTTGAATACAAATCTTTTATCACAACTATGCTAAAACCCCCAACTCCTTCTTATAAAGAAATCATACCACTTCTCCAAAGCCATGAGACATGGATTTCAACCCATGAAACACAACAGCCCAACAATCAAACTGTTGCTTTTGTAACTCAAAGGGGGCGAGGTTCTCCAAATAGAGGTCGTTATAATAATTTCTCATCACGGGGCAGAGGCTTCACTCAAATGAGTCACATGGACAAAGGTAATTATATCCCAAATCAGCCACCAACTGGTAAGAATCCTAATAAAAAATCTGAACTGAACATTTCAAAAAATGGTGGAAAATTTTTTGACTCTGGATCTCTTCCAACATGCCAAATATGTGAAAAAAGGGGACATGTTGCACTCAAATGCTGGTACAGATTTAACCAATCATTTGCTCCAGATGATGTTCCACAAGCACTTGCTGCTATGACTATCAGCGATAGCCAAGATCATGCTTGGTACCCGGACACTGGAGCCTCAACTCATATGACTGGAGATCCAGGTAAATTGTTCAATTTAAAACCATATACTGGTTATGATTCTGTGATGGTTGGTAATGGTCATATGCTCAAAATCTCTCACATTGGTAATGCTTTTATTGACACTGGACACCAACAAATGGTCATTCAAAATGTGCTTTTAGTACCAGATTTAAAGAAAAACCTTTTGTCTGTGAGCCAATTTACTAGTGACAATTCAAGTAATTTTGAATTCTCCAATGGTGGTTTTGTCATAAAGGACAGGAACAACGGGATCATCATGATGGAAGGCAGTAAAAGAGGAAATCTCTATGTTCTTGAGGAGGCTCACCCGAAAGCTCTTTTTTCAAATAGACGTCAAGATGCAACTGAGCAAGTTTGGCATTGGAGGCTCGGGCATCCTCAATCAACAGTGGTTAGATTTTTAAATAAAAGGGATTTTATTAAGGTTAATAAGTGGGACAATAAGTCCATTTGTGATAGTTGTCAAATTGGAAAATCATGTCGGTTACCGTTTATTTCATCTAGAAAATTTTCTGCTAAGCCATTATCTATCATTCACTCGGATCTATGGGGACCAGCCCCAACTAAGTCTCATGATGGGTTCCATTACTATGTTATTTTTATTGATGAATGTACACGGTTTACTTGGCTGTATCCACTTAAAAGGAAAAATGACTTCTTTCAATGTTTCCTCACCTTTCAAGCCATGATAGAACGACAATTTGATACAAAAATTTTAGTTTTCCAATCGGATGGTGGAGGTGAGTATTCAGATGGAGCGTTTACACGTTATCTTGATAAATCTGGCATTATTCATCATGTCTCTTGCCCTAAGACACCTGAACAGAATGGACTTGCTGAACAAAAACACCGTAATATTACTGAACTTGGACTTACTATGATGGCACATTCCAAGGTTCCTAAGAGATTTTGGGTCGATGCTTTCTGTACGGCTGTATTTCTCATCAATCGTATGCCTTCTTCAGTTCTTGATATGGACTCACCTTATAAGAGGTTATTTGGTAAACACCCTGATTACACCTCATTCAGGGTATTTGGCAGCAAATGCTTCCCTTATTTACGTGGCTATGCTTCAAATAAGTTTGAACCCAAGTCTTTACCGTGTGTATTTTTGGGTTACAGCACAAAGCACAAAGGGTATCGGTGTTTGTATCCTCCATCAACTCGAATATACACTTCCCGGCATGTCATTTTTGATGAACATATTTTTCCTTTTGCTAACCCATCTATGTTGCACACCTTACAGGAAAACCAGAACATATCTACATTTCAAGATTGGGTAGTTGGTATGGAGCATGCACCAACCTCATCACCACCATTCATTGGGCCTCAAGAACCTATCCCTATCCCTTTTGATCATGGTAGGGGACATCTTGAGAATGGATCAGCCCAACAGAGCCTTGCTCGAACCCCATTATTGGGCCACATCAACATTAGTCCGAGTGCATCTGCTCGTGAGCATATATCTGTGTCTTCTCATGACTCATTGCACGAGCCCGAGCCCCTTCCTGGACAAATATCTCAACCCGAGTTTATTATTGAACGAGCACCTAACCTCGAGCCAGTCACTATTCCAATAGTTGAGCCCGAGGCTAGGAACAGTCCAAGTTCTTCCCTTGAGCCTCAATTAGAAAATTCAGCCCACATATCTCTTTCACCTCCTGTGTCACATCCCATTGGCCACCCTATGATGACCCGTTCTAAAGTTGGTCTTGTGAAACCCAATCCAAAATATGCCCTTGTAGCTCTTACGGACCTTCCGAAAGAGCCCAAATCCATTCGCTCTGCCCTTGCCCATTCTGGTTGGGTTGCTGCCATGCATGAGGAAATTGATGCCTTACATAGCAATGCTACATGGGATCTTGTCCCAAGAACTCCTACTATGAATGTTGTGGGTAGCAAATGGGTTTTCAAAACCAAACTTAAGGCGGATGGATCCTTGGAGCGTCTTAAAGCTCGCCTTGTAGCGAAGGGATTCAACCAAATTGAAGGTCTTGATTTCTTAGAGACGTTCTCTCCCGTGATTAAACCTGGCAGCATACGCACCATACTCTCTGTTGCTATTATGAAAGATTGGAATATTCGTCAACTTGACGTAAAAAATGCCTTCCTCCATGGGTATTTATCTGAACCGGTCTTCATGGAACAACCACCTGGATTTGTAGATTCCTCTTACCCAGATTACGTATGTCATCTCAAGAAAGCTCTTTACGGCCTTCGTCAAGCACCTCGTGCTTGGTTTGACAAATTCAGTGGCTTTCTTCTCACTCTCGGATTCTATTGCAGTGTAGCAGATCCGTCATTATTTGTGTGCCGCAATCAGCATGGTATCATTCTTCTACTATTATATGTTGATGATATATTGGTTACTGGTGATAATTAAGTTATGTTAGATCACTTCATCTCTCTTTTGGGTCGTGAATTTTCTATGAAGGATCTTGGTTTCCTTCATTACTTTCTTGGGATCGAGGTCACTCATTTATCTGATGGTCTACATTTATCTCAAACCAAATATGCAATGGAGCTTCTTGAACGTGCTAACATGTCTACTTGTCATCCTGTTCATACACCTATGGTACAAAAGAAGTATCACGCAACTACTCCACCATTTTCTGACCCAACTCGTTATCGTAGTCTAGTTGGTGGACTATAATACTTAACCATGACCAGGCCAGATATATCTTTTAGTGTTAATCATGTCTCACAACATATGGCTTCTCCTACAGAAGAGCATTACCATGCTGTGAAGCGAATTCTCCAGTATATTCAAGGCACTTTGGACTATGGTCTTCATCTCCATTCATCAGGGTCATTAGACCTTTATGCTTATTCTGATGCTGATTGGGTCGGTTGTCCACAAACTCGACGGTCTACTACTGGGTTTTGCACTTTCTTGGGCCCTAATTGTCTGTCATGGAGTGCTAAGAAACAACCTACAGTCGCTAAGTCTAGCACTGAAGCAGAATACAAATCCATGGCCTCTACTGCGGCGGAACTTACTTGGATCAGTTTTCTCCTACGCGATATTGGCATCCCTCTATACAAGACACCGATCCTATATTGTGATAATTTGAGTGCATTATATCTCATGATCAACCCTGTTTTCCATGCACGTTCTAAACACATTGAGGTCGATTACCATTACGTACGAGAAAAGGTTGCTCTCGGGGCTCTCATTACCAAGTTTGTAACCTCCTCCAACCAATTGGCGGATATTTTCACTAAAGCCCTACCGCGAGATCTTTTCGATTCACTCTGTATCAAACTAGGCCTTACCTCTCGGCCTTGTTTGAGGGGGAGTATAGAAAGCCAGAGTAAGAATGTCATTGACAAGGGCAAGAATCATGCCATTGATAGATACCAAATCCAACGTACAGTAGAAGATAAGGATGAAGATTCTTAATGACTCCACCTTCCCAATCTCCTGCAATCACTTCCTTATCTATGTCCTTCATTCTATCTTACTTTAGAAAGTCTGTTATGATTTTTGAAAGGTTTCTATGTTTTGGAACCTTCCATTTGTAACCACTTGTATCTGTATGCCTTTTATAAGAAGAGCAATGTAAACAATCTCTCTAAGAAAAGAGAGAACCCAAAACTTCTTTAAAATAGTCATCTTTGTACTTGGTCCGAAAATAAGTCTGCATGTGTGGTTTTTCTAGTCTTCTAAATCTAGTCCAATTTATATCTACTTTATGGAACTATGATAGAGAAAAAATAATCGATTACCTAAGAAAAAATCATATGGATAAGGATGTTTCTACCCCTTTGGAGTGTGCGCGATATGTTCAATTATTTAAGAGAAACAGCAGCTTGCTTGTGTGCCAATGTCTGTGTGTACATTTTCCCCGTGCGGTGCTCAAGGTTACATTTCATGGGACGACGGTTGATATGTCCATCATGTTTAGCCCATTTTGTCCTCACTCATAATTGGTTCACAATCAAGTAGCGAAAACTTTTGGGGTTGGTTCTTTTAGTGGAACTTTTAATTGTAGAACTTTTATTATTTCACACCTAATTTTATGGAGATTAAATCATAGCCAATTGCAATTGAATTCAAGGGAATTTAATTGCATATGTGCCAGTGGTGGATTGGATAAGGAAAAAATAGTTGGAAATTTCAGAATTTTGATTTAATTTTATCTTCCAATACACGTGTGACACATATGCAATTGAATTCAAGAGAATTCAATTGCAATTGGTTATGATCTAATCTCAATTTTACTTGATGTCTAGAATTATATTATTCCATAGAATGCAAAAGTTTCACAAATATGGAACTTGCAAGTTGCACCAATTTTTTATTTTTATTTTTGTAAGTTCCATACATGTGGAACTTCTAGTTAAATTGAACCCAATAAATCCGAAATACCATAGGTAAAAGTGTTAGAAACCCTCTCCCTATACTCTTAGATTCTTGCCTCTTGTACTAAAATATTAATGTTTTAGACTTTTAAAAGTTATACCAAAAGAAGGGAGCCTTAATGAACAAGAAATGTTATGTAGATTGAGCCTGTTTAGTATCGGAGAAATGGTGCTTGTTTGTGTGTAATGGGGGCCTTATATATTAAGGCGCACGACCTAGAGTTTAACTGGGATTTGGTTGAGTCGCCATAGTGGGGCGCCATTATTCGTGGGGCACAGTTTCAGCATCATTTCTCCTGATATCTTTACTATTATAATGTGAGAGGGAGCCGTAGCCTGATTTTTCCGAAATTCCTAAAATACCATTATATAAAACAAAACTTAATTCAATGTTTTACTTTAATCTTTACTATTATAATGCGAGAGTGAGCTGTAGCTTGATTTTTCTGAAATTCCTAAAATACCATTATATAAAACAAAATTTTATTCAATGTTTTACATTAATGTGTTAATGTTTTACTATAATTCTCAAACTACCCCTTATTTATTTAAAGAATAGAATCACAACCAATTGCGATTGAACTCGGGGAGAGTTCAATCGCACCCACGGGTTAACATTTGTCCTTTTTAACTCCTATTAACTGTGGTTAACTTCTTCCCATAGCTCTCCTCGCATGGGCCAACCACTAGTCTCTATTATTTAATTTTTTTTATTTTTGTCACATTGAGAAAGAGGGCAGAATGGATGTGATTGAATAGGCCAAGGTCCCACTAAGGGGATTGCAAGCCGTAATCACTTCATAATTGTCCTCTCAAACTCCTAAAGTGGGGCTACCCCTAAGAAAAAAAAAACACACACACAAAAGGAGATTTAACTAATACTCGTTGAGCTGCAGGACCTTTACTCTTGAACCGACCTAAACCGCCTAATAGAGATGGATATATATTGGGGTAAGTAGTAGATACCAAGCAAACCAAAGGAAGAGTACATGGTGAATTGAGGTCCTTTTAAAGAAAAATATTAGCAATTTGATCCAAAAGTAATTACTTCCAAACCTTATATATTAAGACTAGAGAAAGCAAACCCCTCAAAGCCATTCTCTTCTATCTACTAAACAAGCAATGGGTGGCAGAACTGTCATTTTAGTTCATATCCTCCTCTCCCTTTCCCGTGTAATTTTTGCCATAATGAATATGAATTTTATCATTCTTTGGGTTGATATTCCAAATAGGTCATGTTTTGTTGAAACACGTTTCTGAAAATCTATTTTAATCTGTAAATCCCCAAAAAGTCATTTTTGTTTTTTTTTCTTCTCTCTGAATTCAACGCAATAAACAGAACTCAATTCTCAGTTCAGGAACAAATTCTATGGGCCTCCAAAGTTGGGTCTAGTATGTTATTTTTCACAGTCGGACCCATTTTGTCCATCACTTTATCTTGAATTCTGTACTAACATGATAATTTATTTCTCAAGACGACCAAAATGACAAAGTTGGGGTTCGGGAATAATTGGGTGGAGGTTAAGTTCGAAAAAATTCGGAAAAAATCGACATATATTCAGTACAAATAAAAAATTAATTAAAAATTATAAAAATATACCGGATAATTTGATTAAAAAATATACAAAATAAGTAGTTTTTTTGTCAAATTTGAGAAAATAATTCAGGAAATTCATGAATAATCCGAAAAATTCACTAATAATTCAATAATTCAATAATTCGCGAATAATTCGGAAAGCAAAAATGCATGAATAATTCATGAATTTTTGTAAAGTACGGAATTTTTTGTTACAATGCTCAAGACCATTTGGTAGACTGTGGACTGTGGACTGTGGACAAGCCAATTTGCATTACCTCACTTATCCATGAAGAATATGTGGTTTGTTATTCAGTTCTTGAGCACGCATGTGTAGTGTCTCAGCACGTGCACTTCTCGTTAGGGGTGGAGCCACATGGGGCTAGGGGGCTGAAGTCCCCCCTGAAATTTTAGGTAAAAAAAAATTCAGTGTAATGTTAATAGCCTGGGAGAGTGGCGGGGCAAGGGGATGAGGGCTCTAGCCTCCCCCCACCCCTCACCCTAAGCTTTTGACAAAAAACAATATAATTAAATACAAGTGAACACAAACACGCACGATGACCCAACAACTTTGTCCTCAAATTTTTTTTTATAGAAGTGAAATTTTGTACCTTTTTGTGTCTTTGAAATTTTATAATATTTTTCTGAAGAGAAATGGTTTTACATTTTGTCCTTTGTGGATAGGACTTTGCCACTGATACCAATTAGGGCCGAGACCACCAGACCATGCTTTAAGAGCGTTAGAATTCAGGTGGGTCCCATTTGACATGGTAAGCCCCACTTGAAATCTCATGGTCTTAGAGCATGGTCTTGGTGGTCTTAGCCTTAAGGGAGTCTTAGAAGTTTTATCCTTGTAGATATTATCTTTCGTATTTTGATCTACTGTGGTCAGTCTATTTGTAATTTATAATATTTTTTAAATTATGAAATTAGTCAAAAATGAGTCACAAATTGTTCAAAATCCTTCCAAAGAATGTGAATACACTCGAATCATTGAATTTTTTTTTTTTTTTTGAATCAGAGATATCATTTAAAAAACTAGGAAGATACAGAATTCACCCCCTACGGGGGTCTCGGACCTCTTTCTGAAATAAAACGTCGACACTCTCTGGCCGACAGGTGCCGAGTAAGATAACACCCCTAAGAACTAGAAAGCAAAGCCTTAGCAGCCAAGACATGGGCATAACCATTCTGACCCCTAGGAATATGTTCCACTAAATACCTGTGAAAAAGTAACAAATTGGACTGTATATCCTTCACTATTGGCCGGATCTCAGCCAAGATAGGAGAAGAAGGAGAGACCACTTGAGTTACCATCGAGCTGGCATCCGAAAGAAAACGCACCGAGGACCAATTATTGGCTAGAGCAAATTCCGTAGCAGAGCGGAGGGCTATAGCTTCAGCCACAAGCGGAGACCCGCCCAAGAGACCTTGAATTTGACCTCCCAGAATAGTGCCGTCAGAGGTTCTTGCTACCACTCCGATCCCAGCCTGCGTCCCATCCAACTTTGAAGCTCCATCAGAGGCAATCACCTGCCAGGTTCGAAACTGATATTGAGGACCAGTGGAGGCTCCAGCCAACGGACGACAAGTAACTGAAATACCCACATGAGGCTTGGGTATCGAGGACTCTCCTTCCGAGACCAGGCGCACCGCACTATCAACTATCTGATAAGGGGATGGGACCACATTGTTGTATTTAAGGGCATTCCGAGCCTTCCACATTTGCCAAGCCAAGCTAGCCACCAATGAAAGATGCTGTAACTTAATCTGTTTAGAGAAAGGGGCCTCAACCCAAAACTTCCACCACTCAGCAAAAGTGTAAAACTTCTTGAAATCCGTTCGGCAAGCAAGAGGAGAACCCCACCAAACTGCACGAGCTAGCGAACAATCCACCAAAAGATGCACAACAGATTCCTGCTGAGCACCACAAAAATGACAGAAATGATCAATCGGAATTTTCTTTTTAGCCACATTTTCATTAACTGGCACCGCATTATGTAGACACCTCCAGACGAACCAAATCACCTTCGGGAGAATTGGAAGTAACCACAAAAATTTCCAACAGTCAGACTGGCTCACAGAAGAAGAGCTTGGAGCTCTCGCTCTCCCCATAGGATGAAGTGAAATAAAGTGATGATAAGCCGATCTGACCGTGAAGGACCCAGATTTGGTATGATGCCAAATTAGAATATCCTCCTGAGCATGAGTGGGAACTGGAATCTTACGAATAGCGAGGACTTCGTCGTCCTGAAGCACCTGAGCCATACGATCAAGATCCCAAGAGTGTGACGCTGGATCGATAAAATCACAAACTCTATTCCAAGGGCAAACTGAAGGTTTTGAAGAATAGAGCCTGAACCCCTGGAGCGAAGGAATCCACTTATCCTCCCAGATCTTAATAAGTTGTCCTGTCCCAACACTCCACCGCAAACCTGGAATAAGAACCTGTCGCCCAGCCAGGATGCTCCGCCAAGCCCATGAAGGCCTGTGCCCAAGTTTGGCTCCAAGGAAATCAGTGTGCGGAAAATAAATACTCTTTGACAATTGAGCCCATTCGGAATTAGGATTAGACAGAATATTCCAACTTTGTTTCGCCAATAAGGCGAGATTAAAAGACGCCAGATGGCGGAATCCAGCTCCCCCGACATCTTTACCTTGACACATGGTCTTCCAACTGACCCAGTGAGCCCTCTTATGCAAGTCGTCTTGATCCCACCAAAATTGCGCGGCCTTTGATTCGAGCTCATTACATAAACCAATAGGCAATTTGAAACAACCCATGACATAAGATGGAATCGCCTGAACAACTGCCTTGATGAGAATAGTACGCCCAGCTTTATTTAGAAACCGTCCCCGCCAACTAGAAAGCTTGGACATCACTCTATCCCGAATAGAGGCAAACAGGTGAGCTTTAGAACGCCCAAAAACCGAAGGCAAACGGAGGTAAACTCCTGGGTTATCCATAATACGCATATGCAGAGACCTCGAAATCAACTTTTGGAATTTTCGAGGTGTATTTCTACTAAATATTAATCCGGATTTGGAATAATTGATAACCTGGCCAGACAATTGAGAATATTTGGCGAGGACCCCATGTAATGTCCGCATCTCCTCCAAATTCGCCTTATTGAAAATGATACAATCGTCTGCAAACAGAACATGTGAAATAGAGGGGCACCGCTGCTTGATACGAATACCGGAAAGTAGACCCTGTCCCTCTGCTTCTCGAAGCAAATAAGACAAACAATTAGTGACCAAAATAAAAAAGAAAGGGAGATAGGGGATCACCTTGCCATAAACCACGTGTAGGAGTTATAAAACTCGTAGGAACTCCGTTGATCAAAATGGCATAGCGTACCGTAGTAATGCATTGCATCAAGAGACCCACCCATCTTTCACAAAAGCCCAAGCGCCTCAACACTCTCTCCACAAAAGTCCATTCAAGCCTGTCATACGCTTTGTTCATATCTAATTTCATTGCCATTAAGTAATCAGAGTGCCTCTTGACACCTTTCATATGATGTAGAATTTCATGCGTGATGAGAATACTTTCCGAAATATTACGGTTCGGAATGAAAGCATATTGATTTGGAAGAACCAGAGCACTAACAATAGTTTTCAAACGGTTAACAAGAACTCGAGACATAATTTTATATAACACATTACACAACCCAATAGGGCGGAAATCCCCCAAGTGTTCTGGATTTGCTTTTTTTGGAATGAGGGTAATGTGTATAAAATTAACCTCTTGAAGAAGGAAACCACTGTTGAAAAAGCTTCGAGTTGCAGCCATAACATCTGTCCCAACCACCTCCCAACAATGATGGTAGAATAGCCCTGGCATACCATCAGGGCCAGGGGCTTTGGTAGCACCAATCTCAAACACTGCCGCCTTGATTTCAGCATCCTCTAAAGGGTGAAGTAAAGCCCTATTCATATCATCTGTGACTGTCCGAGGAATAGAAGACAAAGCCTCATCATCAAAAGTGGGCTGCGAAGACGTATAAAGCTTCTGAAAATGAGCAATGATGCAATGCTCTACCTCCGCCGGTGTCTGCCATAGAGACCCATCTTCAGAACACATATTCACAATTTTGTTTTGAGATCTTCTTTGGAGAGTTGAGAGGTGAAAGAACTTAGTATTTCTGTCCCCGTCTCTAAGCTACCGAATTCTAGAACGTTGAGCCCATAACATTTCCTCCTGATATAACACCATATCCAACTCTTGTTGAATTTCCTTCTCTTCCTGCACTTGTTCTGAGGTAGGGGTAAGGCTTTGGAGGATACTGATCTTGTGAATAAGCTCCTCTTTCCCTCTAAAAACTGAATCGAAGGATTGATAGTTCCAGTGCTTAAGGGCTTGACGCGCATTACTAATAGTCTTGCACACCTGGAACATGAGAGATCCCTGTGCCTGAGATTTCCAAGCCTGAGCAACCGTCTCCAAACAACCGGAATGAGTGATCCACATAGATTCAAAACGAAATGGACGTCGCCCTCTGGGCAAATCAGGGTGTAAGGTGACAAGGATGGGATTGTGATCTGAACCCACCCTCGGAAGATGTTGAACCGCTGCCCTCGAAAATCGCAAACGCCAGTCACCAGAACATAAGGCCCTATCCAACCGTTCGCGAACATGGGCCCTTCCCCCCCGATTGTTAGTCCAGGAGAATGGAGCGCCCTTGAAACCCAAATCCAAAAGTCCATGGGCCCGAACAAACCTTGCAAACATCTCAATCTGAGCAGGCGTTTTAGGGAGACCCCCTGCCTTTGCATAGTGAAATAAGATCTCATTAAAGTCACCCATCCAGAGTTGATGAGTACCTTTAGGAGAGGAACGTGCCAGACCTTCCCAAAAACACTTACGATCTGCCTCCACTGGAGGGCCATACACTAGAGAAAGGTACCACGAGTCCACCCCATCCTTTTCTTGAACCCGCAAATGCAAAATGTTACCATTACTGTGTAGAAGCTCCACCCTCCAAGGAGGTTTCCAGAACACACACAAGCCCCCAGCAGTCCCCACAGGATTTACCACTACCATCTCTGTGAACTTTAGCTTGACCCTCCAACGGTTCATTACTGTTGTGCTAGCTTTCGTCTCCATCAAAAAAATCAAATCGGGCCTGTTATGCCGGATTAGCTTGTGCAGAGCTCGAACTGTCGAGGGCGGCCCTATGCCCCGACAGTTCCAACTTAACATCGTCATAATGATCGGAGGGGCTGAACCACATCAGCCTCCTCCGGAGGATTAAAACCATGAATGGAAGTACTATCAGTGAGAAATGTACCTGCATCCAGTGCTCCCAAAACAAAACGATGAACAGAAGAATTGAGTTTCGGCTTCTTAGCCAGAGAGGAATAAGGGTGGAAAGTTGGACCAATGCCATTACGCTTACGAGCCCAGGACCCACGCCATTGATGAGCCAAGCTGCGTTGGCTCTGAGATTTCTTAGGTACTGAGAGAGAGGGATGAAGGAATTTTTGTGCAAGAGCCAAACTGTGAGAAGAAAAAGAAGGATGAGAATTTGGGCCTGGAGTTGGGGGACCCTGAGTGTTTGCTACCGGATGTATGGGCCCTGAAATGGATGGACCTGGAAACCTGACCACTGGACTGGGCGGAGCAATCGTAAAAGCAGGATCTGGGTAGACAAAAGACGAGGGAGCGGATATCCCAACCATCGGGTTTGGAGCTGGGCCTTGGGTTGAGACTAACTCAATAGGAGATGAATCGAAACCCGGATACTGGACGGGCTGAGAACCCGCACCTATGCGAACCTTCTCAGGGGTGACGGTTGAGGACAACATGGCAGGATGATGTGGAGCATGCGGATTGGGAGACTCCAGAACACTAGTCGACTTTGAAGCAGGCCACTGCAGAACTTCACCCACTGTATCGCCACCTGTCGGCATGAGATCGGTCGTAGAGGTAGTAGGAGCTGGATTGTCAGAAGAACCTGCCCGCTTGCGTATCTCTGAAGATATCGTTTGCATCATCCCTCGTTTGTACATCGTCCTCCGGGACCTCCCGGAAGTTTCAAGGTCTAAGTCTCGCCGGAGATAAGCAGTCCGATCTAACCGAGGTGCCTGCTGGGGGCGAAAATAATCTGCTCGTAGCCAAGGACCAAAATGATGATCCGACTCCTTGGACAGCTCCATCGGAGTCGAGATACAATACTTAGCTTCGTGCCCAATAATACCACAGTGATAACAAAAAGATGGGAGGCGTTCATATCGAACTTCAATCAAAAGGGGCGTCGGGAGAGATCTTTTAACCAGAATCTGGTATCGTAAAGGAAGTTGCACAGCGACTAGAACTCGAATCCGGAGAAATTTTCCTTTCAAACCATCTCCAGGGTTAACATCAACTTCGAGCACTTTCCTGATTTCACTACCGAGATCCAAACCCACTTGGAGAGAGTGACGTTCTGGAGGGAGATTGTGCAACTGCACCCAAAAAGGAGTCTCTTCAAAACTAATTTCTTGAGGGGAAAGGTCTGGTTCCCAATCACGGAGTTGAAGCAAATGGTGATTGAACGCCCATGGCTCGAACCGCTTGACCCTGAGCAGATCCTCCCGTTTTTGAAATTTGAATAACAATAACTCTTCTGGAAGTTCTACGACTTGTACATCCCCTTTGGGTTTCCACGAACGGATGAGAGTACTTTTAGCAGCGGCTAAATTATAGGGTCTATCCGAGAGCAATCGACCCACCAAGCTGTTTTCATACTCCGAAAAATCTACCTGTAGAGATCCTTCTTCTAATTCGACGACCTTGTTGTTCTCCTGAATTGATAATTCTAGTAATTGAGTGGTTAGGTCGGCCATAAGGAAAGAAGACAAAAAACGAAGAAAATAGCTATACTACAAGCCCGGATTAAACTGGCGAGGAGGAGATTCTGACCATCTCAAAGGAAAGATGAAGGAGAGAAAACGCGTGAGCCCCCTCACTTGTCTCTCTTAGGACCTACTCGAATCATTGAATTAAACGGTCGATAACCGAACAACAAGTATAATTTGCGAATCTTATGCGAATTGTTTGCGCATTTACTAACTATGTGAGTGAGATATGATGGACCATGAGCGAGGATAAATGGACTATGGATCATGAACCATGGATATGGGTTATGGTGTGTTTGGGTGTCTGTTTTTTTTAAAACAATTGAGATTTTGGGGGATCTCTCTCAAACTCAAAAAAGGAGTTCATCTATACCCATGATTTCTTTGATCATCTACCATGGATGTCATTGATTGATCGGCTAAGGTCATCGTATCAATGACTATATACGAAAATCTTAAGTAATGCATAAAATCATTCAAAAACGAGGAATGCTAGTCCTACTCTTAGACAACTCATACTTTCACTCTCCACCAACCACTTTTTTTTTTTTTTTGTTAAGGTGGGAGAATGCTTTAATCATTGCATAATGTATAAGTGGTTGGTGGAGGGTGACATGGTAGGATATGACTGAGAGTAGGGCTGACACTCCTCTTCGACCATTGCAGTCTCCACCTGACACATGGACGCGGCGGGCCATTGCATTGTAGACAATTTTACAAGTCTTAGGAGAAAAGGGACCCTAGATTGACATATCTTCATGATGATGGTGTCTAAGTAAGAAACCTTGAACTTTCGAGTATTTTATTTTCTATATAATTGGCCCAAATAAGGCCAAAATGCCCCGCGAAATACGTAATCTCACACCCTTAGGCCTTAACGCCTAAGTAAGGCATTGTTGAGCCTAGCAACACTACTCTTCAGCTAACCATGGCAGGCCAATCACTAGTGCTACTGCTCTCCGTCTTAATGGTTGCTATGGCTAAGGGGGGGTCACACGCCACAGGAATCGGCGTCTATTGGGGCCAAGACTCTGGGGAAGGCAGCTTGGCCGACACTTGTGCGACGGGCAACTATGCTTATGTGAACATAGCTTTCCTAACCACATTTGGTAATGCCCAGACTCCGCAACTCAACCTAGCCGGCCATTGTGATCCAAACTCTAATTCTTGCACGAGTTTGAGTAACGATATTAGAGCTTGCCAGAGCCAAGGCATCAAGGTTTTGCTTTCTATCGGAGGCGGCGGCACCGATAGCTACAAGCTTTCCTCGGCCGAAGATGCAACACAAGTCGCGAATTACTTATGGAAGAATTATCTAGGCGGCCATTCCAATTCTCGGCCACTAGGGGACGCCATTTTAGATGGAATCGATTTTGTTATTGCGAGTGGCACAGGAGAGCACTGGGATGACCTGGCTAGAGCTCTCGCCGGATTTAATCAACAAAAGGTGTACTTAGCGGCGGCTCCGCAGTGTCCCTTTCCGGATGCTCATCTAAGTGGTGCAATTAGTACTGGGCTCTTTGATTATGTTTGGGTTCAATTCTATAACAATCCTTCTTGCCAATATTCTGGCAATCTGGATAATCTTATAAGTTCTTGGTATCAATGGACGACGGTTCAAGCTAGTCGGATATTTCTAGGACTTCCTGCGGCTGATGAAGCAGCTCCTGGCGGTGGGTTTATTCCGGTGGGCGTGCTCCGGTCTCAGGTTCTTCCGGCCATTAAGGGTTCATCTAAGTATGGAGGTGTCATGCTCTGGAGCAGAAAATTTGATGATGGGTATAGTTTAGCCATCAATCACGGGATGTGTGTAAATGACTCTTGGCCCACATACTTTTTGAGTAAATCCTATGTCCCATGACTTAGATAACTGTAAGTGAAATAAATGTAAGATGAGATATACGTAATATCACATCTGATTATTATTTTCAGTATTAGCTTTAGGTTATCTTTTTAAGATATGAATATTATCTTTTTAAACCATTTACAGGGTCATTGTAATCATCCGAGTTTAATCAATAAATTTTTTTTATTGAAAACAACCTCTATCTTGGATGTAATGTTGTACACTCGTAATGATAATACATAAATAGTAAACGTATCCATGAAATCCATTTCCAAATCTAAGGCACACATCATTGGTGGATGCCTTACATTTGGAAATGGATTTCATGGGTACGCCTATCACTACTCTAATACATATTGTTAAATTTTTCAACAAAAAAAAAACATATTGTTAAATTTAGTGGTTTAAATGAAATTTAATTTGGGTGTTACTAAAAACCCAAAGGTTTTGTGAGGTGGCAACCATGAACCCAAACGGTTCATGTATATGCCTCTTGGGGTTCTTAAGCTCTTTTAATGGGGCTATTCACATTCATCCTTTACCTTCTATATAAGAGGAGATTGTATAGGTTCGAAAGAGAGAGAGAGAGAGAGAGAGAGAGAGAGGGAGACACATCTAGAGCCGAAATGCTGCCGATTTCAACCGGGCCACAAA
This sequence comes from Tetracentron sinense, assembly GCA_015143295.1. Lineage (NCBI taxonomy): Eukaryota > Viridiplantae > Streptophyta > Magnoliopsida > Trochodendrales > Trochodendraceae > Tetracentron > Tetracentron sinense. The sequence goes on from CM026551.1 coordinate 2,179,910, forward strand.
ATCAACAAACAAGTCCATGTTTTGATGATGTTGGAAGGATCAATTAATTTGGAATCGGGGGCAAGCAACTAGTTGCCTGCAACCAGATCAAGTCTGGATAATGTTTGGCTAGGACTAAGCATTCCGGCTTTTGTAGAATTACCCAACTCGCCGGTCTAATCAGATAGGACTTTGTACATGTCTAACTTCACTTAGTTTTGAGAGATTCCGACTGGACAGTCAGTTGGGACAAGTCCATTTTGGGACCAATCCTTCAAAATATATATTTCTCATCAGAATGAGAGGAAACTCTGTCAAAATGTATACATAATCTTCAAATTAAATTTTGCATTACCTGAACTTAATTAAAGAAGTTTTTCATGGATGAAAAATAGTTTGGATTTGATTTTAATTAAATCAAATTATTCAACTTGTTCCTAACTTTATTTGATTATCTAAGTATATAACTTGACTTAATTAAGTTAGACAGATTATGTGAGAATGAACTTTTAAAATTAAATAATTTTTAATTTAAAGGTTAAAGGTTAAAGGTCATTCTAAAGGAAGTTAGGTACCGTCGTCTTCTGTATAAGAAGCAATGCAAGCTTGAACGGATAGACCAGAGTGAATTCGACCTAAGTTAAATCTCAAGATAAAGCTGTCATATTCCTTGCACAATGGAAGGCTTCGACTATCTTCAAGAAAATTTTTAACAAAGCACTCTTAACAAAGTTAATCACATATATTTTTGTATAAAGACTATTGTAATCATATACGTGCAAATTTATGGATTAACATGTATTGTAGGAATAATTTTTCTTTTATGTGCTAGGCACCAACAATTACAAAATAAATTTTGATGAATTGTATCTCAGTGAGTATGAATTAAGGGTTGATTAGACCAAAAAATCAAAAGAATTAAGGTGGCAATATCTAACCCAAACATTCAACCGGCCATGCATTTGCATGGTCATAATCACATCAACCCTAATGGCCTATAAAGGGGAAGATTTAATCACTTTGGAACACCAAAAAGTTATTTGACTATTCTCCTTTACAGCCGATTAAAGGTTGATGCGATTAATGCTAGCATTTCCCTTCCCGCGCTAATGACTCTTTATTGAGTAGGACTTCCCCTAAGAAAAATGGAGATTCAACTAATACCCATTGATTTTAGTCTTGAACCATGGCCTACACCGTCTAATAGGGATGGATATACATTAGGAGTAGTAGAGACCAAGCAAACCAAAGGAAGAGTACATGGTGAATTAAGATCCCTTTTAAGGCAAAATATTAGCAATTTGATCATAAAAATATTACTTTCAAACCTTATATATTAAGACTAGAGAAAGCAAACCCCTCAAAACCATTCTCTTCTATCTACTAAACAAGAAATGGGTGGTAGAACAGTCATTCTAGTTCTTATCCCCCTCTTTCTCTCCCTCTCGGAGTCCACCGCCATTCCCAGCCGGAGGAGGATAAGCAGCCATCAACCCTGTAACAGATTGGTGTTGTACTTTCATGACATCATTTACAACGGCGAGAACACTAGCAATGCAACTGCAGCTATTATAGGGTCACCTGCCTGGGGGAACAAGACCATCTTGGCTGGACTAAACCATTTTGGAGACCTAGTTGTGTTCGATGATCCAATTACCTTAGACAACAACCTAAACTCGAATCCCGTCGGCCGTGCACAAGGCTTCTATCTCTACGACAAGAAAGACATTTTCACAGCTTGGCTGGGCTTCTCATTTGTTCTCAATTCTACAGACTATAAGGGCACCATAAACTTCGCCGGAGCTGATCCGCTAATGAACAAGACTAGGGACATTTCAGTTGTTGGTGGAACAGGTGATTTCTTCATGGCTAGGGGGATCGCGACGCTTATGACAGACGCCTTTGAGGGAGAAGTGTATTTCCGGCTACGCGTCGATATTAAGTTATATGAGTGCTGGTAAAAGGGATGCCAAATGAGAAAAAAAAAAAAACAGACTTTGCTACTGAGACCGTAGAAGGGCCGAGACCACCGAGACCGTGCATGCATGCACGGGATTTCAGGTGGGGCCCACGTTCACATGATAGGCCCCACCTGCAATCCCGTGCATCCATGCACGGTCTTGGAGGCTCGGCCCTTTTGCGGTCTCAATAGCATTTCCCAAAAAAAAAAATGTTTAAATTCTGTTCTAGTTTCTGGCCTCCTTCTCAAAAAGGAGTATTGTTGAATTATTGTTCAAAGGGATTTGAATTGTTGAAATTGTTGTGCATGGGCTTTATCCAACTTGGATTGAGCCCTTTAGCTCAATTGGTTTACGTTGTGTACTGCAATTCCATATATATATATATATAGACTACGTCTGGGCCCCTTGTGTTACCATTGGCAAAAGATTAGCTATGGGGGGTTGCCCCAGTTGGGCGCTTGGGCATCCACAAATCAGTGGGCATGTGACGTTTTAAAGGGGGAAGATATCAAATGAGGAGAAGTCAAAATCAAGGAAATAAAATGAAATGACTTTTGCCCTAAATTATCGCTTGCCCAATGTTTTGTGGATGCCCGAGCACCCAGCTCAGGCAGCCGCCAGAGCTAATCTTTTGCCTACTGCATTGGAGTGGCCCTGGGTTGGTCTGGTCGGGTTCAGGTCATGCTGAAATTCAACCGGGTACCTTTGACCTTAATCTGGTGTTATCATACCGGCTCAAACAACAACAAATTAAGAAAAGGGGGTTAGCAGAAGATTGAAGCCCCTAATTCTAAGATTGGAAACCATGAGTGCAAATCCTCTAAGTCGGCCCCTAATACCAGAATTGGTATTAGGGGCCCACATGCTCAATGAAATGTACAACTCACGTATCTTTATTTAACGCACAAAAACTCCACCATAACATCGTTTCAAAACGTTTTGTTCAGTAAATTAGTAAACGACCACTAGCCTATGCGTAAGCAGTTTTATTTGGTGTCTGTTTCGACTTCATGATTCAACCCGCCATGTGCCATATTTGTCTCCTTTAATTATGGTTAAACATAATTAATTTATGGTTAATATTTTTAAATATTTTTTTTAAAAATCTAAAATCAGGGTTAGATAGATGAACCTTCAGGGTAAGTGAATCATAACCACAGTTAGTGGGTGTTAAAGGGACATGTGGTGGCTTGGAAGCCCCTTTAACTATGGTTAAGCCTAATCAAACTAAGGTTAATATTTTTTTTCTAAAAACTAGGGTTAGAGGGATGAACCCTTGGGGTGAGGGAGTCCTCACTATAGTTAGTGGGTGTTAAAAGAGATACGTGACAGTTTGTAAGGCTCCCTTTAACCGTGATTAAGCATAATCAACCTAAGCTTAATATTTTTTTAATTTTTTCTTAAAATTAAGGTTAGATAGATGAATCCTAAGGGTGAGTGAATCTTGACCACAGTTAATGGTTGTTAAAAAGGTACAAGTGATGACTGGTAAAGGTCTCTTTAATCGTGGTTAAATACTATCAACCTAAGGTTAGATGAATCAACCCTAGGGGTGAATGAATCTTAACCACAATTAGTAGGTGTTAAAAGGGAAGACTTGTAAATTCCCTTTTAACTATGATTAAGCTTAATCAACCTAAGTTTAATCCTATTTTCTCTAAAATCCATGGTTAAATAGACTGACCCTAAGGGTGAGTGAATCTTAACCATAGTTAATGGGTGTAAAAATGTGGAGGGAGAAGAATGGGACACATTATGCTATGTTTGGTTGCCGAGAAAATATGTGAAAATATGGAAAAGAAAAGAAAATTTCATATTTCTAATACAATTCTTAGCTGTGTTTTGCTTAATTTTCTTTTCTTTTCCATGTTTTCACTAATTTTCTCAGCAACCAAACATAGGGTAAAGGAAGATGAATGAGACACGTCACCGGTTCAATCGTGAATACAAAGGCAATACGAAAGTGCTTAAATAAGACTAATAGTCATTTACTAATTTACCCATTGTTTGAACAAAGCGTATTGAAACATTGTTATGATGGTGTTTTTGTGCATTGAAACATTGTTATGATGGTGTTTTTGTGCGTTAAATGAAGCTACGTGAGTTGCAAATATTTTTTTGAGCATGTGGCCCCTAATACCAAAATTGGTATTAGGTGCCGATTAGAGGTTTTGCACTCGAAAACCATGGTATTGTTTAAGAGGAAAACTGTGTCATACTTGGTAGTAGAATTGTAGGCCTACACACCATGGGTTTGTCCCAGTGGTAGTGTATCTCCCTTTGGGGAGTGGGGACTCAGGTTCAAGTCTTGGGTGTGGCTGTTGGCGCCCACCATGATTGCTAACCCTTGACATAGTTAAATGATTACCCATACCACAAAACAAAAAAAATTGTAGGCCTTTCAACCGCCACACCTCAAAAACTTGCAACCTGAGTCCACTCTTAGAGGAATACACCCACTCTGGGATACACGTCCTACCACTGGAGCGACCAAGGGAGGCGTGTTTGCGATACCAAACAAACAAACAAAAAAGATAATTACTCATGGAATTAATTGCAGTGAGGATTTGAAAGTAGATTTGAAAGTAGAGCTAATGGAAGTTATAATACTTATGATTTTATAATAAAGCTTAAGTACATACATATACAGTTATATTATGATAATTTATAATTAGCTTCATACCAGACCAGATTGGGCCCAAGCTTCAAGTACCTGAGCCCTAGCCCAGGCTTAATTTAAATGGGCTTCAATTCGAAATGCTGGCCCCTAATTCCATGCATGGCCCTTAAATGGCCCCTAGTCCATAAACACCAGAGCCCTTAAATGGCAAAAGTGGGAGACGTGGCACACCTAGGCCCATCCATTGCGTTCTCTATTAATCCAAGGCGGCTGCCAGATATTATTGTTCGGGGTGGTGTCTGTGTCGGTGGAGAAGCGCAACTTAGGCCCCGTCTTTTTTTTTTTAGTGGAGTGGCCTCCCATTTTTCCACCCCCCTTTTCCCACTTGGCTTGGACGTCGCTTTTACCTTTCTATGCTCCACGTTCACTTACTTTCCGTACCAATATATATTAAATTTATGACACGGTATCTTCTTCAGTTGGTGTTGGTTGGTGTTGGCGTAGTGATGGCCAACACCCACTCCGAAGATGCCACCTATGCCGCTGCACAATTATGTTTGTAAGTGTGCACAAAGGGATAGGTGGCGCGAGTGTTTCTGGTAGTCGCCTCCTACACCAATATCAGAAGATCCCAAGTCTAAATTTGTACTCCGAATCCTCTGGTTTAGCCTTTTCAATTTGTTATATGTCCTTTTTTTAACTCTTTTTTAATTATGGTTACAAAACTTTAACCCTTAAAATTAATGAATTCAACATTGGTTTAAAAAAAATTAACCACGGAAATTAAAACTTCTTGACATAATTAACTAGAGTTAAAGGGTGTTTAAAGATTGGAGTATTTCCGGTTGTGTTGGGTTGCTGACATGTTTCTCATTAATTATAATTAACAAGCATTAACCTTTTTCATTCAAATATGATTAAAATGCAACTCTAGTTAGCATTGGTTAGATGTGGTTAGTGGGTTAGAGATTCAAGTGCTTACTTAGAAGGAACTAAACATGGTAGGCCTATAATTTACATGAAATATTTAAAAAGAATATATATTCTATCTATTGGTTTGAGTTGGCTTTCCTACTTTTCTCTCCATCTAACATCATTCTATTAGGTATAACATGTTCTATATATATATATATATGTGTGCGCGCGCGCGCGCGCGCGCGGTGAAAACATGTTTTATATTTTATCATAGTAACAAGTGAACTTAATCTAAAGGTAGTGGATCTAGAGTCTTAAATATATTATTAGTTAAAATAGTAATAAATTGTTATTTTTTACATAAAATTATAACAAAAATTAAATATGAAGATCATATTCTTAGATTCGTGTAGCATATTCCCCATGAGGGGTGGAATGGGTTTTTGTTGGAGCAAGGCAATAGATAGCCCACCAACTTACTAACCTTAAAACACCCCCGCCTCTTGCGTGAGCGGTAGGGGTGTGACCTTCCATGGAGGAGGTCTAGGGATCTCACACATAAGTTGCAAGAGCTCCAATGCCCAAGCTAACTTCTAACCGTCTGACTCTACTAATGTAGGTAAATGATATCCCTCGCAAAAAAAAAAAACTTACTAGCCTTACATAAATGATATTTCATATAAAATAAAAAAAATGTATCCAAAAAAGAAAAAACTGATTTAAAACTCCCTGGATAGTACCTATTGAGAGTTGGCCGTCGGCTTACAAATCTAACTGGGCCAAGTATTAAAGGGCCCACCATTTAATGCATGCGTGCCTTAGAGCCGCTGGATTTTTTCAATCGAGACCCCACCCCCTCTAAAAAATAAATGTAACAATCTTAATTGGTCAATTTTACATAAGGCCTCATCCAATCAAGAACCATGGATGATGTTATTAAAGGAGTGCTAACCTTTCACAAACTGAAAACAAAATTCATACTCTTCCTTCATTTTGATAGTATTTAAAGGCGAGTTAGAACTCTGCTTCCACGCTGAGTGGAACTCCCCATTCCAATGAAGTGTTCGTGGCAGTTCTGTAATTCTGAGAAAAACAGTAGTCTTCAACCTAGTGAAGCAAAGCTTCGGCTCATATTAATACTCATTTGATAATAAAACAAAATTTCTTGTATCACGATACTTAGCTAACAAGTCATTTGTTTTACTATAAAAAATGAGTGAGCGAATGGAAATGCGATGCGAGTATGCTTAGCATTCTTTGAATATTTTAATACCAAAAACATTACTTCACTCGGATAAAACACTATTTTATGTTCGACTCAATCCTCTTTTATCGCGAGAAGTGCACGTGCGTGCTCAAGAACCGAATAGCAAACCGCATATTCTTCGTGGAAAAGTGAAGTAAAGCAAATTGGGCTGTGTCCACAGTCCACCAATGTTGCTAGAGTGGAAAGATTTGAAAATGAATGGTGGGAGAGTGAGAAGAAGGAATATGGATTTACTAGCTCCACTCTCCATCATTTGCACTCTCCCCTAAAAGTTTTCTTTTTTTTAATAAAAAAACAAGCTTTTCCTGCTGTTGTGGCGGGTGCCAATAGGAAATGTAGGCCAATAAGCAAGAGGAATGCTAAGCATACTTGCATTTTCATATTATCACCTCATTTTGATAATGATACTGATGACAACAAATGTGGTTTTATTACCAAGCTTAGCATTCCTCCTATTCATATCTATCTTTGCCAAAAAGATACCCTGTTTGCCCACGTATCGTTAAAAAAGTATACAAAAATCCAAGGTTCTTTTATGGGGGTAAAAAGGGGGCTTAAAGATCTCTTTCTTAGTCGGAATTTGGCCATGGACCACAATTATAGTCTTGAAAAAAATCTATAAACTCCCTCTCATCTTTTCCAGACAAGTAAATAGAAAATGACCCCACCAGATATTATTCTAACAAAATTGGGTGTGCTTTTTTGTCGTATTTTGTTTTTTACAAACCACCCACTGCACATTAACTTGGCTTATATGAAAATGTGAGCACAATCACGTTAGCCATTAATCATGGGTAAAAATCAAAGATTGCTATTAAACCTAGAATTCAATTTTTTCCCAATAACAGTGAGTGCAATAACAAGTTAAAAAACAAAATCTTTAAAGGGCCAATTTATGATTTACACGTTCTCACAAAAAAAATAGTAAACACTTGTCGTTATTTTAGTGAAAACTTGAGGTGTACTGTAAATCAAAACACTTTTAGTAAAGTAGGGAAAGTCTAAAGTGTTCATAATTTTTTATTTTCATAAGGACAATTAATGATTCACACTATAGCGATTGGAAAAGCACTTTTCTTATCTACATAACTTGATTTAACATTACCAAATGACGTTATTAATTTGGTGAGAGTCCATGTGAATCACGCTTATCTTGTATTCTTCGAAGAAGAAATTCTTACATTGGTTTAAACGCACAATTGTGGGGGGATACAAGGTACTAACTCAAATAGGATGGCTTTTCTTTTGTCACCATGGAAAAGCATAGCCTCTCTGGTCCCGTCACCAATATTTTGTTAAGAAAAATGCTTTCGAGACAGGATGTAATGGTTCATTTTCAAATTTAATGGCACCTATATGTAATGGTTCATTTTCAAATTTAATGGCACCTATATGGATGACCCAACAAAATTCCATTTAAGCCCTAGGGTGGCCCTAATAAACACCATTATACTTGGAAAATGCGTCATTACAACCCCCATAGTTTTGGCTATGTATGGGTGACAATTTTCCTACCCAATGTGTCCACTACTATTTTTGGAAGGAAAGTGATTAAAAACACTTTGGATGATGTGTCGCGCTAATAATATCTCTCATTTAGATAGGGCGGCCCGTCCATTAGGCCATCAAAGCTTTTGCTTTAGGCCTCATTAAAAAAATAAAAAATAATATTAAAAAGGCCCCATTTAAAATAGTAAAAAAAATAAAAGACTCATTTAGATTATTAAAAATGTCCCATTTATAGTTAATTTTTTTTAATAATATTTTTTAAAAATTAAAAAAAAAAAACCTATTTAGAATTTTCGCTTTAGGCCTCTAAATGGCTTGGGCCGGCCCTGCCTTTAGATATTCCAGCTCACATCAGCAGTTATCCTTTTGCTGATTCACAATAATCTCTCTCTCAGCATTTGTTTCTCCTTTTAGATGATTTTTTTGAACGAAATGGACCCCCTAGTTCTCCTGATAATTCTCCACCCTTCGTTGGATGGGATAAGTCTACCAATGACTCTGATGCTGAACTTGACTACTAAGGCTTGTAGATGGTTCACAAATGCTCAAAATATCTCACAAAATATGGGTAACTCTCATGTTACGCCTGCTACAGTAACGTTACAGTGACCTTTGCTACAGTGATGTGAACAGTGACAATCTACAGTTGATGTGAATAGTGTGTGAACAGTAGACCCGTGAGTCTACAGTGTTTGACTTGTAATCTTTATAAATAAGGCATTGCTCTTTGAGTTGAGGCATAACTGGAGTAATGTCTCGACCTCTCTTAGTGTTCTTCTGAGTGCTCTTAGTCTGCTTTTGTGTGTTTCTAGGCCTAGCAAAGCTTCTGTACATCTTCTTCTTCAGTCAGTCTGTCAAAGGCTTCGGTCTCAGTCCACTGTAAGTACTACTTCTATGTATTAAGCTTGCTTACTTTAGTTTGTTTCTTATCTATCTCTCATCTCCCCACATAAGCACGTGCAATCGAGTGCCGGGCCTCCCTATAATTAATCTAAGGGAGCAAAGGCTGGTGTGCATTAAACAGTAGGCCTTATTTGGTGCTTTAAGCCGTTGGATTCATGATCGGGTGGCTCAGCTCTTGTGCTATGGAGAGTTTCTAATCACTTCCCTTTTTGGAATTTTGGAATTCGGACAATGGGGTTAGCTTTTTACTTGTTTGTTTTAGTTGATGAATGAGTCTATCTATCACATCATTCAAGAAAAACTTCTATCAATACAATACAAATGCATGCACAAACCATCATGCATGCATTTCATAGTTAAGTTGTATTTTAAAAAAAGCAGTGATAAGCGTACCCAGGAAATCTATTTACAAACCTAAGGCTGGACCTCAATAGCTTGACTCAACTTGGCATGTTTGAGCCAAGCTCATGTTGATATTTTGGGTTCCAACAAATCAGGTCAAGCTTTTATATGAACTCGAATGTCTAAACAAGTCAAGCTCAAGCCAGACCTTGTTTGATTCGGCTTGGCATGAAGTTCGGCTCATTTAGGGCTCAATTCGGCTTGAGCTCGACTCTACTCGAAATATATATATATATATATATATATATATATGTATATGTATATATTTTTTGTGATATTATTTATATTATTAAAAATAATATTTAAACTTTCGTTATTATAGATTGTAATAATTTTTAATAAAAAAAGTTGAGATAATAATAACAAAAATGTTAAGAAGTTAAAAGCAACAACTTTGATCTAACTCTCTGCTAGATTGAACTCAAACAAGAATGCAACAATAACAAAAAGAGCTAAAGCTTGGTTGAAACCCCCCCCCCCCAAAAAAAATATCTTGATAATTTGGACCGAAGAACTACTCTCAAATCTTAATTTCATATATGAATGTATTAATTTTTTTAATTCATTATATAATAATTTATTAATAAATATTTTTATTAAAATAATATAAAATTAAACAAAATAATTTCGTGAATCAAGCTTGAGCCAATTGGGGCTCGGCTCAACTCGGCTTGGATAAAGTTCGAGCTCGAATGAAGCTCGAGTTCAGTCAAGCTTGTTCAAGCTGAGCTCACTCAAACCGAGCTCGAGCATGTTCAAGACAAGCTTAAACTTAGCCAAACATGGCTCAACTCGGGTTGAATACACCCCCAATCCTAACCACGTGATTAGCATTCTCTAAAATAGTCAAAATTTTGGTTGAAAGTAAATGTCCATTCAAGATTTTTAAAAAAGTAAATATCCATAATTTGGAGGATGAAAACTATCTTATATAGCCAACTTTAGATATAATAAGAAAAAATCAAAGTCCATCTAGTTTACTACAAAGGTTCGATGTATCTCCCTTGTGAGCATAGACTCAATTTTGAGTTATTTTATTTTATTTTTGTTCTTTAGAGTCCAGTTCCAATGACGTGGTTGAGAGACCTATCATGTAAATTAACGTAATTCCTAACACAAATCTCTATTGTTATAATGAGAGAAGCGGAGTTAAAAGTAAGTTGATTTTTTTCTAATATTTCTAATGAGTTCCAATTTTATGAATTCTTACCTTTAGTAATGGTGAATTTTTTTCTATTTTTCTTATTATGTTCATAATTTCATATAA